>OX381614.1:12520973-13770973 GCA_947459985.1 Diloba caeruleocephala | reverse complement strand
CAGGTTGGCGTACACAGTTGGCTTTTAATGTGCTTGAAGGACGCTGATGCCCAACCTCCGGCTAATTATATAGTCACCTTTTACGGCGGCCACAGGATGAGATGGGTTGGTGCTATTCGTAACAGGCACCACACGGCATTTTTAGTCCACTACTCGTATAAACAAATTATTTTTTCAAATGTTCCATTAGACATTTTTCACACTGAAAATTTGCCAGTCAACCGGAAAAATCACAAATTGTTTGTACGACATAGTTTATGTACGTTGGAGTTTTTTATATGTCGTCTTTTCTCTAATTGCACATTTGGGTCAGTATAATAATTTAAATAATTAACTAATTTGATACAGGTAATTTTGGTTCAAGCAAACTTATACTTGAGCGTGATAAAGGTCAGTTAATGGTACATGTTATCTTTTTGCATAGCTGCAACACAAGCTTAAAATAAAACCAAGCAAAAAGTAAAAAAATTACAACGTAGTTATTTCAACAAAACCTTGGCCGTGTCAGATTGCACGACAAAAAAAAAACGGAGAGGTTCCAGGTTTATGGGAAGCTTCTGAAAAAAAGAAACTTTTTGTCGTCGCTTCGTGTACGTCTGGGTACACTAAAAGCATCTTCCTCGAAGGTAATTTAATAATAATCGTTAGCAAATTGAAAGTACTAGAAGCTTTGAACTTTATGTAAAAATTTCTTCATATCAAACTTTAGAAAGGGATTTTTCATCAACATCTAATTAGATGATTTAAGGACCGCAGAGGGCTATTTCGTCTTCTATTTGGTTATCAGACAAGCAGTTTATTTTTGATGTGCCTACTTTGTACTTTGCCTGCTGATGTACATATGAGTCAGGTTAGAAGCGGGCGGGGAACGCGGCGCTCTGCCCTTTTTACTGTACTACTCAGCTTTGTGCTACACGGTTTTACACTTTGTGACAATATTTTTTCTTTTACAAAGTAAAAGTTACTAAAGGAAGGTAACAACTATTTGGCTGGAGAATAGAAGTAAACATGTTCTCGCACGAGTTTGACAGACGTTTCAACATAAAGTTAAAGCCTTAAATTGATAATTTGGCTTCTAAGGCAAAGTCAATGTTTTTTATTTAAAATAAAGCAATTACTCGCACTTATGAAACGTCAGAATTTGAATTGCACGGTTTCAAATAGTTGATCCTATGGAGAAGAGCCGTCAAGAAAATTAATGGATACTCTTTTAAAACATTTGAGATTACAATGTCGATTGATACAAATGATGGTAAAACATATAACTAGAAAAATGTTAGTTACTGTGTAAATATGGAACATACGACAATATTATATTAATAATTTATTTTTCGGTGGCAGTTAACTGCTGACCAGTCCCTACAGACGGCACCCGTGCCGGAGCATGACACATGCTTCAACAAAGAAGTATAAAAGGGTTCTTAAAGAATGAAATACGTACCCCCCGACCCTTGCTCGCGCCGGCCCGTGTCGAGAAATCTAGTAGTAATAAAAGATCCCTTTAAACCCCAAATAATCATTGATCCAGCAGTCCCTTGCGATTATTACTGTCCCAGTGTCCCAGGGGACGCCCGCTTAGGCGCAGTTACTTAAATATAAATAAAGCTAGGCTGGAGGCTACTTAATGCTTCGCCAATTTGCCCGGTTAAGCAGCTATATCCCTCTTGGGATGAGTGCAAGAAGCCCATCACCAAAAAAAAAGAAAACAAAAAAAAAAGAAATACGTACGTACGTTTTGTAACAAATATAGTCATAATCTCGTGACTGTAATAGGTACTGCAACAATGCGTTACTATGATTAACGTGGGCGCAGGAAGATGTTAAACTTTCTGCTAAAATGGCTCTAAAAGCTTTTTCAAGCATTCAAATGAAACCGGACGGTATTTCCATGAAATTAAAACATATGTTGAGCAGTAAGTACCAAATTGTAGCTAAGTATAATATCGAATATATACATATCATTATCGTTAGTCTAAGAGGCGGTATCTTCAGAGTTTATAGGTGTTATAGGCGTGTTAGTATGTTAGCACTGTATATATAGAGGTACGGTAAGTGCCAACTATTTAATAAGTGATCGTAATTTATCTGTCCTCGACCACAAAACACAGATTTTTATAACGATATCTGTACAGGCCTAGTACCTAACTGGTCTAGGTAGGACGTACAAGCTACCGACATCGACAAATGTGTCTATTTTTGTTTTTACTATTTATTATTAAACTAATTTGAAAGAAAATTACTTAGCACGCGAGCAGCCCAGTATAGGTGCGAAAGGGAAACTTGCCCGCGCATGCGCCCCCCCACAACAATACACGTAAAACGTTGCACAAAAATTTGACCTTGGGATGTTAACTTCACTGCGCCCCAAAGAAGTTTCCCTAAAAATACGTTTATACCTAGAGTATTTATAAAGCTATATTGGGTTACAAGATGCAATTTAGGTACCGATGTAGAGAACAATCCAACGGATTCCTAAATTACTTAAGTAGATCTATTACTGACAACAATGAGAGAAAAAAGCATGAGTTTTCTTACTCTGCGAAAGTTATTCACCACACTAATCTGGTAGAGATTAGACAAGTATTGTTTGTATGTTAAGTGCTTTAGTGATTTTTTATTTTGAGCATACTCGGATACATGTTCCAAATAATAACTATGTACCTATTTAAGTAAAATAATAATTCCGTAATGCTCTCTCCCTAAACCAGCGCCTTGCAATTACCTATTTATAACATTTAATCTTATAAAGATTGTGGTGCCGGCTCAGAATGCCACCACCCCATCTCCTCCCATGGGTGTCGTAAAATTCGACTAAGGCTAATCGCCGGAGGTTGGGCAGCAGCGTCCTTCGAGTACATTAACAACTCAACTGCGATCGCCAACCCGTCTGCCAAGCGTGGCGATTATGGCAAAACCCCCCAATGAGCCCACAACACATCCATATCGGTCGTTGTGGACATCTTTGGGGGAGGCCTGTGTCCAGCAGTGGACTTCATTCGGCCGAAATGATGAATCTTATGAAGGCATGTGCGCTCGTTATGACTGCACTCTTAGTTATCAGTTAAGTAATTTACTGGCATAACGTCATGTTACATGGGGCACCTGAATGTGCAACTACGATCACGCTCTCACACCACTCTAATATAGCTAGACATCAAAAAGATTTATGGAAGATTATACTTTTTTTATACTGACACTCACTTTTATCTAGATCTAGAACTTAACTACATCTGAAAACGGCGCTTATAACAGCGCTGAATTATCTGAAACTCAAATCAAGTAAAAACATGGTAAATATCTCGTTTTCAGTCCTAACAATAGTATTCATGACTATACAATATGTATGTATAATAAAACTCTTTATAACCAGATTGTCCGGATTAAAAACATATCACCACTCTATCTCTTCCGGTGGATATCGTAAAAGACGACCGTATGGTATCCTAATGGACGTTAAACCAGGGGGAGGAACAGCCAGGTCCCTTTAGTGGCAAGCGTGGTGAGTACCGGCGGCATATTCCCCCTAAAATGACGATACAATTTTGGAATCTATGAGGGAGGCTTTTGTTTAGCAGTAGACATCCGTTGGCTGATGATGATGACATTTAAATGGATTGATCGCGTATATTATAGATTTACGCGACGAAAACTTTGCAGTGTTCGTGGAAGCAGGATGACCCACCATGACTATCGATCATGATGACTGGTCAAAAGTTTAAAAGTGTTTTAATATAATGAGTAATAATCGCGGAAACCTCAAACAAATATTTCCAGCATTGGACTACGATAGGCTGAGTTCTTTTCATTTTTCTTTTTAAAAAACGTTGCCCCACACTAGTATTTCTCCTGTGTCGTGGGTGCGTTTACAGACACAAATTCTACACACAGTACCTACATCCAAACCCGGAACAAACCTGGAGACCATGCGCTGGAATCAAACCCGCGACCCGGAGAGCAGCAGCCGACCGTATCAGCCACTGCACCAACCATGCAAAAGTTGATTGACTGATTGATACAATATGTATTTAAACACTTTTCAACCAAAATGGAACATGTATATAGTTCGATATACATGTTCCATTTTGGTTGTCCAGGCCTTCGGATGGCTTGAACAACTCTGACACAAGGTCCAGCCTTGGGTTGAGATGGGAGGTCTATTCCGTACCGAGAACTACATGGAACATAAATAAAACGGTATTTTTAATTTACCAAAAATAATAAAAGCACTAAATCCCCAACAATTTCATCAAAAACAGAGCTCAACTTCAGCAACGTAATTGGTTACAAATAAAGCTGATTTACAATGGATCTCAGCGGGCAAATCCTTGAGCTGAGTTGAGACGCACCTGATTAACTACGAAACAGACAGAATACTGGATAATAACGAATTCATAAGTATGTCTACCATCCATTAAACTTTGATTGTTATCTGGAAATGAAGGGCTGTATCGTTTGCCACAAATTTGAAATCAGTATTTTCCATAGCTATTTCATCCATGCTATGTGCTACATATGGATGCCTTGTGAAGTATATGTTTCACAACCTGTAATAACCTGCATTTTTCACTTTCTTTAACAGTCTTTGTATCGCCATGGGACAAAAGCTATACCGGAGGGCAGATTAGATCAGTTTCCTCACCGTTTCAATACATAAAAAGAGTCCTATATCATAAAATCCATCAAGAATCTTACAAACCGTGGGGCATCTTGTGGCGTGCCGTATGTATGTACGTATCTGAGTGGCCTAGAGAGTCAGTCGGGACCTCGCTCTGGCTTGTCTTTATTGGTGGACCCCATTAGTGCCCCGCAGGACTGTCAACTCTGGCTAACTGATTAGTAGGGGGACGCCGGAGCTATATGCACCCCGAGCGTGTCTGACGGTAAAATAACGGATATTACCCACTCAGAGTCTTCGAGTCGAGTCGCGCGATAACGAAACCGGTGCTGCATACATCGAGCCACTCACTGATACCTGTCGTAGTAGTGGCTTTTTAGGAAACCCTTTTTATGAGTTTCATGTTACCGTCTCCAGAATTAGACTTAAAGGTTGAAATGCGGATGCTGTTGTTTCCGATTATAATTTAAAGTATTTATTCTATACAACACCCATAGCTATTTATTGTTAAAGTTATACTTCCGGCGAGAAACCGAGATAAAATTTTTATAGTAGAGTAACGGCCGAAATTAATAATGAATCTAAGCCAAAAACTTTAGATTTGGGATTAAGGGTTTGTCTGTTTTATGTTTTATTAAATGTGATCCTAATTTAAAAATGGATGAATTTCGATTTTGGATTTGATTGATTATGAATTTCGGCCGTAATAGTATTAATTATATTTTCTAATTGAGTAGTTACAATTGTAATACATACTTATAGCTGTTGTAATGTAATACATACTTTAGCTACTGTTAGATAAGATTTTTTTTTTACTTCTTGATCATAGTATCCTTTTAAAATAGTGTGACCAAATCCAGGAAAGCATTAATAATAACCAAATTTATTTATTTTTAGAACCAAAGAATCCTTACTTGTATCGAAAAATACTTCTGTAAGCCATTTCTTACAGTTCATGGAAAAATCTTAAAGGTAAATTCCCTGAGATTGGAGGTATCTTGGGACAAACTTAAACACACATATATGTATATGCAATTTCTTTAGTGACAGGTAGTCCTGCATTTTTGGCATAATAATCTTTGTAGCATCCCTTTGGCTGAACAGACTATTACTCACTTTTTTTCCAGCACTTCTGGGTGTCACTGGACAATCAATCCAATGTCGAGTATAAAGAGAGAGCTTAATGTACATATTTTAGCTCTGAAGTCTAGAGGCTCGGTATTGCACATTTCTCTTAAGCATTTCAGATGTAAATCTTCGTTGATTAATAAAAGTTGAGTTGCCCCACTACAATAAACCATATCGCAAAATATCAATTATACTGCAGCCATAATGATAGCCGGTTAAAGTCACATTACATTTTAGGTTAAAATTCTCTACAGAAAATATTATTAGAATAAAAATAATAGCTACACATATAATAATACACTACTCACAGCACACGGAGACTTGCTCTATGTTATGTGGCATTACAAGTACAAATCAACTGCACAAAACAAAAACAGTGATGGGACCCGCGGTTTCACCCGCCGTTTAATATAAAAGAAATTGGATTATTATAAATAATTTAGAGTACTTTGGCATAGACATTTGACATAAAGTATATATATTGAATTTCATGGGTTTTAATTTTTTGTGCGAAACGCTAATTATTTTTCTAGAATAAAAGTAGCCTAAGTAAATCCATATAACATCAACTATCTGCCAGTGAAAGTCCCGTAGAAATCGGTCCAGCCGTTTCCGAGATTAGTGGGAACAAACAGACAGACGAAAAAATTAAGAATAGGTTTTTTGTTGTAGGTACCGTATATACTTTCATATGCATTTAGTAAAAAGCTGTTATTTTGACATTACAAACAGACACTTCAATTTCATTTATTTGTATATAGATGTATAGATTCAATTACCTTTGATATATAACGTAGTTTCAACGTACATAGGTAGTTGCTCTCCAGATTATAAAATTGCGAGTCATCTTCTTTAAATTACATTACCGCAACGTGGCAACGAGTAGCCAACCTCATCGTCCTATTATCAAGTTAATCACAAATTAAATTCTATCTTCTCATACAAAACGTATTTTATGTACACATTATTCGTTTGTTACGATTCTATATAACTAATACATTCCTAGCTGTGTCCCGCGGTTTCACCCTTCGTTTAATTTAAAAGCAATTGGATTATTTATAAATGATTAGTATATTCTTAGTCTTATTTTAATAATCCACGATATTTTGCATGGTGCCTCAGTAAATGCTTAAGATGATGTACCGAAAACAAAAATACTGATGGTAAAAATCCATTTCTTTCTTTTGTATGATGTCGCTACCGTGCGCCGTCTGTTTTGTTTAACGTTACAGACTATCTAAATCAGTCAGCCAGCCTTGTCCGCCATTGTCTTACTAGATGCATGTGAATATTATCACAACTAAGAGAACTAAAAAGTAATGAAATTAATGATTTAATAAAATAATTTTTTAAACAGCAAATTTACAAGTTCTTTTTATACCTACATTATCTTCATCGTTCACCATAGCGCCATGCAAAATATCGTGGACTATTAAATTAAGACCTTGTATATATTGAATATCACGGGTGTTTTTTTTTTCGCGGTACCCTAATTCTATTTCTTAAATAAAAAAATGTCTATGTTACTTATAACATCAGCTTCAGCATCAGCATTTGCCAGTGAAAGTCCCGCCAAAATCGGCCCAGCCGTTTCGGAGATTAGCCGGAATAAACAGATAGAAAGTCAGACAGATGCAAAAAATTTAAATGGTTTTTTGTTATAAGTACTGTTTATACTTTTATATGCATTAAGTAAAAAGCTGTTATTTTGACGTTTGAGTTTAATTTTTTATTTGTATAGATAAACGAGCAACTTATGTAGTTAAAATCCCATACCAACCTAATAATTAAAGAGAAACATGGAGTACCTATCTCCTTTCGCAAGTTATAACTGACAGCCGTGTGGTGCCGGCTCAGAATGCCACCACCCCATCTCCTCCCGTGGGTGTCGTAAAAGTCGACTAAGGGATTGGCCGGAAGATGGGCAGCAGCGTCCTTCGAGTACATTAACAACTCAACTGCGATCGCCATCCCGCCTGCCAAGCGTGGCGATTATGGCAACACCCCCCAATGAGCCCACATCACATCCATATCGGTCGTTGTGGTGATCTTTGGGGGAGGCCTGTGTCCAGCAGTGGACTTCATTCGGCCGTTAGATTAGATTAGAACTGACAGCTGAGAGATATGGACAATATTAGTGTTCCACTCGATTAATATCTCGTAGTCATGTGCTACTGCGAACTTACTGTGTACACAATAAGATATACCACACAAGTTAAACAGCACAATACAAGCAGTTAAGACGTAGTATCTTAACTTCGACGAGGGTTCATCGCCTTACACGACATCCACCGTATGAGGTAGATTGGTGCTCTATTCTTAATCTGGACACCACCACACTTAGAGCCAAAATGGCCAAGTACTGTGCGGTTCCTGAGGAGCCCTCTTCCCTCTCAGGTTATGGAATAAGATCCCTACCGCGTTTTTTTCAGGTACAGCATAGTTGAAAAGAGTTTTTCTGAGAGAGTTTAGTCTTTTTTCAGGATTTTACAACTTGTAATGTCACCGGTAATTTTTCTACACGGAAGACGTCAATACGCCACGTTTAAGAATTTTATGGTATACTCTCTATGGTTTTACATTTTTGTGACACCACTGCAATAAGCTGAGCGATATGTTGTCAATGGTTTTTATTTTATTTATTTATTTATTTTAATTTTATTGTTTGGCTATGCGTTATGTGCGTGTCAGATAACAAATAAATATGTTTTGCTTATTTATTTAACCCTTGACCTTTTGCAATATTAGGCGCCAGTTGAGTTGACATTAATCCAATGCGTCAATCATTGTATGACATGACGTAATAAAATTATTATAGCAGTCATAACACATGACAGACGTAATAAATGGTTCCTCGTTGTCGCAGCACTTATTGTGCGGAAACATATAACTTTTATTGTTTAGCACTTTAAGGCTTTATGGCCTGAATACATTAATTTAACAAAGCTGTAGAACATATGCATATTAGACGCCGTAAATGAGTACTTTTCATATATTACTAGGATCGACTTACCTTAGTAGCAGGCCTATTAGCACAGTGTAAGGGTGAGATTCAGAAACGAGTCTAAGCTAAGTTCACGCTTCCATCTGTCAAAATTAGGGGCGTAAGTAGTGCATTTTGACATATGGAAGCGTAAGTTCACGCTTAGACTCGTTTTTGAATCTCACCCTAAATACCTTCTCTGTAAACTTGAACATCAATTACAATGATATTATACCATAAATATGTTACGTCCATATTAAATGGCACGCAAAACTCAGTCTCGCTATATGTAAGTATAAAGCTATAAAACTACACACCTATGCTGTAAGAAAGAAGATACAAAAACTACGAGATTAAAAGAGATAGTTATCTAAAATGAACGTTTACTCGATGTCTTTGTCGCACCTGTGATAGTTTGTGTTGTCTGTTTTCTTTGCTTGGCCTGACTTTTGTTCGAGAATATAATTCTATAGATAATTTAAATAGCATTTTTATTAAAATATTTTATATAGTTTGCTATTCACGTGTGGTATGAGATCCATTGTTCTTTATTTATTTTTGCTTGATGGTTTGTACATTTTTACGCACGACGGCATTGTTATTACTTATTTAATAAAACAATACAGATTATGACAGTGTGTGCTCGATGTCTTGTCTTGGGCGCACTGATTGCGAGGTGCTACAATTGGGGGAGCTTTGGTTCTTACTTTTGGCGCGCATGTAACTTATCTACTTCTTGTAATATATACTCGTAATATCATTGATCAATTACATTCACAGATCTTTATCATTAACGTCAAATAGCCGCATGATTCAAAATTAGAACGCGCTAGCTTAAACGTTATGTCCCGATCAATTCCCCAGAAGGATTTGATTCAATTTACGATTCCTCTGCGAAATGACCGGCAGTAATGAGGTTGACTGTAATATTAGAAACCACACGACCAGCGACCGGTTGTTCCGATACTAGTTTCTATTTTTTGCGAGTTACAAAGACCCGCCAATAAAACGTTAATTAAGGTAAATCAAAAAGATCCTGCCGTTATCACTACATCATTAACGCCATGTGTTGAACCTGAATTGTCCTCAAGGCTACGGATCGAGTAATTATAGCTACTCGCGGTAAAATGTGTGAGTTAGCAACGAAACCGGTCATGTATAAGAAGACAGATCAACAACAACAATAGGAATCATTAGTTGGACAGTTCTCGAAGAAGCACGTACAAACTCTTATGGGAACACAATAGCCTTAATTTCGCCGGTGTATTACAGCGGTCGACATTACACGACGTTTGGGAAGTGAACCATTAATTTAATGAATATACTTCTATGTAGGTAGGTACAACGAAAGTTTATCACTTTCGTTGTTTGACTGATTTGTGAGGATAATGCGAGGTTTTGTGATGGATGTCAGACTTCTTTTTCTCAATTCTGACTGGATTTTAAGTAAGTAATAAAAACTGGATGTTTTACAATAGATTAAAAAAAAAACAACATTGGAACTCATTTACGCATCTACACTAATATCTTAAACAAAGACTTTTGGTGAATACCAGGCAGGTATCCTAAGTTTCATCATCATCAAATCAGCCACAGGACGTCCACTGCTGAACAAAGGCCTCCCCCTTAGATTTCCACAACGAGCGGTTACATGCCGCCCTCATCCAACATCCCATCCACATCATCATCATAAAAAACACTTTTGTTTGACGACTCATATTATGGGGAATTTGCAATACTCATCTCGTTTTGCAGGCGGGTTAGTGAGAATGGCTACTGTTCCACAGAAGGGATGCCTGTCCCTCTGGTTAACAGACCCTAAGTCACTTTTTACGACAACCAAGGGAGGAGATCGGAGTGGTGCTATATTATTTCTTAATCCGGACACCACACGGACGGATCCAAGCTTATAATCACTTATTTTTCACTTAAGTACGACATCACACACAAACGTACATACATAGATAAATTTGTAAGAAATAATAAACCTTCTTTGTTACAATCATAGACATGAAATAACTCTTACAGCGTTACTGTTGAAACTGTTAGACCACTTGGTCGATAAACAACAAGATCGGAGGATCATTTCATTCATTTCATTTCGGCCGAATGAAGTCCACTGCTGGACACAGGCCTCCCCCAACGATCACCACAACCACCGATATGGACGTGTTGTGGGCTCATTGGGGGGTTTTGCCATAATCGCCACGCTTGGCAGGCGGGTTGGCGATCGCAGTTGAGTTGTTAATGTACTCGAAGAACGCTGCTGCCCATCCTCCGGCTAATCCCTTAGTCGACTTTTACGACACCCATAGGAGGAGATGGGGTGGTGGCATTCTGAGCCGGCATCACACGGCAAAGCCGGCATCACACGGATCATCAATCGGAGGATAATCCCAAGCAATCACGGTTTCACTTGACCCAAATACCGATTCATATTATGTACCTCTCTTCACATCAAACGTACTTGCAAGGGTCACAAAACTTCCCATTCTCTCTATGACGTAAACCTGCGACTTAGTTGTTTCCTAGTTTTATCGTTTCATGCCACATTTATTACGTGTGTTGCTCTTCCATTAAGTAATTAGTGGTAATGGTTTTATTTTTTATGACTCCGGAAGATGGAGCCGGCTATTATGGTCAATTACAAAGTTGTGATCTTCACATTATGATTCCTCACACGTTAATCCGTTTTCCGTATTCCGTGTGGTGTCCGGATTAAGAATATAGCACCATTCCATTTTCTCCCGTGGATGTCGTAAAAGACGACTAACGGAATCTAAACCAGAGGGATGGGCAGCAGCGTCCCTTCTGTGAAACGGTAGCCATACTGCGCTCACCAACCCACCTGCCAAGCGTGGTGAGTATTGGCAAATACCCCCCAAAATTATGACACAGTTGTGAAAATCTATAGGGGAGGCCTTTGTTCAGCAGTTGACATATAAATGGCCGATATGACACGTTTATCACAAGGAGACTGTAGCCTCCGGTCGTGAATTAAGTCGGCTACAAGATTTCATCTAAATATTATACCTTACTTAAGACCATAAACTTACGACGAGAACGATGTACTCTCAGAAAGACATACACCGATGCAGGTGGTAAGAACAACAGAAATATTTCGATATGTAAAGCTGCATCTCAAAAAGTACTTACGGGTAGAGGGAAAGGCGCTTGTCGGTGTGCGAGAGGTGCGAATGGTGGCATGCGTGGTGCAGGGGGCGCGGGGGGTGCGGGGGCGCTGTGCGGTGTGGGCGCACGCTCCGGCTGCGGGCGCAGCGGCAGCCGCACGGGGCCCGTCAACGGAAACGCGAACACCTGCGACTGCGGCTCCGGGAAGCTCATCGACCTGAAACAATCGCGTTTATCACTTCTTACGAACAACTCTGTCCAGTCCTAAAAAGGCCGCTTTAGGTGAATCATAATAGGATTCACATTAGAAATCACAAAATGGTCCAGTTGACCGAAAATTGCCGCTTTTTTGGTGAATCATAATATTACCTCAATGCTATTGACATAAATAAATTAAAAATCACAAAATGGTCACTTAATCATAACTGACCATTAACGTGACCATTTTGTGATTTCTAGTGTCAATCATATTATGATACACCTAAAGCGGCCTGTTTAGGCCCCCAGGTATCAAGTCCTTTATTTTATTCTAAGAGAAAATAAAATTCTGATCGATCGCAGAAAGCAGCTATCGCGTAGAGACGAGCTGAGATCGAAAAATGAGTTCCGTTTTAAATTCTCCAGCTGTTTCCCTATCTACAAAGCAAATGATACACTTACTTAGATTATCATTAATATATTTAAACTCTAGGATAAATAACAACAGAGGTACCTATATTCGATTAAACATAAAACGAGCTTCTAATCTACCAAAAACGATACCAGCAACTTACTCCCTGCTTACTATCACTTAGCTAATTGGTAAGCGTAGGCGTAGCCAAGATATAAGATGTCATTTACGAGTCCCTTTGTCTTGAAGTAATAAGATATCGGCTCTATAACTTTGCTAAAATTATAATTCAATCGTGTCTTCGACATAAATTATTAGCGCTTTAACACAAAATCGTTAGATATAAATGTCTATACCTAAAGTAGTTATCTAAGTAAGTCGTTGATTCCCATGTAAGAGTACTACGGCCTGCTAAAGTTATACTATTGTATTTTTATAGTAAGAATATATATTCATCGCAAAGGAAATACGCAGCCTTTGTCATTAGTATGAAAGACGGCTACGATTGTGGAGTAATTTACGTTTCTTTTGAATGGCTAATTTAATGTGATATGTTTATGTTATACTTGTTATTTATTTTCCCCTACGTGATGAAATCAATAATGAGGGTGTAGAAGAATTAAATTTGCCGACATAGTAGAAAAGATTTGCAAGTTGAAGTGGGGAAATCTATGGGGAAGCCCTTGTTTAGCAGTGGACGACCTTCGACTGATATGATCAGTTGTTCGCTGAGATTAGTCTTATAATTAACCATGTTTCATTGGGTAGCCATTAGGCACTGGTCTTATTTATTTATGGGGTCACTACCTCTTTGCATGTAAGCTAGTTCCCCTATACGCCGGTTGTAGTAGAATGAAAGCGTCAATGATTTATAAACTGCTTATAGTATTGCTTTAGCTTGATCTGATTATTACCTTGTGATAAAGGGAGAGTGCTGAAGAGTTTATTGCGCTGCTTCTTCCATAACTGGATTTTAGGGTTCCGAACGTACAAAGGAAATACCGGCGGAACCCTTATAGGATCACTCGTGTGTCTGTCTGTCTGTCCGTCTGTCACAGCCAATTTGCTCCGTATCTACTGGAGCGATTAAGTTGAAATTTGGTATACATATGGACTTCTGCGACCAAACATGTACGTGTAATGTCAATAAATGAATTTCGAATTTGAGGGTCTCTTTTGGGGGGGGGGCAATATAGAAAATTCAAGAATAAAGTTTTTCAAAATGTACCGTGTAATATATGAAATGGACGTTCTTGTTGTGAAGGTTTTTAAAAATTTAAATACAAAAATCGAAGTAATTTGACCATTCCTCTCTCTCCGAATCTACTGAGCCTAAAATTTTGAAAATAGCTCTTTATTTATAGATTATAGGAAAACCTATAAGAAGTCTATGATCTTAAAATAACATGGTAAATCGTTCAATATTGTACGTACAAATTTACGTTTGCGGTTGGAATGTATGGGCAAACATGTTTTTCAACTACGATATTAAGTTTATTCTTGGGATTAGTTATTGGTACAAGACCGAATTCATCAGTAGACAATATATTTAGCAATTTCGCAACCCTCTCCACGCGAGTTCAACTCGTACTTGTCAGTTTTTTTTTTTATTGCGACGTTCAGAGCCAATTATTTACTGCAATTTCAATAACTGTATGTGGTTCCCGGCAAAGTATAGACTACTCCTCTCCATGCATTATCAGCCAAAGTATCACTTCACTCATAGATTTCCACAACGACCGGTTACATACCATGTGGTATACATGTGTGGTACATATATTGGGGGAAATTTGCCAGTAGTCGCTACGCTCAGCAGACGGTTTGGTGAGCACAGAATGGTGGAATGTGTGTGATTATGGCAGTTATGACCACTCATTTGAGTGGTCGCTGGGAGGCTAATGTTAGGCAGTGGAAGTTTGAGGGCGTGGTGGGGTGTGCTAATTTTTTAATTTGAATCATATTTCATCTTCATCATCATATTAGCAACGAATTAATTAAATTATAAGAAACTGAAGTAATTGGTCCACTCCCTCTTTTTTCAATTTGAATTACGTTTAGTAATAAGAAATAACTCAATTATAAAATAAACCGTTCAATAGCTTACCTACTTGAAGTGAGCTGCTATTTAATGAGATGATCATATTTTTCAGTAAGCACGATGGGTATCTATAAACCTACGCCTGAGTTATTTCTTTCTTATGAACTCTTTATCGTGTGGATCTTAAACCTTTAGAAGATCATACACAAAAAATAACTCAGGGTCTACCTACACTAAAGCATGAAGAATGGAACTCAAAGCTTCTTAGATTCTAAGAAACAGGAATAATCGGTCCACTCCGCCGCATTTCAATGCGAACTAAGCAAAACCCAACAAAAGAATTTGATCCGTTTTCTCATATGTTTTGTAGTTAACTGTCTACGTTAAATCTCATACAAAAGCTACGGTTTCGATTTGTGTAGTATTTAATTTATTGAAGCTTAAAGGTGCCTTTGTACCTAAGCTAGTAATACAACATGTTTTGTTATCAACTATGTTATTCTCTATTTCTTCGTTACAGAAATGTAACGTCAAGGAAAATCTACCACTTTGCGAATAGCAGTTTCACTAATGGCCGAAATTAATAGTCAATCTAATCCAAAACCTTCAGATTTTAAAGTTCATCCGTTTTTATATAAGGATCACGTTTAACACCAAAAATACACAAACCCTTAATCCCAAAACGTAAAAAAAGTAACAGTATGTGAGTTGCTAACTTAGGTTTAGTGGTATTTTTATTATGTACACTGTCCTTTACAAATTATATAAAGCCGTAGCTGAGTAGGTGGCCCTTGACAACAATTTTTTATTTACACATGATTCACGACGGGACATTACACAATAGCATATTTTTCTACATTACGAAAGGTCAACTACAGATGACAAACCTGTCTTTAACACAAATGATATGCAGTCAACACAAAGCGAACAGACGTAACATAACGTTGCGTAAAATTAAGTATAAACTCGTTTATGGGAATCACCGATGTCATGCTTTGGGCAGTCATACACTGAGCGATAGCTTACCTGGGCTCATCACCTCCATGGCAGATAATGGCGATGCGTTCGGCTTGAGCGCTGCGCGGTGCAAATGCTCCAAGGATGTTGAAGGGGAATCGTCTCTCCATTGGGTCTTCGTGACGCCTCTCCACCATACAGTTCATGCGACCCCTGGAAATAAATATGTACCTTTTATAACTATTTACGTTAGCTCTAACTTCATTCCCACAATTTTGTCCCTAAAACAATGTATTTTTCTTAAAAACGTAAACTTAGGAACTTACAAACTTTCCTTCGCAATTCTAGAACAAACAACAATAATCAAAACGGCTGATTGGTTGTAGGCCTTTGATGTAGGCTCTAGCTGTAAAAACCCTTTTCTGTATTCTCATTTAACTGCAGACTTTTTACTGCGACCGGTTAATGAATGTAGAGCGGCCATTGTTTAATTTATTGGACCGATTCATAAACTTTTTTTGCGATCAATTGTGATGAAATCTCCTATTAGCTACACTTCAGGCTTTAATAATATTAGAAAGTAGCTCTATTTATTACCTAACAAACGATTTTGTTTTGGAAGTAAGATTTTAAAACATGACCTAATTCTATAACGTTATCGATTACTAGGTTTTATTATTTGGTGCACATTTGAAGGATCTTATAGAGATATGTAAACGTTAAATCAATGCAATGAAATATATTATTATGATTGGACTTATGTAATATTCAAATTAAATTAATAAATATTGTAGAATATGTCAATTGAAGTAGCAGTTGGCTAGCCTTGTCTGTTGCCGATGGAATAAACGAAACGTGAAGTAAGTAGTCACTGGGGCGGAGTGCATGTCAAAATCAAACAATCAGGGTGTTGTTACGTAACTTGGGAAAGTAACACTACTTGTTGTGCTGATTGAAAGAATAAATTGGCATTTTTACCCAAAAGCCATAAGCTGGGTATCTTGTTGGTACGATATTCAACCCACAACATCGACAGTTTCATAATTTTAACGTGCGCAGGTACCGGGTCTCGAGCCACGTTAGGTCACATATATTCCTACAGATTACCAATGAGCTTGTATTAATGTGATTACACAAGTTTCTCAAGTTCCCTTCCGCCTAGCACCGCCAGTGGTGTTACACAACTACTCAAACAACACAGGAGGGACTGACTGAGGAAATCGCTCGGGGAAAATTCCATATACTTGTACTTAATTGTGCCTGCTATAATATAAATAGTTACTAACATAAATGGTTAATACGAGAAACATAATTTATTGCTCTCTTTTCCATCTTGTAGTGCTTTTTAACGAGGCTCAATTTGGGAAGTGTCCGTTATTACGTACGGTGCTTTGGGCGATAGATATTCGTATTGAAATGAGTTCCAGTTGTCTCATTCGCATACAAATTTTGATAATTAGGTAAGTAACTGTCATTTGACACTATTTCCTTTCTTACAGAGATCTAACGACTTGAATATTTTACATTATGTCAGTAACACCAGATTTTTATCCGTACGCATTAAACATTTTTTACTAAACATATTTTAAAAGAACTACGTATAACTGCATTTTGGTAATTAGTAACCATTATCCCGTCATCCGCTATGTCGAAATTGTTTAATAACGATAGTCACACATAAAAACGGTAAGTAATTACTGATACTATTTTAGTAACTTTTTATTTACCACGTTGCAGTATAAACAAATTCTAATGTGACAAAAGCTTTATTGGCAGATAGAGAGCATAACATTACCTCGCTCCTATTTTATATAATACTTACATCACATAAAGAAAAAAAAACTGTGTCTAGCATACACACCAAATTATTAGATAAACTAGGTCCCTAAATAGTGAAAACATAAAAGCATGTTTTTCACTTTCAATGTGCTTTTATAGCTTTGGCTACTAATTAAGAAGAGGCTACATTATCATCGGTTCAGCCTTATAAACCAAACTTCACAGTAAGTATGGGAACCCCATTTTACATAAGTTGGACACAAGCAATACTAAAAACATTAATTAGGCAAGTATTGTGAACGACTTCACTAAGAAATTATAGTACAAAAGCGTATTAGTGGAGCTTGAACAGCGACGCATATTGCAGAAAAAACTCTACATATGACCGCATCGCGTCCATCGCTTGCTAAGCATGTGCTAGGATTCCAACTCGATGTATGCTGAGAATCAAAGAAACAAAATGATGTTGACGAAACTTACCTCTGATTGTTAGCCAGAAAAGCTCCGGCGAGTTCATCGAGGTCGAACTGTATGGGCAGCTTGAGCATTGGCCTCACGGCGTCCAAGTCGTCTTCCTCCTCAGCCGAACTGTCAGATTCCGAGCTGTCTTCGCTCGCTGAGTTTGGCGAGTCATTCCTTTCATCGTCGATTTTCTGAAACCATTAAAAAATATTGTATTATACTCGTACACTACTTTATTGTACGTTACGTACGTCAGCACTAAAATGCGTATTTAAGATGATAAGTTAAAATTGCTAGTGGCCATTTAAATGACATTAAAGTAATTAAAATGTAAATGAATTACCTATTAAAGTTAAAAATGTTGCAGAGTGTTTGTATTATTGGGAATTAGAACGTACAATTGAATAGCAGAACAGAAACGTAGTTATAAGTACGTTTTTAGTTTTACATAAGAAGCTTAGGAACAAGCTTGACCCCTTACACATTTGACCTGAGCAGCTCGAGTAAGGTAGCTTTCGCTTTCGTAACATTTGAACGGAAAGGGAAGCGACATTTATATTAATGTTTATAATTAACGATAACTAAATGTATGACGATGATAAAAAGATTAAAGATCCGTTCCCGCGACTTAGATAAAGAGTGAATGTTTATTTCTATAATGTCATAAAATTTATGCGGTAAAATTCATTTATCACTTAATGGAAAAGCAACGTGTGAAACAAGAACATAATATATCTCGTTCTGTGCTGTTTACCCGGTACAATGGGTTCGGACATCCTGCGCGAGACAATGCGCCCGCGCACCATTGTTCCACCGCCCTCCGTTTGTAAATATTACTAACATTCGGATAGATAGCTCATCGTTGAATCAGCCTATGTCTATGCAGATCTTATTATTGTATTGAATAAATTGAATAAATATCAGTATTTACTTATGCGACGACCTCGCCCTGCCTCCACACGATAGCCGACCAACAACAACTATTACGTCCATCGCATCGTTACTAACTAGTTTCATAACTCTATTGTGCTCGAGTGAAGCGATGGATTTTATTTTCTAGAATACCCGGTTATTCTGGAGAATGTATATAAATGTTACATTTAATTATGACCTGCCTTATTAGCTGTAAGTATAGTCGTATGTTATAACTTTATGTACATAATGACCACATCAGATTTCTGATTTTAAGGGCCATCAATTATTCTCAATGTACCTACGTAAGAGATTTAGTTTGAAAATACAGGGCCGTCTATTTTTTCTTCTGTTACGAACTAAAAACGCATTCTAAATTATGCATGTCTCATTCGCTCTCTCTGGTTTTAGCTTTAACCACAAAAGTCACACACACCTCCAAAAAATGAATCCCTTCTATCTTATAACGTATGGAGCCAACTATAGGATAACATCTCTATTTGTAGATTTATATACCTTAGTTCAGGCAAAATTAAGGGACCCGGTCAAATCAGGCGTTAAAATTCCAATCGAACCGTTCCGTAATACACAGGACTTCTGCGCTACCTATAACAGAGTATTATAATATAATATACTTATAATTAAGCAAAAGCTGTCAAGAAAATACACCTATTATATGATTTTGAACACGTTTCTGTGAAAGTTGAAACATAGAAATACCCGATAACAGAAATAACAGGACTACGCCACAATCAAAAACTCTGCACATACTTTCTTTGTCCGTGTACATAGTTACTCATATACTTAGTCATCCATGTACGAAACCTTAATATATCTGCGTGTCACTTTGCGTTCGCCGACGTTATCTGGGCAATTCAAATAATACAAAGTAGGCGCTTTCACGTGGTGCAACGGTGGAGTAGCGAGCCCCGCCAGTCACCCGCGAGTGAAAGCTAGTGACGTCATTGCTTGCACCGACTGACAAATGCACACTTCATATATAAAACCTACATCTGTATACGAGTCGTTAACTTTTGGTAATATTTACGTCAATTAATATACCGTAATAACGCGCTAATCGCTTCAATAATTTATTTAAATAATTCTGTTATATCCATTCATAATCTTTAAATTTCTTTTTATAAAATCAGGCAGCTGGCCCGTACTTAACACGATTTAAACATTTTTAGGCCTTTTACGCGTGAAAATACCGCGTGAAGTGAAACCACTCGCCAGCATTGGTTCACAATCGCTTATTTTCCGTCACCACTTTTACTATTCAGTAGGTACTTAGGAAAGATAATATTAAACTGAGTAGCGTATATTCTAGAAATCTTTAGAACAAAAGGCATAATTGGTGACAAAGACTACAGTTTCTTTGAAAAGAGAGCCACACTTTAAACCATTACTTTAGAGGCTATTCAGGTGGCCTGTTCGCTCAATAGCATAATAACAAAAAAAGTGGTATAATGTGTGTTATCAACTTGTTACTAACTTAGGTTTAAAACCCGCTAACATCAAAAATATATTAAATTCACATCAGTAGATTAGAATATGATCGTTTATTCGGTAATCCTGTCCTTACTACCTACTTTCATACGTCGCCGCGTATTGAAACGACGGACGGCATTTCACTACATGAAAGCATCCGAGAAGAGATACCAGAAAGAAACTGAGGGTTACGTATTTTTTAAATATGGTTTACGTTATTACAATTTTGTTGAAATACATTGTATTTATCTGAAACTAGATGTGAAAACAGTAAATTTAAAGTCTGCACGAACTGGGCAATGTTCTAAACTACTCATGGCAGCCCTGGGTTGACAAGGCTCTACTCGTACCCATTCTTGACCTTGACGTCTGTATCAGCATCACTCAACCATCTGTAGGAAACCGGATGACCCGACACAGAATGCCGTCATTATTGGAAAAACAATATGTTAAAACGTACCTGTAATTTGTCTTCGTCAATTTTAGACTCAGCATGGTTGAGTGCATCGTCTTTGAGCTGGTTGGCGGTAGCCGGCGCGGACTGACTCGGCAGCACAGGCGGCGACAGCTCCGGCGCCGCAGACGGCGGCGGAACACCGTGCAATGCGTGTGCGTTGTTTATAGGCAGAGGCTCGTCCTATAATAACAAAAATCTATATATGTTTTCAGTTTACATCGTAGGTTTACATCAATAATTCTACAAGTAACCTAACACGTTATGGCCAGTACAATTATTACTTATACTATTGCCGATGTTTATGTAACATTTATAACAAGACTGTCACGCCTGATATTCTCTAAAGAATAAGCAGTGGAGGATAATCTTTCACCAGTAATCTGCCTGTAAATGTATTGTATGTGAAGAGAGACTTATAGGTACCTTATGTTAGAACTGTATCTTAAGTTTAATAAAAACATAGACTCAAACATGGAAAAACTAAATTTAAATGATTTTGAATGCATATTATGCTAAGTATGTTCAAGTTAGTAAGACGCCTTCTTTTCATAGTACCTAAGTTATTTTTGATTAATAACTGTTTTATGCAAAGCTTCGATTTCCGTGCCAAGGATATTTGAGTTAAGACAAAAGTAACCACTAAATCATCTAAGTGTGAGTTCTGTATGTAAACAAAAGTATGATCTTTTATATTTTATTTTATATCCATTAGATATTTAAACCAGACCAATAGATTTTAACGGACAGAATACTTTTTTATTTCATATGTTCTTTCTGGAGATCCCGGAGACCCCCTTTGGTATCGAAGAACTCCTCCAACCTCCACGGGACCAGGCGATAATGGGTGAGTTAACTGCCAATTTTGGGCATAATCGCCACCCCGAGCTGTTTATGCGAGTAAACCCAATTACACTTTGCGTTACTTGGAGATCAAACCTACATAATTTAAGAAAACGTAAAAGTTCACAATCACATTAAATTTATGATTGATGAGGACCTTCACTTTTGCGCTTAAGCACCCTTAATAGGTTTATAATAGATTCAATCTTTAAACTACCTGCTAGTGCCGGTGCAGTACACAATCCAAAACGAGCTAAAAGATCTAAATCACTTAATCAACTCAAATAAGAAGGTCACGCTTACTCCTATTGTGGCAGTACAAATTCTAGAAACGTCAACACAATCCACTACTGTGTCAATGCTATATTCCGAGTAACTACTTTTTGTAGACTGCTCGTTTAAAGTTATTTAGGAAATCCTTGCAAAATTGTAATTTGTACAACAAATTAAAGTTGAACCATTGCCAACCTCGCCGCTCACTTTTCGCGCAAAAACCATCAAAGTACTCATCGCAAAATGGCGACCTGTGTACGTAGGCTATATTCATGTACCTATATATTTACCCACACGGTATCGCGTCTCTTCATTGTTCATGTCAATTGCTGTATTCTCATTGGATAATGACTAGAGTCGGCCAGTGACACAGTAATGCGAAGTGCTCAAAAACATATTCATAACCAAGCAAGGCTGCAGGAAAAATCGGCAGACAGTAAATTCAACGTCAAATAATAGGAACAGATGACATTTTCAAAATAAGTATTATGGAACTTTAAACACAACTAAGACTATCGAAAATGTCCGACACTATTTTCACAAATGTGACTAATGCCAGATAGTGACTAACGTACATACAGGGTGTCCAGTAAATAGCACGACACTGCAGGGGGAGAGAGCTTGGGTCATTACCTACCAAAAAAACACAATGTATGTTCAGCAAAATCTTACGGATTTACAGTAGTACAAATTTTTCCGAAATATCGAAAAATCTCTACCTTGACACATATTTTTAAGCATATCGTAATGAAAAATTATTTGTGAATAGTTACTTTACTCATTGAATAGTCTTTATTCTATTAAAAACAAAAAGTTTTTCAAGAAATACAATTTTCATTTAAATTTTCACAGTACAATTTTCTTATCGAAATTTACTGTAGGCGTAGCATGACCATTTCAAAGTCTTCTCTTCCGAAGATAGACAACACGCTCTCTACACGTCTCGAAATCTCTTCTTCCTGAACATGAGCCGACACGAAGACTCGGCTGTCTTCGTAGACATAGACATGGAAAATCTTTTCCATAGCAACGGAATGCCGCTAGTGACGTAGAAATTCTAATAATTCTTTGCGTTTCGTTACCAAAAAAATACGTCGAAAAATGTATTTATCAACTTAATATACTCTTTATTGTACACAAAAAATAGTCACAGAAGTTTTGAATTAAGTAAAAGTACAATAGGCGGCCTTATCGCTATCCACGAACTCTTCCAGGCAATCTTAGAATGAAAAATGGTTGGTACTTTTAAATAAAAGTAAATACAAAAACGAAACGCTTAATGTCAATTTTATCTGTGATATTATTTTAAAGCTTCTAATTTCATTAGACCTGGGAAATTTTTGCAATTTCTATTGTCATCCTTGTGAAGTGAAAGTGAATAATGGCAACAAAAAATAGTAACTCATATTACTTACAACCTAGCTAGCTTACTTACTACGTAATATGTCATCCTATCAGAAAAAAAAGTTCCTCCGCTATCGGTCTAAGGCAGAGTGTAGTTGAGACTTTTGAAGACCATTTTTTCCTCGCTAACTTTAAATTTTTCGAGGAATTCATTCTCTGGCAGGTCGAGGGCCCAGTGAGCTCTCTCACAGAGTTCCTCTCCGCCTTCCTCGAGTTCTTTTCGGCATAAAAACTTAGTAATAGTAGTAGTTGCGTTATGACCCCGGCATTGCGTATTTGCTATTTGTGTTAGCTAAGTTTCCGTAATCCTTTAACGCAACGCAAAATCTTACGATATAGATACGGAAAAATTCTTGTCTACGTCTCTGTGGATGTAGACTATTTAAGAAGAAACATCTCTATCCCTAAACGTCAAAGATAGACAAAACACGTTAGTCACGCTCGACGATGAAGACTATCGGTATAGCGGCCACGGTAACGGCGGGGCAGGGGGTGCTAAGAACCGCCTGACGCAGGTGCTCACCGGGCACTGTTTTTTCGGCACGTACCTGCACAGGATAGGACGCGAGGCCACGGCACAATGCCACCATTGTGATAGCGACCAGGACACCGCACAGCACACGCTCGAGGCGTGCCCTGCATGGGCCGCCGAGCGGCGGATCCTGATCGATCCGATCGGGCAGGATCTCTCTCTCCCAGCTATGTTGGCAGAGCACGAAAACTGGAATGCAGTGGTCTTCTTCTGTGAGAGCGTCATGCTCCAGAAGGAGATTGCAGAGCGGTATCGGGAGAGGGCCGATCCCGCTTGAAGAAGGAGGAGACGGCGCCGGGGTAACAACGCCTGAAACCCCCTGCCGTTGCTGTGAGGCAGGGGAGCTCTGGGTTCGCGGGTGCGTAGATTGGGGAATCTGATTGCCCACACCGAGCGATCCAAGAGAAGACGGTAGCACGCATGTGGTCACGCGCTGCCGTGGGACGCTTTGGGGGATCCTTTACAATCCCCCCAAGGGGGTGACCGCTTTACAGTCACCCTCTCAGGGATGTGCCTATAGGCGTGTATTAATTTGGATAAGGGCAACGGAACCCCAGGGGACAGAGGCTCGCCGACTTTTTGGAAAAGGAAGAGACTCTTCGTGATGAACTCCATTTTCCAAAAGCTGCCTCACAGGAAATGGACCTGGATGAGTCCCGAGTGAGAGATTGACTTCATCATGACCAATATATGGTATAAATTCAATTATGTATCTGTGATCCATAGGGTTAAAACCGGTAGTGATCACCGAATGGTAAGAAGCACATTGAATATTAATTTAAAAGTTGAGAGGCCTCATGTGCTGAGAACTACGCTCCGGCCCTCTAGTGCTCATATCCAAAACCCGGAGAGCTTTCAACTCGAACTCCAAAACCACTTCGAGTGCCTAGAACATTTCGTATCTGTGGACGATTTAAATGGTAGGTTTGTAGAAACTGTCCAAACGGTTGGGTCTAAGTTCTTTAAAACCCACCGTAAAGAGACCAAAAAAGTTCTCCGATCACACTCTCGACCTCATGGCAGAAAGACGCACCATAACGCTGCAGTCCTCCGGTGATGCTGAAGCATACCGACTGCTCAATAGACGGATATGGAAATTCTTGAGTCACGATATCCGCACCTTAAACACCAAAATCTTACGATGTTAAACGGTGTTAAAGAGCCGATTGAGCGGAATCAAAGCTCCAAAGTGTTCGCAAGAGACAAGTCTATTCAGAAAAGTCGTATGATGAAGCTGAAGACCGAGGACGGCAGTGTAGCGTCGACTATGCCAGAGGCTTTGAGAGAGGTTGAGAACCTCTACCAGCAGCTATACACCTCGGTAACTATACCTACCATTGGCTCTGATAAAGACCCGCGAGCCAAACTAACCTGGCACTATACCGAGGATATGCCGCCTGTACGAGATTGGGATGGCTTTGAAACAGCTTAAAAATAACAAGGCGCTGGGTGGGGACAGAATTACGACAGAGCTTCTTGAAGCGGATGGCACACCGGTACTTAAAGTCCTTCAGAAGCTATTCAATTCCGTCTTACTGGAAAGCATAACGCCGGAAGTATGAAACAGAGGCGAGGTGGTGCTCTTCTTCGAAAAGGGTGATAACACCCTATTGAAGAATAACAGACCCGTCTCGCTACTGAGCCATGTTTATAAGCTGTTTTCAAGAGTCATCACGAATCATCTCGAGCGCAGGTTGGATGACTTCCAGCCTCCCGAACAAGCCAGTTTCCGAAAAGGTTTCAGCACCATAGACCACATCCATACGCTGCGGCAGGTTATACAGAAGACCGAGGAGTATAATCAGCCACTGAGCCACTATGCTTGGCGTTTGTGACCATGAGAAAGCCTTCGATTCGATCGAAACCTGGGCAGTCTCAGTCAGTACATTGATGTGTTGAAGTGCTTATACAGAAACGCCACAGAACACCAACGAACAGAGCACGGAGGCAATTCCATTGCAGAGAGGTGTGAGACAGGGGGACGTCATTTCCCCGAAACTGTTCACCGCTGCAATGGAGGAAGCCTTCAAGTTACTGGAGTGGAAAGGATTCGGCATTAACATAAATGACGAGTATATCACTCACCTTCGCTGAGTTTCGAATCGCTGCAAGAGCTCAGCACAATGCTCGATGACCTCAACAGAGTTTCCCAACAATAAAAAATGAATATGGGCAAGACGAAAGTCGTGTCAAATGCGCCCATCCCAAGCTCTGTTCTCAAAGTTGTTGACGAGTATGTCTACCTGGGACTAACTGTCCAGTTAGGTAGGTCCAACTTTGTGAAAGAGGTCAATCGTCGAATCCGACTCGGCTGGACAGCGTTTGGGAAAGCTCTTTTCGTCAACAATACCGCAACGCCTCAAGACGAAAGTCTTTAACCAGTGTGTGTTACCAGTGATGACATATGGAACAGAGACGTGGTCACTCACAATAGGCCTCATAAGAAAGCTCAAGGTTCACTCAGCGAGCTATGGAGAGAGCTATGCTTGGTATTTCTCTACGAGATCGAATCAGAAATGAGGAGATCCATAGAAGAATTAAAGTTGTCAACATAGCTGAAGGGATGAGTAAACTGAAGTGGCAATGGGAGGGGCACATTGCTCGTAGAACTGATGGCCGTTGGGGCAAAAGGTTCTCGTATTTAGACCGCGCACCGGAAAATGCAGCGTCGGACCACCTCCAGTGAGGTGGACAGTCGACCTGGTGGTGGTGGTCGCTAGGAATCGTTGGATGAGAGCGGCATGTGACCGCTCGTTGTGGAAATATAAGGGGCAAGCCTTTGTTCAGCAGTGGACATTCTGTGGCTGATATGATGAATGCCTTTAGTCTGCTAAATGAATAGTAAAGTAGCTTATTGTATGCTTATTATAGAAATAACAATGTTTTGCAAATACTATAATTACTGACGATCCTTTAATTAACCAATCGTTAAACAAGAACTAACTAAAATCTACTAACATCTCATTTCAGCTTCTATTAGTTATTAGTCAATGTAACGGGGGCTGATTAAAACTCTATCTTTAAAAGTTGTTTCTGCACGTAAACATTATATAAATTGCGTCTTAGTTGAGGGATTTTAATTCAATACATCAATTGTGTACGCCACGAGACTTACGCCTACGCAAGCTTTTCGAAATAATGGAAAATACCACAATTAACAGTCAATTGCATTGCCACATTTGGTTTCATTGGTAGAGTTTAGTACCATTCGAAGATACGTGTGTCGTACTACTATGATTTGCGTTGAATCCTTAAGACGTGAGACGTGGAAACATTGTCAGATTTAAGAGATAGGTACATATCTTACTGTGCAAATGATGTTCTGTGTATTGTCAAGTAAACTCGAGTATCAAGAGGCAGCGGAGCGCGAAGTGTTTGCGACCGCAACTGATAGAAAACGACGATTACGTCACCAACTATTGTGGCATTGTACACTACGCCCACAACACTTTTACTGGATTTACGAAACGTTTTAACCATTTAATAGTTATTGTTGCTTGCCAAGCTGGGCGTTGCGTGATAACGAGGAAATTACGCCTCTCATAAGAAAGTAAGCAATGATCTAAGAGTTTTAAGCGATAGAAGAAAACTTAAGCTTAATATTGAATTATGAATATCTATACAAATAAATAAAATTGAAGTGTCTATTTGTAATATCAAAATAACAGCTTTTTACTAAATGCATATGATACGGGACACGTTACAAAAAAATAATTTTAAATTTTTTGTCTGTCTGTCTGTCTGTTTGTTCCGGGTAATCTCCGAAATGGCTGGACCGATTTTGACGGGACTTTCACTGGCAGATAGCTGATGTTCTAAGGAATAACTTAGGCTACTTTAATTTTAGAAAAATAATTAGTGTTCCGCGCAAAAAGAAAAACACTTGAAATCCAATATATTTATTCTATGTCAAGTGTCTATGTCGAAGTACTCTAAATTCCTTTTAAATTAAAACGCGGGTGAAACCGCGGGTCCCAGCTAGTTATATATATATATATATATATATATATATATATATATAATATGTACGTTTTGCGTTGCGTTATAATAAAATGAGTTAGTAAAAGTAACTCAGTCATTTGTATTCCATACTCGTTCTGATTTATAAATACACATGCAGCTAGCAACGCTTACTCTTTGAATACAAATTTTGATTGTTCACAATATTAATATATATATATCAACGGTACACAGACTAGGTAGTAAGATACATTGTACATGTGAATGACACAGCAAAACTAAGCGTTTAATATGACTCAAAAACAATTACAACTCTCGAAATATTACCTCCATGAAATTTCTGTATGAATTCCTGAATAAACCATAAACATTGAGTACCTAATAAAGAGGCCCTAGATATAGTAACCTCAGTCAAAGTCAAATTGTTTTTATTCATGTAAACCATTTGCTGGCACTTACGAATAGTCAGAATTTAAATAGTTGCACGGTTCCAAGTCGTTGGTCCTATGGAGAAGAACCGGCAAGAAACTCCACGCATATACTCTTTTGAAATAATATATAAAAGTATTACAGTCTTCAATATAATCGTAAAAACTATGTGAGGATAATGCATGCCAATGTGTGGGATAAATACACACATATTTATCTGTAATCTCAAAAGCTAAATTTTCATGATGAAACTTATTTTATTCTGTAAATTAAGTAATGTCGCAATTTATTATATTTTAAACATCGGAAGCAGCTCATAATAATGATTGAAAGTGTTAAACACTCTATCAACTTATATTTAGATATCTCACATAATAAACCAAATCACAATTAAAACAGATACTAATTACTTAATACAGATACGGTGAAGTATGCTAACTTCATTACAGGATAGATATATGTAGGTAATAATATTCTGTAAATTACACAAAAGATTTTGAGTTCATTCGCATAAATAAATAATTAGCCGTAGTAGCTTTTGTGAAAATAAAAGTGTCTAACGTGCGACCAAACGCGATGCTTTGCGCGATGATGATTTGCGCATCTACAAAGTAATATACTTTAAATGACTAGGTGAATACCGAAAGTTTTACAAAAAGAAATTTCACACGTAACATGGAACATGTATGTATCTTTGTCATCGATGAAATCGACAATAGTTACTAAAGTAAGTAAAGTAAACATTTATTTAATTCGGTACTTAGATGGTTTAAGCCGGCTCAGAATGCCACCACCCCATCTCCTCCCATGGGTGTCGTAAAAGTCGACTAAGGGATTAGTCGGAGGATGGGCAGCAGCGTCCTTCGAGTACATTAACAACTCAACTGCGATCGCCAACCCGCCTGCCAAGCGTGGCGATTATGGCAAAACCCCCCAATGAGCTCAAAACACATCCATATCGGTGGTTGTGATGATCTTTGGGGGAGGCCTGTGTCCAACAGTGGACTTCATTAGGCCGAAATGATAGATGGTTTAAGCGCTAATTAGTAAACAGTTTTTCCTAAAACATATACCAATTTATTTAGAGAGCAAAACGTCCAAAACTTGGTCGTTTTGTTATCTCAAAGTTTGTGTACATAACAAAACAGTTAATCATGTATATATGAAATAATATTAAAGCTTATAAAGTAAGTTACACCGCGTAAACCTCTGTTTGTTCTAGCAAAAAAAATTGCGCTTTAAGCTTTCAAATGAATAGTAAAGAATACAAGTTATGAAACAAACGTCATATTGAAACAACCATTGGACACCTTACAGAGGTTGGACTCTACTGTCACCAGAAAAAAGCGTACTAATGTCACAAGACCTTATGACGTTGCAATAACAATTATGATGTGTTTTTTATTTTATTAATTTAGAATATTATAAAAAAATGTTTTTGAAGGAATCATTTTATGAACGTCAATTGGTCTATACGTTTGTAAACTATAGTTTTAATATAACGATAGTTGTTGTAATGGTTCAGTTTGCTATACACTGGAACTTTCCTTTTTTTGGATTTTTACCATTGCAAAATTTTATTTGGCAATGCATTAACTTGTAACTTTTGTTTCATTTAGTATTAAATGAGCGTTTGGGGTGTGCACTTTTGGATTTTGCTAATATTTTTACATAGTTGTATTAGGCATTTATGGAATTACATATGTAATGTATAAGACTATGCCTTGGTAGGCTATCTGAATTACTAGTTAATTTCTTTGGAAAGTATATCGGCCGAGTTGTTGTTTTTGTTTCGCAGTGTTTCGGGTATACAGAACTCTTATAACTTAGGTAGTTGTTTTATATTGTTGGAAACAATCTGAGAAAACAATGTCGGTTTAATCTTCACAGTGGCGTTGTATTGAAATTGTACAACATTAACACAGACTATACTGTAATTATACCAATACCTTTAAGTTTTACGTGTATATTTGCTTTGAAAAGATAAGTTTTGTACATAGATGTTAATGAAAATCTCTGCGCAAGTATAAATAAACGAGTTATTACTACTCACCATTATGAAAAACAAAAATTGGGAAGGCGTTGGTCGGGTTATGAGAGATTTTAAAAAGCTAGTAACAAATAGTTAACTGTTCCCGACTGGTTGGAATAATGTTTCGAGGGACACAACTCCAGAGCGAACGTTCTCAGAATGGTCTCTGAACTGAAAATCGATAAAACGTTGTCCAATGTATCTATAATCTAATTAAAAGCTGAACCAGATTGTTCTATTAGTCTCGCTCGTTCTCGTAGTTTTCGTAACTATTAGAGTAATAAAAAGACAGTGGAAACTCTTTTAGTATTCAATTTAGTTCATAAACTGGCTAGAGAAAACTTAAGCAAAATTAAATTGAATCAACCTCATCCCGCCGTCATTATACTATCTAAGATCTGCTAACATTACATATAATAACATATGCTCAGTCTCATGTTGCACTTGTTGGAATCAGCCAAGCATAAAGAAGTTAATTAATGTATGATGGCGAGTCAATAATTAGACGATGACAGCGCAGTGGGACGGACGCGCGGGTGGACGGATGTGAGGAAGATCATTGTGATGCGCGTGCGCGGAAAATCGGCGGCTTCCGTTCTACAAGCACACACACAAACATCAATCGTACAAATGAATTAGACATAAGTATACCTACTTTTGAATTGTTGGAGATATGCCGCGGCACGATCATAGTCCAGACAGACAAACCATTTAACAATATCATGGACGACAGAGTCCACATATCTTCCTTAATGGAGGTACACTGTAATTAGTTAATTACTTTTATGGCTCAATATAATACGAAACAACTATAAATCTACAAAATACATTGAATGGTTTCTTAACATACCAATATAATCAACTATCGCTATTAGATATTGCTGTAATCATCTACGCTTGGCGAACGGACTGGTGATCGCATTTTGTACGCTATTAACGCCCAAGACGATGCTACTACTTATTCTCTATGTAAATATAATCGACCGCTACGACAGACGGCATTTCTTTACCGCACCCTATTATATGCATTTATTAGGATTCTAGACATAATAATCATTAGCATCCACTTATGTACACTGATAAAAGATGCGGTTAGTGAAAATAGTCTTTAGCTGTGTTGTTAGCGGTAATAAACATGGCACGCCAATGCTTCCCCGTACCTTAGATGAACAGTACATGCGCAGGTTACTTTACCAGTATTGCAACATTTTCTCATCACTGTTCATAGTAGCGGTCTATCAGTGGACGTGGCATGATGATCGCTTAAGAATACCACGGACGCAATCCATGCTCGAGGGCTAGCATGAGAATCAAGAGATTTTAATTTCTCAAAGAAACAATCGAGGCTGTTCCACCGACAGGATTCGTTGAAAAGTTCTCATTGTAATGAGCACACCAAGAACGTGTTAATTTTCAATACAATCGGTCACGGCGATTGACTCAAGGACTTCACGCTTTTTGAATGTTTGCATTCCAACTCTGTATTGTCAAAAACAGTGAGTCAAAGTTTACTAAATGTTCAATACTTATTATTACAACATCCATTTGAGAGCAGGATGCTCGCACCAAAAACAATAATCTTAAATTATATTAAGTATCATCTGTTTAATGCCGCTTTTACGTCACTATTGACAGTAACAATGTTTCACATTAAATTGCACATAAATCTTGATACCACTAAAAAGGTAAAATGCAACATGTTGTATGTGTATACATATATTATATTGTATATCGAAAGTGTGTCGAGCAGGGTAGCGTACCTGATACTCAGAATATCCAAGAGGTATTCGTCGAAGGTCATACAGGTCTACGCACCGACCTCCACAAACCTAGATGATGAAGTAGAGAGTATCTATGAGGACGTAAGTAGGGCCATGCATACCTCGAAGACACTCTTTACTGTTGTGATGGGGGACTTCAACACAAAGCTGGGCACACGATGCGATGGTGAGATGAGAGTGGGGCAATTTGGGTATGGGCAACGGAACCCCAGGAAACAGAGGCCGGCCGACTTTTTGGAAAAGGATCTTCGTGATGAATTCTATCTCCAAAAGCCGTCTTACAGGAAATGAACCTGGAAGAGTCCCGATGGTACCACGAGAAACTTCATCATGACCAATAGGAGGCAAATATTCAATGATGTCTCTGTGATCCACAGGGTGAAAACCGGTAGTGATCACCGAATGGTAACAGGCACATTGAATGGCAATTGGCGGGGCACATTGCTCGTAGAACTGATGGCCGTTGGGGCCTTTTTGTTCTTGAATGGAGACCGTGCACCGGAAAACGCAGCGTAGGACAACCCCAATGAGGTGGCCAGATGACCTAGTGAGGGTCGCTGGGAATCGTTGGATGAGGGTGGCATGTAACCGGCCCTTGTGGAAATCTAAGGGGGAGGCATTTGTTCAGCAGTGGACATCCTTTGGCTGATATGATGATGATGATGACATATGTGATGACATATATTGTAAATGCAATTTTAATACACAAAAAAGTAATTGCTACTCAAACGAATGTCGACACTAAAATAAACTCAACCTGCAGTGTTACGTAATACCTACTTTTATTATACTATCGCAAATCTTGGGAAATACGCTTAAGTATCTCTTAGAAGGGTCCAGTATTTTTTTTTCTTAGAACACTTTGTACAGTTTTCAATTAGTGTTTCAATAGTACTTAGATACAGATATGAATGCGTAAGTAGGTTAGCTTACTTTATGGCACTATATAGATATGAATTCTAGACTCCTAGACATATCTATCTATATATTTCATCTACTTCATCTACTACATCTTAGATGCTCTAATCAAACTGCAACGGATGAAAAGTCTGTAAATTGTGAATATTTTCTTGAAATACTATAAATAAACAACGAAACAACCGTTTCTCTCTTCGTGTGTTTGTTTGTCTGTCAGTATATAACTGCATCGCCTAAGAACGGCTGGACGTATTTCAACATACAACTTTTGCTGTATCGCTAATTAGTTATCCTAAAATTTAAAGTATGTTCATCTTGATCAGATAAGTAAAACCTGAGGGGAGTGCAGTTTGACCTCTCTATAGTATGCAAAGATCACGATAGGTAATTTTTTTTTTTGTAAGTATATTTATTTTCTTTTCTTAAATTTTCATTTAGAGAATTTATGTTGTCATGTAGCGAATTGTCCTCCGTTGTTTCAATATGCCGTGTAAAAGTGTCTGTTACGACCTATTTGCTGCTCCAAAGGAGCGAGCGCGTCACATTCCGCGGACGTCGTATTCACCGGACACGGTTGTTTCGATGGGTACTTGCACAGGATAGGACGCGAGGCGCGGCATAGTGCCACCACTATGGCCAGATCAGGATACACAGCACACGCCCGGAGAGTGCCCGTATCCTACGCGCCTAAGCCCCCCCTGTCGTCTTTATATGGCGGGCGGCCTTGGGGGTCGCGAGTAGGCGCCTATTGGGAAATCTGCGTACTCATGCCGAGCGATCCCCAGGATGACGGTGGTGCGCATGTGGTCACGCGCCGCCGTGTGCGCAACACAGCGCATAGTCAGGTTTCGGGGGAATCCTTTACATTGCCCCGAGAAGTGCCTGGGGGGGTGGCCTCTTTACAGTCGCCTTCCCTCCGCTAGAGGGTGTGACCGCTTTACAGTCATCCCCTCCGAGATGTGCCTAAAGGCGTGGCACCAGTGGGTGGCTCAAGATGGAGATTTTTCGAGTTCCTGGAGCCTCCCTACGGTGCCGAAGATGACCACTCCGGTGGTTTTAGCCGTCCGGCATACCCCTCCGCTCTTTCCCAGGGCGGAGGAAGTACATGACGTATTTCCAACGAATAAATAAAATGAAAAAAAAATATTCTATTCTATTTATAGTGAGATGCTTATTAAGAACTAATGTTATACAGAAATAAAATTTGGGATAGACTGGCACCTGAGATAGCCCTAGCAATGCCCGTCTTAAATTAGTAAAGCCAAATTGTCGTTTTACGTTTCAGTTATGCACGCTATATTTAAACGGGGCTAAGGCCCTGACTACACATATTAAGTCATATTTATTATTTATTTAAGAATATTTGCGTATTTTAAGGATATATAATAAACTTATTATATTAAATTAATTTATTACGATTTACGACTTAATTAAGTGTAACAATTTAGTGTTACAAAATGCATAAAGTTACAAGTTCCAATAACAATATAAAGTCCTTATAATTGTAGTTTCCATTTTATACAATAGTTGTACATCTCCGGGGACTATCCGACTGCAGACTGCATTTTATAGTGTGGCCATGGATAGCCCCCGGTTAGCCTACCATTACATTTTAGATAAAATTTCCCTAACGGAGAAAAGACCAGGTTCCTCTTTGGAGAGGCTATTAACCCGTGACTAGAGAGACAGAGATATTAGAACAAATGTTATTGTAGCGAATATAGGGATCCATTTATAATTTAAGATTGAAATAGTTAAATACGTATTTAAGATTTAAAATAGTAACCGTGATTAGAAGATGAATATAAAATAAACATAATGAATAGTCAGAGTCAAAATATCACATCAATAGTCAAAAGTTGTCGACATAGCTGAAAGGATTAGTAAACTGAAGTGGCAATGGGCAGGGCACATTGCTCGTAGAACTGATGGCCGTTGAGGCACAAAGGTTCTCGAATGGAGACCGCGCACCGGAAAACGCAGCGTGGGACGACCTCCAACGAGGTGGACAGACGACCTGGTGAAGGTCGCTGGGAGTCGTTGGATGAGGGCGGCATGTGACCGCTCGTTGTGGAAATCTAAGGGGGAGGCCTTTGTTCAGCAGTGGACGTCCTGTGGCTGATATGATGATGATGATGATGATGAATAGTCAGAAAAATCTAATTACATTGAGAAATAATAATAATCACATTTACATTACAATTATAAGAATATTCTGTGTGGTGTCCGGATTAAGAATTCATCTCCTCCCGTGGATATTGTAAAAGGCGACTAAAGGACCCTTAACCAGATGAACGCTCCCTTCATGGAATAGTACATAGCCAATTTGCACTCACCAACCCGCCTGCCAAACATGGTGAGATCTGGCAAATTCCCCGCAAAATGACCTTCCAAAATGGCCTTTGTTCAGCAGTAGACGTCCTTTGGCTGATATGATGATGATGATAATAATTTTATTTGCCTGATTTTATCAATATTTGTCTACCTAAATAAAAACATAATGTACTTAATCCGGGTAGAGTTTTAATGAATTTGGCAACCTGTTATGTTATTTTTCATTGCCATATTGATATTCCTTTTAATTAGCTGCAGCCTACGTCACTCTACCACTAGTTTTTGTTCTGTAGCGGATCTTATCCTTCTTTTCAGGACTTCTTTAATTTTACAAAGCTGTTTATCCAATATACAAAGTCCTAGGAGAAACAGAGAGAATTGTAAAAGTACAATTCTAAGCTTTTTGAATGAAGGTTTGTAACATGATTGCCAAAAATTAAGACACAGATCGATGTTTACTTCAATTGCATTACCCATATTAATCAACCGTATCGAAGCACCCTGAAAACACAGTAGAGGTTCTTTCTCATCTTTCTCTTAAGCATCTCAATGCAAAGAAATATCTATTTAATCTAAAACATATATCATCGATGTGTAACGATGTGTGTGTTGTCGACAAAAAAAAGTAACATGTACCTTTCTCTATAAAATTCAAATAAGGTGATAATTCAAAAAAGTTCAGTTTACCCGGTCTATTTTCGCGTCTTTGAAATTTAATTAGATTTTTCATGCTATCAAAAAGCTTAAGATTGTACTTACACTGACGTAACTCTATATCTTTGAAAATATTGTATATGTCAGCAAAAATCTGCACAAGCATATAAGAAGCGATTTTCACGCACGCAATTGTATACACCGCACAAACATAAAATTGTAGTAGCCAAAATTAGATAAGCTAAAACAAATAAGTAATTCCTAAAGAATAGTATACGTTTTTATAACAAGCTGCCCATAACTGTTACAGATTTTACCGAGGAAAAGTTTAAAGCCCATATTAAACTCGTCCTATACATTGCGTTGACGACAGGGATTTTTAGTATCGATTATTTCTATACATGTAGCTTCCCTGGAACCTCATTGACAACATAATGCAACCTGAATTACGATGAATTTGGATATTATTCTTGTTAGAATTTATAACTATTTATACATCCATATTATATGTACGAGTATATATAGTATACAAAAGACATTGTTTACAGCTTTGGTGGCTACTCGTACAATGCCCTTTATTTTATATAATCTTACATTTTGTAAATGTGAGAACTTCGTTGAGTCGATCAGTGTTAGATACCTGTGCGTTAATAATTCTCAATTTCTTACTGTGTATCAGAGCATATCACATATCAGATAACGTGTATTGTTACAATTTTATGTATTTCACGTACAGTCTACTTATTCATGTGAGGTATGTCCAAACGTGTTAAAATGTAATAATCAGTGTCTATGGGGTTTCTTGCCGGTTTATCTCCATAAGCTCGAATTTTCGGAACTGTGCACCTTAACTGTTGACTTATCATAAGTGTCTATTAGGGCCATTAAATAAAAACGTTGAGTTTGAGCTATCATTAACTTATAGATTGTTATCCGCTAGCCAGCGTATGATTCTTATAGCCGTATTACTTATTTCATCGTTAAAGTTATCACGATAATTACATTTAATGATTACCGTAGTATCATTTACAAATAGAATAGTTCGTGCTCAGTAGCTTCCGGTAAGTTTTTAATATATAACAAAAGTAATATAGGCCTAAGTAGATATAGTCTCCCTGTAGGTTCAAATTGTTAAAGTGGGACTTAATATTAAGCAGCATTTCCGTATTCGCTACTGGCTCGCACGGGCACGAGCAAGGGTCGGGGTATTAAATACTTACTATGCTTACCAATTACAAGCAACAGTGTAATTTCCAGAAGCTGGACTAAAGGATTATTCAGTTGTACAGTGACATCTATATGCACAATAGGATATGGTATTATCCATTTACATCCTGAACGCGGTCACATTAGAGAAAGGGCTATGTTTACTAGGGACCAATGCCCTTCTGATTAGGAAACATTGGCACAACCAATGTGAACTATAAAATATAAATAAACAGCTTTTTATATTGCAAAGGTATCTAACCTTTGCATATAAAATGTTTTTTTTTATTTCCAGTGTCTGTTTCACAATTATATACAGTAAAATCCGCGTCAAATTTTATATTTTGTGTAGCAAATTACTTTCAATGTTGGATAAACAAAGTTAATTATGATCGTATTGTTGAAATCGTTACCAATCGAAAGACATTATGTAATAGGATCGATGACCTATGCCTACAAATAAAAAAATGACAATACCTATTTAACTGCTGGTAGTGCTTCTAAAACCTAAAAATAAAATAAGATAAATGTATACCAAGTGTAGAAAATACCTATATATATATATATATATATATATATATATTAACAAAACAATGCCCTACAGTATAATTTTTCGGATACCGTGGGAACTGTTTACAGAAATAAATCACATCATATAAACACCCTGCCCCGGAACAATCACCTGTAGGCTGTAGGCAATACAAATTGTTTTTACTTGCGGTAATCGAACCCGCAACTTATAGCGCAGAAAGCTAATCGCTCAGTAACAGCACCAATCATGTCATTTTTTAACTCGATTGATAATCAAGTTTTAAATGAATATATATATTTCGACTATGTCCGACTGGTTTTGGGCGAAATAGATATGCACGTGAGTAAAAACCAACCATAAACACTTATAGGTAGGCAACTAGCTGACAGTACGGTTGGTGCAGTGGCTGATACAGTCGACCGATGCGCTCCGGGTCGCGGATTCGATCCCCGCACGGATTTAATATTTGTATGATCTGCAGTTAGTTGTTCAGAGTCTGGGTGTATAGTGTGTGGAATTTGAGTCTCTAAACGCACCCACGACACTTGAGAAATCCTAATGTGTGGGCAACGTTTTAAAAAAAGTTAAATACTACAACTACGTCTGCGTGGGATTAAATTTAAACTGTTAAAGGAATTTGCTGACGTAATAAAACTATCCCATGTCCAACTTCAGTCAAAATCCAACATAATCTACCTGTCTGCCAAATGTCATTTGAATTTTTTAGCCGTTTGAGCGTGACTGATAGACATTAACATCCATACGTACCAACTATGACATGTACTTATATTATTATTTAGACAACTATATTTTTTTTCATTACCCTGTTATGTCACGTAGGCGTAACTTCCACTCGACAGAATAAAGAATAATGGAGCTTAAGGCGAAACTAACTGCATAATTATTATCAATGATAATAACGTTATCAATATGCATAGGATTGTTGATGTAGATGTAAACCAATTGATTCTTATTTTAGGTATACAACACAACAGAAGAAAATGTCTGAGACGCCATCACTGATGTCATTTTATTTTCGTGTAAGTTAAAGTATTGTCAGCCAACACATAGGTAGCATTATCTTACGAATTTATGTCGTACATCTTACGGACTGATATATACTGAACAAATAACACATTCCGCATAGCAAATGAGATTCTGGACAAAAATAACAAAAAACAAGTAGGTATACAGAAATGTGACCGTGATACATTTGTTGTTAAGGCGAACAACATTAGAAAAGTGTTACGGAAAAGGAAACAAAAAGAAAAGAAAGTCCAACCATTGAAGCTGACAACTATTGATCATGTACCTACATAATAACATATATACAGAAACTCAAGTTTAAGTGGAAAATATTTTAACGACTTATGTAAAGTTACCAAACCATTAGGCAATTACAATTACAAAAAACTGAAATATGCCAGTCGAAAACATTGAAATTTACTTTCTATTACCCACGATTCTTTCGTAACTAAGTAACTAACTTTCATAAAAATTATGATTTGTAATAGAAATTTCCAGAAATCGATAATATGTAGTAACGAAATAGGTAGGTATAGTGATAGATTTCTCGAATTGAAAAATATAAATTGGGTAAATAACTGTTTAAAATCAGTTTTTGGGACATTATCAAAAATTTCTTAGACTGTAATTTGTTAGACTTGTTTGTGAAATCTCTCGCTACGCTAAAGTGGCAGGTATTTCTGTTGTCTTCTTCATAAACGACTACAGCATACTGTCAACATGTCAAGTTATACAAATTAGTAACGTAAAAATCTGTGCATTTCATTTTTGAACGTAATTTCTGCTACAAAAGATGACATTAACCGGGCGTGATACGTGTTTTTTTTCCAAAATAAAATAAATACTACTAGTACTACTAGGTCATATTATAGTTAATCTAGTCTAGTTAATAAGATAGAGTTATCATAATAAAGCTTCCTATTACACTCTCTAAAGCTAGTTACATACCGGGTAACAGGTGAGTGTCATATTCGAAATGCAGTCGAATCTATACGACATTACCATGTGTCACGAAGTGATGCATCCGCGTCAAGGGTTCAACGACCAGAGTCGTCCGCCGCTTTCGCTACAGATATATAAACACCAACTCTGACCATGTATTGTACATTACATATACATTTTCTAGATGAAGTCTCGCTGACCTTTAAGCTTGCAGCAATCCTCTTTGATGGTAAGAAGTTTGCCCTGCGGCTAAAACACATTACTTTGTACCTCATTGTTATGTAAGTAGTCATATCAGTGAGGTACAAAGTAATGTGTACCCTTGTATGGTGTACAGGATAGTTCCTTAAAGTACTTTTAAGTTTATTGGACATTCATTACATTCCTTTTCATTACATTGCTTCCCTAATAGATTATTTATCAACTCTTGTACAGTAAGCTTTCTGAAACTAAGAAAATAATTTCCTATGTAATACAATACGTTTACAAAACGAAGTTCTCGGTACGGAACGAGATACTGAGAAACCTAGCCTCGGGTTAAACAACAAAGTGTTTCAAGTTACCAGTTTCAACGGACTCTAAAATATGTCAGGGAGGTACTAAAGACACATCATCTTTCGTAAACGCGTGTTACGGAAAACGTTAGATCAAAAGCCACAAGACAACTACATGTTATGTGTAGAAATTCAAGGTGATCCAGTCGCGACGCCCGCGCCGCGCCACCCGCTACGTCCTCCATGCTCCACAGACTCTAAAGAAACTCACAAACGTACATATGCAAACACAGTATTTACCTACTCGTACTGAGAAATATTGCGATATCAAATTTCTACAACATTAAAAACTTGTTGAGCTTTAAGTCTGTTACATCATATCACGTTGATGTCCTCTTTAAACAAGAGCCACCGGTAGATGCCGCTACAGCTGACGATCCTAGTAGGCACTGTTATAATGTTAGTGGTTTTTTAGTCATAAGAGATGACACAAATAGATGTTATACTAAACGACATCACTTTTGGTATTATTACTATAAAAAATTATCTGATAGTGAAGGTTCTACAATGTATGTAAATCTTTGACATACTAAATATCTTCACTCGTCGATTATCTTGTATATCAATCACATACTTAATGTTTGTCGGCTGTCAATCCTTTTGACACTTGCCAGAGCATCCGCTACTTGACGCACAGGATTGATTGATACCTAAGTAAAGCTAATGTTTCATGTTGTATCTGTGATATGGCCATTATGACTCATTATCACTACACCATTTTCTAAATAGTGATCCCAAATAATTCATTCGCTCACAAGTTTAACAATGAATTGGCTAAATAATATAGTAAGGATTCTGGATATTTGTTTGTTGATAAACAAACATGTATTTATGCAGGCACTCCGTTGTTAAAATAATCGCTAACCTTGCTCTATCTACATAAATTATAAGGGAGAGTGTGAGTTCGTTGGCTTGTTTATATGTGGGTGACCATCTCAGTTGCTCATGAACCTAGACTGTAAATTCTTTCGCCGGCAGGATGCTATACTTTTTCAAGTGGACATACGCTATTAATATGTTGATAATTATGTTGTATAACTAAGGAGTTACACTATAATATGAATAATGTGATCAAACAAATTATTGCACACCATTCGGTGGCTGATCACGATACTTTACGAAAACTTCGCACGTGTCAACTAGTTACTATCTAATTATTATTATTTTTATAAATTGAAATCATACTATACGAGTCCTGAGTTTGTTTATACGTGCATTTTCACTTTATCCTGTCACAAAATATCAGTGGTATTTTTTGCAAGGCCTTTGAATAATTTACTTGCGGTATTTCAGGTCGTTAGAATAAATATTTGGTCTAAATATTGAGTCCAACCTTTACGATTTGGTAATGATTATATAGAATTATGGATATGTTTCTATTATGCCTCTTTCATCCGATTATAATTTTTAACAATGTTACACGCCCGCTGTGCTGGACACACAAAAATTGTGATGATTGCTTTTTTACAATTAAAATAAAAAGTATCCTATATCCTATTCCTCAACATACATTGCTCTCCAGCGTGATATAGATGCCTTGAGTGAGTACGCTGCCATCAATAAAATTGAATTTAACACGGCTAAATCTCAAGCAATGAGCTTTGGCCGAATGAGAAGTCCTATATAGTACGACTACACTGTGAACAATGACTTAATAACTAGCGATAGCAAATTGACTTTCCATGAACATATTATTGGACTAGCTAAGGAATCATTTGGGCGTTTAGGTTTTATTTTGCGTTACTGTCAAGGTTTCAATAAGCACGTAGTTATAAGACTTTTGTTTAACTCGTTAATTCGATGCAAGCTAGAATCCAGCGCCTGTGAATGGAACCCTCGTGAGGCTACTTATACACTCATGCTAGAAAAAGTGCAAAAAGCCTTTCCCCGAGAAAGATTTAAACAAGCGAGTTTTCGGATATTACCCATATATGTACCCTACTGAGTTTCTTTTAGGATGTTTGAATTTTAATTCGCTTCAAGTTAGGCGGGTAGTTAAGCAGATGACAACTGCCTGTAAAATTATCCACGGATATACCGATGCGTCAGATTTACACGAAGAGCATTTTTTCATTTGCATTTCGCTCCCGAAAGCATAAATTATTTAATGTCCTATTTTGTTGTACTGTATCCCGATCCACCTCCCCCACACCGCGCTTGTTGACCACGCAACGCGCTCGTGGAGATCAGCCCAGGTTTGGATTTATTTGCTGATGAATGGAGAACGATAATGTTGGAATGTTTACGGTTTTGAAAGCGGACAGACTGATGGATTAATTTAATTTAGTGTTAATGGCTAATCGTTGTACTAAATAGATTAATAAATAAATAAATAATCGGTAGATTCTAGTCAGTAGATCTTTGCTAAATTTAATAAGAAGCCGTTCAGTCTTTTAAGCGTATTGGAGCCGTAAAAATGTTCAAGCCTTTATAAACTTTCACATATAATAATAGTAAGACTTACTTCTCTCCAAATAATGTATGTTGGTAATACATTCAATTGATTTTCATTTTAAATAGGTATCAGTTATTATAAATATATATATATATATATATAAAAAACCAGAATCAACTGATTTGAACGTAAGCAAGCATGCACAATACATAAAAACCAACAATATATCTTATCAAGTAAGTTCTAATTACTCAGACGTAACTGTTAGCAAGTTTCCGTTGAAAATGTTCTATGTCAATGCTCGCAGTATTGTTAAACCCGGTAAATTTGATGAATTAAAATGCGCACTTGAGGCCTTTCAAAACCTAATTCACATAATTATTATAACCGAAACATGGATAAAATCCGAAGATGAAGCAAACCGGTATACTTTACCAGGATACACTCACTACTACAACTATAGGAAAACAACAAGAGGTGGCGGAGTTTCTATTTTTGCTCACAACAGCTTTAAACACAATATGACTGAAGAACAATGCACCGATAGTATTCACTATCTGTGGATACACATAAATAAATACTGCCTAGATATCGGGGCAATATATAAACCAGATCGCACCAATCTCAAACATTTTCTCGATATATATTCAATGCAACTGCAAAAGAGAAAGAGAGTAATAATTTTTGGAGACTATAACCTTGATTTGCTTCGTTCAGATCACTCAACCTCTGAATACCGAGAAATGCTTGAAGAAAATGGATATACAATCCTGAATAAAATTGATCCGCAATACTGCACAAGAGAAACATACACAACAAGAACTATTTTGGACCATTCAACAACCAACTTACAACACCAAGTATTCCACCTTGCTATTATAGAATCGAGTCTATCGGACCACAAACAACTATACCTGGAAATAGATAAAATCAAACCTGAACCCCGAATGAAAACTAAATACGAAGCCATAAACTATGAAACTTTATACCGAACTGTAACAGGACAAATCAATAATGTACTCGATTATACCACATTGGAAAAAATTATAACTGGAAGTGTTGCAAATAGCAAAACTATAAAAACAAAAATTTTAAATCCCCCAAGAAGCGACTGGATTAATAGAAATATTATTACAGACATAAGCCGTAGGAATGTACTATGGCACAAATATAAAACAAGGCCGCAAGACGAAAGAGTTAAAGAAGATTTTATAAAAGCAAGAAATGCGGTATCTGTGATGATTCAAAAAACAAAAGAACTATATTACCAAAAAGCTTTTCATATGTGTTTAAACAAACCACGGAAAATGTGGGAACTTATTAACAGTATATCAAATAATAAAACTAAAAAAGCCTGTGCACCTACAAAACTCAAAATTCAAAATAAAGTCATAACAAACACACAAGAAATCTGTAACTGCTTTAACCAATATTTTTCAACTATAGGATCCATACTGGCAAACCAAATTCCGAAAAAATATCATAATAATGAGAATTATACCATTCAAAAAATTATAACACAAATTAGCCCCGGTTTATCAGAACTTACTCCTGTAACTATGGATGAGGTCTCCAGGATAATAGATAATTTAGATACTAACACTGCTGTAGGGATAGACGGTATCAGCACGAAAATGATAAAATGTCTAAAATATGTGATAGTACCAAATCTTACACAATGCATCAACCAATGTTTTAAGGAGGGCCACTTTCCTGACAGCCTAAAGTTAGCTAGAGTTAGTCCAATCTTCAAGGCAGGTACCAAATCTGATCCAAATAATTACCGCCCTATTTCGGTGCTACCTGTGCTGTCTAAGATCTTTGAGAGGACTATCTTTACCCGGATTGATAAATACCTAAACTCTATAAATTTTTTCTATAACAAGCAATATGGTTTCCGACCTAAATCTAGCACACTCTCCGCGACTATAGACATAATAACAAAACTTAAAATGGAAATTGATAATAAAAACATAGCTTTGGCTGTATTTATAGATTTAAAAAAGGCTTTTGATACCGTGAGCCATAAAATACTATTGAAAAAGCTAAATAGCATTGGTATAAATAGTAACGCTCTAAATATACTAAAATCATACCTTGAAAATCGGTACCAAATTGTAAAAATAAGCAACCACCAAAGTAGTCAGGCATTAATTACCTACGGCATTCCACAAGGCTCCACTTTAGGGCCTCTCATGTTTCTTATCTATATAAACAACATCAGTCAATTGGGTCTCAAAGGCGATATAAATTTATATGCAGATGACACATGTCTGCTTTACTATGGCCGATCTATAAACGTAATTATAAAAGATGCACAAGAAGATTTAGAGAAAGTCAATACTTGGTTTCAGTGCAATCTTCTTACAATTAATACAACTAAAACTAATTACATAATATTTACAGCAAAAAATAAAATAATTGATTCCTTTAATCCTCTTACTATTAATAATGAAGAAATTCACAGAACAAACACTGAAAAATATTTAGGGCTTATACTTGACAGTCATTTGACCTGGAAACCTTACCTTGAAAAGATACGAACTAAACTGACTTCTCTCATGGGAGCCTTACGAGGTATTGTGCGATGTTTCCCTTCAAATGTTCGCTATACTATCTATAATTCTCTGATTAAACCCCATATCGACTATCTTATTGAATTATGGGGCACAGCAGCTAAAACAAATCTCAATATGATCCAAATAGCTCAAAACAAATTAATTAAGACTCTGTTTTGTTATGACTTTTTAACACCGACTACTACTTTATATAAAGAAACCAAATTAATGACTATAAAACAAACCTACATTTACAAAACATGCATCTTAATAAGAAAAATACTACACAAAGCCATACACACACATAATATAACTTTCACAAAAAAATCACAAATACACAAACGGATGCTCCGGAATGCCAACCACATACATTTACACCACCCTCGAACCAATTATGGAAAAAATAACTTTATGTATGAAGGTGCGCAGACATACAATAAATTACCAATAGACATTAAAGAAGCCAAATCAATGTACACGTTTAAAAAAATCTTAAAATGTTATATCAAAAAAGTTCCCACTTTATTACGTTAAGTCGCATCTAGTTAAACTTAAGTCTTTGTATTTACGTTTACCATCATAATGCAAATTTTCAAGTTACCCGCTAGTTACTTTATATAAAAATGAATATAATAAATTCCAACAGAAAGTGTTGTTAATTAAAACTTGGTAGGTATAAGCTATTTTTGTCTGTAAAGAGTATAAATACTTTGCTTAAAAGTTTGTTAGCAGTTATATAATACGTATAATACCGACCGTAAATGTGTAGTTTTGTTTATTGTTCAACTCAAAAGCGCTCGTCAGTACATTAATATATTCTCGTAAGTAAACCATAAGTTTCTCATATAAGCGAATATTGTAATTCTTTTGAGAAATAAAGATTCTTAAACCCCATTCAAGTGTTCTTAGGAATCAAACCCGCGAAACCAAATGCTAATTGCGTTTGACGCTACATGCGTGACAAGCCACTGGGCTGTGCCGCCCTATGTAAAATTGTGTTTTGTCGATTTGCCGAATTCAACCGGGCATGCAGATCTGCAATTTGTATTCGAAAAATTTGTGCGCCGATGGCTGCTAGCTAGAGTGCAGCACGAAAAAGACATTACAGACCGATTCTCCGTTACCAGATATGTCAATCAAGATTGCAGGACGGCGCCAACTCTTTTTGCGTTGTTTTACTGGCTGGACTCATACATTGGCTGCACCGGAAAAAAATCACAGCGATTTGAACACTGATAAAAGTATTGTCGATTTTTCAACATTAAAATCAAAACGTGTTGCGTTACATCTTTGATATAGATAGTGTCAGGAATTTGCAGCAATTTCGGGGGCATCTGATAATTCATTCAAAAAGTTTTGGCTAATTATAGGTATCTCTATAAGCCAGGTTTTAAAACAGCCTGCACGTGGTAGGTACCACGGCATACCTACACCACAACAATTCTAGGTGAATGACTCTTGAAGTATAATGATTTCGGTATCCAGGCAGTTCGTTATGATATCGAAATCTCCTTAGGAATTGCAATAGCAGAAACTAACTCTATGTACTCTCTGAAGCGTGGAGGAGTCCAGGAATTACTACGACCAGCGCTACCCTCGTAGTTCGATCTTTCTGTATGGAAGCATTTTAGCCATAAGCTTGTTTGCAAGGTAAAGTTAATTAAATTAATGTAATCAACAATCAAAGCCTTGATTCTTTGACAGGTAATTGACGAATAATGTGCAATAGGAACCATTATCTCCTAGCTCTATTAGCATAAACAAATAAAAGCTCTCCATCGAGCTTTTGAGAAATATAATTTGATTTATAATAATTATTTTGGACTATTCTAGTTTTTTTATTTTGGGACAAGCCCGCCACATATTCCCAAACCACTGCAACTCCTGTAAGCCAGGATCTACAATGGCGACCACAGAAAAGAACACCATGAAGAACTGTCTTGGAACCCACAACGAAATTAATCAGAAAAGAAAATGGAGGAGTAGGAAAGAATATACGTTCCACTTCCCTCCGTAGCAAGCAGGAGACAGAGAAAATACCATATGCCATAGGCACAATAATTGAGAGTGTACAACTAGGATAAGCCTAGTAGTACAAAAATGTTTATAAATATTTAATTACGGGTCCTATGTTGTGAGCTATTGTGACTGATTCCAATAGTAGGTATGGCAAAAAAACTATTCTACATACAGTATTTTATCGATATCTTCCTGCATGCTACCTATATGTTCCCACTAGCAGCCGTTAGTACCGGTCTGAATACACGACACAGACGGCTGACACAGAACCTAGGCGTCCATCTCTACTTAAATTACATGATTACTAATTTAAACATTATCTATCAAATACAAGTCATGGATGACGGACATCGGACATATTCACATAATTTTATTCTTTACCAGTTTTTTGTGTTTTCCTCACAGGAAAATAAAAAATAAAACTTTGTTAACATTTAATGACATTACAATACAAGACTCTTTATTGTACACCAGACATAACGAAGAATATACAAATACATAAAAGACATTACCAAGGTTTCTCAAAGTTAACTACATAATAACACAATTTATTCATTCATACTTAAGCCCAACAAGAAGTGTAATTATTGTTAAATACCTACCCGGCGTGTACATTACCTGTTGAAATAAATTACAATTGTACAAGCGTATTGAACTGCGTGGTACCAACTGTTAAATCAAAATACGTAGTTAACTTTTATAAATACGAGTCATCCTGTCATTGACAACTTTCTTACTTCCAGCAATAGGTAATTTGAAAACAATCCTTTTCCTTGTTATCATATTCCATGCATAACTTGATGTCTGACATAATCTAAAGATTTGCCGTGTTAGGTAATAAAAAAAGACAGTGTACAGTAAGTAACTACTTGATGATAATGCAAGTACGAGATTCGGTAAGAACAATACACGCATGGAAAGGTAACGTGCATAAATTACATGGCAGAAACGTGACTTAGCCAGTTTTTGTGAACTGCAGACTCCAACAAAACAATATGCATCGTCACTATTATAAAGAAGAATATACACGTAACAAACAAATTTCTGCTTATTTATTTGTTGCAATTTGAAGACTACCTAAATATAAATTGTATTATTTTAAAAAGTTGCCCGAATGGTTTATTTTCTTTCCTTACAAATTATAAAAAAATAATTTAAGCAAAGTTATCAATAATGATATACTTAGTCCAGAAGCCGTGTGGTGCCGGCTGAGAATACCACCACCCCATCTCCTCCCGTGGGTGTCGTAAAAGTCGACTAAGGGATTAGCCGGAGGATGGGCAGCAGCATCCTTCGAGTACATTAACAACTCAACTGCGATCGCCAACCCGTCTGCCAAGCGTGGCGCTTATGGCAAACCCTCCCAATGAGCCCACAACACACCCATTTTGGTCGTTGTGGTGATCTTTGGGGGAGGCCTGTGTCCAGCAGTGGACTTCATTCGGCCGAAATGATAGTCCAGAAGAATCTTAGATGAACTATTATTTTTTATCCACGCCTGCAACTTGCGATATCGTAAAGCTGGCTTTGCATGAATGGTGACACTGTAAATGTTTAATTTTCATTGTGTATAATGCTATGTACGTATTACAAGTAGGTACACTCATAGTAAATTAAACACACACTTGTCAATTATGAAATGAAAATCATATCATGTATTAGCTACGCTTTACGTCATACAATTTTGTCCCTCACTAGTCATAAAGGTTAGTTCAAGGAAAGAGTAAAACATTAAGTAGGTCGGTACATAGGCGAGGGTTTGGCTGCAAGCCACAGTATAATGAATGCAGTTCTGCTAATTAACCCCACCATGTCCATACTAAACGTAGTTTCTTAGTACATCAAAGCTAATTTTTATTGTCATTTATCGTTTATATTCAGAGTTATTTAGATTCACTTGGTAAATTAACTCGGTAGTCATAGATAAACTGTAACCCGTAAAAATGCATACAAATGCATTGAGTTTTCATCTAGCTTACTATATAGTGAAGATACATTCAACATGATATATATCATACAAAGTGATAAATATCAGGGGCTGGGTGAGGTGATATAACTCCACTCTTTTCGAGTTACTCGGAATCGGGTAGGCACCCGAGCATCTCTGAATAACCCTGAATATGTTGATGAAAATAAAGTACTTACCGCTATCAAGGCGTCGTTTCCGTATGATCGTCCTTCAAGTGCGAGCTCTTTGTCAAGCATGGCGTCGAGTTGCTCGAGCTGGTGGCAGGAAGCGCGCGCCGCCACCCAGCTCGACGCGAGAATGAATGCGCCCAGGATAAACGAAGCCGCCACCACCGTCAGCGCCGCAATCCTCGCTATTTGTACTGACGACGACACCCTTTGCCGGTACGCCTGTCACAAACAATGATATTTATAAGCGCTTGCTGTTTATAATAACGTTCTATAGATTTTTTGCAAATGAAGTGATAAAGCCTTTTCTACTATACAGTGCCGGAAAAGAAAATTATAAGAAGATCGTGACTAAAGTTAAAACTCAAACCAAACGTAGGCACATTATACACGGTATTATGTATATACAACAACGTCGCAGTAACTTTTACTCCACTACGACCAATGATTACTGAAATAGAATTTCTTAGTATTATTTTTCATTTATTGTATAGAATACCAAAATTGAGTCATAATATTTCCGTATGAACGCGATTTATGCATTTGATGAGCTGAGCCTTTAGTCGGAAGAGGAAGTGCAATTTGACGCCACGGTTGGTGCAGTGGCTGATATAGTCGGCTGCTGCGCTCCGGGTCGTGGGTTCGATTCCCGCACGGAACAAATATTTGTATGATCTGCAGGTAATTGTTCCGGGTCTGGGCGTATTGTGTGTGGAATTCATGTCTGTAAACGCACCCACGACACAGCAGAAATCCTAGTGTGGGGCAATATTTTTAAAAAGAAAAAAAATATATTGTGACTGATATCATGGCTTAGTCTCAGTATAATATGTAGATAATATGTATGTAGCTTTCCAGTCAGATACCTACTTTTTGTATTAGCCACATGCAACTTTATATTTAAAAATAATAAATAAACACATTGAAGTAAACTTACTAAATAAGAACATAAATTTACACCTAGAAAAAATACAAAATCCCGGGATGCCGAGGGTTTAAAAATATTACATATTGTTTAAGTTTGTGCACCCTCAATTAATTAATTTTATATCCATTGCTTTATATATTATAATATAATTATTGCTTTCATCCAAAGAGAATTACCATTAAATTGTCAAAAATATAAAACTGGATAAAAACTGCTCATATATAATACATTAAAAAGAAATCGTTTGATCTAGCTAAAACACGTAGACACCTACGTATTAAACAATCTATTCTTATGCTGATCGTGATGGGTTTTGCATGGGAAAATAATCTAAGACTTTGCCGGTTTGCTCGGCGGCGCGTACTTGGAAAGTGGCGTCACCGACTGCGGATGCAATTTGCGACCAAGCGCGTCGTGGAGGCTGTCCTGCCGCTCTTTGGAGCCTGGCTCAGAAGGAGTGACCAGACACCGCACAGCACACACTCGAGGCGTGCCCTGCGTGGGCCACCGAGCGGCGGATCCTGGTCGATCGGATCGGTCAAGATCTCTCTCTGCCAGCAGTAGTGTCGGCTATGTTAGCAGAGCACGAAAACTGGAAGGCAGTGGTCCTCCTTCTGTGAGAGCGTCATGCTCCAGAAAGAGACCGCAAAGTGAGATCGGGAGAGGGCTGATCCTGCTCGCAGAAGGAGGAGACGGCGCCGGGGTAACAACCACCCTGGCGCCTATTTCCCATACTCCTGAAACCCCCTGCTGTCGCTAAGGCGTGTTCGCGGGTGCGTAGATTGGGGATCTCCGTGCTCACACCAAGCGACCCACGAGAAGACGGTGGCGCGCATGTGGTCATGCGCTGCCGTGTGCACACAGCACAGCGCACAGAGACGCTTCGGGGGATCCTTTACAATCCCCCAGAGGGGTGACCGTTTTACAGTCACCCCCTCAGAGATGTGCCTATAGTCGTGGCACTAGTGGGCGGCTCAGGTGTCGTGATCATACGAGGACCTAGAGGCCCCCCTAGGTGCCGAAGATGACCGCCCCAATGGTTTTAGCCGGTAGGAATCCAGCATGCCCCTCCTCCTAACCCTGCGGCGGAGGAAGTTCAAGAAGAATTTCCACTGGGCACCAATAAAAAATAAAAAAGGACGTTGCCGGTTTGTCCTCAAAGAATGTGGTATCACCACATAACTCATTCTTAATACGTACGTATCACGTATATACATATTCTAAGTACAACGTATCTCCGTACGTTCCTATTGAGAAGTTCCAAGAAAGTTGTTGTAGTATGGATTTAAGAATCTGTAGACGTTGTACAGTCGAGCTTTTACGTCATGTGTACCTGACGTTTTCCACAAATTACTTTCATATTATGACTGTTTACCATCTTTTGTACTTATGCATAACCAAGCTGAAAGAAACTAAACTTTTTATACAATTTCGTGACTGAACATGTTCAGAGTTCAAGATTGTTTTAATGTTCATACAAATTACGTGAAATGGATAAATGAATACTATCGTCGTAGTTGTTTATCAATCAAATGAGCATTAGTACATAAAAAAACAGTGTTTTTCAATGTTACGCTAACGGCGTCGGAATGACGATCGAAAGGTCATGAATTCAAGCCCATCCGATGAAAGATTGCTTTGTTATTAACGTATTTAGGCAGTTAACACACTATGCCACAGGCCGACATACGACACATGGACGGGCTGTTGGGCGATCGCCGAAGCTCACGGCCACATGCCTTTACCTAAGTGACGCACCCCGACATGCAGCTACGGTCATACCGTTTGGATTTTCAGTATTTGAGACATTTCATATCTTTTGTAGCAGGATGGCTTTCTATTTCGCTAATAAATGGTTCGACGTCAAACACCATCATAATTTTATGACGCACAACTTTCTCTCTGCATGTGTGAAACGTCGCGATGTTGTGCATCTCTGCTTCAACAGTCAAGTTAGTTTATCGATTGTCGTAGCGAATGACGTGCTGCACTACTTTGTATAAAAACTAATTGACCTTAGCTCGCGTCAAAAGTAATCCGACAGCAAATCCTCCCTGACGCCTGTTACAGCGACGCCCAACTCGGTCTCGGTCAAACAAAGACCTTAGAAATAAAAAGGAGTGGGCATCTCCGGCGCGATTGTTCTCGAGTACCTGGAGCCCGCCTTCGGTTCCAAAGATGACCGCTCCGGTAGTTTTATGGTATACCACTCCGCCCTATCGGGGCGCAGGAAGTAGACATGATGTGATTCCACCGGGAGAAAAAGGAATACTAACAATCTTGTGCACATAACTATGTGGTCATGGCAACAGTATGGTTCCGGTTATTTTTTGATTTGATAAGAAAAGGAATATTGTGTATTTTTAGAATTTCTTCAAAATTATTACACTGCACAAGCTTTAAAGTTAATTTTTACTTGAGAGCCTGAGCCCTTGCCGTTGGTATATGGCGAGGAGCCTCGGCGGTTGCGAGTGCGCAGATTGGGGTATCTGCGTACTCATACCGAGCGACCCCCGGGGACACGGCATGCGCAGCACAGCGCACAGCGAGGCTTTAGGATCCTTTACAATCAAATGAAGGGCTGCCTTTTTACATTAACTTCCCCACCACTAGAGGTGGTGACCACTTCACAGTTATCCGCTCCGAGATGTGCGTAAAGGCGTGGCACCAATGAGCGGCTCTAGATAGAGATATTACAATTCCTAGGTGCGACAGAGAAGAAAATCTATGCTCTATATTCGGTAAAGATACATCTATAAATGTATGCTAAGCTTATGCTAGACTCAGAATGTTGTATAATAAATAAGTAGGTATTTACGTACGTATGACAACTCACAGACCAATAATTGTAATAAGTGTGTGTAATTGTACTAGATCCTTATCGCCAGTTATAAGCATCTTCACGACCCAGGTTTATATGGAGCCTTTATTAAAAAATTGGATCGCAATCGATTTTACGCACATCTGGATCTGGGATAGGATTCAGAGGTCCCCAAACGAGCGAGACCACAAACGCCGAAAAGAAAATTGTACCTACTAATCGAATTTTATATTCTTTTTAGACTCACTTTTAACTTCGCTGTACCAATTGTTTTCACGTAATTTTCCGCGAACCATCGTGTCTCGGACCATAAATGTAATCTTACACATGAGCAAATGAGACGGTTTAAGATGGACAGCTATAAATATCTTTGACATGTTTATAATAGTACATAATGGAATAAATAATACATACCCATAAAGCTACAAATTATGAAAACATGTGAAATAAATAAAGACGGTTTGTTTATTTATTAAAACCACTAAAACAAAACTCTCTCAGAATAACTGCAATCAACTGGTCATACCATGCTATGTAGGTTCTATTGCTATCTATATCAACACCTTTAAATCCCTTTATACAAGAAGTAGGAAAACCTCAGTGCGAATTGCGAAACTAGTACGAACGTATCGTAGAAATTCTGTTTAATAATTTGCGATAATATTTTTTCGTGTCATCAATCGTCTCGTTTTCCTTGAGTATAAGAGCTTGGGAACTAGGTAGGTACGTTTCATAACATTTTGAAGATCAAACGGATACGTATCATGAAATCCAAGAGGAACCGCGACAGACATAACTGTAAATATTTTATAAGAAAGTACACGTACCGGCTACTCAATGGTACTTTCATTTATGCCATAAACTCAGTTAGTATACTACAGGTATAGGTAGGTCACATACTACATAGATATCTCTCACACAATACACACATGAGAATTAATTATGGCAAAACGCAACTACAATACTACAACTGCCTGAGAGTGCTTTGTCCTTAGCGAGGTGTAGATAATGAAGTTGAGATTTACTAACAAACTGAAGTAGGTATACACAAAAATTGCATAACCGTAGTTGGATAGCAGCGGTCGCCGGCGCCGACGGCGCATGCTACGCGGGATCTGGGTGGGGGGAGGGGGAGCTCCGGTGAAAGTGCTTTAACTGTTGCATTTGAGAAATCCGTCATCTTTAGCGAACCATAAAATGATGTCGATTTCAATCTTACGATTTGTTTGGCATATCTTCATTAAACCGTATCGAAAATCATTATTTTCTGGAGGTCACTGACTTTTTAGACCTTTTTAGGTATCTGTTTGGTCTATGTTACATATTTAAGTCCAATAATTCCTAATAACTGTTAATCGCAAAAAATATTATGATATCTGAATACACTATCAACATTATGTTTCACTAGAGACTATAATATAACAGCATGACAACTTATATACCTATAGCACATACTCAACATAATATGTGTGACGTGTGGGACAAGTCTTTATCACGAAATCACGGATATCACTTGAGTCTTATTTAAAATATTCCAACCATTCCTATAAGGAAGTCAACTGGATGCCAAAAAATATCATTCGAAGTTCATTTATAAAATATTAATTTAGTACACGTTATGCAAACGTAAACATGACATGTGCAAAACAATAATTTTTACTACACTTTATTCTTACTTATTCCGTGTGGTGCCGGATTAAGAATATAGTACTACTCCATTTCCTCCCGTGGATGTCGTAAAAGGCGACTAAGGGAACTCTAAACCAGAGAGATGGGCAGCAGCACCCCTTCTCTACAACGGTAGCCATACTGAACTTACCAACCCGCCTGCCAAGCTTGGTGAGTACTGGCAAATTCCCCCAAAATGCCGACACAATCGTGGACGTCCTTTGGCTGATATGAGTCTTGTGGTAGTTTAGATTCGCTCGCTACAGTTTATTGAAAATATTCATTTCAGTTGTCAAACCCTGTATTCGTTCTTATAGACTAGACCAGCTTGTTTCGAACGACTTGATTCAATAAAAACAATCGCTTAATTTGTCATCAAAATATTGAGAATGTTGCAAGCTGATAAACACACATTTAGCAGTGTCGAGTTTTGGTTGAATCGGTGAGAATTCTATCTAAGATGAAATCATCTTGAGCAACATTATAGCGTTATCTCCAAAGTAATCAAATCAATCTTATTGACAGTTTACGACACATGGCTTTGCTACTTAAAGTACATAGTAACCTACCTACATCGTGACTAACTTGTTGTTTTAAGACAAAAGAGAGCAACATTTTGTATTGATAATTGAGAAATGTTGTATGTTGCCTGCAATTCAGTTACCTACATTCCACAGCAAGTTACATGTTAACGATTTAACCAGTTACATGATTGGTCGAATCATGTTATTGAGTAATAATTAACTCAATAAGCGAGCCTTACATTATCGTTGTGTTCTGTCATCCCCCAGAACAGATAACTAAAGTTTTTGTTAGTCATACTAGTCGTCATAATCCAAAAGGTTTCCTACGCATAAGTACATTAATCTCTAAATCAGAAACCTTGCAGTCATTCAAAGACGACACTTCCGTGCAAATGTTCGCGCAATTATGTATTTTTTTATAAGAAGCTTTATGTAGATATGTATTATATATATTCCGTGCAAATATCTATTATAGTTTGCAATTGCGAGCTGTTGTCCGACTCAGATATGACGCAAGCGCCAGTGTGTCCACTCGGTTGACTACCTGATAACGATTTCACTCAGATTTTAGTTGTTTATATTTTTTACTGTCCAGACTTTTTAATCGGTTGCATTGCGTTTAAATAGTTTAACAAGTTTTTGTAAAAATATCAGTTTGGTAATGTATACAGGTTGTCCAGTAAATAGCACGACATACTGCAGGGGGTGAGAGCTTGGGTCAATACCTACCAAAAAAACACAATATATGTTCATCAAAATCTTACGGATTTACAGTAGTACAAAATTTTCCGAAATATCGAAAAATCTCTACCTTGACACAGATTTTTAATCATCTCGTAATGAAAAATTCCTTGTCAAATTTTTTTTTACCTCAAATTATTTGTGAATAGTTACTTTACTCATTGATAAGTCTTTATTCTATTAAAAACTAGAATGTTTTCAAGAAATACAACTTTTATTTAAATTTTCACAGTACAATTTTCTTATCGCTTAACTTTAACCTACAGTGGTACTACAGTAAATCCGTAAGATTTTGCTGAACATATATTGTGTTTTTTTGGTAGGAATTGACCCAAGCTCCCACCCCCTGCAGTATGTCGTGCTATTTACTGGACACCCTGTATAAGTACATAATTTACGTTATAAAAATGAATTTAAAGAAAAATTATAACATACTAGCAACACCAGAGGTTGTCCTGCATCTTTATAGAAGTTGATATGCTGCAGCGCCATCTAGTGGCGAGTTACAACAAAGTGTACATAGAGGCCTTCTCCATGGAAAAATATATATATGTGCTAACTTTCATGGTGATCGATCAAATTGTGTCAAAGTGTATTAATCTCAAACAGATATACGAAAGTCATTTTCATATGCATATATAGATTATTTAATTATTATTTTCCACATAATACACAGACATATTTCATACTACATCGAGATTTCCGCGGTGAGTTGTCTACAGTTAAAACTTCTAGAAATAACTGTATCTTCTGTCTCGATGCAGACGGAATGTCCGAGATAGTCATGAGCCTTATTTTCTTGAAGTGCAGCTTTGTCATCACCACGTTCTTATATATTACCTTGTCCATCTTTACAGGGTTGCCAACTAGCCTGCATAGACGAAGCTCTTCTGTGTAATTTTTATTTTTTAATTTAATTTAATTCTTTCTTTCTTTCTTTCTTTCTTTCTAATTGTATACTTTGATACTCTAACGTACGCATCACAATCGAAATTCCCTACCGTTATCTAAATGTTCCGTTGGGCTTATCTTGGAAACTGCGATCAGTATTTTGATACGGTATTCACCGCACCTTTCTACGTTTTTCAAGTAAACTTTAGGTTACCTTATAAATATTGAAAGACTGCCCAATAGTTGACTGTACAGTACTCCAATTAAGTAGAGTTTGAAGACTGTCCACCATATAAGGGAAAGTATTGAATGGGATCACATAACGTTTATTTATTTATGCAACAGATGTACATAGGCGGACTTAATGCCTTAGGCATTCTCTACCACTCAGGTAGAGTGATGCAGAGATAACATGGCAGGTGCAATAATGTATAAGAACTGAGAACAGAATAAACATATTTTATAAATCCAATGCCGTGTGGTGCCGGCTCAGAATACCACCACCCCATCTCCTCCCGTGGGTGTCGTAGAAGTCGACTAAGGGATTAGCCGGAGGATGGGCAGCAGCGTCCTTCGAGTATATTAACAACTCAACTGCGATCGCCAACCCGCCTGCCAAGCGTGGCGATTATGGCAACACCCCCCAATGAGTATTACCCCGAGAGATATACCCGATGTAGTATAAGAATATATAAATCCATAACGTTGCCGCATGTGAAAATAATCTTCTATAAATTATAGTAATTCTGTTCGAATAACACTTTTTAGTGCCATGAGAAGCATGTCACTTGCCTGGTGGTAAGCGTCGTGCCTGCCCATAATAATTGTTATGCTACCCAGGACTAGTCCTGCGTGGCAAAACACTGCGCTCGTCACCTCGAGATTTGTTACTTCGTCAATGCCCAGGAATTTCATTAGGCGCCCTTCGAACCGGAACACAGTAATATAAAAAATTTAAACAAACCTCGGCGGCGAATATCTAGCGGTGGTACCTTTTCTTTATGTATTTTTCCTAATCTGTTGGAAATACATGATATCGTGTCGTTCGTCCGCCCCGGGGAAGGGCGGAAGGGCATGCCAGTCTCCTAACGGCTAAAACCACCGGGGCGGTCATCTTCGGCACCGAAGGGATGCCTCAGGTCCTCGATATAATCACACTAGAGCTGCCCATTGGTGTCACGCCTTAAGGCACATCTCAGAGGGGATGACTGTGAAGATGCCGTCACCCCAGGTACATCTCGGAGGGGATTGTTAAAGATCCCGGAAACGGTGGCACGGAACCACGTGCGCACCGCAGTCTTTCCGGGGGTCACTTGGTATAATCACGCAGATTCCCCAATCTGCACGTTTGCGACCCCCGAAGCCCCGTAATATAACTAAAACAGGGTGTTGGACATGGGCGCCGGGCGGTCGTTCCGGCCGGCCCGGCCCAATGTCCTCTTTCGGCGAGTGGGGTCTACCCTCTCCTCGACTCTTGAGCATGACGCTCTCACAGAACGGGACCACCGCACTTCAATTTTCATGCTATGCCAACATAGCTGACACTACTGCCAGCAGAGATAAATCTTGCCTGATCCAATCGACCAGGATCCGACGCTCGGCCGCCCATTACAGGGCACTCCTCGAGCGTTTGCTGTGCGGTGTCCTGGTTGCTATCACGTTGGTGAGACCGTGTCGTGATCTCGCGTCCTATCCTGTGCTGGTAAGCATCGTAACAACCGTGCCCGGCGAATACCCGGTCAGGCGGTAGTTGAAGCGCTCGCTCCTTTTGAGCCAGACTGCGGTGCTACCTACCTTGCTGGACTCTTGCATTAAGATACCAGTGAAACACGGGTATGTTTACGGGAGCTTTCAGAAGACTAAACGTACTAGAAATTAATGATTACACGTAAGTAAAGCGGTCACGCCATCAGGTTTTCTTATAGCGTAGTAGCTCAAAGGGATGGGCAGTGGAGTACGACACAACCGTATTTTGCAGAATCGGTAAGAGGTCGCAGGTATAAAGGCTAGAACCTAAATAATAATATATGATAATATCAGCCTGTAACTATCCTCCTACAGGGCAAAAGCCTCTTCTCATACTGAAAATTAACGAGCATGGATCACCAGGTTTGCTTACTGCGTGTTGGCGATTTCAGACCATTATGATCCCGGTTTCCTCAGGTTCATCATCATCATTTCGGCCGAAAAACGTCCACAGCTGGACGGAAGCCTCCCCCAAAGATGGCCACAACAACCGCTATGTTGTGTTGTGTGCTTATCGAGGGGTTTTTCCATAATCGCCACGCTTGGCAGACGGATTGGCGATCGCAGTTGAGTTATAAATGTATTTGATATGTTTGGTAAGTATGTACATCATATTTACTTATATTTGTTCCTGGCGGGGAACGAACCCAATAGTAGCACACAAAGCCAATTGCATAGCTACTACACCAGCCGTGACCATTGAACCAAGAAGGCCTAACGTTGAAGTCTGTTTATATTATAAAAAATAATAGGTAGGTGCATTTCTAAAAGTACAGGCTTATTAATTAAAAATATCCCTTGTACTGTCTAAGATCGTATTTTAGTAATCGATGATCCACTAAGATTTTTCCTGTATCGCGGTTATAGTTTACAGATATAGATCTCGCATGCACACACCCAAACCCGAAACAACTATCTGTAGATCACACAAATATTTGTTCCGTGTGGGAATAGAACCCGCGACACGTAGCGCTGAAAGCTAATCGCTTAACCACTGCGCCAACCGTGCTGTCAAGTTGATATATAAGTACTGATCAGTGGAGCATTTTCTGACGTCACCGTTTACCTAGTTGGATACGTTTTTAAATGGCACATATTTGCTAGCCTGCGATGAAGTTGCGTGATAACTATCATAAGTGGCGAAGGCTATGTTAATAGATGTCCGCAAACAATAGAACAATGAATTTTCCCACATAAATCTTTACATATCATAGTTCTTGCGAAGGGATATCTGTGTAAATACGTAAGTATAAACTCATGTCTGAAGGCAGTTGATTTGATTGCTTAATAGGACGTAAAACTCAACAACTCTCAATTAATGGTTCAATTTATTTTACAGCAATGCCTTAGTGTACAAAATCAAAGACCTAACGAAGACATGATGGGAAAAGCAGTATCTAAGGTGGTTTCGCAACTATAATTTACTGCTTGAGATTTTTAAGTAATATGCGACGAAGTTCTGATACTGTTGACAAGAAAGAATTTGTATCGAGCTAACTGACTGATAACTTGGTACACCATATCTATTTATTTTAAAGAAGTCTCACCGAACCACTTTAATCGAAATCTCTGATCAAATGTCATCTGTTTAGATTTCTAAAACACGGTTGGCAAGTTCCAACTAGGGACCAGTGAAATACGGATGGACATGACCGAATTAGATATAAGGTTTCTAGTTTTACTGAAAAGGGCAGTCCAGCTAAATGTTTCGCAAAAATCGTTACTAAGTCCCCCAAAATGTTTGAATTATGGAATCGGAAAGAAAAAGCTTTTCTACAAATACTTATCTAAATATTACATTCTAAATAAACATTTGCCTCGTCTAAATTACCGGAAATTGTAACGATACGCTCTATCATTAAGAGATGTCTGACACCTCTGTAATTACATAGTTTCAGCCAGCATTCACTTATATGTAAAATCATAATTATCATTTCAGCCAAAAACGTCCACTGCTGGACATATGCCTGTCCAAAGATTGTCACAGCTACCGGTCTGGGTGTGTTGCGTGCTTATTGGCAGGCGGGTGCAATCGCAGTTGAGTTGTAAATGTACACATAGGACACTGCTGCCCATCCTCTGGCTAATACCATAGTCACCTTTTACGATATCCATGAAATGAGATGGGGTGGCGCTATTCTTAGCCGGCATCCCACGGTATGTTTGTAAAATATGTGTAGCTAAAATAAAAGTATCTTCAGTGAAGAGTGATGTAAAATTATTGTTTATTTCAAAAAGTAAATGATATACCTAGGTCATCATATCAGCCACAGGATGTCCACTGCTGAACAAAGGATTAGATTTCCACAACGAGCGGTCACATGCCGCTCTCATCCAATCACTCCCAGCGACGAAGGTTGTTTTTAAAGGGCTCAAGGTATTACTACTACATATTTATACCTTGATTTGTTAACACCTGGGGTTTTTTCGATACTACTATTGCGTTAACAGAAAAGTAAAGTTTTAGTAGGCTTTACACACAGAGCAACACAGAGTAAGGTCAAAACCTAGCATTAGAACTAGAAAAAGACTCTCAAAGTTTAAAGAAAAAAATGACATGATTTTTTTTTTAAGGATTACCTACTGACATATAAATTCTAAATAACTGAATCTAATTACATATAAAATTTGAATGTTTCGGGTATAAATAAACGAAACAACAGTAGCGATGTAAATTAAAGAACAAATGCAAAATAAAAAAAATAGGAGACACGATTTCATATAAAAATTTACGGACAGGTAAATATATGTGATCTTCCATAAATATTTTTTGGTAAATATTGACATCGATTTTAGGGCTCGTTTATAGAAGTATAGCATAGAGCACGTCGATGTTAAATGAAGTATGTTTATAAACAAGCCGCTACGCGCTGACGGCCTCGCTACAGCTAGGCTGAGAGAAAGGCGCTTTCCCGCAGTTATACCAGGTACTTAGTGGACCACTCAATTATTATACCATTATGTTATCACCAAGGAAACACACATCATAATACATGATACAAAAGCTCAAGAATGAACACTCTCAATATGCTAAATAAACTACTTTTTAATAATAGACTTCACCGGTCAACAGTTTTATCTGCATAACTAAATGTAGTCATGTTTTAAACAGCTTTTCTGATACCTAATAAAGATTAATAAGCAAAATAACAAAGCTTTGACTTCCAGTTACGATGATGACGGCCCGCCAGGTCACCAGTAAACCTACACGTTACGTGTTTAACATTTATTCCAAGTGAATAATGAAAATTATCATACCGGTGGGGGTTCCGATGTGCTGTACACTTCAGATGGCGGATATTCCGGTTTCATGGTGATGGTAGCCATGGAGTCTGGTTGATGCTCCTTCTCCATCACGTGATTTAATCTTCACAAAAAAAGAAGTCGAGCCCGGGATATAGTTGCGCGCGTAATGTTTGACGTTCGAGGTAGAAGTGCGCGTGAGTGAATGGCACTGCACGGCGTAGGAGCTAGGCGCAGTTGCCGTTGGTGGTGGGGCTGTTAGCCACTACCGTTAACGCATTCACTTATGACAGCGGAGCCATGGCGGTGATTATTAATATTACTTTAATAAGGCTTCAGCCTTAATGCCCATAGCATTAAAACAAACGGTTTACACTTTGGATTCAAATCTATCAGTATTTTCTGATAACAGTTAAAAGTGTTAAGTTTTAATTTGAATTCAAATTACATAAATCAAAAAGACGATGCTATTTTCCCGTAAACGTTATATTACACATAGCGCAAGCTACAGGACAACATCGAGACCCCTATAAAGTCGAGTGTTTTGTAATGCAGCAATAATTATTTTGTATTTTAAAGTTTTCCTATTTGCCTGCCTGCGTGCCTACGTCCGTAGTTATTAATGACAATTATATTTTAATCACTGGCATCGCGTGTTTTTATGTACGCTGAAGATAAACTTATCTCGAGTTAAGACAATTAATAGCTAGATGTATATAGTTGTAATATTATTATGTTCATATCAACGACCATTTGCGAGCCGGTGCCATCCTTTTACTGCTTGTAAACTATTAGGGTGTTGAACTAACATATTATTTTACTCAAAGCTCAATCGGAATTAATGCAGTTAACTTGAATAGAATAGGCAGAAGTTTCATCAAGAGTCATTTATCGTTATTTGATACATACGAAAAAAGTTGCTAAGTTACCACGTTTGAAAATAAAAATGAATTCATTTATTTCAGATTTGTATGCCTTGTCAATAATTGTATGTCCATAATTTGTTAGTAACAATTAATGATTTTAAAACTATGAGGGTCACACTGAATGTTTTTAGAATTGCCCAAAGTAAGAAATTATACAAATTAGACATCACGATTGGTGCAGTGGCTGATCATGACAGTCAGCTGCTGCGCTCTGGGTCGCGAGTTCGATTTCCGCACGGAACATACATTTGTACGATCTGCAGGTTATTCCTGGTCTGGGTATATTGTGTGTGAAATATGTCTGTAAACGCACACACAACCAGGGACTGAAAGCGGTAGACAATACCGGTTCCAACCACCGCTATCATACCGATACAAAAGAAGTATCAAAATCTGAACCTGTACCTTTATTAACCACTTTACGATTACAGTACCGAAAACTCACCACAAGCAGGGTGCGGGAGGGAAGGATTGCCGCCAATTGAAGTTTTTCCCCTAATAAGATTTTTCGCTCGCTCTTATTACTGCGATTTTGTTATTATTCCGGTTGAATTTGCGCCGTTATATATATGCGCAGAATAGTTTTAATAGTCGCAATAGTGCATACACATGTATGTATATATGTTTATATATTCACCATCTAAGACCTAAAAAACCGGCGTCAATATACGGGTACTTAAATAATATCGGTTAAACATTTAGTATAGCCGTAGCGAAATCCAACCTGACATTATACCTGTAAATATACTTGTACCGAAATATTTCGGTAGATTATTATAAATGTAGACTTATATTTCGGTACCGTAGGTAAATTTCAACACACTGACTCTAAATCTATTATATTACAAATGATATTGTTGTCTATGATTAAATCCTCTGTTCTTAATGTGAAATCTTATATTATTGTATAATGACTCAATGGCTATTCAAATGTTATGTTGCAGTGCCCTTACAGGGTTTATGTACTCCAATTTTATTGGATAGTCATAATGACTGAAATAAATTGTGATGTGCAATGATGGCAAATAAACATCAAATAAATAAATAAAAGGGTATGAAGTATCTTGATAAAACTACCGATATTTTCCGGTTATTCAGAAAATCCTTGTGTGGAAAAAGGTTTATTTATCTAAATTTCAAATAAAGAACTTTATGGGAAGCTATAGGTGTACTTTGAATTCCTATGTCATTTGTCTTTAGAAATTAGCGAAAAAGTGCGTGTCGTGCGTTGAAATGAATTTGGCTATAGAAAATTTTCGCTCCATGATTTATTTTGACTTTCGTTGTGGTCTTATTCAACAACTGTTATGATAGACTTCGATTGGTATTTCATGATGAAGTACCATCTCGTACCACTGTTTATAACTGGGTTAATGAATTTTAAAGTGGTCGAAGCAATCTCACTGCAAATTTTTGCGAAGGACGTCCTTCTACGGCGACCACAGCTTAATGTCATATGGAATTCTATTGTGGGGAGCGGCGGCTAATGTAGATTCAATATTTATATGACAGAAAAGGGCCATCCGCGCCATCTATGATATGGGTCCTTGTGAATCACTTAAAGAGATTTTTTTAAATATTAATATACTGAAAGGGAGGGCCCCTTTACATTTTTGAAAATATTATGTTTGTCAGTAAAAACCTGCTAATGTTTAATGTAAAGAGCGACATTCATTGTATAAATACTAGAAATAAACATAAAATTTATGTTCCTAAATTTAGATTGTCTAAAACCAATAACTCATTCTAAGGAAACTGTATTCGATTTAAAACAAGATACCTAAAGCAATTACTGATCTCACAGATGGGAAGCTTAAAGCACATGTTAAAATAATTCTCATAAAAAATACCTACTATAGGGTTAGGGACTATGTTGACGATAGGGACATATGGCGTTAGCTACTTTCTGCACATGTGGCTTCCCTGGTAACCAAGTATATGTGTAATACCTATCTAATTCAATATTGTAATCTCGATTTTTTTAAAAGAGTATCCATGGAGTTTCTTACCGGTTCTTCTCCATAGGATCAACTAATTGGAACCGAGCAATTTAAATTCTGACGTTTCATAAGTGCCAGTAATTGGTTTACATGAAATAAAAAACATTTGACTTTGACCACTGATGATAACGTGAGTGCTGTGCGGCTAATAAAATAGTGACATATCAACAGATCCGGGCAAGTACACGAATATTTAAGCGTCAGAAAGCTTTGCACTATATGCATACTTCATAATTTGACGGAAGACCAAAAGCGCTTTTGGATTGGTGCCACAAAATGCTTAGAAAGTATAACGGAGGTGACTCGAATGCTGTGTTTGACATCGTCATAGATGATGAAAGCAGGATATATTGTTACGAGCCCGAAACCAAAAGACAATCTATCCAATGGATGTTTCAAAATTTGCCAACATAAGTAAAGAAGTCAAGGTAAAAAGATATTTGCCTCACTGGCAACAATTGCACTGGAGGATAAGAGGACTCTTACTGCATTGTTTTGTGAGTCATTGTTTACCGGTTATCTAGGATAATGTTCGACAACAGCGCCAAAGAGGCAGGATCCTCCTCCATCACGACTACGGCCCAGCTTCACTCCGCCAGGCGGACAATCGAATCTGATTGTGTATATGGAAGGTGTGGAATTAATTAGTCATCCTACTTACAGGTCCAACCTTGACGGAAGGCGCCAACCTACGACTTTTATTTAATCCCCATAATAAAAGATAAACTTAGAGGAATTCGCATTATGAACCCTGAAGGTGCCGTGGCTGCTAACGAAAAAAGTGTGCAAGAAAAGCCCTAAAGAAGTAAGTATAATAGATTTTTAGTAAGAACTCACCAGGTCACCTGCAGCCCGATAACTAGATTTTATTTTCTTTATTAGGTTAACCAACGATAATTAAAATGATACATACTTAAAATGATGATCGATTATCTCAACAGTTTCGAAACAGGTGGGCCTTAAAATGAACATGGGCAAGACAAAAGTCATGTCAAATGCCGTGCTCATCCCAGTATCCGTTGGGAGCACTGTTCTCGAAGTTGTTGACGAGTATACCTACCTGGGACAAACTGTACAGTTAGGTAGGTCCAACTTCGAGAAAGAGGTCCATCGTCGAATCCGACTCGGCTAGGCAGCGTTTACAGCGTTTTAGGAAACTACGCAACGTCTTTTCGTCAACAATACCGCAATGCCTCAAGATGAAAGTCTTTAACCAGTGTGTGTTACCAGTGACGAGATATGGAACAGAGACGTGGTCCCTCACAATGGGCCTCATAAGAAAGCTCAAGGTCACTCATCGAGGTGATTGGAGAACTTTTTGGTCTAGTTGGTCGGTGGGGTTTATAGAACTTAGACAGTTTAGGTTTGTAGAAACTGTCCAAAAGGTCAGTTTCTACAAACCTACCATTTAAATCGTCCTCTATTACCACACGGATAATCTTCACGGTTATTAGGCCTCTTTAATGTAAAAGAGACCCTCCTTGAGTTGGCCTCCGTTACCTTCATTTCATTGATCACTTCTATATATAGGGTGTCGATGGGTCCCCGGGCGCCTATGCTGTCTGCTATGCTGTTATCTAATAGCGTCACCGTTGACCTAGCAGGGCGAATGGCAGGGCGTTGACTGCGCCAGCTGGTCCTGATACTTGCACAGGCATTATCTTGAGGTATGACTGTTTTCTTGGTCCAGTCCAGGTAGAGTTAATAGTTTCTGTTGACCCATTTTCTTCACACTCTACCCTCTTCTGTGTTTATTATGTATGATGCATTATCCTCTTGTGATAATATTTGCCTTTATATTGTCAACGCCGCATGTCTTCAGTTCGCAATTCTGTTTTTCCCCTATACTTTAGCTAAAACCTCGGGCAACAAGCCGAGCTTTGTATCTTCGCTTATTTCGCGCCTCTTCTTTAATTCTAAAAATCCATTTCGAATCTACAACGTTGCTCGATTGACCAGGTTTTCAAGTTTTTAAGTCCAAGTTCCATTTTTCTTTAAAGCATCAAGCTTCTCCTGAACCGTAGCTCTCCATTCTCTACTGTCAGGCCTTGACCGACTTGACATCTTGAACCGTAGTAGGGTCATGTTCTGTTTCCACTGCATGGTATAGAACATGATCTTTGGGTTTCCTGTCTCTTAGTGGTTACTTCCGTTCTACCTCTTGTGGCCGATCCTCAATTACGTCCGCCTCATAATCTTGAAACTCTACATCCTCTGGTTCGTGAATAACTTCTTCGTGTTGAACAGGATTTTCTGCAAAACTCTTTTGTTCTTGTTCCACTCTAGGAATATTGCTAACATCACCATCCTCTCGTTGAGGCTGCAAAGCATCTGGTTCTGCTGTATTTCTGGCAACTGGTTAATCTCGTAGAAGTATTATTTCTGGTTCCTCTTGCAATTCTTCTTGTAGTTCTTTGTATTTTTGGTTCTCCCAAAACACAATATTTTTGGCCTTAAATATTTTTCCGGAAGTAGGATCTGCAAGACGATACGCTTGCGCGTTGTCATCGAAGCCTGTGTGGATAAGCTCTCTGCTTTTTGCATCCCACTTAGTCCTTTTTTATCTGGAATCTGCATAAAAGCTTTGCACCCAAAAGTTGTTAGCATGCTTAGGTCACACTTCCTCCTTGTCCATTTCTCATCCGGAGTCATATTCTTCACCGCAATCGTTAGTGACTTGTTCTTTAGGAACAAGGCGTGATGGATAGCTTCAGCCCAAAAACGTTTTTCTAATCCGGACTCATGTAGCATGGTTTTTGCTTTATTGCAGATGGTGTGATTTGCCCGCTCAGCTACTCCATTCTGCTCTAGTGTATATTCACCGTCAGTTGATGCTGGATTCCGCAATTCTTCAACAAGTCATTCATCCGCTTATTGACGTACTCGGTCCCATTGTGCAGGATCTTTATATTCTTGCCGCATTGATTTTCGGGGTGCTTTATCAGATATTTTCATGATGACGCTACTTTTACAAATATTTACCACAGACATCAAGCACCCCACGCTTTTTAACAATAAAATATTTTTTTGTTAATAACTCTATTGTTATTTTAAACTCATTGAAAATTATTATCTACTTTTTAGTTCGGTTATATACAAAAGCGTGTTTTTTAGTTTTTTAAACTATCATTATTTTATTTTTTAGTGCGGATAACTACAAGAAACGTTTTTTGTTTTGTTTTGCGCGTGGCTGAATATCCTGTGTGTGTGTTGCCTGTCCATAGTCTCAATAACTCAGGGTGGTAATTATTTACTCAAGCATCTTCCTTTCGACGTTTCAGTTAACAAATTCTCCTTTGGTGTACTCTTACCCTTATGCTTATTTGATAGTAAGGCTGAAGTCGGCTGGCTTGCACTCGTGCTTGCTGTATAGGTATTCTCCTTTTGAAAAAATTTCATCTTTACATAGTCGGTAGTAAGAACGACGTTACTGTTTTCTATGGCTAGTCTCATTGGCTTAAACTCTATGGCCTTGGAGAAGTAAAGCAGCCAACAATTCATCCTCAACCTCCTTTCCTAAGTCTTGAAGTTCCTGGGATACTATCTTCACAGATGTGACATATTCCCTAACGGATGGAAATTGCTCCAGTTATGAAGCTGCATGCAGCATGAGCTTACCAGCTTTGCAAATAGTCGGCAGTGGTTATTCAGACCTTTGTCCTCGAACGCACTCATTAATGCTTCCCAAGCATCTTTAGTAGTTTTGGCTTTGCGTACATGCACCAAGCAATGAGGTCTAATCATTAAGCAAATCTTTGCTCCAGTTTTTTGGTCTTTTCTCATAACTTGTACATCGGTTGTTTCAGGTGTTTATAATAATATATTAAGCAGTGATAGTAGTTGAACCCTTGCCTGCCACAGAGGAGGGTCGGTGTTCGATCCCCGCCCGCACCCCTTGACATTTCGGATTCATGTGCGGATCAGAATTCGATTATCATTTGCGTTAACGGTGAAGGAAAACATCGTGAGGAAACCTGCACATCTGAGAGGGCTCCAATAGTGTTCTCAACGGTGTGTATAGTCTGCCTACCCGCACTAGGCCAGCGTGGTGGACTAAGGCGTAACCTTTGTCATCCTGAGAAAAGGCCCGTGCCCAGCAGTAGGACAGTACTAGGCTGTTTTTTTAAATAAAAATCTAAATCCTCTAGCGACATTTCCTTAATAGTCATAGTTTTTGCTAATTCTATAAATGTATGTAATTCTATATAATCATTCATAATAAATAATAATAGATGTATAGGCGCTCAAGCGCAGCGCAAATCAATAACAATGTATTACGAGACTAGCTAAACTTGCTTACAAAATATAAACGCATAAATACGTATCTATATGTATATTATGGATAGAGCACGTTGTAAAAATCTTATGAAAAATAACCATTTAACCGAACACACTGTCTCTTAAGATACAGGTTATCCTAGTTTAAGAGGCAGGGTATACTAATATTGTGTACAGATTTCTGTAGGATACCCTTAATAACACTTCTACCTGCTCGAATGCTGCCATGGTTCATCAAAGTCGTCTGTAGTTATAAACATAAGTCTGTAAACTTATGAAATAAATATTTTTTTTATTATTATCTCTCTTTTCACGGGTTTATATCCCCTGTAAGGGGGAACCCGGTCTTTTGACAGGCTTACGCTGGGACATAGGTCCAACACGCAGAGGCCCTTTAGAGAATTTTAAACTAAAATGTAATGGGACACCAACCGGGGACTCTCCATAGCTGCACTATAAAATGAAGTCATGGATTGTCCCCGGTGGTGTAAGGCTATTGTATGAGATGGGAACTGTAACGATAAGGTCTATTGCAATGGGTGTTACATGGAATAAAAAGACTAATAACATAATAATAACTATTATTATTATAGCACCGCATGGTGGGGCGTGCCGCGTGCTCAAACTAAACAGGTTTTGTATAGCTTGATGTGTCGCCGAATATTCGAGAATGTAAAAGAGTGCGACGGAACGACAAAAAGTACTACACCCTCTCGCACGATTCGCAGAGTTCAACTTCTAATAGTTCAAAGTCCAAACAGTCTAGGTTGATGTGTAGCCGTGTGTACCTACTCACGTGGCTCATACACCCAAGGGATAATAGATATTCTATCCACCCCTGTACAATCTGTGACAGTTTCTGAACAACCTGTTGCATCAACATCGCAACAATACAATTTAGAAACCTTGCAGACATTGGCTCCATCAACATCCATAGGCAAGTTACCCTGAGGTAAACTGAGTTCAGAAAATTGTTCCTTTGCATGTGATTCCTACAGTTGCCTCATTTTATTAGTCCTGATTTGGCAGGTCATTTTCTTGTAACGTTGTGACAAAAATCACGATTATTAGATAAAACAATTGTCACATGGAGTCACAGACCCACGTGCTATCCAAAATCACAATAGTATAAAAAAAAATCTCAAATTCATAGATAACCACAAGTCTAATTTCCGATTCCAATTTTAGTTTATGGCTCCATCGGTTTGTCGATGATTCTGCCAATGTCAAGGTTGGATAAAACAAAATGTAGACTCTACATGCTATAGAAAAAAAAAACAATTTAACCGTACGACGTTGCCGACATTTTTTTTTTTCGTTTTTGTGAAATGTTTTATTGAATGTGTAAAGATTAATTAATCTAAACACCGTATAACGTCACCTTATACTTGACATTGGCGAAATTGTGGAAGATACTCTACAGAAGCCATAATCTAAGAGAAGAAGAAGACATTCTATAGAAAAACCAAAATAGCCAAAAATGATCTGGTTGAATAACCTAAAATGTAATGCTAAATCTTTTATATCATAATGTCAAAACAAATCACAATGTTGATAAACAGAACATAAATGAGGTAAATGTTCCGAACAATAAAGATAATAATAAATTTATAAGATAAATACATACAATAGAATTAGAGTTTATTGTTCTTTTTAACTAATTTATTTAATACTAGCTGGGACCCGCGGTTTCACCTGCTATTTAATTTAAAAGAAACTGGAGTACTTATTAATATACACTTGACATAGAGTATATATATTGGATTTCATGGGTTTTAATTTTTATGCGAAAAATAATTAGGGTTCCCCTCCCCCCCATTTTTCTAAAACAAAAGTAGCCTAAGTTATTCCTTATAACATCAGCTATCTGCTAATCCTGTCAAAATCGGTCTAGCCGTTTCGGAAATTACCTGGAACAAACAGACAGACAGACAACAAATTGTTTTTTTGTTATGTGTACCGTATATATTTTCATATGTGATAAGTCTTTGCTAAGTCTCGAAGGTAAGTACTATAGGGAATCTAACGTGAAGCGCAATTAAACACGGCCCTCCAGTTATGCGTATATTTGAGACTGAGGGTGGCGGTAGTCCAGTAACCCAATTATATAATAATAATAATCTGTAACTACCGCCACTACACATATATCACACCCCTTCACTTAAATAACACTTGCCTTGTTATGGTGTAACTAACTTATATACTAAGTAGCACAGAAATAGGTTAATCTATATCTAGACCAAACCTTTTTACCAGCTTACGGACTCACTTAGAACGGTCTGCTGAAAATACTGTGTCCATATTTGACCCCATGGTGGCCACGGTAGGATTAACACTTACCGGGTCCTGTGCGCTTGACCCCCCATCGACTCTGAGGGTTCCTCTGTTGTGGGGCATCCATCAGACTCCGCATTAGGCCATGCCTCATTAAACAAAGGCACTGGCCTACTTTTTCACTGATTTATATGCCTCTTGACACATGAACAGTTTCCCTTCCTACCACGTAATTACGGGACCCTAATTTTTCCTCAACTTGCCCACTACACCATTTCTTCCCTCCAACGTAAGTACGTAACCATACTCTGTCTCCCTGTTTAAATTCACGTAGCAACCCTCCTCCGGACGCCACTTGTCGTTGCTGCATGCGATGGACTCTGTCTTCCACCTCCCTATCACCTTTCAACAGATCTAATACCTAAGACCTAAGGTTACGCTTTTGTAATAATTCTGCTGGGGATACTCCAGTAGTACTCTGCGCAACATTTCTATATGCTAATAAATATTATTGTAAAGCCGCTTCTACATCATGTCCATCCCTAAGGGATTTCCTTACCACCCGTTTACATAGTTTGACCGCCCCTTCCGCCGCCCCATTTGAGGATGGATGGTAAACCGCAGAAAAGTTAAGCTTAATGCCATTTTTGAGCATAAAATCGGTATATTCCTTACTTGAAAATGGGGGGCCATTATCGGATACCACCTCTTTAAGTAATCCAAAACGCGCAAATGTCTCTCTTAAAACATTTATTACTGCCGACGCTGTAGTCCTTGACATAGGAAATGCCTCTATCCATTTAGATGTAGAGTCAACTATCACAAAAAATGTTTTACCATGAAAAATCATCAAAAAATCAACGTGTAGCCTACTCCATGGTTCTGCGTGGTAAGGTCATGGCTTATGCGGTGCCTGTGGTGGGGCCGCACTGTCTTCAATGCGTGTGTTACATTCTTTGCAAACACGTTCAATATCCACATCGATTCCTGGCCACCAAACGTAACTCCGTGCAACTGTTTTCATTTAAACAATACCTAAATGTCCTACGTAAAGCTCTTTAAGTATTGTATCTCTTAATGCTGTTGGTACTACCAATCGATATCCCCACATTACACAACCCATATCTAAATATAACTCTTGGCGCCTAGTCCAGTAAGGCCTCAATTCGCCCTCATTACCTTTACCCGGCCAGCCTGACTATAAATATAAAACTATATTCCGTAATATATCATCCGCTACGGTTGCTTCCTTTATCGCCAATCTCGTAATGAGCAAAAAATATTGTGCAAAATTTAAATAGGTACAGTAATTTCCTTTTTGTATTGGTCATGTTTCTAAGGGAAGCCTAGATAGGGCGTCTACACAATTTTTATCCGTCGGTACCTACTCTATCTCATAATTGTATCCCGAAAAGAGAACCACCCACCTTTGCATCTTACTAGCTGCCATAACTGGTATACCTGCCTTTTCTCCAAAAATGCACACTAGGGGTTTATGATCGGTCCTCAAAATAAACTTTCTGCCATATAAATATTGGGGAAATTTACATACACCATAGACGATTGCCAAGGCCTCTTTCTCAATTTGGGCATATGCTCGTTCTGCTGGATTAAGCGAACGGGACGCATAAGCAATGGGTCTTTCGTTAGAGTTATTTTTTAGTCCCCCTGCACTAGGTGTGATATTACCGCGCCTATCCCGACGGAACTAGCGTCCGTTGCCAAAACTAACGGTATATCCAGTGAGTAGTGTGCTAGCACCTCACTAGATATAAGAAGTAATTTAAATTTTTTATCGCTTCCTCACACTCTTCCCTCCATTCAAACTTGCTTTTTTTAAATCTTTGCAAGAGCTCAAGTAATGTGCTTATGTTTGGTACAAATTATGCGTAATACATAACAAGTCCCAAAAATGATCTTAGCTCCGTAACAGTTTTCGGTATCGGAGCGTTTTTATGGCCTTTATTTTATCAGGACATGTATGAAACTCCTCTTAGGTACGTATCCTAGGTGTGTGACCGTCTTGCAAAAAGAAGTACATTTTTCTTTATTAGTTTTTGAACAATACTTTTGTAATCTTTCAAAAACCATATTCAAATGAGCAAAATGTTGGCTTTCATTTTCCCCCGTTATAATGACGTCATCAAGAAATACCCCTACACGAGGTATATCAGAAAACAATTGTTCTAGTTTTCTTTGGAATATACCTGGACTGGAAGATAATCCATATATCAATCGATTGTATCTGTATAGCCCTTTATGGGTGTTAATCACTGTAAATTTACAAGTTTCATCCAGTTCAAATTGAGCATAGGCCTGGGAGAGGTCAATTTTAGAAAACCGTTAACCCGATGTAGTTTAGCTAGAAGATCTTCAACTTTAGGTAAGGGATAACGGTCCACTTCTAAACATTCATTTAAAGTGAGTTTAAAATCACCACATACCCGAATCGTGCCGTCTTTCTTTACCACCGGCACTATAGGCGTAGCCCAATCCGAAGTCTCAACAGGCGTTATCACCCCGTCCTGCACGAGCTGCTCCAACGCTCGCTCGACAGGCTCGCGCAGCGAGTAGGCGATGGGTCTCGCGCGCAGGTACACCGGCCGCGCGCCGGGGCGCATGCGCAGTGACACCTACCCACTGCTAAACCGTCCCAAGCCAGCTGCAAATACGTTACAAAATCTGGAACTAAATTCCCTCAAGTTAAATACGGTGTTGCCACCATCTAATGCGTGACAATCACTTACTGGTTCCGTAATACCTAACTCATATAACCATTGTCGTCCTAACAAGGTGGTCTTGCCTTTATTTATTACACATAAATCTAAATATTTACATATATCTTTAAACCGAACGAGTACATTTATTTTTATATTTGAGACTGAGGGTGGCGGTAGTCCAGTAACCCAATTATACATAATAATCTGTAACTACCGCCACTACACATATATCACAAACATTAATTAAAACGATGCTATTTTTAAAATTAACAGACACTTTTATTTATTTATTTATTTGGCTCTTCAACAATGAGTACGCTATAACAGACAGAGAAATACAATATAAGCTGTATCTAAGTGCCCCATCACTTATAGACGAGCACTGCATGCACGATTATAGTTCTATTTTATTTTGTTACATTTTATAATTTAGTGATTGTATAGATTTTAACTGAAGGTGATTCGACAAGGGTAAGAAGGGTTAAAATATTGATAGGCCTGGGAAAATTGGAAGGCAGAATATCATTGGGGAACAATGAGATTGGGACAAGAAAAAAATAAGCGCTCTAAATTACCTTCTGCCATACCACATTCACAGAGAGAATTGTTACGAATACGGAGTTTAGCTAAAAATACTGGGGAACAAACATGTCCTAAACGAAGATCAATAATAACTAAGGTTACCTACTATTTTTGGTAATGTTTTATGTTTAAAAAACCAGGGCTTAGACGGGATAGTAGGTTGAATACTCCCGTAGGATTTGCCTTTACGAAGCTTTGACTGTTGCCATAATTCGTTCCAAGATTTTGAAAGACGTGGACTGGCAAGTGAGCGGAGATCTCGGGAAGGAATAGTGGAATAATAATTAGCCCCTACTTGAATAGCCTGTTTAGCATAAAAATCCGCAGCTTCATTTCTTAGGATACCTGAATGATCTGGAATCCAGCAAATCCATATTTGCTTAATTTTATGTGAAATAAAGATGATATTCTTACTTCGAAATGGTAATTTAAGAAGGTCCTGTAAACAGCTAAAGCAATCGCTAAAGATTAAAGCTTTTTGAAAATGATGACGATTAGAATCAATATAAGATACTGCTTCTAATAAGGCAATGAACTCTCCAGTAAAGATGGAGCACTCTGGAGGACATTTATGACTCAGAATAACATTACACTTGGGAATCTGATGTACCTACACAAGATACCTCTGAAAGCTTTGGAGCATCAATGAATAATTAAACCCAATCTGACCACTTCTTTCTTATTAACTTATTAAAAATGTTATTTGCTAGAAGCAAACTCTTTTCAATACCAAAATCTAAAATAATTTTAAGTTAAAAAATGATAGAGTCATAATCTATCATAAAAAGAGGAAACGTTTTAAGATGCATGACAGAAGACGACATATTAGCAATAAAATTGAAACTGTTCATATGTAAAGGTAAAGTTTCATTAGACCAATATGATGAAATATTAATGATGTGCAAAAGGGGACGTAAAATATTTAGCAAAGGGTGATAAGGATACTGAGCTACATTGAAAAGATATCTTTCAGAAAGGAATTGACGACGAAGATGCAAAGGAGGCTCTGCACATTCGACTTGAAGGGTTATTGATTTGGGAAGATCGCATTGCACTTGTAAGAATGCGAAGGCATTTAGATTGATATTTTTCTAATTTAATTAATGCTATTTTGTTACATGGCTCTAAAAAAAAGAGCTATAGTCCAGATGACTGCGCACAATGGCATTATATAGATTTTTTTAAGAGAAGGGATGAGAACCCTAGCGTTCTCCAGACAAAGCTCTCATGACATCAACACTTTTTTCGCATTCATTATATATAAATTGTAAATGATGCAAACTAGACAATTTACTGTCGAGAATAATATCTAAAAATGTAACTCTGTCCTGGGATTGAATAGTCTCATTAGCTACAGAGAGATTTAATCAGGGGAGATTTCTCTTGCGTGAAACAATTACAGCATGACATTTTGAAATCGATAAACAAAGCCAATCATTTAAATACCGAAGAGCGGTATTTAAATTACGGGAACCAATTGGCAGTGATGAACAACTAGTGCAGGTATGGGCAACCTTTGACATGTTGAGGGCCAAACTTTAGCGTGCAAATACGTTCGCGGGCCGCTTTTTTTTTCAATCTTCTTGCGAATTTGCGAAAAAAGCTGCGGGAAATTGCCCTTTTCTAGGTATTTTTTGTAGAAATCGCACAACTCTACGTCTTCAAATTTAGATTTTAGGAGTGAGTTTTCTTGAATCTCGATCAACTCCATTTGTAAGTGTATTGGAGCATTTTGTACATTACATTTTGTAGGAGTAGCAAATAAACTGAAACAGTCTTCCATGTTTTTGAAGTCGCTAAATCTGTTCGAAAATTGTTCCGACGGTAACTTGAGTTCTTCAGCATATTGAGCATAAGCAATATTTTGAACTTCAATAAAAACATCCTCTCCTGTAGTGGTTCCTTTTAGCGGCTGTAAAGCAAGCAATTCCTCAGTAACAGTGAACTCCTTATCAACTCTTCGAATAAATATAACCAGTTGAGCTGTGTCAGACAAATCGGTGCTCTCGTCTAATGCTATGGAAAATGATCCAAAACCAGCCATACGGTCAGTCAATGTTGTTTTTATATCATTAGCCATCATTTCTATACGTCGAACAACAGTTCGTCTTGACAAACTAATTTTTCAAATTCAGTTTTCTTTTCAGGACACAAAATACTGCAAACTTCTAACATACACTCCTTGATAAATTCTCCTTCGGCAAATGGTTTTAATGCCTTTGCCAATTTTGAGCTAACTATGAAACTAGCTTTCACAACATTATCAATTTGTGTTCTTTGTTTATGAAGCATTCGTTGCTGTTTTTCCAAATTTGCGGTAGGCTTCTGGATTTTGTCTGTTTTTAATTGTCCTGTCAGTGAGCGCAGCGTAGCATGCTTAGTTGAGTAATGCCTCTTTATATTGAATTATTTCATTACTGAAATGGATTCATTACACACAAACAAATAGGCTTACCATAGTGCAAGATAAAAAAGAACTCTTCAGTCCATTTTTCTTGAAACTGCCGACCCTCTGTATCTACTTTTCGTTTCTTTCCACCAGTCATCATTTTTGTTTACTTTTCGTTCAATAAACTTATTAACAAACTATAGTGAGTAACCACTCAAGATGCACACAAAGTCACAAAGCAAGTTGGCGGCTCGAGCAGTTCGCTAAGATATCGCTTGTCCAAGTTATCGCCTCGGTAGCTCAAATAGAACTGAACTAACGTTCGGGCCATCCACCCGCTTACATAGGCAAAATGAAGGAATAATCTGGAATAAACTAGTTTAGGACAATTGAGAAGCAATAAATCTTTTGATGTGTCGCCCGTGAGGTGGCAAATCTCAAAGAATTTGATCGAGCAATCCGAGTGGCGGCGATTATCAAAGAGTGAGGCGGCAAACATCAAAGGATTTGAGTTTGTGTAATGTTTTTTAAATTAGGCTTTTAATGTCTCGCAGGCCGGATCATATCTTACAGCGGGCCAGTTGTTGCCCATACCTAAACTAGTGTATAAAGTAATGTCATTAGCATATTGAAGAATTTTACATCTTTATCCTCCTCGAAACAAATGTACTTTGTGCTGGCAAATGCACAAGAAATGCGAAGCCAATTCCTCCAAAGAGAATAAAAAAAGTACTCAAAATCAAAATTGGAGTTGGAAAGGAAAGAGCAAGGAATTTAATTGGTAACACCTAACACAAAGTACCTTTTTATAACCTGAGATTGATTAGTAATGCTACCAGTAATAAAAATATAATCTATGGGTAAATAATACGAAGTATCCATGGTGACATAGCTCAATAGAAAGAGTTGAATTAAGAATCTACCAGTTTGCGTACGCCAGCTGATTTATAGTTTTATAGTCTTATAATGTTAAATATAATTTTGGCGCGTATTATATATATACACGTTGCATGTTCTATCCGCTAGATAGTGCTTTATTAAATGTTTGCATGTTTAACGAAATTAATCTAATAGCTATTGATTTTAAATATTTATGGATTATTTTGTTGATTAATTCTGATGAAAGGTATAATGCTAATTAAATTTTTCGAACAAAAAATAATGAAATCAAACTCCATCAGTTTCATAATGGAACGAAACGGATTAGAATCTTGTAACTTTCGGGATGGGATGACATCTAAGAAATATCGATACTGACATAGATATCGATATTGATTTCAGCAATTGTCGATATAGAGTTACTATCGTACTCAAAATAAATATGTTACGCTCTGGGTCGTGGGTTCGATTCCCGCACGGAACAAAAATTTGTATGATCTGTAGGTTATTCCTAGTCTGGATATATTGTGAGTGAAATATGTCTGTAAACGCACACACAACCAGGGACTGAAAGTGGTAGACAATACCGATTCCAACCACCGCTATCATACCGATACAAAAGAAGTCTCAAAATCTGAACCTGTACCTTTATTTACCACTTTACGATTACGGTACTTCAAGTAGTTGTTCCGGGTCTGGGTGTATTGTGTGTGGAATATATGTCTGTAAACGCACCCACGACACAGCAAAAATCTTAATGCGGTAGAAAGTTCTAAAAAAAACTACAAAAAAAAATGTTGGTACTAATGTTGTGTCTATATATTAGGTATTTCAGAAAATAATGCCTAACGACAAACATACCCAAGATATGCAGTACCCCAATATAGTGTGTTAGGTCCCTTATTTTTGTCCCTTATTTACATTCGTCATCATCATATCAGCCACAGGATGTCCACTGCTTTACAAAGGCCTCCCCCCTTATATTTCCACTACAAGCGGTTTCATGCCGCCCTCATCCAACGACTCCCAGCGACCTTCACTGGGTCGTCTGTCCACCTCGGTGGAAGTCGTCCCACTCTGTGTTTTCCGGTGCGCGGTCTCCTCTCGAGAACCTTTTTGCCCCAACGGCAATTACCATTACAATTGCTATTATCGCTGCTGACGCCCTGTACCTATAGGTACCAGATGTGAACTACTTCGTATCTCTTGACGTTTCTTTACACCGAACCGGTCGGAACAGGATCCTATTCTATACCAGCGAGCGTGTTAATGTTCTGTATGTAACTATGTTGAAAATGTGACGGAGATTCTGTTTCATCTTGCTATGTTGCGATAAGTGGTGAAAGTTGAAGATTCCGTTGATGAAGATGGTGAAGAAATAATACGACGAAATCATATGATAACTGAAGAGACGATTTGTGGCAAACGTCTATGTTATTTCCCTATCAAACTCAAAGGTATTGTTGCTTAAGAGTTGATATAAAACGTATATACTTTTTTTGGGACAAGCCTGCCTCACATTCCCAACCACTGCTACTCCTGTAAGCCAGGATCTACAATGGCGAACACCAAAAAATAACACCAATCAATGAAGCTCGGTGTGTCCCAGAGAAATGAATAAATGTCTTGGAACCCGCACCGAAATTAATCAGAAAATAAAAGGGAGGAGTAGGAAAGAATATTTGTTTCACTTCCCTCAGTAGCAACCAGGAGGCAGAGTCAAACTATAGGCCATTGGCACAATAAATGGGAGTTTACAACAGGGCCCAGCTGACAAGCACCACGGGTACACAAAAAAGAAATTGTTGTGAGCTTATTGTGACTGATTCTAATAGTAGGTATGGCAAAAACGCTTGAACGCACGGAAATCGTCATCGTCCTATTCGCAACAAAGTCTGTCTGTAAACAACCCCGGATGTAACATGCAAGCTGTCAAACATAATATTGCGTTCATCTTGCCAAAGAATACACTCCCACAGGATATGATGTGCAGACTGTTCATATTCATAGACACACATTACTACGCGTATGCGTACTCATGGCTAAGGTATGGTATCATGCTATGGGGTAATAGTGTCAATATAGGTTCAGCTAATAATAAGAAATTAAGATTTTTTTTAAATTAAAATATGTTTTCCTTCAGTATCGTTGTTTAGAATATCGATATATCGTCATTTCTAGTCAGCCTGTCATGGTCCGTTATTTTCATTCAAATAAAAATATGGAAATTGGTTAGAAAATTAAATTCTATTGGATTTAAAGTAATTGCAACAATTATAATAAATGAATTGCAATAATAATTGGTCCCACCAAGGTGCAACAAATGTGAGTGCAATACATTGGTTAATAAGTGAGACATGCCAGGAATATTATAGAAATCGAAATGAATATAGGAATAATATATTTGAAATTGATGGTGAAGAAGTTGTGCCATTATTTATATATATATATTTTAATAAATAATATTTGAAATTGATGGTGAAGAAGTTGTGCCATTATATGATACTCCACATCTGATGAAGGGGAAAAGAAATAATCTACTAAATAAGGATTTAAAAATGTTTTATTATAATGTGTATTAATCGCGAAAACCTAAGACATTACTACATTAACATATGTATTTCTAATTGGTACAAAGACACAAATAGAATATTAAATTGGTTCAGAACCAATTACGGTGGTAATTCCGTGCAATTATTAGCATATAATGACTGTAAAAACGAGTTAAATAAAAAAACGATTGCTTTACAACACTTTATTTTACTTTCTACTTAGGGACCTGTGAATAAAATAATAGTACATAGTTGGCAATCAAGGGTATCACGATAAACCCTTGATTTCCGTCTATGTACTATTATAATATAAAAATTAAGAAGATTATCTAGCTATGTAGCTTTAAATAATTTAGTAAGTTGCTTGAATTGAGCGCTAGGTAGCGCTACTGACTCGAAATTGCAGAGCGACATCTCTATCCTCCTATACACAAATGTACTCTGTCACTCTGTGTATCTTACTACCACAGAGTACCTTTTTATAACCTGCTTACTACCTATACCTAGTCTGTGGTAAATTGGTAATTGGGTAATGCTCGCGCTCGGTCGCTAGTAGTTATCGGGATAAGTACAACCTTATGATCTGTTTATCGAATAATTGGTGTATAATTTTACTATTCTAGACTCCTGTATTGCAATAGTTACATACAATGGCTAATTCCGGAAAAGGCACTTTTCAACCCGTAAGTTACGATTGTTTCTAAACGTTAAGGTTATATATAGACTATTTTTTTAATATATTTTTTTGCAGGAGTCAGATGTGCACATTTCTTTCGAAGATCAGCAGAAAATAAACAAATTCGCTCGGCTTAATGCAAAAGTAGATGACTACAAAGAAGAACTTAAAGTTAAATTAAATGATATGAAGAATTTAGAAGAAGCAGTAGAAGAACTAGCTCTTGCTGACGATTCAGACAAGATCCCTTATCTCATAGGCGAAGTGTTCATTTGTCAAGGACTAGAAGACACATTGGTAAGCATAATAGTCATATGATTATGTTACCTTACTTAAAGTTTCGTATTACATATTCTTATCTGATTATAATCTACTGTTTTAATCAATCTCTTATTTTGTGTTCAGTTATTTATTTGGCGTTCTCCAGTCTTCAGCGGCCGCTGTGTATAAAAACCCATGGACATGTGCTTTATTATATATTTATTAATAAGCCTCTATCAAAAAATAATATATTGTACTGCATTGTTTGGTCCTGAATGGAAATTCAGCAGATTTATTGCAAACATTAGTATTCACGCATGAACTATCTCACGACTTCAATAAATACTTAAGGATACAAGACAAGCATGAGCTAAAAAGTTTCTTATTGAATATGCATAGTTATAAAGAGTTATCCTTGCATGAAGCAACAGCTTATTCCAATATATAGAGATAAGCCAGGCTAATCCCCATCCAAAGATTCACTGTTAATTGGGATCTATGAGTAAACAAAATGGAAATCAACATTTTAGCAAGCCAAGCAGAATGTGTGGTTCAGTGTGGTGTCCGGATTAAGAATATGTATATATATAGTGGCACCACTCCATCTCCACTCGTGGATGTCGTAAAAGATGACTAAGGGACTCTTAAACAGAGGGAAGGGCAGCAGTGTAAACTTAGTATGAAATGCATTATAATTTTAAATGGATTAGATCACATATATTATAGATTTTTGTTTTTCCTGATGTTTCAATTACTTTGCAGCATTTCTAGTCGCAGGATGACTAAGGTGACAGGTGTCGTTAAAGATTTTATATAAAAGTGATTTTATTTTATCTACCGTACAATTTTAATCAAAAAATTAGTTTTGATGTAGACAGTAATCAGTCACAGTGTCTTGATGTTTTTTAGTGTGGTATGTTGTTTGGGACTTTATTATTTGAATAACTCAATTCCAAAAAGGTAGCACCTGCCCACCATCTTCTCTATTAAAATTAGGATGTTTTTTAATTTCAATAGCCTCACAGAACATTCATGGTACTTTACCCAGCAGATCAGGAATGTAAATAATACTAGTTCAGATTGAATAATTTCATATTTAATATCACTGGTTATATTGGTAATTTCATGTCACAGTAAATAGGAAGTGTATTGTGTATGCTTAATTGAATTGACAAATAGCAGATGAGCGCGCAGGAATTAACAAAATGGTCACCATATAAATACTTGCGTTGCGTGTAATCGTCAGTGATATGTCTGCCCGCATGGCGCATGTACAATGGTTCTAGCTGCCACAGTACATATCGGTTCTCTTTCATGAGGACTTTAGTTTGATCAAAACAAAGATACTGGTTGGGTTTGCCTAAGGCATGTTCACACACTGCAGACTTTGTGGAGCGTCTATGCTTGACGTCATCTACCTATATGTTCTTTTATTTGGGTGGCTACTCTTTATTTGCCCTATGTATGACAAACCACAATCACACTCAATCTTGTAGAGCCCTGCATCTTGTAAAGGTAAGTGACATTTCACCGGTTTTAATAGTCAACTGATCTTCTTATGTGGCTTGAAGTTGGTTTTAATAGAAGCATGCTTAAAGATATGACCAATTTTGTCTGTGACTCCCTTAATAAATGGTAAAACAACGGGTCGTCGATCAACCGTGGTGGGTTTCGGGCGGCTTCTGCAATGGGAATGTGGAGCTTTCAAATTGTTATTTTGAAGAACTTGCTTCACATGGTTTAGCTCCCCTGCCAGATGGTCGGCGTCACAGATGCCGTGTGCTCTCTGTAACAAAGAACACGAATTTATTTACCAATTTGAAAATATAATCATAAAACAAAACACATGCCAATGACGTCACGCATGAAATGAAAGAGATGGGTGGTATAAGAAATATTTTTTATTCCTAGAATATTGTCAAGTTCAATGTTGTTACGTAAGTTCAATGTTGTGTTTAGATAAATGAGATGCTATGAGGTTAAGATAAAGTTTAGTTCACTAGCGTGTTTCATATTTTTGAATACCTTGGCTGCTTGGAAACTACTGGCGTTGTGATTGTTACCATAATAATGACGGTTTGAATGACCTCATATAATGACGTTTTTGTTGTTCCGATATATTTGATTACGATTGGTGCGCTGAACAATTAAACAACCATGGTTGACAGGATATCAGTGATCACTTTGGATGTTTCTAAATATTTGGTTACCGTGGCTGCCACTTTATATATGATGCTGACTGTACGAGAGGTATGTCAAGGCTAAGGATTTGTTATCCTCCAATTCGATAGTAAACTGAAGTTTACTATGTATTGATTTAAGGTGTTTTAAGAATGCAGAGACCTTATTGTGAGGCAAGCTGATATAAGTTTCATCTACGTACCGTTTGAACATCTTCGGTTTAGCCGGGGCTGTCATCAGTGCTCTCTCCTCAAAGTCCTCCATGGAAATATCGGCAACAACAGGAGAGACCGGTGAACCCATGGCCACACCGGAACGTCAGGAAAATCAAAAATCTATAATATACGCGATCTAATCCGTTTAAAATTGTTTTATTATAATGTGTAATAATCGCAAAAACCTAAGACATTACTATGATGGAATACCTCAATGCCAAATGTCATTAGAATGCATTCAGCCACTTCAGTGTGATAGAGTCTCAATCATTCAAACTTTCACATTAAAATAGCAGTACGATTTTATTATCCAGTGCCCTAATTTTCAGAAATCATTAGAAGATGCCAAAACTAGGAAGGTGCATGAAATAACTGACCTTGAAGCCAGGTGTGATGAGCTTAAATCCCAAATGGGTGAATTAAAAGCTCATTTGTATGGGAAATTTGGCAGTCATATAAATTTGGAGAATGAAGAAGAATAAATAATAGTAGTAACAAGTTTGCAACCATCAATATTGAGTAAAGCGTGTTCACTGATCATCCCTAATAAATTCCACATACAAATCCACCAACGGTTTATACACATCAATTTATTTGCCCAGGTGAGTTTTTACACTGACTGACCATTGTAGTTATACTTACTAGATCTCCACGATATTCTTTTTTTGTAAGGACAGTGGCCAACTTTGTGTCAGAGTTGTTCAAGCCGCCCGCAAGGTCTTCGACTTGACTTAACCACTGCCGTCTAATGACAACAACTGGGACCGACGATTTCACATGCCCTCCGAAGCACGAAGACACTCAGTTATACAATACCGCTATTTGATTAGCCATCAACAGACTGACCGCGCCAAGCGTTGCTTAACATCGCCGATCGTTTACTGATCAGCGAATGCAACTAGCTATGAGTATCTCCATGTTGAAAGTTATATATGCGCAAAATTATTTTTGAAGTACACATATATTTTGTGCTTGAAATACAAGCATCCTTTTCGAACAGTAGCCATACTTTGCTCACCAACTCGCCTGCCTTAGTCGTCGTGGTAAGTACTGGCCAATTCCCTTCCAAATGACGATATAATCATTGTGGGAATCTATGGCGGAGGCCTTTATTCAGCAGTTTACTTTTACTGTACAGTAAAATGGTGTGGGAAAACATCTAGGATAATAAAATAAAGGATGGCCTGATAAATTCTACTTATATAGGTATAAGTATTTAATCAGACTATAACTCACACAGCTCAAGTTATAATGGTAATTTACAAAGGTGTCTGATAAGCATTGATGTTTTTTAAATGGCCCTATCTCTTATAAGCCATTCACTTTGTCAATGTCGAGAATTCCTAGAGATGTTCGTAGTACATATTTTAGTCTCATTCCTTAAGGCAACAACAATAAATTGTCATTTTTAAATAAGTTAACACTAGGCCTGCATTGACGGACCTGTAATCCTTTCCTACCATCAAAATCAGTGAACTGAATCTCATATCAACCAAACAACATCCATTGCTGAATTTGTTTGGAGGATTTAGCAATTCCTTTGGGAAACCGCTATAGATTTCCAAAATTGTGTCGTAGTTTTGGGGGTAATTTGCCAGTACTCACCATACTTGACAGGCGGATTGGTGAGTGTAGTATGGCTTCTATTCCATAGAAGGGACACTGTTGCCCAAACCTATAGTTTACAGTTCCTAGTCGTCTTTTATGACATCCAGGGAGAGAGATGGAGTGGTGCTATATTCATAAATTCGGATATCACACGGAAACTTATAAACTATTGCAAAATGTGGAATATATTGGGAATTATCTGTGTTCATGCTCCACAGATATGGAAGTGAGTGGATGACACCACTGTTATTGCTTTGCAGTAAAAAAGAAATTCTGAGCCGAACGTGTGAAGGATGCCTTACAACAAATGAAAAAACAGCATTACATACTAACAATTATTATTATATATTTTAAAAGGGCGGTTTCGTTAATAATAATAATCTAAAAACTAAAAATATCTGAAACTTGGCTATGCTTTAGTATTCTTTGTCAAAGAAATTAAAAGTTTATTTAAACTTAAAGTCGTGTTTTAATTGTATATTTGTATAAAAACAATAAATTAAAAATGAAATAAAAATTTAGTCACTATTTGAAAAAACTCTAATCTATTATCGGCTATATGTCGGGCTCAGCTGTCGCCGAACGCCCCTTGACCCTTGTGGATCTTTTGTGCTGACCCTAGCCCTCTATTCTGTTGCTACCAAATCAAAGAGCTCTTGCAGATACTCTGCGATTGTGCCAGCATGGAACTGCGCGTAAACATCTGTTACAGGATAAGCTATTCCCAGGTGATTCGCCCTATGCCTAGCAATAGCGTCGTAGTCATACAAATGTGTAACACCGGCTCTTTTTCACCCCTGCAGAATCTGCATCTATTCACCGTGCACAGATTCATTATGTGGAGGTGCTCACTGGTACTGAACCGGCACTTAGGTGAGTGCACCTAAAAGGTGTCTCATTTGTGACCTGTTTAAGTTTAGTAATTTCACTCTACAGTCTATTCTTGTGCTGGAGATCTTGGAGTGGTTCAGGTCTACTGCCTCCCTACATAAATTTGCCTGCTCTTTCCTAGCATGTGTATATAATACATGATGATAGGTTCCGTGAGGAATACCTATGAAGGGTTCAGGCCCGACTAACTGCTAGCCCTTACTAATTCATTAGCCATTTCATTTTCTTCGACACCTTCGTGGTACCCAGATAAGGCTGACATTGTTGTGTATTCCCAGGCTGTTTAGTCTTGAGACGTTTTCTTTGACCGGTTGTGGGCTAACCTTGAATTGAGCACTTTCAGGGCCGCTTGACTGTCGCTGAGTATGTAAATGGTTTGACCTTTGACATTCGTCCTTTGAATTTCTTTGATGCTGGCAATTATTGCATATGTTTCTACTTGGAGCACCGATGTATAGTGCCCCATACTTTGACGGATGCTGCAGTCAATAGAGTAAATCCCTGCGACTGTACCTGACTGCATTTTGGAGCCGTCCATGTACCATGTGAGGTGAGTTTCACCAACCGGTTTGAGTCCCTTCTTCCACTCCTGCGTTGTCGGTATATGAACACTGTACCTCTTGTTGAAATTACATTCTTTAACACATACCATATTTATCAGGTCATCCAGATCTTTCACGGGATACATATATGTGTGTTTTGTACAGTGCTCGTTTTCCTTCCAAGCTCCTGCTTTCGCAAGTCTGTACAGCTACTTTTTTGCTTCTGTCTGAATGTGGATATGCAGTGGGGTTAGACCCATTATCCACTCAAGTGCAATGTAGGCGTAGTTCTGAAGGCCCCGGTGATTGCCATGCATGCCACCCTCTGGACCTGCCTTATAGTGTCCTTGCAGACTTTTAATTTCGTCCTTACCCACCATACTGCACTGCCATATGTAAGAATAGGGCTCACCATCATTGTGTACGTCTAATAAATTAACCCTGACTCCTATCGTTTTACAATATGCGGCATATGTATAAAACGGCACATGTTAAAGACTCGTAGGGCCTTTTTTGCCGTTTCTTCGACATTAGTGCGCCACGTTAGTCTCCTGTCTAGTATTACTACGCCCAGATATTTAACTTCCGTGGACCATTTCAGTTTAGTGCCGTACATTTCAAGGTCCTGAAGACCACTAAGTTTGGTCTTCCTCGTGAACGGCACTATAACAGTTTTGCTTAGATTAATGGATAGACTGTTCTTCGTGCACCATCTTTCCACCTTATCCAAGGCTTCCTGAAGCAGGTCCGACACTACGATCGGTAATTTGCCATTGACTTGTATGACTATGTCATCTGCATGGCCTACTGTGCGGAACGGGCCTTTGTTAAGTTCCAGTTACGTTAACTGGATGTTAAAAATGAAAGATTCAACACCCAATGTAAACATATATTTATAAAATAAAAACAGTAAATGGCATGGTCGAATGCCCGTCACTACGAAATTTTCCACTTTCCGAGGTCGGCAGGCGCAGCTGGACTCACCTGGCTCAGTCCCCGACGCTGGCAGTGGGCTCGGTAATTATCAACGCATGGTGGTGATGGACACGGAGACGGTGACCCGAGGTGGTGATGGGCCGCGGGGACTCGCCAACCAGGAAAGCACCGGCCGGTACTCGATGGGCAGTACTACGATAGTGCGGGTGTAGTGTACCCGGTATGTCATATCATATCTGCCATTTATACGTCCACTACTGAACAAAGGCCTCCCCCATAGATTTTCACAACTGTGTCATCATTTTGGGGGGTATTTGCCAATACTCACCACGCTTGGCAGGCGGGTTGGTGAGCGCAGTATGGCTACCGTTTCTCAGAAGGGACGCTGCTGCCCATCCCTCTGGTTTAGATTCCCTTAGTCGCGTTTTACGACATCCACGGGAGGAGATGGAGTGTTGCTATATTCTTAATCCGGACACCACACGGAAGCCCGAAACCCGGTATGTCGCACCCTGGAAATAATTTCCAGCGTGTCACGAAATGCTTTACCTGCTGCTCCATCCGAATGTAACCACCGGAAAGCATGAGCGAGTGAGATTTACATTTGGGCTAATGAGGGTGGTGTGTACCTTAGCCTATCATCAATATACAAACCCAAATCCTTTTAAGTCATGTGATAACGGAATAACTGTACCATCAAATATAATCGGCGTAAGGTGATCAGTGTTTAAGTTTTTTAGGTAGAATGAGCTGCCCGTAAGGATGGCTTGACATTTACTAACGTTCACGGCAAATCTAAAACTACGTGACCAGTCTGTGATCGTATTCAGCTCAGCATTAAGCCTAGAAATACAATTATTTAAATCGCCGATGTCAGCTTGAGCGTATAATTGCAAGTCATCAGCGTACAGATGGTAAGAACATTTGAGGATGTTAGTTATGGAATTGATAAATAATGAAAACAAAAGTGGAGAGAGTATACCGCCTTGTGGTACACCAGTGGCCAGATTGCACTAGTCAGATAATTTTTGATCAGCACGAACTGCTTGCTGGCGAATATTATTACCCGCCCAAGCACTTTACCTGCAGCGCTACATTGCACCGGCCAGCACAGTGTCCTAATAGGTAACGTAGGTACGTAGTAATGAAATTATGAAATACGATAAGTACCTAGGACGCGCGACGAGAGAGGCTGCTGTAGTTTAAAGCTGCTTAGGTAGGCTAGTAACCCCACCGAGATTCCCACGTTGTTGTCGTGGTGGGGCTTGCGTGTCTCGATGATCTTTGGGGCTAAGCCGGTAGAGTCACTCATGGTCGCTGAGCCGGACAGGCCCAAAGGGAGAGACCAGACTAAGAGAGATCAGCGGTGGAGTCCAGTGTGGACTGCCGTGTGGTCGGGCCGCCCGATTTTTCGGATGGTGCCCGAATTTCGCTCCTCGTATTACTCTGTTTAGCAGAGGATACGGAGGATGCGAAACCGAGACGGGTTTCGTCAGTCGTGGACACGATTGACGGACTGGCAGCAATGCCAACGTCTCCACATCCTAATCCTGAGGTATGCTGAGTGTCGTGGCCATGTCTCGCGGCTCAGCATTAGGACCGAGGGTCTTGGCTTAATCGCCCGGACTGCGAGAAAGAAAATCTCTATAAAATAATTACCCCGAATCCCAAGTTGGCGTGCGGCGAGGGGATGCATGGCTGATGGGTAGTTCAGTCTCTAGCACGCAACTCCAGGGTACCAGCGGAAACCCTGGTAGTAAATACGCTTACCCGGGTACAGGGGGCACTGCCCGGGTGGACTGTTTATTTCCCCCATACTCGTGGGATTAATATGGAAAAAATCACAAATACAAATAAAAATGACGATGTTGGTGTAGCGTCGGGAACCGACTCTATATCGGAGAGTAGATCGGAGGTGCAGAGCGCCCCAGATGGAGAGGCATTTCCGGTGCCTCTGCCAGTGACCTTGTCACGGACGCGCGGGAAGCTTGTGCTGCCGCGTCCGGGTACACCGGTTAGTGGTGGTATGGTGAGCGATGGCGGTGAATCAGATGGTTCCCAAAAATCGCTCACCTCCCAAACGTCGCTGACGTCGGCGAGGTTCCGCGCGCGAAAGCGGACCCGGCCGACTGGAAATGGAGAACTGCCTGGGCTGAAAAGAATGACGGTCCAGAGCGGGCCTTCTCGTGTCACTGATGAGGAGACGGACCCGGAGCTGGCGGGGCTTCCATCCAACACTAAGGCTAGACAGGAGCTGCCCCAACCAAAGGACCTCGCGAAGGAGATGCAGGCGCGGCCGACAGCCGATCTCGGTGCCTGCATAAAGCAACAGCTGGAGGCCGTGGAGAACGTTGCGGACAGGTCCCGCAACCTCAAGGGGGCATTTGCCCGTAGCCTCCGAATAGCCGCACGGACGGTGCAGGCTGCGGCAGATGAAGTGGCCCAGCGCACCGCCGCTGGGATAAATATAGAGAGACTGGAGAGAGATAACACGGACCTACGTTCTCAACTCGTGAGTCTCACATCTCAGGTGGACAAACTGACAGAGGAGATCAACCTCCTCCGTCAGCATCGTGATCCTGGAGCGCCGCCCGGTAGGACCGTGACGCCACCCACTATGGTGGAGGATGAATTTTTGCGCTCCATCATGCTTGCGGTTGGGGGTATGATGGACGCAAAACTCGAGGCTTTAGAGAGGAGGCTGCCGCCTGAGCCTCTTCTCCGTCCGCCACTTGCAGCTGGCAGGAGGACGCAGTCGGCACAGGCCACCCAGTCAGGTATGAACGCGGTGGCTGCTAGGACACCGTCGAGCTTGAGGAGCCTTACTGCGGCTGCCAAGGCTTCGTCTGCAGCAACGGCAGCGATTCAGCCATCTTCCCCTGCAACCCAGGTGCAAGAAGAAGAGTAAAAATGCTGCGAGGGGGGCTGGGGCGAATCTGCCAGCGATATCTACCGCAGCTGCAGCGGCTACTGCACCCGTGGCAACACAGCCGGCAGAGGTGGCTTTACAGACAGCAGTCGAGACCACTGAGTTGTGGTCGACTATAGCCAAAAAGCCAAAAAAGCCCCAACCCCCTAAGACCCAGAAGGCCACCACAGCGCAGGCCGCGCAGACTTCCTCTCTCAAGGGTGGAGGAAGAAGGGGGAAAAAAAGGAAGGGGCAAGGTCAACCTCCCCAGGGCTCCCGCAACGGCCGCTATCACGGTCACCGTGCCGGAGGGCTCACCCGACAGTCGGTTGGGTGAAGTTATGGCCGAGGCCAGGAAGAGCATAAAGCTCGCTGACCTCGGCATTGGTCCCGACACGGTGACCGTCAAGAGAGCAGCCAGCGGCGGAATGGTGCTGTCCGTCGCTGGTGAGGACTGCAGCGCCAAGGCTGATAGCCTGGCGCACCGTATGCGGGAGGTGCTCTCCCCCGTCTTTGCCTTGCGGATCGCGAGGCCTATAAAGACGGCGGAGATGAGGGTGCGTGACCTGGACGACGCCGTCACGCCGGAAGAGGTGGCTGATGCTATCGCGGTGGCGGGCGGCTGTCGGCCCGGGGATGTTAATGCGCCAGCCATGGAGGGGTTGACAGGAGCGACCTCTGCTTCGCTTGTGGCAGCCTGGGTCACAAGGCGAGGTAGTGTATGGCACAATATCAAAACTGTCCTCTTTTCACGGACTTTGGTCTGCCAGCGGGGCATAGGCTGGGCGGCAAAACTTGTGCTGCTCAGAAAGGCAGGAGGGGGAAGCGAGCCCCACCTGCCCATGGGCAGGCAGAGTCAGCGCCAGCGCCATTGGTCGTAGGCCCATCGGAGGACATGGAGACGTCCTCTTCCCAGCCCTGAGGATCCTCCAGGGCAACTTGAACCATTGCCGCAACGCGCAGAATCTGCTGCTGCAGACTGTTGCGGAGTGGTCGGTTGCCTTGGCGGTAGTGGCGGAGCCCTACGGCGTCCTGGAACATCCTCGCTGGTTCAGGGACGCCGGGGACTCCGTCGCCGTTCATTGGGCTGCGGTAGACGGGGGGGCCACCCTGTTTCCTGTTAGATAGAGGGCTTTGTTGCGTAGAGTGGGGACCTCTGGCAGTAGTGGGCTGCTACATCTCCCCCAATGTGTCTCTCGCCGACTACGAGAGATACTTGGACGGGGTGGCACGCAGCATTCGCTGTAAATGCTCGCCCCGTCCAGTGCTCGTCCTGGGGGACTTCAACGCTCACTCCAGAGCTTGGGGTAACCACCGGGATGGGCCGAGGGGGAGGACTTTGCAAGACTGGGCGGTGTCACTTGACCTCCGATTGTTGAATCGGGGGTCCGTTAGCAACTGCGTTCGGTGGCAGGGGGAGTCGGTCGTGGATCTGGCATGGGCGACTCCTTCTGTAGCCCACATGGTATCGGGCTGGAGGGTGGCGGAGGAGGTGGTCACGTTGTCGGACCACCGCCACATAGTATTCGATGTGGCTCTCCACCCTACCGGCCCGAGCCGTCCAGATCCTAGCCCACCGTCACGGCGTTGGGCCCTCACACAGCTCGACCGAGAGATGCTCGTCGCAGCTGCCAACGTCATGGCGTGGTCAGAGGTCAACCAAGGGATCTTGCCCGATCCAGAAGAGGAAGCGTCCTGGTTTCGGGAGGCGATGACGTCGATTTGCGACGCATCTATGCCCCGAGCCAGGCGCTCCCGGCGTACGGCGGTGTACTGGTGGTCGAAGGAGATCGCGCGGCTGCGCGCGGTCTGCCTGGCATCCCGCCGCCGGTACACCAGAAGCCGACGCCGGCGAAGTGCTACAGCCGGAGAGACTGCCGAGGCCTATCGGACATACCGGGCGGCCACTATGACGCTACAAAGCGCCATTCGCGAAGGCTCGGTCCTGGAAGGACTGGACAGGGATCCGTGGGGGAGACCCTACCGCATGGTAGTGGGCAAAATGCGCCCGTGGATCCCCCCGGTGTCCGAAACCATGGCCCCGGATTTGCTGGAGGGAGTGCTCTCTACGCTCTTTCGGACTGCCGGGACCATCCCGGTCCTTCTGTACCGCCGATTGCCTTGGAATGGGATGAGGAATTGGCGGTTTCGGAAGGAGAGTTGGACCGAGCCGTTGGCCGCCTGAAGGCTCGCAACACCGCACCCGGCCCGGATGGCATTCCGGGTCGTGCGTGGGTGTATGCACTGCAGTCTCTTGGGGACCGCTTGAGACGACTGTTCACCAGCTGCCTCCGTCACAGCGTGTTCCCGTCCGGCTGGAAGGAAGCCGGATTGGTTCTCTTGAAGAAGGAAGGAAGGGCCGCGGAGTCTCCCTCTGCGTACCGTCCCATTTGCCTGCTCGACGAGGCTTCGAAGCTATTCGAAAGAATAATTGCCCGAAGACTCGTTGAGCACTTGTCGCGAGTTGGCCCCGACCTGACGGACAGCCAGTATGGCTTCCGGCAGCGGCGGTCCACTATCGACGCGATACTTCGCGTCCGCTCGCTGTCGGAACAGGCAGTGTCCCAGCGGGGTGGGGTGGCGTTGGCTGTCAGTCTTGACATAGTCAACGCCTTTAACTTTATCCCGTGGGGTGCGATTAGGGGGGCGCTAGTCCACCATCGGTGCCCCCCCTATCTGCAGGGTATCATCGGGGCATACCTGCGCGACAGGCATGTTCGCTACGTGGGCAGCGTAAAGCGGAGGGAGATCACATGCGGGGTTCCACAGGGATCGGTTCTCGGTCCTCTCTTGTGGAACCTCGCTTACGATACGGTCCTGCGTGTCGTTCTCCCCGCTGGCATCAGCTTAGTCTGTTACGCTGATGACACTCTTGTGTTGGCCTGCGGGGAGTCCTTCGAGGGTACCATCCGGCTTGCCGAGCAAGCGGTGGCAATTGTCGTGGCCGAAATCCACGCTCTGGGTTTGCAGATAGCGCCTCATAAAACCGAGGCGCTATGGTTCCACAAACTGCCGCGGAGCAGGGAACCTCCCAGTTCGTGGATACGCGTTGGTGACGCGCAAATCGGGGTGGGCCGGTACATGAAGTACCTGGGGCTCACCCTGGACAGTCGTTGGGGCTTCGAGGAGCACTTCGAGCGTCTTGTCCCCCGGGTCGAAAGGATAGTGGGTGCATTGCACCGGCTGCTACCCAATCTCGGGGGACCGGGGGAAGAAGTTCGCCGCCTCTACGGGGGAGTCGTGCTGTCCGTGGCCCTCTACGGGGCGCCTGTTTGGTCATCTCGACTCTCGGGCGCCCGGCGCTGCAGAACCAAGATTCACGGTCTACAGCGTAGAGCGGCTATACGGATCGCACGAGGATACCGAACGGTGTCCTTTGAGGCGGCAACTCTGTTGGCGCGCTTTCCACCTTTTGATATCTTGGCGGAGATGGATGCGTGGGTGTATCACCAAACACGCTCTCCGCCAGAGCGGTGAAGGCGTGCCTTCAGGGGCGCTCGAACGTTTGAGGCGTCAGGCTCGGCGGCGTGCACTCTAGCTATGGCGCGAGCGGCTCATGCTGCATCAGTACGCGCAAAAGCGCGTCGTCGAGGCTGTCTTGCCGCTCTTCGGAGCCTGGCTCCAAAGGAGCGAGCGCGTCACATTCCGCCTGACGCAGGTGCTCACCGGACACGGTTGTTTCAGTGCGTACTTGCACAGGATAGGACGCGAGGTCACGGCACAGTGCCACCACTGTGGAGACGATCAGGATACCGCACAGCACACGCTCGAAGAGTGCCCTGCGTGGACTGCCGAGTGGCGGATCCTGGTCGATCGGATCGGGCAAGATCTCTCTTTGCCAGCAGTAGTGTCGGCTATGCTGGCAAAGCAGGAAAATTGGAGTGCTGTGGTCTCCTTCTGTGAGAGCTGCTCAGAATGCTCCAGAAGCAGGTCGCAGAGCGGGATCGGGAGAGGGCCGATCCCGCTCGGAGGAGGAGGACACGGGGCCGGGGTAACAACCGCCGCGGCGCCCGTGTCCAACACGCCTGAGCCCTCTGTCGTCTTCATATGGCGGGGGGCCTTGGGGGTCGCGAGCGCGCTTATTGGGAAATCTGCGTGCTCATACCGAGCGACCCCCGGGAAGACAGCGGTGCGCATGTGGTCACGTACCGCTGTGTGCGCAGCACAGCGCATAGTGAGGCTTCGGGGGAATCTTTTACAATCCCCTCGAGAGATGCCTGGGGGGTGGCCTCTTTATAGTCGCCTTCCCTCCACTAGAGGGGATGACCGCTTTACAGTCATCCCCTCCGAGATGTGCCTAAAGGCGTGGCACCAATGGGAAGCTCTAGATGGAGATCTTTCGAGTTCCTGGAGCCTCCCTTCGGTGCCGAAGATGATCACTCCGGTGGTTTTAGCCGGTAGGAGTCCGGCATGCCCCTTCGCTCTTTCCCGGGGCGAAGGAAGTACATGAGGAATTTCCACCGGATCAATAAAAAAAAAAGGTAGGCTAGTAAGCTATCAATCGAAATATCCTTTTATTAGATAAAAGCTATCGATAGTACTCTGCTTACTTACGTAGATTTATTTTGTAGAACTGTAGCTTATAAGATGTAAGAGTAGTCAAGCATCAATTTGGCGCGAACGCGTTCCTAAATTCCTAATACCTAAATTATTGTTCATACATTGAGATATCATATGATTGGTGAACCCGCGACGGGTTAAGCAGCTGAAGTTTAAACCTACTTAGGTAGGCTAGTATGCTCAATCGAAATATCCTTTTATTGGATAAAACCTATCGATATTAACTAGCGTTCGGCATAGATAGGTACCTAGGTATTAGGAATGCGCTCGACTACTCATACATGTTACTATACTACAATTCTACAAAGACATGTAAGGATCATTCAAGCATCCCATGGATGTCTTAAAAGGTCCCGCTCGGGAGTGCTTTTTCATCCGTTAAATCAGAATAAGGATAACACGAGTAACGTGTTGTATTTGTGTTAAATAATCTTATTACTCATGTTCAATTCTTTCGTATCTTAAAGAATTTCAGATTCACCCTACAAACCCCGAATTTTCCCTCTTCAGTCTTTGAGCTATTATATGCTACGTACTAGAGGAGACACCACACTTTATTACGGTGTCCCATTCAATTGCGGCGATATTGCCGCACTTCACAAAAAAGGTTTAGATTTAAGATTCCGAACTATCGTTTTTGTGTTAGGATCACTATTAAAAAATAGACAAATCCTTAATCTCAAATCCAAAGATTTTGTATTAGACCGATTATTAATTTTGGCCATTAGTGCATTCAAATTCAATTCACACTCAATGCCTTCAGTGCATTATTTCAAAACATTCGTAGCCGGCACCACACGGCATATAAACTAGTATACCTAAATAATTAGATTTCAATGTATGTATTCAATTATATCCTATGACGAAAACTACTCTAATGTCATCTAGATAAACATACGTATTATGGTTACGACGATCATAATAACTTTTTTTAAGTATATAATTCAAGCACAAGCATGTGCCGTATGGTGCCGGCAAAGTATACCACCACCCCATCTCATAGCAAGCAATATTTTTTGTACTTGATAACTGTTTCGGGTCTGGTTGTTAGCGCACAAGAAATGTGTATTTGTAAACACACCCACAATGCAGTAGAAATCCAAGTGTGTGGCATAGTTTTTAGGTTTCTGATCGTCCGAAGTAAAAAAACGGCTTAAAAAAATCCTTATAGGATCCCTCGTGTGTCTGTCACAGCGAATTTTCTCGAATCTAGTTAACTGAGTAAGTTGAAATTTTGTACACATGGATTTTCAATCGGTCTGGACCTAAACTTATCAAAATGCGAAATTTATTTACCTGACAACACCGACAGACAATCGACCTTCATCATCATCATCATCATATCAGCCACAGGACGTCCACTGATGAACAAAGCCCTCCCCCTTAGATTTCCACAACGAGCGGTTACATGCCGCCCTCATCCAAAGACTCCCAGCGACCTTCACCAGGTCGTCTGTCCACCTCGTTGGAGGTCGTCCCACGCTGCGTTTTCCGGTGCGCAATCGACCGCGCAATCGACCTTACCAAAATTTTATGCGGTTGCTCCTAATATTAAAATTGCCGAAAAGAATACTCTGCACCTTCTAGGGTCCCCAATCCTAGATGAATCCTTTTCATCTTTCATAGACGAAAAAATACAAAATTTCAGTGATATTTCGGGAAGACTTCAAAATTAATTTACATTATATACGTAATACACTAACTTCAGTTTTAAATGTGGCTCTGGACGACCGAGCGTGGATACAAGCCTCACTTCCTATTCGCTTGGGCGGGCTCGGCGCCCGCAAAATTTCCAGTATAAGTCTACCGGCATTCCTGTCCTCGGTCCACAGTACTGATAAATTAACTAGGAAAATCTTAGCATCCACACTGGTTGATTTTGAGGTACCGTGCTTGACCGATGCTGTGAATGCTTGGAAAATGACTTGCCCGAATACGGTTTTGCCCGGCAATCCTTCTTCCCAAAGACAATGGGACGAGCCGCTCTGCAGTTTGGTACGGAATCAATTAATCAATACGTCCACTAATGCTGTAGAGCGTGCTAGTCTACTTGCTTTGGGTGAATGGGAGTCGGGGCTTTGGCATAGGCACTATGTTGGACGACCACACTTTTCGGCTCGGTGCATGCCTACGTTTAGGTGCTCCTTGTGTTGCTCCTCATCGGTGTCAATGCGGTGAAGCTGTTGACCGCCTCGGACACCATGGCTTGTCTTGCATTAAAAGTGCAGGTCGCATAGCACGGCATGCCAATATTAACGACATTATTCGTCGCCATTGTTTAGCAGTGGACATCCTTTGCCGGTATGATGATGATAGATTTAGGTATGAAGGATATAATTATTAACAAAATAAACTTTCGTTTATTTCAGGTTTTAAGAAAAACTGTTTTCATACATTATTTATATATATTTTTAATATATAACACCATGTATCAGCTAGTTATACATTGCATTCAATTTTATAAACAGGAATTAGTTTCCATACAAGAACAATAAAAAATGATATCTTACAAACAACAGAATTCTCTGTGATACTTTGAGATAATTGGATTGAAAATTAAAGCTAAATAACAACACTTAAGCACATATTATTATAAAGTACCTATGCAAAGTTAGTCGGAAAGGGAGTATTAAGACGAAATAGTCATTACATATTATCACATAGGAGTAAAGACAGTAAAGCATTTGTTCTAATAGCTTTCTCAAAACTTAATTTCAGAGAAACAGCGGCTCCACGATGACATAAACATTAGGCCGAGGCAACCTATCACTATAGCCACGTATAGATGGAAATCAATTGCATATTTAAATATTTGCGTATTTCATCGATTCAGAAGCCCAAACATACATTTTTGTAAACGTAGGCTGTCTGTCTGTCTGTCGTCTATGAACGCGACAGATTTTTATAATGATATTTTTTCATTTTGACTTGCTTGTTATGTAGTATATATTATATTATATAGTGTATATATGTAGTTTAGATGCCTATATAGATGTTGGATTTGCTCCCCCAATTATTTCTTTATGATGCATTTATAACACGAAGATTTGGTAAATATTGATATAATTTTGAACTATCATTATAGCACTATGCGACAGTTATAAATTTTATGATTGTTTTTTTTGATAGGTTTATTTTAAAAATAAAGTTTAAATACACACACCGGCAAATTTAGCGGAACATAAAAAGGGCAAAAATCTAGTTGAACATTGCTGACTGGTTCTTGTTTCGTTTTATTTTAGAACGAATTATTTCAAATTGAGAAAACAATTGAACGTTACCTTTTATATGATTGTTTTAATTTTATTCAAACTAACATAATTTAGAGCGAATTACCCTTAATTATCATTTTCTGGTTTTGGTTTAAAACTTCGTAGTTTTAATTAAAATATAGTTTTTATTACTTTTTAATCTTTTTTAAAGTCAAGAACTTCATACCTGACTTGACCCCAACTGAGATTACCAGGGCATTCGATATGAGGAGCAATGATCAAACCTACAGATATATGTAAATGATTCTTCGCCGACCTGTTTCTACAATTTATCACAGTATCAAACTATTCAGAAAAACTAATGTTGTTATGAGAAAATCGGGGCAACGCAGAAAAAGACGTACTTCGAGCAGAGACGATTGTATCATTCAGCTTCGCGTACGTATGAAAACCCACGTCTAACAGCCATCCAAACCGGAAATGAGCTTGAGGACTTGCGAGGTGTGTTTGAGGAAAATATCTAAAACACATAATATCAAAAAGTATTAATTGTATATATTAAAGTTTTTACTGGCAACAATGTTAATGTTGGCAGATAAAGTTAACATGGCTGGAAATTGAGATAAAACCGTGTACCGGTAACCCCGTTCAGTTGCTCTTTAAAATCCATAGTGTGTAAGGTAATAATTTAAAATATTAATGTTTTTTTTTTGTAGGTAATTATATATATTTTCATATTATGTGTTTATGTTTAAGATTACACAAAACGTCAGATAATTTCTCCTCTTCTACCATTAAACACTGCTGTCTATATTTTATTATGAAGTTGATTCAAAGATACTTATTTTTGGTTTGTTTGTTGCAGTTCCAAACTTCAAATACATTATCGTAGAAACAGACTTAGGTTTGCTCGAGAAAATCGACTTTGGAACATGGACCAATGTGATAAAATATTGTTTAGTGATGAGCGCAGAATTCTTATAAATCAAGTTGACAGAAGGCAAAGAAAAACAATACAAACAGGACAAATTTTGAAATTAAAGTGGCATATGGTTGGGTTCAATCATGGTTTGGGCGGGATATGTTTGGGAGCTCGCACGGACTTGGTGGTAATCGATGGAGGTAGTCTGACTGCAGACCGCTATATTATTTTAGAAGAAAATGTGGTACCATTTGCCGCCTTCATCATTGACGACTTCGTTTTGATTGATCACATTATATTCGTCCAACTCAAGCATATCATAATGTGAATATCACATTTATGGAGTGGCCGGCGAGATCTGATAGAACACGTCTGGGACCTGCTGAACGAAGAATTCAGAATCCCAGCTCCTGGCGATGTGGCTGAACTGTGAAACGCCGTATTTGAGTAATGGGCAGGACTATAACATAAGATCACTTGGAGGAATCCTCTCAAGCCTCTTCAGGCGCGTGCTTGGTACTTTGAATTAAATAGGATGCTTTCTTACTTTATTTAAAAAAATTGCATGATAAATCATCATATACCCTTCCGATCAACCTTCTTGGTAAAAACTAAATCACATTTTATGTGTATATTTAAATCACACAACCAAATACTACTTAGTCTGGAAAATAAATGTAACTGTTGTTACAATACATTTCCATATTTGTATTTCTCGCGCGCGGAAGGTCTTCCCTAGAACAGAACGGTAAAAACTAGAAGAAATAGTGTCGAGAAGATTTAAGAAGGACAGAAAAAAGAATGATTTTTTACTATAAGAAGTGCCGCCTAACTCCCGCTCTAGACAAGACAGTTAATCAAAATATTTTTATATACAAACGCTTTTTGTCCAAACTATACAATAATGGTATATTTTATCAGCGTTAATAGTCTAATTAAATGTCAATATGGTTAATAGTATATAGTGATGAGTAGCACAATTAACACGGGTCACACCCTATTTCACTACATAGTGTTTACTTAACTATGGCCGCTAGTGTCATGACGCCACACAATAAAGTACCTTATGGTTGCCTAGCTAAGGGATAAGTCGCCTAGTAACCAATTCGAATTGCGGGCGACAAATTAAAAAATATGTAAATCGGCAAACATTCGCACACAAGAAATAGTTATACAAATCTTTGGCGTGTGTTCTATATGTAATAATACTCTAGACGTTTTACACTAATTTAATACAATCACATTGACTTGACTATAATGTATACTAAATAGGAACCGAAAATAAAAATATGAACACCACAAACTATATAAGTTATCCATATAATAAAATTAAAATTATTTACTAATATTTTCTAAGGTATGATAAAAATGTACATAAAATTCTGCTAAAGCAATGCCTCTATAGTAAATTGTACCATTGTAACTTGTAATTCAGCTAAATAAATAATTCCACATAAGTGTTTAACACTGCATGCTATTAGACGAAAAGCACCATGTTAGCAAGAAAATTATTGTAAATTTATGAAATCATATAAATAGCCAACTGCTAACGAATTCCTGATATAATATACCGAAACAGTTTCAATAATAATGCCTTTAGGACACAAACGTTACTTACATATATTTTCAATAAATTCAAGCCATTTCTTATTATAGACAGGAATAGTAATGTCCCACGAATCACAGGACCCATGTAACTAAGTACATATATAATAAATAAATTGTAACTACTTCATACACCTCTCTGGAGACTGGTGTGCGAATTGGAATGTGAACTTTGTTGCAGACTCTCCTCTTCATCGGTTTCTCGATCATTCGATATTTTTATAGCCTGATACCACTGATTTGTCAGATCCGTCATTTGACTTTTGCAATCTTTTAATTCCTAGAATATAAAATAAATATTCAATTACAATCAGGCAAAATACTTATAATTGATGTATCCGAAAGAATGTCCGAATAAAAAATCCTAGGATTTTTAGATACTTACATAAAATATATATATATATATTAGTAATATGAATGAATAACTTTAAATCACACAAATATTACCACCTTGCCTCTTCGAAGTTGGGAACATTGGAAGTCACAAGTCGTTTTTAGGTCTGCGTGGTGGAGCCGAGCGTTTTCGGCAATACTCGAGTAATATGAGTTATTCTAGTTTAATACGCAGAAAAAAATACTAAAAACCTATAATTAGTATAAAAGAAACATTTATCAGCAATTTTTATTATTTAGAATAGAATAAAATAGAATCATTTATTCAGTAAATAGGTCCTAACAGACACTTTTACGCGTCATATTGAAACAACGGAGGGCATTTAGCTACATGACAACCTCTGAGAAGAAATGCTGAAAGAAACTCAGGGTTAGGTCTTTTTTGTCATTTTTTTACGTCTTTTACAAATCTGTTCGTTACAAAGAATTTAAATTATTCATCTATATATAAAAGATAAATATGGCAGCTATACAATGCAAATATCACTTCAGATATATTTGGTTTCCAGGGAAGCCACATGTGCAGAAAAGGGCTAACGCCATATGTCCCTATCGTCAACATAGTATTTAATCCTAATATGCTTTTTTTTATAAGAATTGATTTGACGTGCGATTTAAACTTCCCGACTGTCAGATCAGTAATTTATTTTGGTATCTTATTATAAAACCGAACGCAGTTACCTAAGAACGATTTGTTGGTTTTGGACAATCTAAATTTAGGTACTACTATTTTATGTCTATTTCTGGTATTTATACAATGAATGTCACTTTTTACTTTAAACATTAGCAAGTTTTTACGGACAAACATAATATTTTCAAAAATGTAAAGAGAAGGCATTGTTAGTACATTGATATCTTTAAAGAGGTCTCTATGTGATTCGCGAGGGCTCATATTATATATTGCGCGGATGGCTCTCTTCTGTAATATAAATATTGAATCTACACCAGCTGCTGCTCCCCACAGCATAATGCCATATGACATTATACTGTGGAAATACGCAAAATATACAAGTCTGGCCGTAGCTACGCCAGTTAGATGCCTAATTTTCCTAACTGCAAATGAAGCAGAACTTAACTTACTTGATAAAGCCTTTATATGAGCACCCCATTGTAGTTTATAATCAATGGTTATACCTAGAAATACGGTTTCATGTACAATCTCAAGATTGTTGCCTTCGAAAATTATTTCTAATCCGACTTGAGGTACATTTGGCAACGAAAATTTTAAACATTTTGTTTTATTTGCATTTAATAAGAGATTATTTGCAGTAAACCATTTAGACAGAGATTAAACTCTCATTGACATGAAAAACTTCATTGACTTTCCTGTTTATATTAAAAATAAGCGAAGTGTCATCAGCAAATAAAATTGTATTACATAATGCTGACATCATATAAGGCAGATCATTAATATAGGCTAAGAACAGAAAGGAGCCCAAAATTGAGCCCTGTGGCACGCCCATTTTTATTAGAGACCCTGATGATGTTATACCATTTGTACCTACTTTTAGCTGTCGTTTGGAAAGGTATGATAATACAAGGTCGAGAGCTGGTCCACGAATTCCGTAGTGACCCAATTTACAAACGAGCGTATTGTGATCAACGCAATCAAAAGCCTTGGAAAGATCACAGAACAGGCTTCTAGTATATGAGTGACTAGTTTCGCGCCCGCGTCCGTAGTCGATCGACCCTTCGTGAAGCCAAACTGCCTATCATGCAATATCTCGTTTTTATTAAAATGAACCATCATCTGATCAAGCATAACTTTTTCAAAAACTTTACTCAATGTTGGAAGCACAGAAACAGGTCTATAGTTAGAGGGATTATGCTTACATCCTGATTAAAAAATGTGATAACTTTACTATGTTTCATTAAACAGGGAATGTTCCACTATCGATACAATCATTGAAAAGTTTTGTAAGAAATGGGGCGATGTTATCGATGATAGACCCTACCACTTTAACGGATATACCCCATAAGTCTTCAGTACTTTTCATATTTAAACTCTTAAATGATTTAATAACTGGAAATAAATTGACATGTCGGAATTTAAAAGTTGGAATATATTTAGTAAAATATTGTTTAAGCAATGACTCTGCTAATGAAGGGGACGAATCAAGTGAACTAGTTACTTCGATCGGGATATTGTTGAAAAAATGTTTAAATGCGTTGGCTACTTCTACTTTGCCCGATATGGTTTTATCTTTGATTTTTAAAGATAATTCGGGATCCCGTCGATTTATTTGCCCAGTTTAATTATTTATAACCTTCCATACCGCTTTTATTTTATTCTCAGATTGACTTATTGTGCTACTGATTAATTTTGATTTAGCAAACGCGCATACCCTTTTAAATATTTTCGATTAATTTCTAACATAAGCATTAAAAGATTCATCCGACGTAAGATATTTTTCAGAATACAAACTGTAAAGCACATCTCTACTTTTTCTAATGCCTTTAGTAGCCCAATCATTAAAATTACATTTATTGTTTAGTTTAAAATTCTTTATGGGGCACGATTTATTGAATTCTTGGCATATTACATGAAATAACTTATTATAATCTGTGCTGGGATCAGTTGAAGTTAAATTTATTGTGGACAATCGCATTTTAAGATTATCCTGCAGTGAACGCAACTTGTTTTTAGTCAGTGGCCTAATTTCATTGCATTTGGTTAATATAGACTTCTTATTCGCTTTAAAGTCTATTAGTTGACCTGCATGGTCAGATCTAACGCCACTGATCAAAGAAGTGTCGTTTACCCTATAGTTGGTAAAAATATTATCTATACATGTGCTGGAAGTTGCAGTAATCCTAGTGGGTCGATCTATTAAATGTTTTTAGTTGAATGAGTTGAATAACGATAAAAGTTTCCACTTGTCGGCGGATTCAACTAGGATATCAATGTTGAAGTCACCACATACGAAAATTAACTTATTATTATTCCCGAGCACTTTTCCTCAGAAATCTTCCATTGCAATGAGAAAAGAGGAAAAATGTGATGCGCGTGGTCTGTATGCACACATTATGATATGATTTCCTATTTCTGCACATGCTACCTCACATAAGCGATCAAAAGATAAAGAGCTGATGTCTTTTCTTTCCTTAAATTTTAAACTATTGTCACACAAGGATAAAGTACCTCTTCCCTCAGCTGATGATCTATTATACACACTGGCAATTGTGAAATTATTTACATTAAATTGCATTTTGTTTGGTTTTAACCATGTTTCACAAAAGCATAAGATGTTAATGCAATATTTATCCACTAAAAGTTCTATATCTAAGATTTTGCCAGAGAAGCGATTAATATTCTGGTTAAAAAGTACAATGTCATCATATTGCTTCTCTTTTGTCGGCTCTAGGAGTTTAAAGAATTAATCACAGTATTATTAGAACATAATAATTAAATTAAATAAATAATTCACACACACATTTATAGACAGGTGGAGCAATACTTATGTAATGAGCAACACGGTTTTAGAAGAAAAAGATCGGTCAACACTAATTTACTCACAGTAGTCGATTATATATCGATTCGGTTAGATCGAAGAGGCCAAGTAGATGTTCTCTACTTTGACTTCCGTAAGGCATTTGACCGAGTCGATAATGATTTACTGTTGACGAAATTATGTGCTGCGGGTTTTGCACCACGGCTACTAAGGCTTGTTGCCGATTATCTCCGGGATCGTCAGCAATATGTAAGGTTGGGCATTTACGAATCACATCCGTACCATACGCGCTCTGGGGTCAGTCAGGGATCTATTCTCGGACCTCTTCTATTCACTCTGATGATCAATGACATTCCTGCCATCATAAAACATGCTAAGTGTCTTTTATATGCAGACGATCTGAAGTTGATTTCAGAAATAAGGTCTGTGAGTGACTGTGTGAAGCTGCAGCGTGATGTAGACGCAGTTTACGAGTGGGGAGTGGCAAACAGAATGGAACTCAATGTATCCAAATGTTATGCCATGACTTTCGGCCGCATGTGGCAACCCATTGATTTTCAATACAAGATAAATTCCAAAGACATTACAAGATCTACAGCAATCAAAGATTTGGGTGTCACATTCGACCGAAAATTAACATTTCATGACCACATTTCTATAGTTGCCAAGGAATCCTACAGAAGGCTAGGCTTTGTGCTGAGGAATTGCAGCGATTTCAAGAGTGACCATGTCATAAGGCTCATCTTCGGAGCCCTAGTTCGCAGTAAGCTTGAGGCCAGCTCATGTGTTTGGCACCCACATGAGAGTACTTACACTCTATTACTAGAAAAAGTGCAGAAAGCCTTTCTTCGCTTCCTTTATAAGCGCATGTATGGGTATTACCCATACAGGTATCCGACGAAGTTCCTCTTGGGCTACTTAGGCTATAATTCATTAGAAGTAAGACGATCGAATGACCAACTGCTCACTATGTGCAAGGTTCTCCGTGGAGGAATAGACACCCCAGATCTCCACAGTGAACTGTTACAGCTCTTCACTCCGAATAATTACCGCCGTAACAGGAGACACAAACTATTCTCAGTTCCCTCATGCCGAACTGTCGCGCGTGCTCAGTCCCCTATTCCGCGAACCCTCACTGCCCTCAATGCTCTCCTAGACGCAAAACCTGATTGTGATGTGTTTGCGGATGAATGGAAAGTGATTTTATCGGAGTGTTTGGAGTACTGTGAGAAGAATGTGTGAATGTGTGTGTAGCTGTAATGTATATTATATGTCCGATATTATATTATGTAATTCAGTATTTTTCTGTTTACTAAACCTTATTTATTTTTTATTATCGCGCCTATATTTATTTATTTTTTGACATCACTTTATAATAATATGCAATCTACTATGTATAATTGTATTTCATTGCTGTTATTGTACATACTTAGAAATTAATTATTGTAATTGGCCACGGCCGTGTAATTAATTGTATTTGAATAAATAATAAATAAATAATAATACTGATTCGTCACTTATCCTAATCTTTGGTATATTTGCTGTAATAGAGTTTATATTATATGCTATCAATGTAGCAATCAAATGTTTGAATTTCTTGGGAAGAAACATAGCTTCCCGAGTCAATTTAAAACCCCCAACAAATTTGTTAGTGTCAAAAAATAATAATTTGTCATTATGACGACATGTCAACAAATAAATTAAACTGTTCAACATATGAACATAGTAATTATCTTCATCTGATAACAAGTCAGAGAAGGGCAAAGCACATAACATAATTTTACTTATATTTAATTCTAGTAAGGTGTTAATACCATTAACAATGTCCCTTTTTCTTACTGCAATACTATTACCTAATAACAATACCACAGTTGATTTACTATCTAATTGAGTATTTACCACTTTTTGTATAATCTGGTTGAAGTGCAAATTGGGATAACAATAGTTGGTAATATTATGAGTCAAATTATTATGTAGAATAGATCCTATTCCTACTCCCAATTTGTCTGTGAATAGTACATTTTGAATGGATGTTCTGGTGGCACAATTTGTCACGGGCTGAGCCACTTCAAGTAAGGGGGCAACAGGCTGAAGCTCATGAGACAAAGGAACCCTCCTGGCACAGTTGCATGAAAGACTGTTTGTCAGTGACTCAAATCTCTCAGCATTGTACTTCACTCAAATCATTAAAAAAAACACGATTAACCGCGCAGTTATCAGTGAAAGAGGCATATTGAATCCAAGTACTATTAGAAGGCTTCTAATAAGGTATTACTTTTCTTCTAATTGATCATACTTTTTTTGGAATTCTTGGGATTACGTCCAAGTTTTGTAACCTGTTTTTTGACGACTAACAAGCCATTCCAGAATAATAACATCACAGCGTTTGTTTTGAGGTTTCTGCATACGAAAAGAAAATGTAGAACTTATCTGGAGTAGATAACTTAGAGAAAAACTCAGAAAAGTAAGGTAGGTAATCTTCTAGCGGACATAGGGCGTTAGAAGATTACTTACCTAACATTAATATAAACTCAAAATATTACAATTAGTAAAACCAATGATATTTATTATAAACAGTTTCTTTTTATTAGTGAAGGCACGGTTGGCAAAGTGGCTAAGCGATCTACAGATAATTATTTTAGGGCTGCGTATTTATGCATGAGGATTATGTCTATAAATATAAACTATACCTACAACACAGGGGAAATTGGAGTGGGAGTCAACGTATAAAAAGTAGATATACCCAATGAATACGACGCACCGACAAGATTCTCGAAGGATCGGAATAGGCGACTTGTGTCGTACGGCAGAAGCAGTTAAATTACCGTCGAAGATCGCTTATATCTGAATAGTCCTTTATGTATGTTGACCGAGCTAGTTACTCATTGCATTTATAAACGTGTCTTCGAAATTACCTGACAAGAAACGGAATCAGTCCAAGAAAGCCTAAATTGAATTAACTATCCAAAATAGTTTAATTCACAAAGCTACGCGCGGACCGCGCTGGCCACGCAAGTATAGAAAATTGTCTCATTATTTAACGCTTGAAATGTTAAGATAAAATAACTAACAAAATCTAATCCCACCTATCTGTTTACCTTAGGAGCCAATCATAATTAAAAATCTAGATCAACAATGAACATAACAACAACAGCTGAAATTAAAGTGAGCATTTATAAAAATATAATATAAAAAATCTAATAAATCATATTCATCTAGTGACACCCTTTCTAAACCAACTATGGCAAAAAAACTTGACTACTAATAGGTATGAGAAATATCATCACGCTTATATGTAATATACGGCTGAATATTGAAACGCCACTTAACATTAAGTCCCGCTTTAACTATTCGAGAAACCCGTTTCGGTAGGAAACCAGGCGGTTCAAATAGTTAAAGCGGGCTTAATATTGAGTGGCGTTTCAGTATTCGGCCGTTAGTTAGATAATTGTGTGTATGTATTTAAGACTTCCAAAAGACAGACTGTGAGCTGAATCAACTTAAAAAAGTATTAACAACCAAATAATACAATATTGTTATATTGTAGCATGTGATGGCATAGTGGTTGAAAGTTTCACTTGCATACTGGAGAGTGAGTTCGATTCCCGGCCACACCTCTGACTTTTCAGATTCATGTGCGGATCAGCTTGATTATCACTTGCGTTAACGGTGAAGGAAAACATCGTGAGGAAACCTGCACACCTGAGGCCAAGCCGCACTAGGCCAGCGTGGTAGACTAAGGCTTAGCCTTTCTCATCGTGAGAAAAAGCCCGTGCCCAGCGGTGGGACAGTAATGAGCTGATTATGTATACTATAACAGACTATCAAAATTAACATAACCTATGACTGTTACCTCGGGGTTCAACAATATTAACAGATATGCAAATTGACAATATAAATTAAATAAAAATTATTTAGCAATTAGATAAATAAAATGATGTCTTCGAGCGAGATTCACAAATCGCACTCTAGGCTAAGGCTAAGCAAAGCGTTTATATGAATATGAACATTATCTTCAAATAAATAACGTTCACTTTGGGATCCGAACGGCGAGCAGTTTTTTTTCTCAAAAAAAACTCTCCGTCTGTGTTAAACACAAAGCAACAAATGCTATGATTGACCGATGCCACGATACGCAGTCCCTTTTCTACAAATGTCTGCATTGAATATACCATAGTTATGGTTATATAGGGTGTCGAGCTTGACGTGTAGCCGTGTGTACATACTGGAATTGCAGCAAAATTATTGTGAATGGATAATAGACGAAACATATCTCTCAATCTTGATACAAGTTTTTGTTTTATTAGGCATGCGCAATGTTATCAACGATTCCAGAGAGGCACTGTTGTAATATTTGTACTTATATTCACCAAAATTTAATGACTCATGACTCTTACAAGCTGTGGCATAAGATCACATCTCCAACTTGGGTCACAAAAATAACTTCAATAAAACGTTAGACACCAAGTAACACACGACTCATACCTGATGCGTGAATCTCCTTGTGAAGAATGGTGTTAGATACTTCATGTCTAATCTCACAAAACCTCGTAGTCGCGCTGCGTGTGAATAATTAACCTAAAAACATATTTTACGATTTATAGTTTAAACCCTTAGCCAGATTACTCCTATATATTTACATATATAAGTGTACATTTCTTCTACGCAACTCTCGACAGTGAGGTGCAAGTCGAGATACCAACACGGGAAATTGCGGGATAATTATATGAGACCCGACTTTGTGACATGCCTTTTTTATTACAAAACCTAAACTAAACTAAATGTTAGAGTAGAACACCCAGGTACTCCCATGTTCTAGAAATAAGAATTTAATCCAGATAATTACAAAAATAATTTAATGTCGAACTACGTGATTAAAATCACAAAATTGTTTGAATTATATTTTTAGACGTAGTAAAAACCTATGTTGTAGTGCAATCAGCAAAATCTATTGTTTGTTCCCGTGATATTACGGATTTAAACATACCTTTTTTTCTCGAAACGTCGGGCGTATGAGGAAAAGATAAAGATACCTCACTAGCAGGAGCTAGAAGAGGTGTAGAGGACAAGACCTTCACAAATTATCTCACCATAACGCCATGAACTTTTGACTTACAGCCGACTACTTAATTAATAATCAATCTTTGGATTTAGGATTAAGGATTTATCTGTTTTTAGTGTTAAATGTGATGAAGAAAAACTAAATAATTAACTAACTAAATTATTAATTTCGTAGCATATAACTAGTTCTTTCAGCTATCTACTAGTTTAGTTTAATCTATCGGGTCGTAAAGTAAAAATGAGATGGCACAAAATCAGGTCAGACCCGATTTTGTGCAGCACTGATTACATGCCCCAAAGACACATTAAAAAAAAATGTTTACTATTAATGTTTACTTAGTGGATGAAGTTTTTCTCGTACTTACCTCTAATTCTTCTTCGGTAATCTCAGACAAATGTTCAGAATCTATAGCCTGGCCCCACTCTCTCGTTTTTGACAAACTTACTTCCTTTTGTTTACGTAACGATCTCGAACGCTTAGTTTTCTTATTGGCCTGTTAAGAAAAATATACTTAGAATTAAGATTTGATTTTATTGTTGCTATTGATTAATGATGAGTAAATGACTGGGTTTGATTCCACATTGGCGACTCCAGTGTGATTTTTCTCTGGTTTCTGGAGTTCGATTCCTCTCCATTCATCCCTGGGGTGGAGGAAGCACATTATGTATTTCCACCGGGTGAAATAAAACAAAGGTACGGTTCCACCAAACGTAAGTCAACTTCTTTTTAGCTTCAATGTTGTTTCGAATAATATTCCAATCACATACTTCAATATGCAATCTTTTATTGTGACGGTAATTTAAACAAAAATCTTGTGATCGACTTAAAAAAATTACGGCACATCTATTGATTAATTTTAAGTACATACAAGTCATTTAATTCTAACAAATGCTAAGTTGAAAAGCATCTTTACACAAGTACCATAACAGGTTTACGTGGGAATTATAAAGCATGGTTTATCGTGATCATGATCATCATTTCAGCCGAATAAAGTCCATATTGCTCGTAGAACTGATGGCCGTTGGGGTAAAAAGGTTCTCGAGTGGAGACCGCGCACCGGAAAACGTAGCGTGGGACGACCTCCAACTAGGTGGACCGACAGCCTGGTGAAGATCACTGGGAGTCGTTGGATGCGGGCGGCATGCGACCGCTCATTATGGAAATCTATGTGGGAGGCTTTTATTTAGCAGAGAACGTCTTTTAGCTGATATGATGATGATTAAAGTCCACTGCTGGACACAGGCCGCTCTCAAAGATTACCACACCGACCGGTTTGGGCGGGTTGTGTGCTCATTGGGGGGTTTTGCCATAATCGCCACGCTTGGTATACGCGTGATGGTGATCTCAGTTAAGTTGTTAATGTACTCGTAGGATGCTGCTGCCCATTCTCGGGATAATACTATAGTCGCCTTTTACGACACCCACGGGATGAGATAGGTTGGTAATGTTCGTAACCGGCACCACAAGTTTTGTTCTTTAATGATAACTTGCAAAAATACTAAAATTACTAACTTTGAAATAATTAGCCAACATTAAAAAATATTGCATCTTAGAACTAGAATCTTTTTTTTAATTTTCCCTCACACAAGGATTTCTCCTGTGTCGTGGGTGCGTTTACAGACATGAATTCCACACGCAATACACCCCGACCCGGAACAAATACCTGCAGATCATACAAATATTTGTGCCGTGCGGGAATCGAACCCGCGACCCCAAACGCAGCAGCCGACTGTATCAGCCACTGCACCAACCGTGCGTAGAATGAAGAAATGAAAAATACAAAACAAAAAACGAAGTAAACATAAAATTCGTTTACGTTATGCTGTGTAAGCCCGAAAACATAACACATTCTGTTTTCTATGTACTTAGTCCTTATCTTTTTTTTAAATTAAATAATAAAACTACAGTCGTCACTACTAGCTTACCTATCATCAAACATTAGATATCCGCGATCATCCATCCACCCGTAAGTGTCGTAAGCAGCGACTAGGAGAAAATGAAATAGGCAGCAGTATTCTCTGTGCTTACAATAACATATTGCAATCTCCAATTCGAATATCAAGCGCGGAGTTATGTTGACTGGTCCCTAAAGGACCATTGGGAGGCCCATATTAGGCAGTGGACGTTCATGAGACTGATATAATCAAAAAATTTACTCACCCGTAAAAACTTCAATAAAGGCATCGTAGATCCACCGAGGAACAGCGTCGTGAACAAGACAATGATGAGCGTAGTAGTTATGATCACATGTCGAGTTTCGTCGGAGAAACCAAGGTGAAGTGACAAAGCGTAAGATATCGCTCCTCTTAGGCCTGTAACATAAACATTTTATTTAAAGGTGATCGTTTGATACCTATCCCGATGACAGACGAAAAAGTCAGTAACACCAAAATTATGTATGCACACGTGTCAGTAATAAGTGCACAACAGTGAGTCGGCTGAGCGATCGCCACAAATCAATGTTGCAGTGAGGCGCGGGTGAGACGTGCGACCATCGCATACAAAACTGTTCTTACTGCAGTCATAGAATTTTGCGTACAGGCTTCGCTCAGCGCTAATTCACGAAATATGGTAGGTATATAGAAGTTGTGCAATGCATGGATGTATGTCCACATCATGATATACGAGTACAAGAGCAAATAAAGTGGTTTGTCTAATAATTATCCTCATATACAATTTCTCAACCGTTTCGTGCGTGGCAAACAAGCATACAGCCCACCTGATGGTAAGCGGTTACCGTAACTTATGAACGCTTGCAACACCAGAGGTATCACTCGCGCGTTGCCAACCCCGTAAAAATATATTCACGCCCTTTTTGAAGAGCCCCGTGCTATAGTCTCTTGGGAAATCCTCGGTAGGGAGCTGATTCCACAACCTGAGCGTGCGCGGGAGGAAGTTCCTCTGAAACATTTTTCTTACTGCGTGTCAATGATATGCTGTCTATCGACGGCATTCGTTGTTATGCGGATGACAATACTGGGGACACTTATTATACGGGCCGTGCTAACGTCCCTCGTCTCGTAGTGGATGAGAGCCGCAGACATCTTGTGTCAGAAATCAAGAGTACTCTAGACAGAGTCTCCAACTGGGGACGACTAAGTTTAGTCCAATTTAATCCCATCAAGACACAAGTCTGCGCGTTCACTACTAAGAAAACCCCACAATTCCAGTACAGTACTGCAGTACTTGGAAACAGTATTGGGATCCTTGGTGTCGACATTTCCAGCAGCATCCAGTTTAGCACGCACTTAGATGATAAGGTCAAGCTATCGTCCAAAAAACTCGGTGTTGAGCACACAAGGCAAGGCGGTACCTCACATCGGGGCAAAGACTGCTGCTTTATAAGTCGCAAGTTCGGCCTCATATGGAGTACTGCAGCCATTTATGGGCAGGAGCACCTGGATACCAGCTTGGACCCTTTGATTCGGTACAGAAGCGTGGAGGTTGGATTGTCGACGATCCCAAGCTCACAAGCGACCTAGAGTCCTTCTGAAGAGAGCTTTTGCCTACCTATGTGTGTTCTAACGCTTGTACAACGGACAGTATTCCGAGGAATTGTTCAATATGTTGCCAACGGCTACTTTTTACCACCGCACCTCTCGCCTTCGGCGGGGAGTTCATCTGAGTTCTTGGCTTGCATAATAAGATCTGATTTTGTATAATTTCCATAGAAATATTAAAAAGAAATCCTATAAGTTCATAAATTGCCTCTACTGGCAGCCCTGGTTTTCCGCGATCAAAGAAGTTCAGTCAAATTGCAAGAATAAATGAATTTATTATATTTTCTTTGTTAACCTACCTGCTATAAATAAAATACAACACATTACTTACCACTGAACCACATGATAAACATCATCTTCTTAGTAATCTTATGTTCACGAAATTTATTACAAAGTAAAGCAAGTGGGAATATATTTGCTGCTCTACCAAGTAAACACATCACAATACTCCACACCACAAGTGCCGGTTCCACACGATGCCTGAAGCTGCAACGAAAATTAAAACAATAACATTAGATTAAGTAGGTGATTATAGTAGTAGAAAAAATTTTGACAAAATTTTAGTAGTAGAAAATTGTACTGAGAAAATTTCAATGAAAATTGTATTTCTTCAAAACATTTTAGTTTTTAATAGAATAAAGATTTATCAATGAGTTAAGTCATTTCGGCCTAATGAAGTCCACTGTTGGACACAGGCCTCCCCCAAAGATCATCACAACCACCGATATGGATGTGTTTTGAGCTCATTGGGGGGTTTTGCCATAATCGCCACGCTTGGCAGGCGGGTTGGCGATCGCAGTTGAGTTGTTAATGTACTCGAAGGACGCTGCTGCCCATCCTCCGACTAATCCCTTAGTCGACTTTTACGACACCCATGGGAGGAGATGGGGTGGTGGCATTCTGAGCCGGCACCACACGGTAAAGTAACTATTCACAAATAATTTGAGGTAAAAAAAAACTAGAAAAAGAATGTTTCATTACGAGATGCTTAAAAATCTGTGTCAAGGTTTTTCGATATTCCGGAAAATTTTGTACTACTGTAAATCCGTAAATTTTTTCCTGAACATATATAGTGTTTTTTTGGTAGGTATTGACCCAAGCTCTCACCCCCTGCAGTATGTCGTGCTATTTACTAGACAACCTGTATAGGTATATTGTTATTAACACTTCATGGTATATTTTTTAAATATAGCTTACTATCTCAATTTAAGCTAATTAAAAATAAGTAATTGTAATATTGCAGGCAGACGTGTGTGTCGACACAACTGTTGCTCTGAAAAATAGTCTGCCTGCAATATTACAATTCGACAACCACTAGCGTTCAGAATCGAATCCAATGTAATCATGATCAAAATATGAAGAGCGACACCACAATACAAAATTCGAATTTTGATTTGAATAAAGAATGAATCATGAGGTGGACAGTGATGGAGATAAAAGGTATGAAGTCGTGAAAGAGGTTGATTGAAATGAAGATGAAGGATGACACAGTAGCATTGCAATTTCTAATGTTAATCCAAAACCAAAATGGGATCATCACACATCTATTATATTATAAATTATTATTATAACGCATTTTCTACTTCATGTATTTATATAAAATGTATCTTAAAAATAAATACAATTCAGATATCATACTAGACAGATCAATAGAGAGAAAAAATAATTAAATAATGTATCACTAAATTATTACTTTTTGGTGCGTGGACATTAGTCCAGAGAAATCACCAGTAATCTAGCATTCTGTAAAGGAATACCTAAAAAGTTAAAGCAGCAAGTAAACTTTAATTTCAAACAAAACAAATATTCAATGTTATTGGTGATGTACCAATATGGAATAGTTAATTCTCCTACTTCTTTAATAATAGACAAGTATTTTTATTCTGTTAGTATATAATAAGTAATATTACAATAAGTAATCATTGTAAGCCCACGTTTTTATAACATATGTAAGAATTTAGACACCATGAACCTGGTGCATCAAAATGTTCAAGGTTATCTGTAACGACGCTTGTCACCTTAGTCATCCTGCTACCACGAATGTTGCAAAGTATTCGAAACGCAGGAAAAACAAAAATCTATAATATACGCGATCTAATACGTTTAAAGTTGTTTTATTAATGTGTAATAATCGCGAAAACTTAAGACATTACTAATATTCAAGGTGTTATGGGGAAAGATTTAGAAATTGAACTGTTTATGAACTCCAATGACATTGATATTCTATGTATCTGTAATAATTGGCATTGACTAAAAAGTCACCAGTTTATGTTCAATTTCAGTAATCACCAGGTCAGCAGTTCGTTCAGGGAAAAAGCAATGCATGGTGGCTCATTAATTATAATAAATAATCAGCTAAAATTCAAAGAACGTAAAGATATTGTAGGTCTCTCTATTTAGGGAGAGGGCCGATCCCGCTCGGAGAAGGACACGGAGCCGGGGTAACAACTGCCGCGGCGCCCGTGTCTAACACGCCTGAGCCCCCTGTCGTCTTTATATGGAGGGTGGCCTTGGGGGTCGCGAGCGCGCTTATTGGGAAATATGCGTGCTCATACCGAGCGACCCCCGGGAAGATAGCGGTGCGCATGTGGTTACGTACTGCTGTGTGCGGCGCATAGTGAGGCCTCGGGGGAATCTTTTACTATCCCCTCGAAAGATGCCTGGAGGGGTGGCCTCTTTACAGTCGCCTTACCTCCGCTAGAGGGGATGACCACTTTACAGTCATCCCCTCCGAGATGTGCCTAAAGGTGTGGCACCGGGCGAAGGAAGTACATGAGGTATTTCCACAGGATAAAAAAAATGGTCTCTCTATTAAACGAACGATAGAAATAGCTTGTGTAGAATTGGAGCAGTTTATTGGGTTAAGTGTATACAGACCTCCTTCAGCATTGTAGGACTCTTTTGAAACAATTATGGATGAAGTCCTACATACAATTTCTAATTTGAATAAAACCATTATCACATGTGGTGATTTTAATGTTAATTTACTAGAAGATTCAAATTCAAGTGGAAACATCAAAAGCCTTTTTCAGTCATACAATCTTGTTAACTTATTTCTAGAGCCTACCAGAATTACTTCAACTACAACCACATGCTTAGATAATATTTATACAGATGTTATACCTCACTACAAAAAAGTTATTAACTTATTGGACCACTTTGGACAGCAGATTACCATTATGAACAAAAGGAATAACGTGGCTAACAAGGATATTACTGTTAATCCAAAAACCGCGGATCGCGTGGAATGATTTAGAAATAGACTTAGTAATAAAATACCTTTTTTATCATACAACAATAACCCGAATATACTATATATTTTCTTTTTTATATATACTGTAAAGAATTCAATGCAACTTTTATCACCAAGACGATCACGGTTAATGGCAATGCAACCATATGTTTGAATTCATATAAGTAGAAAGAGACTTTATAAGCTATATGATAAACGAAAATATATTAATACTGATAAATTTATCTTTACGTTAAAAATTACCCTTCATTATTTAAAAATCATAATCGAGTTTTGTCATATAAAAAAACTCGTTATACTCGTAATAACATAATTAAAATGACTTGGAAAATTATTAGTAGTTAAACTGGAAAAGTAAATAGCCGAAACGGTGACTATAGCTTAATTATTGACGAGAACCTAATTAAGTCAGATATACAAGTAGCTATAGATTTCGAACATTTTTTACTGATATTCCTATTTCAACTACTAAATTATTAAATTCTTCCACCACTGTAGCAGAAACTTTCCTTGAGGAAAATGTAAATTCTTGCAGTAACGAATTTTCATTCGTCCATGTTATTACTAGAGATATAATAAGAACCTTTAACACTCTAAACGTCAAAAAAACTGCAGACTTGTGGGAAAATTCTGTTACGTAGCCAAATCAATTATTGACATTGATGTACCTGAATTGGCTCTAATTTTTAATAAATGTATTGGCTGTGGTTTTTTTTTTTGATCTTATGAAAAATAGTAAAGTATTTCCTTTGTTTTAATCAGGTAGCACATCTGACCCTAGTAATTTTAGAATTATAAATTTCGTCTTACTCGAGGGCACAGCGCCGGAAGCGTGGAATAGAGGTGAGGTGGTGCTCTTCTTCAAAAAGGGTGATAACACCCTATTGAAGAATTATAGACCCATCTCACTTCTGAGCCATGTTTATAAGCTGTTTTCAAGGGTCATCACGAATCGTCTCGAGCGCAGGTTTGATGACTTCCAGCCTCCCGAACAAGCCGGTTTCCGAAAAGGTTTCAGTACCATAGACCACATCCATACGCTGCGGCAGGTTATACAGAAGACCGAGGAGTATAATCTGCCACTATGCTTGGCGTTTGTGGACTATGAGAAATCCTTCGATTCGATTGAAACCTGGGCAGTGCTGCAATCTCTGCAGCGGTGCCAGATTGACTATCGGTACATTGAAGTGTTGAAGTGCTTATACAGAAACGCCACCATGTCGGTCCAAGTACATGAACAGAGCACGGGGGCAATTCCATTGCAGAAAGGTGTGAGACAGGGGGACGTCATTTCCCCGAAACTGTTCACCGCTGCAATGGAGGATGGCTTCAAGCTACTGGAGTGGAAAGGATTCGGCATTAACATCAATGGCGAGTATATCCCTCACCTTCGATTTGCCGATGACATCGTAGTCATGGCAGAATCGCTGCAAGAGCTCAGCACAATGTTCGATGATCTCAACAGAGTTTCCCAACAGGTGGGCCTTAAAATGAACATGGGCAAGACAAAAGTCATGTCAAATGCCCATGTCGTGCCCATCCCAATATCCGTTGGGAGCTCTGTTCTCAAAGTTGTTGACGAGTATGTCTACCTAGGACAAACTGTCCAGTTAGGTAGGTCCAACTTCGAGAAAGAGGTCAATCGTCGAATCCGACTCGGCTGGGCAGCGTTCGGGAAACTTTGCAACGTCTTTTCGGCAACAATACCGCAATGCCTCAAGACGCAAGTCTTTAACCAGTGTGTGTTACCAGTGATGACATATGGAACAGAGACGTGGTCACTCACAATGGGCCTCATAAGAAAGCTCAAGGTCACTCAGCGAGCTATGGAGAGAGCTATGCTTGGTATTTCTCTACGAGATCGAATCAGAAATGAGGAGATCCGTAGAAGAACTAAAGTTGTCGACATAGCTGAAAGGATTAGTAAACTGAAGTGGCAATGGGCAGGGCACATTGCTCGTAGAACTGATGGCCGTTGGGGCACATAGGTTCTCGAATGGAGACCGCGCACCGGAAAACGCAGCGTGGGACGACCTCCAACGAGGTGGACAGACGACCTGGTGAAGGTCGCTGGGAGTCTTTGGATGAGAGCGGCATGTGACCGCTCGTTGTGGAAATCTAAGGGGGAGGCCTTTGTTCAGCAGTGGACGTCCTGTGGCTGATATGATGATGAATTTTAGAACTATTTCAGTGCTACCTACATTAAGCAAATGTTTTGAAAAATTTATGTTGAATCAATTGCAACCCTTTTTTAATTAATATCAATTATTACATTGAAAACAATTTGGATTTACAAAGGGTCGTTCAACAACTGATGCTGGTGTTGAACTCTTAGGACATATTTTCGGCGCTTGGCAGGATTCACACGATGCCTTGGGCATCTTCTGTGATTTGTCTAAGGTATTTGCTTGTGTTCTCCACAAAATATTGATCAGGAAATTACTTCACTATGGTATTACGGATTTTGCACTGGATCTTGTTTTCTCATATTTGAATAATAGGATTCAGAAAGTTAATGGTAATGGAAAGCGATCTCCTGGGTCTGTGGTCAAAATAGGAGTACCACAGGGCTCAATTCTTGGCCCATTTTGTTTCTTATATACATACATGACCTACCTTACATCATGAAGGATAATCACGAGATAGTGTTGTTTGCAGGTGACACATCACTTTTATTTAAACTTAAACCCCAACATCTGGCATCTGACGATGTAAATAGCGCTATCTCTAGAGTGGTCCATTGGTTTAATGTTAACAATTCAGTCTTGAATGAGACAAAAACTAAATGTATGAAATTCACAACACCTAATGTTAAAACGGTAAACACCAGTGCATTAATTAATGGTGCGGAGTTGGATCTTGTGGACACCACAGTGTTTTCGATTTTTAGATTCTAAGCTGCAGTGGGGCCCACACATATTTAAATTGTCGAAAAGGCTTAGCTCTGCAGTATACGAGGTGATGAAAATTCGTTATTTAACAGACGTAGAAACAGCCCGATTACTCGTAGTATATTTTGGTTACTTTAATAGTGTAATGTCGTACAGTATTCTGTTGTGGGGGAATGCTGCCGATATTCAAACTATTTTTGTGCTGCAAAAACGAGCTATTCAATCACTTTATAAGGTAAAGGTAAAAAATATTCACTTATAGAGAAATTTAAAGAGATTAATATAATGACCGTTGCATCTCAGTACATTTACAAAAATGATTTAAATGTACATAAAAATATATCTCTTTGCAAAGAACAGTGATACCCACAGTATTATACCAGGAACAAACATCGGTACTCCTGCCACTAGGCTCCAGAATGTAAGCAAATCATTTAAATGTCAATATGTACGTTTTTACAATAAAATCCCAATTTATATTAAAAAATTAAGTGTTAATAAATTCAAGTCCATTGTAAAACAGAATCTGTGTAGAAAAGGTGTCTATAATGTAACAGACTATATGCATGACAAAAATGCTTGGGATTGACCTGCTCTGATGTGCATAGGCTTATATTGACAGTCTTGGTATCAATGTATCTAATACCATTACTATTAAAAAAATTATTTGACATTTAAATTGCATCATTTCATAAAATGGATTATATTAATTCATTTAATGACATTTAATTATTCTATATGACATTTAATTATTTATTTTTAATGTTACTTTTACGTAAATTTTATGCATTTAGATTTGATACTGTAATAGTGTGAGTACCATGTGGGCTATTCAATTATTTTGTTTTATTAACGTGGAATTTGCCTGGAAGTTTAGGTCTGTCATGCTCACTCGAGTCTCCTGCTTATGGTGGCGTTGTGTATTGGGTCCCTAAGTTTCCCTACAATATGGTTGAGCTTGGCGACGCTGATGCATGCGTCATGCTCGTGAACGAGTGCCCTCTGTTGGGATTGGTCATCTTAATGCTGTCATGTCAATTGAATAAAAAACTTTGGTAAATATTAAAATCAGGCTTGTTTAGTTTAGACTTTTTCAGAAATTAGACTCTTTTCTCCTGCATTGTCCTCACATTACCATCATTTCGAGAAAATTGTAGTTAAAAAATACATTGTGCCAATATGATTTAAAAAGAGTAATCATGGAGTTTCTTGCCCGTTCTTCTCCATAGGAAATCTACACCTTGGAACGCGGCAACTAAAGTCTTGACTATTCATAAGAGCCTATAAATGGTTTTACATGAATAAAAAATATTATCTTTTATCTTTTAATATGACAACTCATGCAAACAGTAGTGCAACAGTAGATAGTATTTGCTATATAATGAAATGAAGTACCTGAATATGGCCAATCCTAAGTATGCAAATACACAGGTCTCAGCAATAAAGGCCAAAGTCCTCATTGTCTGCTGCATAGTGACCTGCGTCACTGTAGATAAGTTGAAATGTGTGTAATGAGACATCACAACACCACAGAACAGTATTGCCATTATCCCTGAAACAAATCTCAACTCATAAATGGTCAGTGCTGGCTTTAGAAAGGAGCGCCAGAGCCAAGTGGGCGCCGCGCGCTAGTGTGACACGCCACAAAAAGTAATGCTTGTGATAGGAAATAAAGGGTGCTGAAAAATATCTCACCCGGGCGCCTGGCTGTCTAAAGCCGGCGCTGTAAATGGTATTGCAGTTAGTTACTTTAATTTTATGAGACATCTGCTTCCTTCATGTGGGATACAGGTTGAAAATATGGAACATATACACATTTATTTCAATATTCAGAAAGTGAAGATCAAACAATGCAACCATGAGTCTTTCGTGTTTAGGTCACAAAAGGCCACAAGCCCTTTAGCATGACTCAATTCCTTCTATCTCTATTATGACTCTCCCAGCACACGGCGTGACATAAAGAATTGCACTGTCCCTAAATAGGTTTGTAAGGGATCGGTGCATTTTCTAAACTGAATAATGGTTAGTCTGGTCAGCCTAACTGAAGTGATCATACAAGCCATTCCAAATATACAAGTTATTATTCACTAGAACAAATTTAATATTAAAAATAGTTGATTACTACTGGATATTATTGCATAAATTAAATCAGGCCTATACCCATTGGTGTGATATGTTGAGTTGATTAATGGAAACTTCAACTATCTATAATATTTACCTGATAAATGAATACCCTCAGCCAGTACATATGGAGCATAAGTAAATACTAACATCATACCAAATTCAAGAGATGGGTTTTTTCGCAAATCAACATGTTTCAGTAAGAAAGCACTAACAAGTGCAAACAAGACCCCTATGCCAGCTGATGCAAAAAACATTAACCAGAACCTATTTATGGCAGAAAGAATTGCTTCTCCAGCAGACATGAGCGGATCATTAGAATCTAAAACAGCTGTTGTCAAAACAATAGCAACAGCATCATTTAGTATACTCTCTCCAAAAACTAACATGTTGAGTACTGGATCCACATCCAGGGCATGAAAAATTGCCACAGTGGCTACAGGGTCTACTGCAGATATCAGAGAGCCGAAAGCAAATGATTCAACAAAACTCAGTTTATACACCACCTGTGCCAATCCTAGTAAATATATTCCTGCACCAATAACAAATGCAGATATAGCAGTTCCTACTATAGCAAATAATAAGATTGATCCAATGTTTTGGAAAAAATTACCCTTGTGTAGATTATAACCAGATTCAAAAATAATAGGAGGTAACAAAACTAAGAAAAAAGCTGTTGGTGAAAAAGCTTCTTCTTTTCTCCAGTTTGCTATATTTTTAATTGACATTAAGTTAATTATCATCCCAATTAAGGCACCAAGGAAAACTATAACGACACTCTCAGGAAGATAAGAAAAACCAGTTTGGAGCATGAGGTGAATTAGTAAAATTCCAAGTGCCAGCACACATAACACAAAAAATATGGCCATAGAACTGTTGTGTTCATCTTCTGCTGAACTTTTTTCAGGCAGTGGTGCTGCATCAGAAGGACTTATAACTGAAGCATTTGGAGTTGCGGATGACGAAATATTTACAAGCACTACGGACAGTAGAGATGATTCTTTTTCATTATTTTCAGTCACAATATTTGAACTTTCAGTAGAAGAACTTGATGTTGAGTTAACATTTTGAATAATAATGCTTGATTCGCTAGAACTAGAAACACTCTGTATAATAGCTCGTTTTAGCCTTGATATCCCAATTTCATTATCATTGTTGTAATCAGTAAACACTTTTCCCTTCGATGTATCACTCCGATCAGTAAGAATCGACTTGAGATTTCTCTGTTCGGAAGATGACCTTTGATGTTGACCGTAACAGAAACTAATAAAGCATATTAAGCTGATCCAAAACAGGTCTTTTCGAATACAAGGCATTTTTATTAATATACAACACTCGCATTGAAATTTCTACAACATGCAAAACGTATCTCATAGAGAATTGAATCATTAAATATTTGACACATTTAGCCTTGAGCATTTTACGGCTTTTTAGGACTGACAATGACACTATTGACAATATTTTTTTTTTCGTTCATATGCCCGTTTGGACAGGCTATAGTCTATTGACCATACTGCCTGGTCTGTCGTTAATTATTTCTTCCATTTTGTAAGTCAAGTTTAATGTCTTTCGTATAATTATATGTAAAATCCAATATTATATTAGTCATATCCATATTCATCATCTTCATATTAGTATATCCATATTAATAATCTTCACATTAGTTTAATTATTAACCTCATTGTCATGAGTCATCTTCAAATTTATCGATCTTCGTCATAGATTTAAATCTTCGTTGTTAAAACCTGTAATGTCTCATTCAAACATTAAAACAAAGTATTATTGTTATTCTATTTATCTTAAAATTAATAGAAGTGCTAACGTAACCCTAATAGGCTTCAACCTATTTATACTATTTACAACTGAATAATAACGAGGCAAGGGACACGGAGCAAAATTACTCCTATCCGCCTGTATCCGCCACAGACTACTAATATCTTATCAGATACCTTAGAAAGTATTTAAATTACATTCACAGTATTTATTATAAAATTGTACAAAAATTTAAAAGTTGAGGCATTCATAAGTAATTCCTGTATGCATTGCGGGACCTGTTCAGGTTCAACATATATTTTTAGAAGCTCATCCGACAACACAAGGCGCTGAATGTTGATAGATGAACACTCGAAGAAGATATGATTTAGTGATTGAACCTTTTGTGATTGACAATGATCACAATAGGGAGAGTTGACCATTTTGAGGCGATGGAGGTGATAATTCAATCGACAGTGACCAAAGCGCATACGACATATAATAGAATAAAACTTTTTGTTTCTATAAGTTTTAAACCTGCAAAACCAAGGTGTGGAATTTAACTGGACATCCAAAGCATTATACCAAGTACCTTTACCATTGATATGCGTGCACACATAAGAATGTAAACCCCATACTTGACACATCCGTTGTTTTAAAAGATTAACTACTTCTGTAAAAGGTAATAAAATATGTGCGTTGTCCCTAGGATCAGGAATAACATTTGCAAACTTAGTAATAGTGCTGGCCAAATAATCAGCTTTCTCATTTCCTACAACACCTATAAGTGAAGGCACCCATACAAAAGTAACTTGTATATTGTTTATTGGTTTTGTGGGTAGTCTCCGCAAACGGAAGCTCTCTTACTGTTGTTACTGTTTTTAATTTGTTATAATTATAAAATGGCGCAAAAGGTGCTTGAAAGTTGTGTCAAGGACATGCAGAAGGCAATTTACATCCTCAGTGATAAAATGAACACATTGGAGTGTAAAATAAGTGATCAGAACGCAATAATATCCAAACAAGTTCAAATAATAGCTGAGCTTGTTTCAAATTTGGAGGGTAAACCACCGAGTCGCAAGTCACCACGTGTTCAAGCCCAACCAGCGATGCAGCGACCCATCAAATAAAACACGGCGGTTCCTGTATTTTCATTCGTGACGGTATTAAGTGTATTGAAAATGTAGACTTAGTATCGTCATCAGTTGAACAATACTGCGAAATATCTGCAATTGATTTATTAGATTTTGACATTACCGTAATTTGTATTTATAGGACTAATTTGATTAATGTTAATGATTTTTTGGACACTTTTGAACGCTTGCTCGATAAAATTAGTGACTTCGGAATAGATTGTATTATAGTAGGTGATTTTAATATAAATACATTGGCTGAGTTATCCAGTGAAGTTAAAAGGCTTTCAGATATATTGTCGGCCCATAACATGAAGAATCAGGTAGACTTCCCTACTCGCATAAGTACGTACACATCCACAAGCTTGGACCACGTGTATACGAACTTGCCAGCGGGCTCGGTGAGCGCGGTGGCTGTGGTCACTCATCTTAGCGACCATTATGCAGTCAGGAGTGAAGTGACGTGCAAAAAATGCATGTCGCAACAAACATTGCGATATGTGAGAGGGTGCTCGCAGGTCAATAAAATGAACTTCGTGGCGGCTATAAATTGTGTAGACTGGGAAAAGATAAAAGCATGCAACAATATTCGTTAGAGATGACTAAAACAATCATAAATATAATATCTAGTAAATTTGACATGTTTTCCCTTAAGGAAAACCAGCCAATGTAAAAATAATGACTCATCCTGGGTAACAAGATCTTAAAGATTATAAATTATTATTATTTGAATTTATGGACATTAATATGCGTAATCCTGACAATACAATAATTAATGACATTATCTCTGACATGAAAAGCCATTACGAAATTTCAATTATAAATAAGAAATCCAGCCACTACGCCAGTATTATAAGGTTATCATATAATGCCTCAAAAGCTATGTGGACTGTAGTGAATAAGGAGAGAGGTAAGAACAATTTCCCCCACCTTGACTTCACGGATATAGTGAAAAATCCAGACGGAATGTGTTTTACAACGAAGAAGTCTGCACTGGATGCAATGAATGTTCGTTTCCTGAGTGCAGTGGCAGCGTGTGATGCACCTCATGCCTTTTCGTCGTGTGCGAGACCAGTTATGTGCGGCGCGCCCGCCAGCAGACCGCTCGCTTCCACTATTGCCATTTAATGCACATGAGGTCTATAACATCATCATGACGCGAATTCCGCCCAAACCACCAAAAGACACCTATGGCATCTCCATGAGACTTATCAGGTTAGCAGCAGTCCCTCTTGCCTCTATACTCTCAGATCTTTTCAATCTCTGCATAAAAGAAGGTTCCTATCCTACTCCCATGAAGTTAAGTAAGGTCTCTCCTTTGTTCAAGGGTAAAGGGAAGAAAGACTGCATCGACAAGTATAGGCCACATTTCAGGGAACTGGGCATCCTTACATTGCCTGCTATAGTTATCTATCAGGTCACAGTGTATGTAAGGATGAACCTGGGGCTATACACGAAGCATAGCAGCTTACACTCCTACTGCACCCGTAACAAAGAAAAGCTTTCGGCAGTACCGAGAAAACTCACAAAGTCATCCAAGACAACTCATGTTATGGGCCCGGCGGTTTATAACAACCTGCCGGGGAGGATATTAAGTACACCAAGCCTTAACTGTTTTAAAACACAATTAAAGCGCTGGCTTATTGAACAAGCGTTTTATAATTATGATGAACTTATTAATCTTAATTGTAAGGACATTGTGAATAGATAAATTTATTTGTAATTGTGGTTTTTATTTATTTTTGTTGACATTAAAATTATGGTTTTTATTTATTTTTGTTGACATTAAAATTATAAGTTTTACTATTGTTAATTGACTACCTAGTTGATTGTAATATATAATAATGCAATGTAATTTTTAATTATTCTATGTCACTATCAATTATGGACTTCGTATTTTTAATCATGATGATGAGTATGAGTTATATGCATAATATGTAAAATGAACGACATGTAAGAAAAACTTACCAATAAAAACTTATGACTTATGAGAGTCTGATAATACAGCCCAAAGCTGTTTTATATGATAAATTAAATAATCTGTACCAGCATGTATATTATTATTAGCTAAGATTTTCAAAACACTCATGCTATCACTAACCACAACCGATTTATATTACCTAGATTATTATTTTTAATGTGTTTCATTGCACTCAAGATAGCTACAGCTTCAGCTGTAAAAGTACTAGCATGTTTATCAATTTTATGTCCCACACCTATATTTGAAGAAGGCTCATATATAGCAAAAGATACGGCTTTGTCAGTCTTGGATCCATCTGTATAAATAAATTTATGTTCAGACCATTCTGATAACATAGCATATACTTCTTCTTTAGAGGACAACTTCTTTTTATCTCTTATTACTATATTTATTGCTGGATATTTACTGATAAAAGATCCCTCAAAACAAGGAAAATGCAATTCGATTGATAGATGTTTAATTTTTGAAGAAAACTACTGAAACATTGAAAATCCTGTAACAGATAGAATTGTTTTATTGCTGACAAATTTTGTGTGTTTAACAAATTAATTAAAAGGCTATTGCCCGAAACACTGTAAAGTTTTAGTAAAAACCTTTCTTTAAGGTAGTTAAATCGAATGCCTATTGGTGGAAGATTGCACTCAATTTGCATAGCATTAATTGGAGTACTTCTGAATGCCCCAGTTATCAAATGCAAACATTTATTTTGGATTATATCTAATCTATTTACATTCTTAGCATCTGCAGCAAAACAATAAAAACCATATTCAAAGTGACTACGAACTAATTTACGATTTGTACAATATTAACAATATTTTTGGGTCTGCCCCCCAGTATGATCCGGCCAAGGATTTCAGTATGTTATAAGCGTTATTTGCTTTATTTATTACATGTTTTATGTAATTATTCCAGGTAAGACTATGAGAGAAAATAACACCCAGAAATTTTACTTCATGTGAAAGGGTTAGTGGGCAACTATTGTAAACTACAAGAGGCATGTTAAAATACCGTTTTCCAAAAACCACAACCTTCGATTTGGAGGGATTAACATCCAGATCAAGGTAATAGAAATTTCACAAAGCTTGCCTAAGGCATTGTTAAGAATTGTAACTACTTGAGATAGATTATTTCCAGATGCATACACAACTAGATTGTCAGCAAACTGAAGATTTTAACATCTGAACCTAATATTAAATTTAAACGACGAATATATAATATAAAAATTAGGGGTGATAAGATCCCACCTTGACAAATAAATTTGATGTACACTTCTCTACTACTCAGGAAGTTTTTAACCCAATTCAAAATCTTTTCAGGGATACCTATTAATAGCAATTCATGACAAAGAACATCTAATTGATACTATTAACCAACTAAATGACAATTTGCTACTAAAGATTTGTTTATATCAAGTTGCAATTGACAAATACTTTCCCTCGCTGAATGATTTTTAGGGAAGCCAAATTGATTCGAAGGTTTATTATTTTGTTCTATATAAAACTCTAGACGTTGTTTCAGCAATTATTGAAATATCTTTCCAAAGCATGAAGAAAGCACTACTGGTTGATAAGAATCTGGAGATAGTTTAGGTTTATTAGGTTTTAGAATTGGTATAAGACAATCAATTTTCCAATCTTGAGGTATGATATTATTTTCCCACAACAAATTTAGAACTTGAAGGAATATTTTTAGATTATTATCGCTGAGATTTTTAAGAAGTTTATATGGTAATCCATCAAGACCAAAAGCAGTATCCCTTCGAGAAGAAATGGCAGCTCTTAACTCACTAATTACGAAAGAGTTGATGAGGAAACTGTTGATAGAATTTACGCTACAATCAGCAAAAATCATATTATTTGGAACACAGTCTGGAGTCTGGAGAGTCCTGAGAAAGTCTAGAATCCAACTGTCATTTTCATCACTATTGAAAGTATATGTTTTGTTGAACTTCCTCATAAATTTCCATTTATGCAGGGTCTTACTAATGTAGATTATATGCTAAATTTTGTCTTTGGACTGAGGTTGCTTTTTTTTATTTAGAATAGGCATGCATTTATCGCCTTAATCCCCTTCATGTGAAGTGCTGCAGTGTTTAGAGTCCAATTGAGTTTATCATCTAGTATAGTTCCGAGATATTTGACGGACCTACTCCAAGGGATTTTATGGTTATCGTCAATTTTATGTTTTCTACTTGGTAATGAGCGTTTCCGTGAAAACATAATAGCTTTAGTTTTCTGAACGTTAAGTTTCAATCGCCAGGTGGTAAAAAAATGGGTTAGGGCATCTAATGACCACTGTAAGCGGGTTATGATATCGTCATAATCGTCAGATGAAGTAAAACTGGCGGAGTCGTCTGCGAAACATGCCAAATGTGTTTCAGGTTGCTTAAAATTATGTCGTTTAGATATACTAGGAATGATTGAGGACCTAAAATGATGCAAGCAGAAGTGTAGATTAGTAAGGTAAATGACAAGTTTATGTTCTGGAAACTTGCTTGCACATAAATATCCTTATGTATGATAATAATGTATGTCATGATACATGTATTGATGCTGTGTATGTAGTACATAAGAAAGGTTTTATATCAATAAATGAGCTTTGAAGGGTTTGATGATAGTACAAAATAGTAGAAATAATGCGCGAATTGTATGTTAATTTTAGAGGTATCTGATTGGTCAGAATTTTTGATGGAATAACACTATATAAGTCCGAGCAATTTGGAGACCAGCGTCTTTCGACCTTAACTTGCCGACCATCAGGCAATTTATGAAACAAGCGTCTAAACGCTATCTCGATTCTGCCCTGTCCCACCCAAATCCCCTTGTAGTATCAGCCGCCGACTACGAACCCTCCCGTATCAGTAGAGTACGCCGCCCGAGGCACGTTCTGGTCGATCCAGACGATGAAATCACGTTAGATCACATGAAGAGACTCGCGTTGTCTCGTTCACTAAACACCCGACCGTTGTACCGCCCTCGCCGCCGAGGATGCCCGCCTCACCGACGTCGCGGAGGCCTATCGCCGCGTCACCTTCCCGTTCAACTTAGCACTTCTCCCTCCCGTCTCTTGCTCGCGCCGGCCCGTGCCGAGCCTGTAGCTTTAAATGTCCCTTACAACTTAAATAATACCGATCCAGCTGTCCCCAAAACAATAGCTTGTTGTCCCCAGCAACGCCCTAAGCCGAGGTCCGTGTCCCGCAGGGGGCGCCCTTAGTAGTTGCTTAGTTTTTAATATTTAATTTAAGCCTGGCTGGAGGCCTCTTTTGGCTTCGCCAGCAAATGACCGGTTAAGCAACCACATTTCCCAGAAATGTATGCGAGAAGCCCAACAAAAAAAAAAAAAAAAAAAAAAAGAGACCAGCGTCAGTCAACGGTCAATAGTCAGTCAGTTAACAGCCAATGGTTAGTCAGTTATCATTAGCAATCGGTCAGTCAATTCATCAAGGCGCAAGTAGCCAGTTCCATGTAATGGAAAAGTAAGGAAGTCGAACCCTGAGGAACCTTTACGGAAGTCTACTGCATTTTTATTTGGTTTCCCCATTGTCTCTCTCCGTGGCGGCTTATTGCGCATTCAGGTGCGCAGGGACAGACATCACCAGTGCAATCCAGAGTCTTGGGAGTACCTAGTACACCCTAACGTCCCTCTCCACGTCACGTTCGTCATTTGTGGGAGATTGTTCCAGGTGCGGTTGGTGCAACACCCCGCCGAAACATTTATACTTAATACTATCCGCCTTATACTATCTTAGTGTAGATTGTGTCACAGAGTACGTAACCACTCCGTTTTATCACATTCTGCTCGTTTATCTATGTGTAGGTGTAAATACGTGGCTTACTGAATTTCAAATTTTATTTCAAATTTTATTGTGTTGAGTTCCCAAATATTATGTAGATTTCACCTTCTGCGACTGACAGACACTACATAATCAAAATACATTGTTGTACACATGGCTACGCATCAACCTAAACTGTTTTGACTTTGAACTATTAGATGTTGAACACTGCGAATCGTGTGAGAGGGTGTAGTACTTTTTGTCGTTCCGTCGCACTCTTGTACATACTTGTATATTCGGCTACACATCAAGCTATACAAAACCTGTTTAGTTTGAGCGCGCGGCACGTACTACCATGCGGTGCTCTATCCATAATTTTAATATATAAATTACGTGTCACTTTGTCCGCTATTGACTCCTAAACTACTGATCCAATTTTAATAACATTTTTCACACTGTGTGCAGTTTTATCCAACTTAAAAGATGGGATATCGACGATTACTCATATATCGAGGATCACTCATATCACATCACGAGTTAAATTTTCGAGACCGTATCACGCATATTTATTTACCGTCGCGAGCTCATAGTAAAAATGGATGGCAGATTTGCGTAGCTTTTTTCAAAAAATCATATTTAAATAACCAAGAGACCTTTTGAAAATGTAAAACGGACAAATTGTAGTTTATACATTTGAGATTTATTTACTTGACATTTGTGACAAAATTGTACATTAAGTTATCCTAATTCAACTAAACGCTGGCACGCCATTTTTTAGTTTTTGCCCAGTTTAACGAGTTTATTTCTTATCAAACTAAATATTATTTTCAAATTTTGTTTCGAAACAATTGTGGATAATTTCTGTATGATGATGATTGTATTTTTTTTTAATATTAACATTGCAATATTTTTGATAGCATCGACTTGACCGTGACAGCGGTTTTGGCTTATTTTGGTCGACGCAGTCTTAACTCGATGTTTTTAGTATAGAAAATTTACTTATTATTTAACACTAATGAACATATTAACAACATAGTTGAAATTAATGTGAGCATTTTAAAAAATACAATAAAAAAATATAATAAACCATATTCATCTAATGATACCCTATATAAAATCAAGTATGGCGCTCGCCAACCCGCCTGCCAAGCGTGGTGAGTATTGGCAAATACTTGGGGTATTTATGATGACACAGTTGTGTAAATCTATGAGAGAGGCCTTTGTTCAGCAGTGGACGTATAAATGCCCGTAAATGATTTTAATTTATCAATGGCTCTAAAAATTATAGTGGTATCGTCAGCAAATATTACACATTTTTGGGCGATTGCCTTTGGTAAATCGTTTATATAAAGAAGAAATAGCAGGCGACCAAGAAAGCTTTCCTGTGAGGCACCATGATTGTTTTCTATATTTCTTTTCGATATATTTTGTGTCGGTAGAGTATTTTTTTATCTTCACGCATTGAGTTCTGTTTATTAAAACGGACTTTACCCAATCATAAGCTGGTCCTGGTACACACAAATGTACATATCGCAAAGCTTTTGAGTTCGTTTGTCACCAAAGATTATTAAAGAAATTGTCTTTGAACGGAATACGAGAACCAGCTTATGATTGAGTAAATTGTCGATATCAATCGAATCATATCATGTCGAAAAACAGTTACAGGAATTTTATTATCAATACTCTTCATTATGTATTTATTTTATTGAAGTGTTGCAAGTGACGAGCTTTTACCTTAACAGCAACTATGTTGTTAGTCCATTTTTTTTAAAAAGTTATGTATTCTCTTATACTTAACCTTCTCAAATATCTTTGAGAAAATTGCAACTAGCGTGATAGGTCTATAGTTATTATTCCGCCTTTCGACATCCTGGCGGAGATGGATGCGTGGGTACGATCAGACACGCTCCCTCCGTCAGGGCGTGGTCACGCGCTGCCGTGGGACGCTTTGGAGAATCCTTTACAATCCCCCCGAGGGGGTGACCCGCTTTACAGTCACCCTCTCAGGGATGTGCCTTTAGGCGTGGCACCAGTGGGCGGCTCTAGTGTGATCATACGAGGACCTGGAGCCTCCCTTAGGTACCGAAGATGACCGCCCCAGTGGTTTTAGCCGGTAGGAGTTCGGCATACCCCTTCGCAATGGTTTACTGACGTCTTTAATACCGTTGCAAAAGAAAACACAAGTGTAAGTGTACAAAGATTTTCCATTGCTAGATATATATACATAGATTCCTACTTTTAATTCAAGATTAGGTTACACGTTTTTGAGCATGAAAGGCGGTAGATTATCAGGACCGATGGAGCTGCTCGGTTTCAACTTATTTATTCAATGGTTACTTTATTTTATCATTGGGAGTAATCTCCACAATGCTCACATCGTTACTATTTCTGCCATTGTCAAGTATGCTGCTCGCGTCAATTCCATTCTGTTGGGGTATGCCAGGTAAACAAACGCTGGCAAAATAGCTCGCGAATACGTTGGCTGTTAGATCCTGAGAATGTTTTTCTTAGTATGTGACTATAGGCTTGAATCCTCCTTTAGATCGCTGACTTGAAATATGTTGCCAGAATTTACGTCAATTTAGTTAGATTTTAGCCGCAATATCTTGGATGCTTATTGTAAGCTAGTTCAACGCGAGATTAAAAGTTTACTCTGAGATCTGAAAATAGGTGATATGTTTCGGCAGAGTTCGTCCATTTCCAAGCCACATGTAACTTTATTTTTCACTTGGTATCTATGATAGATTATATATGTGTGTGGTCAGCCCGTGGCTTGTGCCGGTTGTGAGGTTATAGGCTATAAGATATCCCGTAGTCACATTTCTTAAAGTTCCTGTCCTTCGCAATATATTCGGATCGATATTTATATACACTTTATTGTACACCATATAACAAAAAAAAGGAAGGAAAAGAAGAAAAACAATAGTCAATGTACAATGGGCGGTCTTATCGCATACAGCGATCTCTTCCAGACAACTTTTGGATGGATTTGGGAAATAAGAAGGAGATACCGAGCAGTCTATGTGTACATGTACAAAGTAGGGCATATTTTTATATATCATTCGGCTCGTATGTCCTACGTACGTACGTCTTGTATAGATTTGTACCTCAACTTCCAAAAGAGGTGATACAGAGTCAGGAGTGTCTAATCCTTAGTAGTAGTAGCAGCAACAGTGATCTTGCTGGTTCCCTCGCTCTCCCGGGTCAGAATTACATCTAGCATACCACCATGTGAGTTCAATACTAAGTTTCTTTCAGAAATACTGTAAAAAGAAAAAAGAATGCGATAATAATTACTAACATTTGCTAGCGTATAATTTGCCACTATGCTTGGCGTTTGTGGACTATGAGAAAGCCTTCGATTCGATCGAAACCTGGGCAGTGCTGTAATCTCTGCAGCGGTGCCACATTGACTATCGGTACATTGAAGTGTTGAAGTGCTTATACAGAAACGCCACCATATCGGTTCGAATACATGAACAGAGCACGGGGGCGATTCCATTGCAGAGAGGTGTGAGACAGGGGGACGTCATTTCCCCGAAACTGTTCACCGCTGCAATGGAGGATGCCTTCAAGCTACTGGAGTGGAAAGGATTTGACTTTAACATCAATAGCGAGTACATCACTCACCTTCGATTTACTGACGACATTGTAGTCATGGCAGAATCGCTGCAAAAGCTCAGCACAATGCTCAATGATCTCAACAGAGTTTCCCAACAGGTGGGCCTTAAAATGAACATGGGCAAGACGAAATTCATGTTAAATGCCCATGTCGTGCCCATCCCAATATCCATTGGGAGCTCTGTTCTCGAAGTTGTGGACGAGTATGTCTACCTAGGACAAACTGTCCAGCTAGGTAGGTCCAACTTAGAGAAAGAGGTCAATCGTCGAATCCGGCTCGGCTGGGCAGTGTTTGGGAAAGCTCTTTTCGTCAACAATACCGCAATGCCTTAAGACGAAAGTCTTTAACCAGTGTGTGTTACCAGTGATGACATATGGAACAGAGACGTGGTCACTCACAATGGGCCTCATAAGAAAGCTCAAGGTCACTCAGCGAGCTATGGAGAGAGCTATGCTTGGTATTTCTCTGCGAAATCAGAAATGAGGAGATCAGTGAAAGATCTAAAGTCGTCGACATAGGATTAGTAAAATGAAGTGGCAATGGGCGGGGCACATTGCTCGTAGAACTGATGGCCGTTGACATTATTTAACAATCTTCGGATTTGTCCTTTACTTGTGCTGTGAGACCTTGCTTCTTGCCAAATTTCAAGGTAGTAGGACAGCCGGATATACTCAATTGGTTTTGATGAATGTGTTTGCGAGTGTCATAATATGTGACATATATGGCAGTAACTTTTTATTGCGTTGGCTTCACAGCTTGAAGTTTTCACACCTCCAAGTGACTGTAGACCTTAGTATCTATATTAATTTCTACTGATAACTTGATACCTATGCCCGTTCCTGAGAAAAAAGAGAAAGTGAAGCCTTGGCCACAGATGAAATGGATCCAAGCCAATCAAATTATAAAAACGTCTGTGTAGTTATTATCGTAGACTTAGCTTTAATGTAATATAATTAATTAGTTTGTGGTTATATAAGACAACCCGTCTGCCAAGCGTGGCGATTATCGCAAAACCCTAGGGGGCAGACAACACAAACCCATACCGGTCGTTGTGGCTATCTTTGAGGGAGGCTTCTATCCAGCAGTGGACGTTTCTCGGCTGAAATGATATCATCATTATATACATAAGACACAAATATTCAATATTGAATACGAGATTAGTTAATAGAAAAGTTTTTGTGTTATTTTATTATTATAATAGCTGGGGCCCGCGGTTTCACCCGCGTTTAATTTAAAATACATTTACTTCGACATAGGCACTTGACATAGAATATATTATATTGAATTTCACGAGTTTTTTTTTGCGCGCGGACCCCTGATTATTTTAAAAATAAACGTAGCCTAAGTAATTCCTTATAACATCAGCTATCTGCCAGTGAAAGTCCCGTCAAAATCAGTCCAGCGGTTTCGGAGATTACCCGGAACAAACAGACAGACAAAAAAATTAAAATGCATTTTTTGTTATATGTACCGTATATACTTTCATATGCATTTAGTAAAAAGCTGTTATTTTGACATTACAATTTTATTGATTTGTATAGATTATATATTATTGTAAATTGAACAACGCATTATTTGTTTGCCCTGCAAATTTTTTTTTTTTTAAAGTGCAACTTTAGTATTGTAGCACTATAGTCACAACTATAGTTAGAGCTCAACTCAATTACTACCGCGCAGAATAACAGATTTGCGAGGTCAAGCTGCACCAGCTGCGGCCTGTCGTGGACCGGTGACTATTCGGTCCACACGTCAGTTCCAGTTGTCATACGAATAGGTGTAACGTGTAACAATCAATATGACATGAAAACCCCGAAAAATCAGACAGCTGGTCTAACCCAAGAATGATGGTGGATATGGGATGTTAAATCTGATATTGAGCGGCATCTAGTTAGACTGGCAGTTGGAAAGAGTGCGGCTGATGATCAGTGATGACTGATGAGTGATGAGTTCTAGAACAAACGGCATCGCAAGCCATTATTGTTTTACTCTGCCAAGATATGTAATCTAATAATGAATACTTCATGTATTCATTTCGTTTAAAAATGCTGAAAGCACCTGGACTCTCCTTATATATCTCCACCCTAGCAACAGTTGCCAGGGCTCTAGACGGCAACGTCAATTTATTTATATTGATATGTTTGTGATATTCTGTGATATTTATTGTTATTCGAGTTGCATATTTTGTTAATAGTGTAAATATTTTCCAAATGACCAATGATGATAGTTGCAACGATGTTGAAAAAAGTGTCAGTCAAGCTTCGCTGGATAACTTGGTAAGATGTCCGTATTGTTCCCAAGCACGTTTTTTTAAAGGTACGCGGGGTTTGAATGTACATTTTGGTCAGGTTCATAAACCCCAAAATGTGCAATCATGCTTCGCAACTGCACTGCCACATGCCACTTACATACGACCAAATTCAAATTTGGCAAACACTATCTAAGTTAGAAAATTCGATTTCAGTTCTAAAGAAGGTTCCCAATGCCGCAAGGCCTTTAGTTGCCCAATACCTTTTTTTTAAATTGATGTACAGTGGAAATTCTACATGGAACTTCCTTCACCCCGGGGAAGGGCGAAGGGGTATGCCGGACTCCTACCGGCTAAAACCACTGGAGCGGTCATCTTCCGCACCGAAGGGAGGCTCCAGGTCCTCGTAAGATCACACTAGAGCCGCCCATTGGTGCCACGCCTTTAGGCACATCACGGAGGGGATGACTGTAAAGCGGTCACCCCCTCTAGCGGAGGGAAGGCGACTGTAAAAAGGTCGCCCCCTCTGGCACTTCTCGGGGAGGATTGTAAAGGATCCCCCCAAGCCTCGCTTTGCGCTGTGCTGCGCACACAGCGGCACGTGACCACGTGCACGCCACCGTCTTCCCGGGGGTCGCTCGGTGTGAGCACGCAGACTCCCCAATCTACGCACCCGCAACCCCCGAGGCCCCCCACCATGAATTGACGGCAGGGGGCTCAGGCGTGTTGGACTTGGGAGCCGGGATGGTTGTTGCCCCGGCGCCGTCTCGTCCTTCTCCGTGCGGGATCGGCCCTGTCCCGCTCTGCAGTCTTCTTCTGCAGCATGACGCTCTCACAGAAGGAGACTACTGCACTCCAATTCTGCTCTGCCAACATAGCCGACACTACTGCCGGCAGAGTGAGATCTTGCCAGATCTGGTCGACCAGGATCCGCCGCTCGGCCGCCCACGCAGGGCACTCCTCGAGCGTGTGCTGTGCGATATCCTGGTCGCTTCCACAATGGTGGCACTGTGCCGTAACCTCGCGTCCTATTCTGTGCAGGTATGCACCGAAACAACCGTGACCGGTGAACACCTGCGTCAGACGGTAGGTGACGCGCTCGCTCCTTTTGAGCCAGGCTCCGAAGAGCGGCAGGATGGCTTCGACGACGCGCTTGGTCGCGAACTGCGACCGTAGGCGATGTCGCCACATCTCGAGTGCGCGCCGTCGAGCCAGCCGCCTCAGTCTGTCGAACGCCCCTGAAGGCACGCCTTCCCCACTTTGGCGGAGAGAGCGGGTCTGGTCGTAGACCCACGCATCCATCTCCGCCTGGATGTCGAAAGGCGGAAAGCGTGCCAGGAGAGTTGCCGCCTCGTAGGACACTGTCTTGTATCCCCGTGCGATCCGTATAGCCACTCTGCGCTGCAGACTGTGAAGTTTGTTTCTGCAGCGCTGGACGCCTGACACCCCGGATGACCATACAGGCGCCCCGTAGAGGGCCACAGACCGCACGACGCCCCCGTAGAGACGGCGAACTTCCTCGCTCGGTCCCCCGAGATTGGGCAGCACCCGGTTTAATGCACCCATTACCCTCTCGACTCGGGGGACGAGAGTTGCCCAATACCTAGCTAAAGCGGTCCGTCTGATTACCCGGGAGAACTCAAAAAACGCCTGGAAACAATTATTCACCTTCCCTTAACGAAATATATATGTTCAAAAAAGTTTGGCTACTAACAAAACCTTAACTGCCCAAATTAAAGATAATTGTAATGTTTCGACTACAACTTTCGATTCAAAATTTACGATACAAAATCATGTATCACCTAAAGGTTTATTTCACCATGTAGAATCGAAATTAAGCGATGGTGATATTAGGGGAGCGGCCAGGTTACTTTTCTGTAGTGATGTGATTGCGCCTTACTCTTCAGACACAGTTACAGCTCTGAAAAGTAAACACCCGGCCCCAGCGGATGTCCTCTCCTTTCCTGACTCTCCAGATCCTAATTTGAATACACTTACAATTTCAGCCCGCCAATTGGTCGCAGCCATAAGCTCCTTTAAGAGCGGATGGGCTGGTGGCTACGATGGCTTGAAACCACAGCATTTAGAAGATGTAACGTGTTCAAGCGCCGGGGAAGCTGGTGAGTCACTTTTAAAGGAGCTTACTGCTCTGACCAATTTGATGCTCTCCGGCAATCTGCACGAAGCCGTTATTGATATCTTGTACGGGGCCAATTTATATGCCTTGCGTAAGAAGTATGGCGGCATTCGTCCCATTGCCGTAGGTACTTACCGCCGTATGGCAGCCAAAATTTGCTGTAAACTTTACAGTGAAACGCTTTGCAGCAAATTTCAGCCTCACCAACTTGGTGTTGGTTCAAAAGGAGTCTGTGAGGCTGCCGGGCACGCCCTGTCCACATTTTTAAATCATAACATAGGGGAGGTCATTTTTAAGGTCGACATTAAAAACCCCTTCAATTCCGTTAACAGGGATACCTTTTTGATGGAAGTAAAAAAAGAATAAAATTACCCGAAATGTATAGTTGATTTTGAAGTACCGTCCATGACTGATGCTGTGAATGCATGGAAAATGGCTTACCCGAATACGATTTTACCCCTGAATCCTTGTATCTAGAGACAGTGGGACGAGCCGCTCTGCACTTTGGTACAGAAGAAGATAATGAATACGTCCACCAATGCTGTTGAGCGTGCTCGTCAACTTGCTGTGGGTGAATGGGAGTCAGGGTTATGGCTGCAGGCGCTCACGTCATCCAACATGTTGGATGACATTACTTTTCAGCTCACTGCATGCCTTCGCTTAGGTACTCCTTGTGGTGCTCCTCATCAGTGTCACTGTGGTGAAGATGTCGACCCTATCGGACTCCATGGCCTATCTTGCAGTAGAAGTGCAGGTCGTATATCGCGCCATGCCTACATTAACGACATTATTCGTCGAGCTCTTGCCACCGCCGGCGTGCCAGCTGTTTTAGAACCCCAATGGCTTGGCACGCGACGATGGCAAAAGACCGGACGGTATGTCGTTACTGCCTTGGAAAATGGGTAGGCCTCTGGTGTGGGACACAACTTGTGTCGACACCCTTGCTCCTTCCCATCTTCCAAGCACGGCTGGCTGTGCTGGCGCTGCCGCTTCTGCAGTGGAAAACCTCAAACGGCGCAAATATAATAATCTCATCGGAAATTGTTGTTTTGGGCCGTTTGGGGTCGAAATGCTTGGGTCATAGGGTCCGAATGCACATCTAATTTTCAAAGACATAGCTAGATGGTTGGTCGACACTTTTTGTGATCAGAGGGCTTTTCTTAGGCCAAAGAATAAGCATTGCCATTCAACGTGGCGATGGGGAGGAGTAATTTGACGCCTAAATGCCTCCTGTTTTAGGGTTTTTATTTATTGTTAGTTATTTAAGGCATACATATTGTGTATTTTTTTAGTAATGTGTATTTATAAGTTTCATCTTTAGTTACATTGTATGTAGGTAGAAATTAAAAATATAATTATGTATCAGAAAATAAAAGATACAAAAACTTGACAGTTGACATGACTAATTTAAAATTGCAATTTTTATTTTATTTACTTAAATATTTAATACCTTGGCATTTAATGTTGAACATGTGAAACTTGAAAATGTGAAATTTTGAATGACAATGTCATTTAAAATTTCACATTTTTCTATGTTATTTTCTTACACAGATCTGAAAATTTAATAAGTACTGTACTCCAGCTCAGTAAAATAATCAACTGCGAATTAAAAGACACGGATATACAACTTTGCACAAGGACAGCCAAAAAGGACTCGCAAAATGCAAGACCCAGATCAATCCTTACCAAATTCACCAGCTCTCGAGTGCGTGATAACTTCCTCGCCGCTGCTTTACAATTTAACAAAAATAACCCAAATCAAAAACTGAACTCCAGTCACCTTGGAATTGCAGTTGGAAATCCAACACCAATATTCGTCGTTGAGCACCTGTCTGCAGAGAATAAGGCGCTTCATGCGGCATCACGTATCCGATCTAAAGAACTAGGGTATAAATTTGTTTGGGTTCGTTTCGGTAAAATTTTCATGAAGAAAGACGAATCGTCTCAAAGTGTGATCGTTAATAGCCTTGATAAATTAAAGTTGTTGGTTTAAGTACATCACAAAGTTTTAAGCATGATATATTGTTTTAAAATATAAAATTCAATGCTATTAGATGTTATTACCAGAACACTAGGGGACTGCGTAGCAATTTAGCTGAAGTACGTCAACACATACTTAACAGTGATTACGATGTTTATGTCTTGACTGAAACCTGGCTTTGTAGTGGTGTATTTGATGCTGAACTATTCAATAACAGTTATTCAGTTTATAGGAGGGACCGGGAGTCATCAAGTTACAGCAACTGCAAAAAGACGGGAGGTGGGGTACTCATCGCAGTATCTAACACATTAAATTCCTGTCGCAAGCCGGAATGGGAATGCAACTGTGAAGACTTATGGGTCACTATTGAAACGCATCTTAATAATAATCGTAATTTATTTAAATTGTGTGCTGTTTACCTACCTCCACCGATACAAAGTGAAGTTTTTGAAGATTTCTTAGAAAACTGCAATACGGTGATAGATACTAATTGTAGTAGCTCCACACAAAAAATTGGTGATTTCAACATTAGTTGCATTGACTGGAAACTAAATGATACGGGTGAATTCTGTATAGCCTCTGGTAGTGACACTGGTTATATAAAAAGCCTTCTTCTGAATTTTATTGCTCTTAACAATTTAAATCAGTACAATTGTGTAAAGAACTTCCAGAATAAAACACTTGATTTAATACTTTCCGATATTGATCAAATAAAAATCTGCTGTTGCCTTAACCCTATCAGAGAGTTAGACAGATTTCATCCGGCTTTAAAGTTTTTCCCCAAGTTATTGGTAAAAAGAAAAATTAAACCAAAACTGGTAAATAAGCCAAACTACCGTAAAGCGGACTATGAGGCGATAATCAAAGCACTCGATAGAGTTGATTGGTGTAGTACATTTGTGGCATGTGCCGATGTAAACATTATGGTCGATAAGTTTTACGAAGTAATCGGGAACGTTATAAAAAAACACCTACCTGGTACTGCGTATTTCCGTGGAAAATATCCGCCATGGTACTCCTGTCAACTACTGAAATTGCTGAAACAAAAACTAAAACTTCACAAGAAAATAAAAAAATATAATAACCTACTAGACATAATTGAATTCAACTACCTAAGAAAAGAATGTGGTATACAAATTAAACTATGTTATAAAATCTACATTGAGAAAATAGAAAATGCGATAAAAAGGAATCCCAAATACTTTTGGACCCATATAAAGAACCTCAGAAAGTGTGGTTCTTCATATCCTTCACAAATGATCCTCGGAGACAGTACGGCTGAAAATACTAAAGACATTTCCAACTTATTTGCAAAACAATTCTCGTCGGTTTATGATCCCCCAAGTAATGACGGAAATGTATTCATTAACAATAATAACATGATGAGTCCAAACAATAATGATTTTGTTATGTCACCGGAAGTTATTAGTAAAAAACTTTCTATACTTGACCAGACAAAGGGTGCTGGACCTGACAATGTACCCCCAATTTTCTTGTCACGATGTGCTCGTTCTTTATCCTATCCATTGGCAAATATTTATAACACTTCTATTGAAACGGGTGTTTTTCCAAAAGTATGGAAACAGGCTAGAATTGTACCAATTCACAAGACTCGAAAACGTGAGCTTATTTCAAACTACCGTCCTATATCAATTCTATCAACTTTGTCGAAGGTCTTTGAGTCACTTGTGTACCTAATGTTCTATGATTACGTAAAAAACTATTTGTCCATTAATCAACATGGTTTTATGATTAAAAGATCAACCAATACTAATCTTGTCACATACATTACTGATTTGACAACTGCAGTTGACCAGGGTTTACAAGTTGATGCAGTCTATACCGATTTTTCGAAGGCCTTCGATAGGGTCAACCATAGCTTGCTGTTGCGGAAACTCAGATCCATGGGTATAACCAATAATATCTTTAGTTGGTGCAGGTCATACCTGGAATCCAGACCATCATCCGTAGTCGTGGACGGTGAGGAGTCGGGGCTTTATATCGCTACTTCCGGTGTGCCTCAGGGCTCTAATCTAGGGCCACTATTTTTCAATGTATTTATTAACGACATACCTAAAATATTCAAATATTCTACACCTTACCTTTTTGCTGATGATTTAAAGCTGACTCGTGTTATACAACATAACTCTGACACACAATTGTTACAAACAGATATAGATAGTTTAAGTCAGTGGTGTCTTAAAAATAAAATGCACCTTAACTGTACTAAATGTTACCATATAAAGTACACCCGAAAACGCATTAAAATCCAATCCATTTACAATATACAAGGGACCGAACTTAGGGAACTTACCGTTATCCGAGATCTTGGTGTTCATTTGGACGGTCAACTGCGCTTCTCAGATCATATTGATAAAATCCTTGCTTCAGCATACCGGGCCCTAGGATATGTTATTAGGTCCTCTAAAGGTTTCAAAAATCCAATGACTACAATTATATTATATAACAGCTTTGTACGAAGTAGATTAGAATACTGTAGCACCGTTTGGAATCCAACATACCAGGTCCACGTAAATAGAATCGAGAGCATACAGAAGAGGCTGGTCCGCCACTTAGCATTCAGGTTTAGAGCTGAGTACACATTTAGATCTTACGAGGAAAAGCTTAATCACTTTAAGCTCATGTCTCTCAAATCTCGGCGTACCATTTCTGACCTAACATTTCTTTACAAGCTGCTCAATAACGGTGTTGACTGTCCAGATCTACTTAATAGGATCTGTATTAACGTGCCATACAGAATCCCGCGTTATCCGTGCTCATTACTCAAAGCTCCTCACCACCGTACAAATCTGGGTAAACACTCGCCGATAGTGAGGTTGACGCAACAGTACAATATCATATCTGGTGCGTCAAAAGACATGGACATCTTTAATAACACTCTGGGTAAATTCAAATCTTTAATCTCAAATCACTTAAAATTCCAACAACTTTCAATGTTGACATACTCTTAATATCAAACCATTACTGATAACATAATGTAATGTAATGTCCGATCTTATTTATCACTTTGATCGTATTTGTTATAGCTATCTTTATATTTATAATTGTAATTAGTATTATATTTCTTTATAAATTCATGTTTAATATCATTATTACTAGGTCTAAATGATTTAGATTTAGTAGTTACAGTACTTACTCGTAATTATTGTTAATTAAGATTATTAAAAAATAAATTAAAAAAACAATTGTTGTTTAATATCAAAAAAGCATTAAAAAATAACTTACATAAGAAAATACTAAGGATTTATTGCTAAAACACGTTGTAAAATTGAAATTTGTATGTGTTGCTTAGACTTTTTTGATGTTGTATATTGGTGATTGCTACGAGAGTACTCGTAGACCTACTACTACATTTATATCGACATAAATGTAATCCTCTCTAGACTTGTTGTCTCTCTTTTACGCTTGCGCCGTATATCCATAGATCAGATAGATACCTACGCATTCTTTGACATATATTTTCATTGCTTGTTATTTCTTGGATGGTTGGAGGGTTCATTTTTATATTTTGTAGAATTTTGTTTAAAATGGATTCAACTTTACGCGAACAAGTCATGATAAACCAATTTGTGCTAGCAGCGGGATGTGCTCAAGAACAAGCAAAACAGTTATTGCAAGCTGCACACTGGCAATTCGAGGTATATTATTTAATATATGTAAACAAACAGTATGTCTATGTAATCATGAAATGGCTGCTACATATTTTGATTTACAATAGTTTTGTACAGATTTGACACATTGTTATTAAAGTTAGATATCAATCAAATCATTAAGTGAGTGTTTGTTGTTTACCAGATCTAATATACCCAATCTTCGATATTTATACATATGTAAATTAGTTTCCAAGTTTAACGATAATGCTATTTGTTATGTTCTAAACATACTTAAATTTACGAATTATCACGCAATATAAGCGAACGGAGCTAATGGTTTAACTTTGTTGCGAAATTGATAGTAAATACCTACATAAATATATGAATATATATTTAACTGTCGTAACTTGTAAGCAGTGTTCTGTAAATAACTCATTTAGTAAAATAAGCTAATAGCCTATCCTTTTGTAACCTGCGTCAATTTTATTGAAACATCCTCAGGTATTAATTGATAAGGTTATGTTATACTTTACCATCACATAATCTCATTGAGGTTTAATAGATTTTACCAAAATTTTTAATTTATGATTGAGTTGTTACAAAATGCATTTCATTAACAGGTATAATGCATATGCAAGTGATTAAATGTGTATTCTTGACTTTTCACACAAAATTCTAATACTTATGCTATTCTTGTAGGTGCTGTTTATTTATATTTAGTGAAGCAACTACAATGACATGCAGGACTATTCCTGGGTAGAATTACCATTGTTATAGGCTGGCATGATGCTTTCCACCAGGCTCCTAGGCCAGATGACTTGCGAGTCTTATCACCATGTTGTACTCAAAAAGAAAACAAATACTACTTTTACCAATACAGATTCTAGTATCAGGCAAATGCAAATGCAGATATAAATATACTGTATATAATTAATTAAAGGCAATAAAGGCATAGTATGCTAGTTAACCCATAAATCTGCAATTTAGTTACAAAACTTTTTATTTTTAATGTTTAAAATGCATCTTAGTTCTTAACATTTCGGTATTGAAGGTGTGGAATACGATGCACCAAGAAAACAAATATCCTTTCCACAGCATGGGTGTAAAAGGTTTGGAAAATGAAGATCCCCCACGAAGGATTCAGTTCTGTCGTTTCTTACTAAATAGTGACATTGAAGATGCATGTTTTTTATAGTCCATCTTGTGGACCGATGAGTCTAAATTTTCGAAAGAAGGAGTTACTTATTTTCATAACCTCCATCGATGGACCGCAAAGGACAGCAATCCACACTGGAAGAAGCAGGTGTCCTTCCAAAGGAAATTTTCAGTTAATTTGTGGGCAGGAGTAATCGGCTAAACGTTGATTGGTCCCCACTTCCTACCAGATAATTTCATCATATCAGCCACAGGACATCCACTGCTGAACATGGGCCTCCCCCATCGATTTACACAAGAGCGGTCAAATGTCCTCCAACGACTCCCAGTGACATTCACTAGGTCGTCTGTCCACCTCGTTGGGAGGCGTCCCACGCTGCGTTTTCCCGTGCACGGTTCCATTCGAGAACCTTTTTGCCCCAATCCGTTCAATCCAATGGCCATCAGTTCTATGAGCAATGTGCCGTGCCCATTGCCACTTCAATTTACTAATCCTTTCAGCTATGTCGACAACTTTAGTTCTTCTACGGATCTCCTCATTTCTGATTCAATCTCGCTAGAGAAATACCAAGCTCTCTCTATAGCTCGCTGAGTGACCTTGAGCTTGTTAGAGTGCAAACTGTTTTGTTGTCACAGAACGATGGTGGTAGTTACAGAGATGAGTTTGTTGACTACAAAATAAAAAAATTATCAATGAAAAACCTTTTCAACTAGCATTTTAATTTCAATTGGTTATGGGCCCAGACTACGTGTGATGAACAAAGATCTTTGGCGATACACATATTGATTTGGAAAATGGAGCTTAGTAAGATCCAGATTTCAAAGCTAGATGTAAATAATTGGGTATCGTGGAAGTACCGCATGTCGGCGTTGTTGCGTGGAATAGTCGGACTCATGGACATCGTGCAGGGGAAGACATGTAAGCCTATGAAGCTTGTGGTTAGTGGTGGTGATAGTCATGCTGCTACTGTTGAGGCAAATTAATGAGGCTGATGAAATGCTGGACAAGGTGATCAGGTACACAAATACAAAAGATGTTTGGGATGAACTCCATAGGCTGTATGATGGTGTAAATGACGACCGATTATATGATGCCCGCATGGATTTCTTTTCGTACAAATTGGATACTGCCACTGATATGGCGACTCACATATCCAAAGTAAAAAATGTATGGCATAAACTTAATCAAGAATTCATTAAAACTGACGAAGGTAATCAATTACCTGAATAACTTCTGATTTGCAAAATCTTAGAAACATTGCCAGAAGAATATTTTTCCTTTAGATCAAGCTGGGTGCTCATATAAAAGAAAGACAGAACAGTGGACAATTTGTCGAGCCAGCTGTGTGCCCATGAAAAGGTATTGATAGCTAAGGATGGTGTATCCGAGGCAAGCTCTGGCAATGTGCTAGTTGTAAAAGGTACCAGGAAAAGTAACATTAAGAAAAGAACTAAGGGAGCTTTCAAGTGTCACATATGTAAGGAAGTCGGACATTTCGAGAAGGACTATAAAAAAGGACCTGCATCCAGAAACTAGAGCTAGCACTAACATGATGGTGGTGCTGGTGAATGCGACAGATTGCGGTCTGGACCGTGATGCACTCATCACATATCCAAAGTAAAAAATGTATGGCATAAACTTAATCAAGAATTCATTAAAACTGACGAAGGTAATCAATTACCTGAATAACTTCTGATTTGCAAAATCTTAGAAACATTGCCAGAAGAATATTTTTCCTTTAGATCAAGCTGGGTGCTCATATAAAAGAAAGACAGAACAGTGGACAATTTGTCGAGCCAGCTGTGTGCCCATGAAAAGGTATTGATAGCTAAGGATGGTGTATCCGAGGCAAGCTCTGGCAATGTGCTAGTTGTAAAAGGTACCAGGAAAAGTAACATTAAGAAAAGAACTAAGGGAGCTTTCAAGTGTCACATATGTAAGGAAGTCGGACATTTCGAGAAGGACTATAAAAAAGGACCTGCATCCAGAAACTAGAGCTAGCACTAACATGATGGTGGTGCTGGTGAATGCGACAGATTGCGGTCTGGACCGTGATGAGTGGTACGTGGATAATGGAGCCATGCACCATGTTACGATGAGAGGCGACCTGTTTCAAGATTTCGAACGTTTTGCGGAACCGCATACGGTGACAACTACAGATGGGAAAAGAATTGAAGCTTTAGGAAAAGGATCGATTTTGATGAAAGCTAAGAAGAGAAAGTTCAAAATGAGGGATGTGCGGTATTTTCCGAATGTTACTAAAAATCTCTTTTCGGCCGGCATTGGCAGCGCAAGATTTGAATGCCAGAAGTTTGTTTCAGTCACGCGTCACTACTTGTCAAATGAAAATGAACGGAAAACTGGCCGTGACTGCTGCTGAATTGCAAGCCAATTCAACCTACAGAAAATCTGTTTAATACGGTGGTTACTTTACAGCTATACCATGAACGTATGGGTCATCAAGATAAACGCCACGTTAAGCGAATTATCGAGCAAGAATTGGATGTTAAAATCAAGAATGGTGGAAGCTTATGTGAAGGATGCATTTTTGAAAGACACACAGACGTAAGTTTGGTGTTCGGGAGAAAGCAAGCAGTCCAGGCGAACGCATACATTCGGACGTATGTGGACCCTTCCCTCCATCTTGCTCAAAATTCCGGTACTTCGTACTCTTTAAGGATGCATTTACTCGGTACCGTTATGTGTACTGCATGAAACAGAAGTCGCAAGTCGCTGAGAAATTGCGTTTGATGTTAGCTGAAGCGAGAGCAGCAGGACACATTATCAAAGAGTTCCTCACTGACAACGGGGGCGAGTTTGACAATGAAAAGAGTTGGAGAAGTACGGAATACACCAACGGCTAGTAATGCCGTATACGCCTGAACAGAATGGGTGCAGTGAACGAGAGAACCGTACGATGTCGAAATGGCAAGGGCCATGATGCATGCACACGAGGAGCTTCCTCAAGTTTTGTGGGCAGAGTTGGTGAATACAGCTACTTACATTTTAAATAGAACAGGACCAACAACTGTGGATCACAAATCGCCATTTGAGTTGTGGTTTGGGAAGAAACCGCAAATCCAGTATTTGAGGATCATTGGCTCGACTTGCTACGTGCATATTCCTAAACAAAAGAGGAAGAAGATACATAAGAAGGCAAAGAAGTGCATTTTAGTAGGCTATGACAACGATGACGGTTACAGACTCTGGAATAAAGAGTCAAATATTTAGTTCAAGAGATGTGAATTTTGATGAGAGGCCACTTGAGTCAAATATAGAAGTCCCAACATCTACTAAAGAGGTGACTGAAATAGAAATTCCTGTGCATGTCAGAAAGGAAGATGACGTTATAACTACACCTGTCACAGTTGAAGCACATTTTTTGAAAGGGATAATGAGCTTGAGTTGTCTGAGAACCAAGGCGTTATGGAAGCTCCCGTTGCTAACAGGGATGAGGCCGAGTTTGAGGATGCGCGGTCGGAGGTGTCAGGACATAACGAATCTATTGAAGTAGGGGGGGACAATTGTGAGAACGAGGTATTAGAAGAGTTGGCAAGGCATAGCATGAAACTTAGAGATCGATCTCTCCTTAGACGACCGGAAAAATTCAATGATTATGTGTGTTTTATCGGCACTAGTATTGATAGTTATACAGAACCAGTCACTTATAAAGAAGCAATAGTCTGCCAAGAAAGGAAATTATGGCACAAGGCTATGGATAACGAAATTAACTCTCTGACAGAGAATGAAACGTGGGTTCTTAAAAATTTACCCGAGAATCATAAAGTCAAGCTCAACCCTGACGGGTCAGTTGAAAAGTATACTCGACTTGTGGTAAAAGGCTTTCGACAAAAAAGGGGAGAAGATTATGACCAGACGTTCTGCTCTGTAGCCAGAATGGCAACAGTTAGAGCTGTACGCAGTGTAGCTGCTAGTATAGCTAGCTGAATGAAGTTAAGTCAATTTGATGTCTCCACAGCTTTCCCATATGGATATTTATCTGATGAAGAAATATATATGACTGTCGGTTAACATTCTTGCGGAGACTCTCATATTCAAAGATTGTTTCAATATGGATTGAATACTTCCATATGAAATGCCCGTTTCTTGAATAAAGTATCGGATGGTAACTCTTCGGTCGCTCAATACAATTTTCTCGACTTTCGCAACATTTTATTAGGTGACTGACGTCGATGGACGGCCGCAACGATGTTCGTCTTCCGTGCTCGTTCTCCCTACTCGAAATTGAGAAGCCCACCTTGCGACAGTGGAATACGGCGGAGCAGACTCCTAATGTTGCCTCCAAATCGCAATGAAACTCTTGCGTCGTTAACTTTTTAAACAGAGGTATTTAATAACGGCTCGCACTACGTTTTTCTCAATTTTCGAGAACACGTTGCGAGACGAAGCAAACAAATGACTACATTCAGAAAAAAACAAAAGAGAATCTATCTATCTGAGCTATGCCTACTAATATTACAAATATGTATCCGAGCTATGCCTGCCAATATATTTCTTTTTCTTACCAAGGAGTATGTCGTTCTCGCTACTTTTTGATCCCTCCTAGTACATACCCTGGGGGTATCTTCATAGTATTCAGCATTTTCCACAAAGAATTATCTTCACTTTTGTATGGTGATAAGAGTCTTCAGCCTTTCATGCAAGGTGTTATTCTCGTTTTCTGCAAGTATAAGTTTAAGTTCTTTTTGGGCTTTGTTTAGTGCTGTTTTGTTGTGTCTATTTCTGCTTGTCTGCCATTGTCGTCTTAATCTTCTCTTTTCCACTATTTTCTTCCCGATAGCCAGGGTATAATCTCGGTTCTCTGGCATACATTCTATATATGGTGTGGACAGCCATGCTGCTTTCTGGATTAGATTAGTTATGCATCCTCAACTTATTCCTCCGTTTTGAGAGAGATCTGTATACCACCATTGTCATTTATATAGTCGCGGAAGGATTGCCAATCAGTTTTTTTGTTGCAGTGTCTCTCGCGGTTCTTTCCAGATGACATTAGTGCTAAGAGAACATATGACAGGTGTGTGATCTGAGGAGCCATCTAGGCATGATTCAATCTTTGTGTATCTTTGTCATTCCCTTGGTAATAAAGAAGTCAATGAGATCTGGTATTTTGTTATGATCAGTTGGGCAATAAGTTGGTTCCCCTGTTGACGGAACATTCAGTGAATTTTTCTGCAAGGCCTTGTTTAGCTCTCGTCATCTAGTTGTTGTCAATCTAGAACCCCAGTCGGTGTTTTTGGAATTTCAGTCTCCACCAATGATGAATTTGCCACCAAGCGTTTGGAAGAAGTCGCTGAATAGTTTTTCATCAATGCGATGCGCGTGGAGGGCAGTACACAGCGGCAATATTCAGCATCCCCTGCCAGTCATCTATAGACAGTATACTGGCTTGTAGGTGGTCGTGCCTAAGGGAGATTACGTGCGGGGTTCCACAGGGGTCAGTTCTCGGCCCCCTCTTATGAAAGCTCGCCTACGATGCGTTCGCCAGCATAGTCTGTTAGGTTAGCCGGCACCACTCGGCATATGTACTTACCTCAATATATTTTGGATCGTCTTGCACGAGACTTAACAAATTTTACAATAAAACAGTTTGTGTTCAGGTGTCTAAATATGAGCTCTAATTGCAATTCAGTTGCCGTGGGCAAACTGTAATTTTGGTATGAATATTGAAAAGCTTAAGATTGGCTCGCAATCAGAGCTCATATTTCCCCACACTTATTCTATTCTTTTGATCTGCTAAATTCTGGAATACTTATTCTCTTTAAGGAGTCTAACCATTTCACCGTACCATACCACAAACTTATCCGTATCGGCACATGCAAAAAATATTCTTTGTAGGTATAAATTAATATGAAGCAACGTGTGAACTACTACGTACGTACGTAATTTGTATATTACGTAAATTACGTAAATTAATTTAATTATTAATTAATAATTAAAAAATTACGTAAATCAGTTCTACGTTTTATGTGATTGAGAACGATGATATACTCGAATTTTTTTTGCGCGCGACGTCTTCCTCTCTCTTTCAGCAGTCTAGACGGCGCAAAACGCGCGTAGTATCCCGAGCGTGCATCCGCGCATTACTTAGATTGAAAGAACCAATACATTTTATCCATACGAACAAGCAAACATACAGATAGCTCGCGCGCATACGCTTTGCTTGTTTCGCGCCATCTGCGGCTTCTTTGTATTGCCATGCCATGAAAATATTTCAAATTTCGTAGCCATAATAAGCCATAATCAACATTTTTATTTAATATCGAGCTTTAAAACATCCCTTTTATTAATTTCCAGACGGCATTATCAATATTTTTTCAAGAAGTCGCCATTCCTGCTGGCGCTAACGGGATTGCTGCGCCACACTACCGTCAGGTACCTCAATCTCATAACTAATATAATACTCTACCTAGTGCCACAGAGTAGTTAGCAAATGGAGTGTTAACAAGCAGCGAGTATGAGAAATGCAGTTACGCGAATACTACGTATATCGCCACGACTATCGCAAGTCGGCATTACGTCGTATGACCGTACTCATCACTGGCAATAGTGCAATGATCGATCTCTGTTTATGCCCTACGCAACTTACAAATTAATTGTATGAAATTCATTGGTAAAAACTAATATGTCTACTCCTTACCTACTATGTATTTATCATTTAAGAAACAATATTTCGTTAATCTTATTATTATAATTATTCGATATTCGGCCTCCTCTGCCAATTTCCTTTATTTTCCTAATATCGAAAATTATAACACTATTCGGCCGAATACCGAATACCTATTAAATTTGATCTACTCAGAATATTTCTGATAAAATTAAAGTAAAGAAGCTATTTTTACCTCCAAGATTAATATTCGTATTGAGATCACATTTGGTACTTAACACAGAAAATAAATTCAACAAAACTGGCGGTGGAACCAAATCAGATTTTAAGCACGCTTTTGTTAGCTTGGTACGTAACTATGTAAACGGAATTGATTTGAAACTTCGCACTATTTTCAAGGACCGATGACAATGCAACTTCGTTCCAAAAAAACACGTCGTTGTAGTTAGCCGATGTAAAAAATAGAAAATCATTTTCAATAAGTTTAAAATAAGAATAGAATGATTAACAAAAAAATTACATTATTGTAAAAAAGCGTGGGGTGCTTTATCAGATATTTTCACGATGACGTGATTATATTGAAAATTATTTTCTAATTTTTTTATCTACAAAAGCGTGTTTTTTTTAACTTTTATTTTTATGTCGTGTTTTATTTGAACAACCTTTATATTATTATTTTTTTATCTATCTGCAATCAGCCTTTGGCCTATAATCAGATTTGACAGTTGGAGTTTGCACACCTGTGATGTGTCACCTCATGTATGAATGATTACTAGTTGTCCTTAAATTGAAGCTATACGTTTCCTTTTGAGTCGAGATGTAGTCACTGACACTGGTCTCCCAATAGTGCTACGGCAAGTCGATTTCCGTGTTGCTGGAGTCTTTACTTATAGGCCCTGCAAGCCCGATCTACATCATCCTTAATAGTAGCAATTTGTAGGTACTCATGTACTTCAGTGATCCTTGTGAACCAAGGGGCACAGCTTATCATCTTTAATGCTTTATTTTGAAAGTGTTGCAGTATTTCTATGTTTGAGTGGCTTGCTGACCCCCAGAGTTCTACACCATATGTCCATAATGGTTTAAGAATGCACTTGTATATGATAACATTGTTTTCCAGACTGAGCGAAGACTTGTCTACCTATGAGCAAGTACCAGTCTCTGAGTTTTCTGTTTGCCTGTTCCCTTTTAGCCTATATATGTTCGTGCCAGGTAAGCCTTCTATCCAGGTGTACACCCAGGTATTTAACCTTGGTTTGATGAGGTAGAACGCTTCCTTCGAATGTTACTGACTGATTTTCCAGCACTAGCTCCGATTCTCCATTTTTTCAGCCATATTCCAATTTTATCCAGTTGTTCTTGGAGTTTCAGAGATGCCTTGATATGGCATTTGTCACAGGATAAGACTGCAGAATCATCGGCATAGGTTGCCCTGACAACTTGCTCGGAGGTGGGTAGGTCTGTATGTCTGTATACAGAACTGGACCGAGAACAGATCCTTGAGACACTCCAGCTTCTATTTCATAAAAGGATGATATGCTATCTCCGTGCTTAACCTGGAATGATTCGATGTGTTCAAGTAAGACTTAAGGAGCATGTATGCAGTGTGAGCTAACCAAATGTTTTGTTTACACAGTAGCCCCTTGTGCCACACTCGGTCGAATGCCTGCTGAACATCAAGAAAGACAGCCGAACAGTATTCTTTTTTCTCCAAGGATTTTCGGATTGTGTGAGCCACTTTGTGTACTTGTTCTGTCGTTCCGTGATGTGCGCGGAAGCCGAATTGGTGCTCTGGTATTGTATTCTGTTCTTCAAGTATGGGTAGCAAACGCCGCAGAAGAATCTTCTCAAATAATTTTGAAAGTAGTGGAAGTAGACTTATTGCCCTATAAGAGGTAACTTTAGAGGGAGATTTTCCTGGCTTCGCAACCATATTTATGATGGAGATTTTCCATAAAAGCAGAAAATAATTCAGCCTCAAAACTTCATTAAAGAGGACAGTTATCAGAACAATGCATTTTTTTAGTAGGTGCTTCAGGACTTCTGATGTTATTAGGTCAAACCCTGGCGCCTTTTTTACTTTTAGATGTTTTATGTCTGCCCTGACTTCAGCAAGGGTACTAGGTCTTTGCGGTAGAGACATCTGCTGGTCACTATTAAGAATGTCATCGATGTCATTCTCTGGGTACATATCATTAGGTTCGTATGGTTTAAACACGTCTTTGAGGAATTGGGCTAAAAGCTCTGCTTTTTCGGCAGGTTTTCTCGACCAGCTACCATTTGGCTGTTTTAGTGGAGGCATGTGCTCCCTTGGCCTTTTCAGTGACTTGGTAATTTTCCAGACAGACTAGTCATTTCCTTTGTTAGGTGATAAAGTTCTCAGCTTATTTTGAAGGGTGATGTTTTCATTTTCTTTCGAGCATTTGCTTCAATTCCTTTTGTGCTTTATTTAACGCTCTTTTGTTATATTCAGTTTTGTGTGCCATTGCCTCCTCAGCCTTCTTTTTGTACCTACCATCTTGCGTATTTCCAGTGTCATGACTTAGTGAATTGTGATTTATATGTGAAGTAGACATCCAGGCAGCTGTTTGAATAAGGTTGATAATACTAAAAGTAGCATTTTCTATATCTTCCTCTGTTTTGAGAGGGATTTTTAAAATGGCATTTTCTTGTATATAAATCTGGAAGGTTTCCCAGTCCGTTTTATTATTATAAAGCCTTTCACCGGGCTCATTCCAAATAATTGTTGTGCTAAATGTGCATATTACTGGTGTATGATCAGAACAGGTGTCTAGTCATGATTCAACTTTTGTATAGAGCTCTGATATTCCATTGGTAACACAAAAGTCGATAAGGTCTGGTGTCTTTCTAGGGTCAGATGTTGGTTCTGCTTTTGTGAGTACCTCAAGAGAGTTTGCATCTATGGCTTTTTTCAGTTCTCTGCCTCTTGTTGTTGTTAGTCTGGACCACCAGAAGGTATTTTTGGAATTCCAGTCCCCTCCTGCAATGTTAGATACATACCACCAAGTGTTTGGAAGAAATCTGAAAATCTGAACATTTGTTCTACAACTCGATGCCGGGGAGGACAATAAACAGCAGTGACTGTGAGTGAACCTTGCCAATCGTCAACAGACACAACAGTGGCTTGTAGATATGCCTGCTTGAAGTTTGGAAGAGCGTGTTGTTTAATGTTTTCTTTAATTATTATGGCAGTTCCAGCATGATATGTCCCATCTGGGTGGTTAGTGTAGTATATTTTGTAACCTCTAATTATAATTATTTTTCATCTCTCATGTGTGACTCTGAGATTAGGAGAATGTCTATGTCATTAAGTCTGATGAATAGTTCCACGTCTTGCATATTTGAAGATAAGCCATTGATATTCCATTCAGCAATACGAAGAAATTTCATTTTTTACATTGGGCGGTTACTAATGTTGTTAGGAGTTTTTTTTTTACCCATTAGGGTACCTATTTGCTGTATGAGAATATCAATTTTCTATAAAGAGTTTGATGGCTGAGATTGTTGGATCTCTGGTTTTTTGTCCTAGTCTTTTAAATGTTGTCTACCATAGCTACTTGACTTTACTGGTGGAAAGTTATCTATCTGAAGCGAGGTTACATTAGCGTTTTTTTTGTTTTTGTATATATGGTAATGTGGGCTTTTTGTAAAATTGGTGTTGCATTTTTCTTGCTCGAATTTCCTTATGTACTTGGTAGCCCCTGTAGTTTGCAGGATGATTTCCAAGACATAGTGTACAAGTAGCTGGTGTGTTACGGTATTTCTTTGGACAGTCTATAGTTCTGTGTCCCTCTGCACATATAACACATCAAAAGGGGCGCATACAATTGTTTTTCGCGTGCCCATATTGTTGGCATCTTGTACATTGTGGGATTTCGTTTGTTTTCCGTTGATCCTCTAACTTTACTTTTGTGTTATATATGAACTCTACGCGTTTTACGTATGGGTTGGTTGGGCCCGGTTCTACATTTACAAAGAACATATCCAGTGGCTTCTTATTTCTTCTGAAGAGTGCACATATAATTTCACCTCTGACTTTATTTCCTATCTCCTTTCTTGCTTAAACAATAGCTGTCTTAGGCGTTGTATGATGTAGATTTTTAATCACTAGTCTACAGCATCTTTTCTCTTTCTGTGTGAAGGTATGTCCAATGAGGCCATTTTTTCGAATAAGATCAACCATGTCCTTGTAGACTTCAGTGGTATGTGACATTATTCTGAACATTATTCTGAGCTGGTTTCTATTAATTAATCTATAAGAATAGCTGACACTTGCAACAGACTTATTCAGGAGTTCTGTTAATTTAGATAGGTCCTCTATACCATAAAGAATAATTGGCGGAGGTTTGCTAATCTTCCTGGTGTGGGTTTGACATTCTGCTGGTTCCTCAGGTAAATCTACAGGTAGTACATTGTACCTATTAGAGGTGTTGATAAAATTCTGCAATGGGTCATCATGGTCTATGCTTTCTACGCTTGGTGGGCTATTGGGCTTTCTTCGTTTTGGGTTGCGTTGAGTGGGTATTCTTTGCCATGAGGGTGGGCACTTAAAATTACTACCTGTGGTAGTTTAGTTGGGGTTTGAGGTGCTTCCTCTTTCGAGGTGCTAGGTAAGCTGAGGGTTGAGGCCATTCTGCCGCTCTTCGGAGCCTGGCTCAGAAGGAGCGAGCGCGTCACCTACCGTCTAACGCAGGTGTTCACCGGTCACGGTTGTTTCGGTGCGTACCTGCACAGAATAGGACGCGAGGTTACGGCACAGTGCCACCATTGTGAATGCGACCAGGATACCGCACAGCACACGCTCGAGGAGTGCCCTGCGTGGGCGGCCGAGCGGCGGATCCTGGTCGATCGGATCGGGCAGGATCTCTCTCTGCCGGCAGTAGTGTCGGCTATGTTGGCAGAGCATGAAAATTGGAGTGCAGTGGTCTCCTTCTGCGAGAGCGTCATGCTCCAGAAGGAGACTGCAGAGCGGGATCGGGAGAGGGCTGATCCCGCAAGGAGAAGGACGAGACGGCGCCGGGGCAACAACCGTCCCGGCTCCCAAGTCCAACACGCCTGAGCCCCCTGCCGTCACTACATGGTGGGGGGCCTCGGGGGTCGCGGGCGCGCAGATTGGGGAGTCTGCGTGCTCACACCGAGCGACCCCCGGGAAGACGGTGGCGCGCACGTGGTCACGTGCCGCCGTGTGCGTAGCACAGCGCAAAGCGAGGCTTGGGGGGATCCTTTACAATCCTCCCCGGGAAGTGCCTGGGGGGGCGACCTTTTTACAGTCGCCTTCCCTCTGCTAGAGGGGGTGACCGCTTTACAGTCATCCCCTCCGTGATGTGCCTAAAGGCGTGGTACCAATGGGCGGCTCTAGTGTGATCTTACGAGGACCTGGAGCCCCCCTTCGGTGCCGAAGATGACCGCTCCAGTGGTTTTAGCCGGTAGGAGTCCGGCATACCCCTTCACCCTTCCCCGGGGCGAAGGAAGTTCCATGTAGAATTTCCACTGGACATCAATAAAAAAAAAAAAGGTAAGCTGAGGGTATTCCCTAGCGATGAAGACCTAGGCCTTGTAATAAAAAAGTTCGGATGCAATGCTTGTTGTACGAGTCGTCTGGTAGAACTGTTATTGTGAACAGTGACATTGTCCTGTGAAAGGGCCTGGTTATCCGACTTCTCACAAATATCGTTCTCAGTGGGATGCAAAGTTTGTTGATTAACAGAGTCTCTTTTCGGAGGTGTACTTAAAAGTCAGGTCTTCTTTGCAAATGGGTCAATGTTGGTGTGTTCTGTTACTGATGTTGGCGGATTTTTTGTGTTTTTTTTCACCCTGTGCCGGTCACTCTTATTTACCAGGACCGCTAAGACGGACGATAGTCGTCCCCGTTGTTAAAAACAAGACCGTCAAGTCAAGAGGTTCGCTACCACCATGGCTAAGGTGCTTGATGGGTCTGTTGAATGGCTGCCCAGTTTGCGTTTAAAGCGGAAGTGTCGATGAAGAGTACCATCCTTAGCCTAAAACTCTACTGTCAAGTACTACAACGCGAGAAGGACGTAGCTGTACACGTGTTTTCTCGATTTATCAAAAGCTTTCTCGTCGATCGTCGTTCGTTCGATTTATGATGTGCTATGGGACAAGTTGAGGAGCGCTGGTGTGCCGGCGGAGTAACATTCCTTCTCAGATAATGGTACGCTCACCAGATAGACCGGGTGCGGTGGATCGGTACTGTCGGATGAGTACAGGATGGAATGCGTTGTAAGGCAAGCAGTTAAGCTCGCCTCTGTTACTTAATTTATATGTGAACCAGCTTATTGAGCGGCTGAGCGGCACTCATATCATTACATTACATGTACAGTACGTGTAACAATAACATAAGTTTCTTTCTTTCCTTCATAAGTTACGCGGACAACATGGTGTTGCTCAGTCCATCGATAAATGGGCTAAGAGATTTAGTATCGACCTGCGGCGGAGATCGGGCCTTAAACAAAACTTAAAAAACAGCTTCCAGTGTTAAAAGCACCTAAACAACAGCCCGACATGTGTGGCCAGTATATCCCAACGGTGTACTTAATGTGGTTGATAATTTTAAGTGCCTGGGTCACGTTGTGACCAGCGACCTACGGGATGATAGCGACATAGAACGAGAGCGCAGGGTGTTGGCGGCGAGGAGCAATATGCTCGCCCGTAGGTTCGCTCGTTGCACTGCGGACGTCAGTGTGTTGTTCATTTAAGGCGTTCTGTCAGTCCTTTTGGAATATTTCCAGTTGGAATAGCTTCGTGAAAATGATTGTTGGCTGACAGGACTGGATCCAAAGACACGGAGTGGAAGGTAGTTATAGGTTTACGAAAATAAATCAACTGCTAATAATCCTAATATAGCATATAAATAATAAAGTAATAATCTCTTATTAGTAACATCACTATCGCACTATATATATGGACTGTGATATGACGGTTCTATTTTTATTTTTATTAATAAATTCCGTGTGGTGTCCGGATTAAGAATATAGCACTGCTCCATCTCCCTAGGATATCGTAAAAGACGACTAAAGTACACTAAACCAGAGGGATGGGCAGCAGCGTCCCTTCTGTGGAACAGCAGCCATAATGCGCTCACGAAATCGCCTGCCAAGCGTGGTGGGTATTGGCAAATTCACCCCAAAATTATGACACAATTGTGTAAATTGATGAGGGAAGCTTTTGTTTAGCAGTGGGAGCCCTTTGGCTGATATGATGAGTAAATTATTTTTGTTTTAACCGCTTGAGCATAATAAATTATACTTTTGTTGTTACCTCATGTTAGTAGCCCTACACACAAGATCTTCAGAATCATCATATTCACTGTCTTGCCGTGGTTTGACGGCATGCTTGGCGAGGTGGCTAAGTGAATGGCTGGCTGCGCTACGGGTCGCGGTTCGATTCTTGCACGGAGCAAGTATTTGTGTATCCTACAGATAATCCGGTCCAAGTTTGGGTGGTGCATGTGAAATGTGATTTGAATTGTACCTACTGTGTCATCATATTTATTCACGAACATAATAAGAAAAATTAAAATAATATATATAATCTATGGGGAACAAGGTGTGGTGTTCCTCCATAGAAAAGGGTGGATCCTCCAACCAGGCGGGTGGTATGCCTGGCGGGCCGATGCCCAATGGTTGATGTTGGGCGTCTGTATAAAGCAGCGTCGTGCGAATACTTTGTATGTGTGATTCAGGATTCTTTGACGTCATCGGAGGGTTGCAATTAATGAAGTACTTAGATGTTGCTGTGAGTTGTAGATGTATAGTGGCGATATAGGTGTCGCCACAGTGCCAAATATAATGTTTAAATTTGTGTAACTACGAACCTACTCGTATCTGTTGACCGTGTAATACTATGGTAGACCATTCTTAATATTATAGTATTATTTATTGGTAATAAACAGAAGCTATCTGCCTGCAACCTGTTCATTAAAACGATTTTTGATTATGTAAAGCTTTTTAAATAATGTTCTGGTCTTTTATTGTTTCCAAAATCTTAAGGCCCCGTAATATCATGCCAGGAACTCACTTTTTCTGTTTGCATCAGCGTATTATCAGTAACATTGTCTTATTAAAACTCTTAGAAGCTTGCTTAGACTGCTGAATGACGTGGCGCGCATTACTATCTAGATTCGAAACGTATTAATAGTATCTACCCTTGACCAAGGCCGGTAGGTATAATTCGCCCATAGTAAACTGGCCTACATAGCCTCAAATATAGGTTTTTTAAATATAATATTTAAAACCCAATAAGTATATTGAATAGACGATTACCTAGATGCCGTTTAAATAAGAGGTTAACACTGCTAAGTATAGGAATTTTATACATTAACATTAAATTTAAAAAATGTTTCAGCAACTGATGACACCTTGCAATACGCCAGCCACTCCACCTAATTTCCCCGACGCGCTAGCGGCGTTCTCGCGGTTGTCGACGACGGGCAGCCCGAACAACGTAGGCGGGGGATACGCGAACGCGGCCGCGCCGCCCGTATCCCCGCTCGCCACACACCCCCCACCACCACCGCCACCACCACATGTGCAGATGAATATGTTTCCTGGCTCTCCAAATTCTCAAACAAATTATTCATCAATCTCCTGCTCAACTGCTGTTAGTATATATAATTTACTCACGTGATAAATGTTTCATAACGAACATTTCTTAACTTATGAAAACTTAACATTGATCATGTTATAATCATCTTTTATAGGCATGACTAACTGAACCCGCGACTTCGTCGGCGTGGAATTTGGATACTCGTAACAAGTTGTTGAAAAACAATCCCTATTATTACTATATTATAGTAACTAGCTGGGACCCGCGGTTTTACCCGCGTTTAATTTAAAAGAAATTTAGAGTACTTCGACGTAGACACTTGACATAGAATATATATATTGGATTTCAAGGGTTTTATTTTTTTACGAGGTACCCTAATTATTTTTCTAAAATAAAAGTAGCCTAAGTTGTTCCTTATAATATCAGCTATCTGCCAGTGAAGGTCCCGTCAAAATCGGTCCAGCCGTTTCGGAGATTACCCGGAACAAACAGACAGACAGACAGACAAAAATTTAAAAATAGTGTTTTTGTTATATTTAACGTACATACTTTCATATGCATTTCGTAAAAAGCTGTTGTTTTGACATTACAAACAGACACTTCAATTTTATTTATTTGTATAGATAAAGTGAGAGTGTGAGTTTGCTTGTTTATACATTGGGTAGTAGTCAAGGAAACTACATTAAATATCTGTTTGTATAAATCATATTACATTCCGGGTGTTGTGGTTTTTATAATCATAATACTTACAAAATTAATATTTCCAAAAGATTATTTAAATGTAGTCAGGATTCAAACTCAGATCATCACTGTCAAACCTGTTACCTGTTAAAATAGTTTCGCAAAGATAAAGGTTATTTTAATTCTTGAACTCACCCTTTTCTGTCGCTTCTCTTAAGTGGAACTCTGAAAACGATATAATTTTGCAAAATCATTAAATCATGATCTTTGCTTTCTATCGGACCACATACTATTTCAAGCTGTATCCCGGGTTCCGGGTTGAGATGCAACATATCTCAAGAGTTGAAATGAGTTTATTAGCTCTTAACAGCCTTATTAAAATTCTCCAGCCGTCATGTGGTGATGCCGCAAACAGTCGGATAGTAATTATAAAAAGACAATCCAAATTCCGTGTGGTGTCCGGATTAAGAATATAGCACCACTCCATTTCCTCCCGTGGATGTCGTAAGAGGCGACTAAGGGAATCTAAACCAGAGGGATGGGCAGCAGCGTTCCTCCTGTGAAGCGGTAGCCATACTGCGCTCACCAACCCGCCTGCCAAGCGTGGTGAGTATTGGTAAATACCCCCCAAAATGATGACACAGTTGTGGAATCTATGGGGGAGGCCTTTGTTCAGCAGTGGACGTATAAATGGCCGATATGAATCCAAATTTAAAAAATAAATTGACGTTTACTTTATTGCTTATTTCTAGTATTTCCGTTTTCGTGAATATTTTCAATATAGAGACGTTTCGTCAACTATAGTTCTATATTTATACAGATTCAGATTTGATTGAATACTGTCACGCGTCTACACCACTAAGCTGTTTATTACGCATTAGGTATAGCTGAATATAGAAAATATTATGTCCCTTTCAGTATAACCACTGGTGCCGCCTCCCTCTCCCGTACATATTTAAGATAATATTAACATCATTGTGACGCTTATTTTTTGAGGGACCTATTTCTTTAACAAAATGAAACATTCTCTCATTAATCTCCTTTGCTTATTATCAGCAAACTCATTGAGATCATCCAACGACCAGATGAACCGTAAATTGATGCGGGAGGCGCAGGGCCGAGTGTTATGGCGCAACTTGGGAGAGGCCTGTGTCCAACAATGAGCTGCGGTAGACTGAGTAAATGATGATGATATTATATAAAAAGCTGTGTGGTGCCGGCTACGATAAGCACCAACCCATCTTATCCCTCGGGTGTCGTAAAAGGCGACTACATGATTAGCTGGAGGATGGGCAGCAGCGTCCTTCGAGTACATTAACAACTCAACTGCGATCGCCAACCCGCCTGCCAAGCGTGACGATTATGGCGAAACCCCCCAATGAGCACACAACACACCCATATAGGTCGTTGTGGTGATCTTTGGGGGAGGCCTGTGTCCAGCCGTGGACTTTATTCGGTCGAAATGATGATTATAACAAAAATATTTTTTCCACAGATGTGCAGCGACAACATGCCAAGATAAATTTGAAGATATTAGTTTAGGAGCATCTATAATTTATTTTTCTAATGGTGCGCGATGTGAGCTGTGGAATTGTGTATGAAATGTATATTACTTTAGTAAATGCCCCATAGCAGCGTTGGTTTGCTGGACAATATTTGGGGTGCTGAACTGTAGTCAATCATGGTAAACTTATTATTGTATCTACATATTTATAAATATTTACATTGGTTTCAGAATCTGCACAATAAATCCTAAGAATTGTGGTAGTAATCGAAATTTACAATGTATTGATTTGATTGTAAAAAATATTGTTAATGTAATGAAATCGTAAATAATCATGACTTCAATAACATACAGAATGAGGATTATGCTTTAGCTTCTAAAGTTATAGTAGTACTCTGATGATTAGTAAGACCATTATGTGAAATACAAATAAATTAATATTAATAACATTGACACTTGATTATTGTTATAATATTTATAATCATTATTAGGAAATAACTATTTATACTTTGCTACAGTTTGTTACTGTGGTTACACCAACCATTTCAGGAGTATAAATAAAGTAATTGAAATTCAACGATTGTGACGAATCTTATTGGATAAACTTTACTAGGTCAAAACCTTTTTTTACTAACCCAGTGGAAATACATCATGTACTTCCTCCACCTCTGGGAAAGGCGGAAACCACCGAAACGGTCATCTTCGGGACCGAAGGGGGCTCCAGGGGTGCAATTCCTTAAGCTCAAACATCCATACATCCTTGAATACAGAATCGAAATAACAGTGTAAAACCAATTCGGTATTCACTAAGACATGATTGAAGTTATTCAAGGACACGTTACAGAAGGTAAGCCATGAGGACCAGTCTTAGCGAATACGACATTGACCTATTCTGTTCTGTACTCAAGGATGTATGGATGTTTGAGCTTAGATAATTGCACCCCAGGTCCTCGATACAATCTTACTAGAGCCACCCACTGAAGCCCCGCCTTTAGTTACTTCTCGGAGGGAATTACTATGCCAAGACCTAGTACTTATCTCTATAGCGTTCGAAGTAAAAATGAACATCGATCTTAAAAACATTGTCAATAACTGTCTATTCCGTATGGTGTCCAGATTAAAAATATAGCACCGCTCCATCTCCTCCCGTGGGAGTCGTAAAAGCTAACTAAGGGACTTTAAACCAGAGGGATGGGCAGCTGCGTCCCGTTTGTTGAACAGTAGCCATCCGACACCATATCGAAGATATTCGGGACATTAGCGTGTATGATATTAGGATGACCCCGAAACAACTTAAAAATAACAAGGCACGGGGTGATGACGGAATTACGACAGAGCTTCTGAAAGCGGGTGGAACACCGGTACTTGAAAGTCCTTCAGAGGCTATTCGATTCCGTCTTACTCGAGGGCTCAACGCCGGAAGCATGGAAAAAGGTGAGGTGGTGCTCTTCAAAAAGGGATCACACCCTGCCGATGAATTATAGACCAATCTCATGTCTGAGCCATGTTTAAAAGCTGTTTTCAAGGGACATCACGAATCGTCTCGAGTGCAGGATTGATTACTTCCAGCCTCTGAACAAGCTGGTTTCTGAAACGGTACCATAGACCACACCCACACATACACTGCGGCAGGTTATACATAAGACAGGAGTTTTATATGCAACTATGCTCAGCGTTTGTGGACTTTGAGAAAACCTTCGATTTGATCTAAACTTGGGCGTTGTTGCAATCTCTGCAGCGGTGCCATCACAGAGTACCTTTTATAAATCTGAGATAGAGTTATCAGTTAAAGATCTCGAATAGAGCGACATCTGCTGGTTTGTGAATGTCAACTGTTGCTCACGTATAGGCTCTATTAATGAAATTATTCGTTTCTTTTAATTAAAATAGAAATAAAACAATCATTGAGAATTTACAATAATTTATTTATTTTAAGTTACAGTCACGTACATACATTATAATTTAATAGGTCTTATAGATAAAATAATTATTACTAAGTATGCATGTACATGTACCCAGTTAAGTGCAACTGGGTGCGAGCATTTTACCCATGACTTTGTACAGTATACAGAATTAAGTTTTGATTTTAATAAAAAGTTAAAATAGTATTTCTAGCCATTGTTTCCTATTATAAAGGGGTTGAAATGTAATATACGCAATGTTTGCCGTACGTAACAGGGAGACACCATCTACATAAATAACACATAGTATGTGTGAATTATTTTAAGTAAATCATTAATGTATAATAAAAAAGAGCACACGCAACGACGCTACCCTGAAGTATGGAGTGTTTGATTATTCTACTGTCAGCTTCTATCCTATCCTACCTCAGAAATCTGATTATTTTTATCATCATGATATTCTATCTCTTCGTATTATTTGTGTCACAAAGACTAGAAGCAGTTAAAACCGTACCCCTGATACCTGCCGCGTATATTTTTCTAGTAGTCGTTTATGTAATACTTTATCGTAAGCTTTTGTCATATCTTGAAATAGATCTATTAAAGTTAAAGATAAAAAATAGTTTTTATTCACGTTAAACCGTTTATCTATAGGACTTATGAATAGTCAAGACTTTAGTTGCCACGTTTCAAGATGTTGATTTTCCATGGAGAAGAATGGACAAGCAACTCCATGGTTTTTCAATACAATATTTTTTGACTACATTTTTCTCGAAATGAAGTTAACGTGAGGATAATGCAAGAAAAAGAGTCCAAACTTCTTAAAGTCTAAACTAAACAGCTATTAGCGTCGCTCAGTTCAACAATATTGTAGGGAAACTTAGCAACTCGATACAAGACGCCACCATTAGCAGGACACTTGAGTGAGAATGATATACATAAACTGCTACACAAATATCACGTCAGTAAAACAAAATAATTGAATAACCCACATGGTATTTGCACTAATAGAGTCATAATCAAATCTAAATGCATAAAATGAAAGTAAATAAAAATAATCAATGTCATAACAAATCTCAACCCCAAGCGTTTTTGTCGTATAACATATATTCTGTAATTTTATCAGTACAGTTACAGATTTTCCTACATAGATTCTGTTTTATAATGGACTTAAATTTATTGAGAATTTATTTTTGAATATGACCTGGGATTTTATTGTAAAAACGTACAGACTGACATTTAAATTAATTGCTTATCTTCTGGAACCTAGCAGCAGGAACAACAAGTTTGTCTATAGCTTCCTGCTTCCTGAATATAGACTTATATGTCATTAATTAAATTTGTTTTCCATAATCAATCATAATTGAGCAAATTGTCCGGATGTATTGTTTTATACACATTTTTTTGCTGTCTTTTCTGATATTATTTATGGTAATATCCTGAATTTTTTAAACACATCTAATTAAGTTAATGCTATGGTAGGTCAACAACTTTTTGTTTTTTAAATATTCTCGAATTAGAATTGTTTCCATTATTACAGTTGGCTGGACTAAAGTTGAAGTACTTGCAGAAAGTTGGTACGTTATACTACTTTCTTGGGCTGCAGGCTCTTGGATAGTGTCCATCTTCTCAATTTCATTTAAATTCCTATCTGTTAAGTCTTGCATTGGTCTTCTTTCCGACAAAATTGTGAATCCTAAAATTATAACCAATGTGAAAAGATAAAACATAAGTCTTAACTAACTTTAATTAAACTTCCTATAATTTTGACATATAATTTATATAGATTATAATTTAACAATATCTTGTTATTTTCTATCTATGCTTAAAACTGTTAAAGTTACTGCATATATGTTTGTGTGCGCTGTGCTGCGCACACGTTAGTACGTGACCACGTGCGCGACGCCGTCTTCCCGGGAGTCACTCGGTATGAGCACGCAGACTCCCCAACCTGCGCGCCCACGATTCCCGAGGGCCCCCACCATGTTGTGACAGCAGAGGGTTCAGGCGTGTTGGACCTGGGTGCCGGGACGGTTGTTACCCCGGCGCCGTATCGTCCTTCTCCATGCGGGGTCGGCCCACCAGATCCCGCTCTGCAGTCTCCTTCTGGAGCATGACGCTCTCGCAAAAGGAGACCACTGCTCTCCAATTTTCATGCTCTGCCAACAAAGCCTAGACAGTACTGCTGGCAGAGAGAGATCTTGCCCGATCCGATCGACAGGACCCGCCGCTTAGGTGACGCACTCGCTCCTTCTGAGCCAGGCTTCGAAGAGTGGCAGGATAGCCTCGACGACGCTAATTGTACTCACCTGTTAAACTTAATGTTGGAACTGCATTAGGGCTGAGCCTCTTCATGTGTGATATCGAGGTTCAAAATGATCATGGCAAATTCTCAGCTTTGAAAACACACGGTCAGGATCCATAGTTGTTAAATCACCTCCAATTTCATTTATCCATGTAGTAAATCTACTTATTTCCTTATTAGGATTCGGAAATGTATGCAAGACAGTATTGTCAGCTCCTATAAATAAAACAAAATATAAAACTTCATACCCTAATCATTTAATTCCTAAGATAGTTGTGTTTTTACATAATCTATACTAATATTATAAAGCTAAAGAGTTTATATGTTTCAATGGGTCAGTGATGGGTCAGTGTCTGCTTAGGGAGTTAGGTTGCCAGATGGGAAGACTACATTAAGGGCAAAATTTCAAATGTTGGGATTTTAGGGTCGTTGTCGGGAATAATATTATACCCTACCGCTTTCGTTATCTTTCTCATTCTATAATAAAAACATCCTTTTGCTACTGTATTCTGATTTGTGAGCTTTCTTCTTATGAAGAAACTGCTGTGATTCTGTGTCTTGCCGTATTTTGTTTTTGGTGAGAATTAGGTACAACAAATACACTAAAGTATGCGTTTCGTTCAGTCGGAGTGAAGTGACCGTGAAAGGGCGCGGCAATTTTTGAATTTCTGTTTTGGTAAGAACTTTACGAGAAGCTGTTTGTCGGGACATATCTAATTAGAGAACATATTTTTGAGTGATTTGTTTAAGGATATTACTTTATAGAACATTACGCTACGACCAAAAGGAACGCGAGTGATACCACAGGGCACTGCTAGTACACGATAAAAGGCAAAACTGTGTAAGGTGAAATTGTGTTAGGAATATATCTTAAGTATCGGTATAAAAACCACATAGGAATATGTAAGCAGGTACTCACGAGTTCTATTGCAACCGGTACACAACACTTTCTTCGTTCATTATAACGAGCAAACCAAACACAAGGCACAACGATGTCCAAATTGTAAAGCGTGAGTAAAGTTAAATGTATAGGGAAATCAGAAAACAATGGATTAGTAATATGAGAGCAGAATCTTCAGTGTCCCAAATAAAGCCAATTCATACGGTGAAAACAGCACAAATAATAAAATCACATCCATTCGTTTCAGAAAAGAAAAGGAAATTAGAGATTGGCAACTCGGGTTAACTCGATCAACTCGAGTTAGATTTTTACTAATTCGAATTCACGTGATTGCGTTCGCTACGTCACGCTCGCTTGGTGGTGCTATGAGTTCAACTTGAACCACAGTCGCGCCGCCTTATTCGAATGGGTCGAAAGTCAGATTTGAGTACATTTCTTTTTGACATGTTATTTTCAAGGGAAAGTCATGATATTTACGATAATGTCAAAATTATAGGAAGTTTGAATATATAATATCTAATTAACTGCCGCAAAACGAGACACAATTAAAAATCTATTGTGTCTACATGGCTGCGGGCAATTGACAACCGTTCGGATATTCTTATTAACAGTCAAAATTATTCCTTACGTCTTAAATAAGATTGTCATCCTCTGGCTAATCCTATAGTCGCCTTTTAAGACAACCACCGGAATGGGATGGGTTGGTGATATTCGTAGCTGGCACCAAAAGACTATTAAACTATTTATGCTCATAAAAATTATGTAAGCGTTTTCCCCAGAAATTAATCGTTTTGAGATTCTGAGATTCTGGTTTTTCTTGTATGTAACTCGAGTAAATATGCTGAATATCTACAACTACAACTGATCCCGCTTTGAAACTGACTTTGGTGCAGTCAGCGACACAAGACCCTGAACAATTAAAAATTTTCTAATCGGCAATACTCTTTATTTTAAAAACGTTGGTAAACATTCTCAAAACCAGATAATAGCAACATAGTTTAATATTGTTTTGATAAAAAAATATGGCTATGATGCAAAACGAGAACGTGCACGCGAATTGTTTTTTTTTTATTGTTCAACGACTTATGTCGCTGACCGTGCACTTCGTAGCGGCTCTTCTACACTAATTTACACCATAAATGCGAGCATACATTTGTACCCCTATTAGCTGCATAAAAAGACAATATATGATATATATATCCGGTTCTTCCTACTCGAGTTGGGTAACAAATAACTTTGTGGATCGATTATGGATTATCCGCTCGGATAACTCGATTTGCAGTATTTTGAATTCACTAAAAGAAATGTCAAAGCAATTTTTTTTTTTTTTTTGGCAATTGTAATAACATTTTGCCAATGTCAAGTTAAGGAAACTGGGTTCAATATTAAAGTACGGAATCATCAGGATTTTGGAAAATAGAGGATCAGTAATGTAGGAAATGGTAATAGGATATAATATGGAAATACAAAAGGGAAGCAATATATACTTAATAGTATTACTAAATTTTTATATCATTATGAATAATAAACATACTAAGAGCTTCATAAATAAGTTGGTTATTAGATGATAAAAGAATGTGGACAGACGTGGGAAAAGGAATATTGAGCGATATTAGACGGTTGATTAAGGAAGAGGTGTTATTTCTAGAACATGACAAAAATAAGTGATTCAAATCACCGACATCTTCACCGCACTCACACATCTCAGACTGCACAATGTGAAGCCTTGTAAGATGTTGTGGGGTGCACACATGACCTAAACGCATGCGTATCAATATAGAAGTCGTTCTTTTACAAAGCTTCACACTAGAAAACCAAGGTTTGATAGGTATATTTGGTTGAATTAAATAATAAGATTTACCCTTAGACTGACCACTGATGGACCATGCGTCATTCCAGGACTTCAAAAGATAATTATTAGGTAATGTGATAAGATCCTGATGGTAGATTTTGTAAGGATACAAGTCACCACAAGTAATGGCTTCTTTAGCAAGGTGATCAGCCTTTTCATTGCCTAGAATATCACTATGGCTTGGAATCCAGACAAAAACAATATCTATCTTATTAATAAAACATTTATGAATCATATTTCTACAATCGCTGATAACCGGGTTGCTATTCATTTTACAAGGATTTTTAGACAAAGCTCGAAGAGCAGCCACACTGTCAGAAATAATTAATGCTTTTTTAATCTTAGAAATAAGAATGTATTCCAAGGATTTAAAAATACCAAAGCACTCCCCTGTAAACACTGAAGTTTCAGAGGGAAGTTTTATTTTTTGTACAATTTTGGATTCTGTATGATATACCCCTACGCCCACAGTTGATGAACCACCATTCTTTGATGCATCACAGTACACGTGATGCCATTCTGGCCATTTATTGTTTACTATGTCAGTAAATTTTGCATTAGCATTGGGGTCATTTTTATTTATGCCAATATCGAAACATATATTTGGAATTGTTAATAATGCCTTATAGTCATGATTGAATATAGGAAGAAGATGTGAGCTATATGCAGGAGCACTTAACATTTTATATTTGTTATAACTAGAAACTAAACAAGGAGGACATTTATGTAACCAATAAGTAGAAGAAGAAACTTCGTTTAGCAATACTGGGAGTTTGGAATGTAGAGGATGATCAGAGAATTGCATAATTCTAAATAAAAATCTGTCAGATAAATATTGACGACGTAAATGTAGCGGAGGGTCACCACATTCAACACGTAAAGCATTGAGAGGGCTTGATTTCATTGCTCCTGTAATTATTCGTAAAGCTTTAGATTGTATGTGCTCAATTTTTTTGAGACCAGCTAAGTTACACGGTTCTAGTAAAAAGGTTCCATAATCCAATATCGAGCGAATTAATGCATTGTAAATTAATTTTAGAGAAGAGGGATGAGCTCCCCACCAAACGCCGGAAAGGCACCTAATCATATTAATAGCTCTTTCACATTTATCCGATATGTGATCAAAATGTGCTGCTGCAGTCATTTTAGAATCTAAGATGAGGCCTAAAAACTTAACAGAGTTTTTAAGTGGAATAATTTTCTCATCGTATGTTATGGTAATTGATGGTGGAAGTTTCCGTCTTGAAAATAACATAACATTACTTTTCGACGTAGATAATTCCAAGCCATGATTATCCATCCACGTTTTCAAAAGCGTGAGTGAATGTGACATAAGTTGAACTAAGGTATCTAAAGAATTATGGGAGCAATATAGGAGTAGGTCATCCGCATATTGTAAAATAGATATTGAATTATCTAGACTTGAATCCAAGTCATGTGTATATACATTATATAATATAGGACTCAGCACAGACCCCTGAGGAAGTCCCTTCGATACGACTCTTGATGACGAGTCATTATCTAATATTATTGATCTTTCTGTTAACATGTTTATTATGAAGCGTGTTAATACTAAAGGAAATTCTAATTTAATTAATTTCTCTTTAAGAATTCGAATATCTACATTATTATAAGCTGAAGATATATCTAAGAACGCAGCTAATGTGTTATGGTTGCGAGATAAAGCTATACGGATATCAGTTGTAAAGATGCTAAGACTGTCTATAGTACTTCTGCCTTTCCTGAAACCGTACTGACTATTTGGTAAAATTTTATTATGTTCCAGAAACCATTCGAGTCTATTTTTAATTAAATGTTCGACGATTTTAATAATAACTGGCGATAGAGCAATGGGACGATATGATGAATAATGAGTGGGGTCTTTATTGGGTTTTAAAATTGGCAACACTATTTGACGTTTCCAACAAGGAGGAATATAACCTGTCACTATAACATTGTTTATCAATTTTAAATAAAAGTTTATTGCTTCATCCCCCAGATGAGCAAAGAAAGAATAAGGTATGCCGTCTTCTCCCGGAGCTGAATCTTTAACATTACATAATACATACTTTAGTTCTAATAACGAAAATGGAGAATTAATGCCAGATTGTGAGTCTGAGATGTTCTGAGGAATTGCTATGCTATTTATATTTTGTGAAACTGTTGGAGGGGCTAACTGGTCGAGATATGTATCGAATAAAGAAGATGGCAATATATTTAAGGAAGTGTTTGGAACATATGCTGATCGGAACCGCCTTATATTATTCCAAACATCAGAAAAGGGAGTGTTAGGAGAAATGGATGTACAAAACTTTCTCCATCCTTGAAATTTCTTTTCCTTTAATAAATTGCGTGTTTCATCATTGATTTTTATAAGTAAATTAAAGTTATCATGTGACATGTTATTTTGATAGTTGAATTCCGCTTTTTTTCTATTTCTGATGGCTATAGAACATTCTTTATCCCACCACGGAGGCGAAGGGAGTCTAGTTGAGTTATTTTTAGTGGGAAATATCTCATCAGCCGCCTCTATCAAGATATTGGTAAAAGAATTAACATTTTCAAGTAAGCCAGGACACTCAGCTAGGGAACATATTTTTTGTTCAACTGTTGATTTAAACAATTCCCATTTTTCACTATCCAATCTATATTTCATGCGGGGAGACTTGGGTTGTGAAGTATGGTAAGGAAAGTTGCTATTACAAGGTAAGGTGATTAAAATGGGGTAGTGATCACTCCCAAATGTGGATGTAAGGGTAACCCAATTGATGGAGCAAGCCAAATCAGGGGTACTTATTGACAAATCTACAGCGCTTATACCCTCATTTGGTGAAGTACAACGGGTGGGAGACCCAGTGTTTAGTATACATAAATTATGGAAATCAATAATTTGCAACATATATTCACCATTGGCATTTGTTGTGGAACTTCCCCATGAGTTATGTTGAGAGTTGAAGTCCCCCAATAACACAAATGGTCTGGGGATATGGGACAGAATACTGTTAATTTCATTAAAAATTTGTAAAGAAGGGTGTGGAATATATATAGATACAAAGGAAATGTTATTAACTTTGACACATATAATAGAAAACTCACTAGAATGTGAAGGAAGAGATACAATCTTATAGGGTAAATGATTTGTGACTAAAATAGCTACACCACCATAACCATCATACCTGTCTTCTCTTATACAGGAATATTTGGAAATTCTAAAATTAAAATGTGGTTTTAGCCATGTTTCTGACAGAGCTATAATAAATGGGTTATATTTATTTATGAGATATATTAAATCACTTTTTTTATTATTTATGCTTCTGCAATTCCATTGAACTATTGTTGTATAATCCATTGGTTAAAGCATTTATTGTAGATTCAATTATAGGGGCAACGTTGGACGGTATTACTATATTATTTTGTGTTAGAACACTTAATAATGTGACTATAATATCTTTAATATCCATTTGGGATTCTTGAGCATTAATCGTAGTTGATAAGGCACTACCATTAGTAGGGGATAATATGTTATTATATTCATTAATCAATGTATTGTGGGCAACCTGGTCATAGCCAGGTGTAATATGGGGGCGAGATTTGATTTTTGAATATACTGTTTTTTTATAAGAAATATTCTGTTTTGTTGGTTGATTAATTTGAGGACTAAGTGATGTATATTTTTTTGGTGTTGATAAAATGTCTGCATATGGTTTAGAAATAGGTTTATGCAACTTAGCAGCTTCAGCATATGAGACACAATCCTCAGCCATAGTAATTTTTATATTTTTTTGACGTAAGTATTCTGGACATGTCCTACTTGTAGCAAAATGAAAACCTGAGCACAAACAACATAAGCCACAATCATCTTCTACATTACAAGAGTCTCCTGGGTGACCCTGTCCACATTTAAAACAACGTGGTTTTGCTCTACATTGTACTTTTGTGTGACCATACCTACAACAATTGAAGCATTGGATAGTTGGGTAAAGATATAAATCTACAGGTAAGGCATTATAGCACACAAATATACGCTTTGGTAAAACCTGGCCATCAAATGTAATAACAACCGTCTGTGACGGTTTCCATGTAGCAGTCCCATCAATAAAAACTTTAATATTTAATCGTCTGACTTTTAATATTGTGCCACACCCAATAGGGACAGAAATATTGTTAATAATGTCATCATCGGACCATTCTGTTGGGATACCCCTGACTAAACCCATTCTAGTTACATTGAATGTAGGAACATAAGCTTTAAATTTATTTACTAATAAACTATCATTAGTAAGGAATAAATTAGCATCACTGTATTGAGAGAAAGCTAAAGTGACGCGATTGCGACCGATACGCTTAACACTACCATTAATAATATTATTAAAATTGTTTTTTTTTAAATAATTGCCAAATGTTATAGGATGTAGTATAACATTATCATTTGGAGTCTCTTGGACTTTCTGTACATGAATAATGTATGGAGCTAAGTCAGTAGAGGCATATAATTTTCTACCAATCTGAGAAGGTTCTGAGACTTTGTGGGAAGTGTTGTCAATTACCTTCAAAGTCTCAGAAGGTGTCGGTGTAGATGCAGATAAATGACAGTCAATATCAATGCACTTGCAGGATTCTCTATTTTGGTCGATTGACATTTTATTTGTGCGTTACTTTTTATTACAATTTCTACATATTTTATTCGCATGGCTACGTTTACGTGATTTTTTATGGTTCGTATTGGAAGTGGAACAATCGGTGTCCATACCAGACTCCGAATGCTCCACAGTAACATAAGCAGCCACCGGAGGGACCGTGCCCCCAGGATCGGGCGGCTCATTCATGTTTCCAAAATTTTGTAAAAGAAAAACTTACCTAGTCACAGAAGAAAATATTTACAAACTACTCTACAAAACTAAATATGAAAAGTATGTACAAATTATTACAAAACTGATCTGTTTATGTACAAAAGAAAAAATATCAAAAATTTTCAGAAAAAATACTCCCGCCACGACAAAGTTTCCCGCGCTTTTTCATTCAATTCAATTCAATTTTTCAATATGGCAACAGTGCCGGTGTCGACAATTCTGCCAATGTCAGTAGTGTCATGGAAGAACGTGTGTAGTAATCATTTTTAAATAAAACTAATTGATTAAAACGTGACTTAATGTACAGAATTTATTGAATATTTTAGGCAAGTAGCAAGTTACAATCTTATGTCATTACTACGGACAAAAATCATCAAAGCTTCTAAAAGCTCAAAAGAAGAATATGTTAGTAAAGAAGAAAAGTTTATTGGTATAGGGATTTTTAATTTAGGAAGATGACTGTATAAATCATGACATGGATCATTTTTGGGGCATTTAAAAAATAAATGGTTTAAAGTACCATCTTCCAACCCACAATCGCACAGAGATGAATCTCTGACATGAATTTTATGTAAAAAGACAGGAGAACAACAATGACCTACACGGAGTCTACAAAGGACAGATATAACTCTTTTAGAAACCTTCTTATACCGATAAAACCATGGTTTTAGTGGTATGCTGGGTTGGATTGCATAATAAAAACGACCCTTATTTTTACCCGTGTTATTCCATTGAACTTGCCATGAAGCCTGCAAATACCTTTTTGGAAGGTTCAGCAAATCATAGCCCAAATAACTATAATGTTTGAGATCAGCAGATTCAGATGTGACCGCGTTTTTTGCGAATGCGTCAACGCATTCATTTCCCTTGATACCAGAATGACCCGGTATCCAAACCAATTGAATAATTTTATTATTATTTTTGCAAGAGAAAAGACATTTTTTTATTTGAAAAAGAAGAGGACTGTTTAATTTACTCTTAAAAGGACTATGCTTCAAAGCTTGAAGACAACTCAAGGAATCCGTGAAAATTACGCCCTTAATAATATTGTGCGATTCTATAAAAAGGCATGCTTCCAAAATAGCCACGCATTCACCCGTGAAGACAGAAGCCTCCTTAGGGCATTTGAATTTTAAAATTATTCTGGAGTTTTGATAGTATACCGCAGCTCCTGTGCAACTGGAATCGGTCAATTTGGATGCATCTGTAAAAAATATTTCGAAACCATTCCAACGTTCACTAATCAGCGCATTAAAGACCGAATTCGCTGTAGTAGACTTTTTAGATATACCAATATCGAAAAGGATGTCTGGTTTGAAACATAAAATATCATATTCAAAATTGAAAAGGGAAAGTCTGGGATATTGAATGATAGGATCTTCTAAGTTCTGGTACTGACGAAAGGTTTTAATAATCAGAGGGGTGTCTTTACGATACCAGTAATTTGAACTATTGCATATATCATCTAAAACTCCTAGTTTGTGTAGAAGAGGATGCGTAGATTTGGTGATTACTCGAGCTAAAAAACGAGATGCCAAATATTGTCTCCTTAGAGCTAAAGGTGGATCAGCACACTCAACCTGCAACGCATTGAGTGGAGAAGACTTCATGCAACCTAAGATAATCCGAAGGCACTTAGCTTGCACCTTATCCAGACTTGCCAAAGCTCCTTTGTTACATGGAATCAAAAGAAACGTTCCGTAATCCAAAACACTTCGGATTAAGGCATTGTATACTAATTTCATGGTATAGGGATGAGAACCCCACCAGACGCCCGCAAGAGCTTTTAGAATTGGGATAATCCTTTCACACCTTTGCACCAGATAATTTATATGTTGCTTGCCAGTCAATTTGGAGTCCAGATAAACACCTAAAAATTTTACTTTTGTGGCTATTGGTACACTATGTCCCTGGATAACAACTGAAATTTGAGGAATACGCTTTTTGCGAGAAAATGTTATTACCGAGCTTTTGGGCAGAGATAAACACATACCATGATTTATTAGCCATTGATTCAGAGAATCTAGAGAATGGCAGAGAGATACAGCTGCATCAGTAATTGATTCATTAGTAACATAAAGAGCCAGGTCATCAGCATATTGTAAAATGTGGCAATCAATATTAAGGCAAGTACCAATATCCGCTGTGTACAAGTTATACAGCAAAGGACTTAAAACGGAACCTTGCGGTAACCCTTTCCAAGTTAACCTGGGGTCAAATTCCTCACCCTGAACCCTTAAAACCAAAGAACGGGACATAAGAAGTGCACATATACACTGCACCATCTTGACCGGGAGTCTTAGCTGATGCAATTTTTTCTTTTTTTCTTTTTCATCTCCGTCAAAGCAATGATGATTGCTGTCAGCTGTCTATTCTATACATAGACATATAACTTTTAAAACGGCGCGTTCACGTCCCATTATCCATTTTCTAAAGATACATTTTTTAACTAAATTGTCATAAAGCATTAATTCTACTTTAAATGTTATGTTAAATAAATATCATACTGGAATTAATAAAGAAAATAAATCATAAAACATGTATATTTCTCAATATCTCTATTGAAAATTCTGCGTTTAATGAGTAATTATTCTGCATCGAGCACAGATAAGATATTAAGTTCACTATCAATAACAGATCAATATATATATTTTTATTTAATTAAAATTCGTTTAAAATATAAATTCTGAATGATTTGTTTTCACTATAATTTAATAAGGTTTGATTTACAGAAACATTAAAATATGCAAACAAAACGCAAGAATTAACTAACGACAGTCAGGGAGTATGGTCAATAGACTATAGCCTGCCTAAACGGGAGAACGAACGAAAAAAAAACATTATTTTATGCAAATTTAAAAACAATGACATCTCCTGGTTTATGAAGCAAAGTTTTTATATTATAAGCCATCCAAATTGAATATTAGATTCGTTTTAATATAATATTCACACAACGGTGCCTACTAAAATCAGCTAAACTATCTACCGAGCACCTTGTTTAGAGTGAAAGCACTGTGGGTGCCATGACGATCAGTACATCGAGGTACTAACACGTTTATACAGAAACGCTACCATGTAGTTCCGATTACATGAACTGAGCACGGGGCAATTCTATTACAGAGAGGTGTGCGACAGGGTGAAGTTATATCCCCGAAACTGTTCACCGCTGCTATGGAGGATGCCTTCAAGCTACTGGAGTGGAAAGGATTCGGCATTAACATAAATGTCGATTATATCACTCGCCTTCGATTTGCCGACGACATCATTGCAATTGCAGTATCGCTGGAAGAGCTTAGCACAATGCACGATGAGCTCAATAGGTGGGCCTTAATGTGGACATGGGCAAGACGAAAGTCATGTCGAATGCCCATGTCGTGACCATCCTAATATCCGTTGGGAACTCTGTTCTCTAAGTTGTTGACGAGTATGGAAGTATGAGTACCTTGGACAAACCGTCCCACTAGGTTGGGCCAACTTCGAGAAACAGGTCAATCGTCGAAACTGACTCGGCTGGGACTCATTCGGGAAACTTTTTGACCGGTGTGTGCTACCAGCGATGATATATGGCACGGAGACGTGGTCACTCACTATGGGCCTCATAAGAAAGCTCAAGCTCATTTAGTGAGTTATGTAGAAAGCTATGCTAGCATTGTGTATTTATTTTGCTAGATGAATTAATTTATACTATACTGAAACCGTAGAGAGACTAAAAGTGTATACTGAATTACTAACACTTAGGCGTTAAGTCAAGAGTTATGCGATGCTAACAAAATTTAATACATGTGCTAAGACTTAAGAGTTGTATTGTGCTGTAACCCAACTATGCCCCCGAATTGGGCACAACTTTTTATAGGCTTAGGTTCTTCAATTGCGATACTAAAGAGTTATAGAACGGGATTAAGGGTGAGATTCAGAAACGAGTCACAGCGTGAACTTACGCTTCCATCCGTCAAAATGCACGACTTGCGCTCATAATCTTGACAGATGGAATTAATGCGAAAACACATTGTAAAATTGAAATTTGTATGTGTTGCTTAGACTTTTTTGATGTGTGTATCTACTAGGAGGGATCAAAAAGTAGTGAGAACGACATACTACGTGGTAAGAAAAAATATACTGGCAGGCATAGCTCAGATAGATATTTGTAATATTAATAAAGTAAAAAATCTTCTTAAATTCTTTATTGTACTAACAGAAAATACAAATCAGACAGTCAATATAAATGTTATGTACAAAGGCGAGCTTAACTCAGACTGAGTTTTCTACCAGCAAAACCTTTGAGTGATAGAGAGTGATGGTAAAAAGAGGGCAAAGTCACATGTACAATAATATTAAAACAATCATTTAATAAAAACTGAACAAAATAATAATAATATATATACTAATAAATAATATATCATCATCATCATCATCAGCCTATCGCAGTCCACTGCTGGACATAGGCCTCTTCAAGTGCATGCCACTGATCGCGATCCTCGGCTACTCTCATCCAGCTACTGCCAGCCACCTTGCGCAGGTCATCACTCCACCGAGCTTGAGGGCGTCCTACACTACGTTTACCAAGACGCGGTCTCCACTCAAGAACACGTTTTCCCCAACGGTTGTCGGTTCTACGACTAATATGGCCAGCCCACTGCCACTTCAGCTTACCAATCCTATGGGCTATGTCGATAACATTGGTTCTCTGTCGGATCACTTCATTTCTGATTTTATCCTTCAGAGAGACTCCGAGCATAGCCCTCTCCATTGCTCGCTGAGCGACTTTAAACTTGTGGACCAGCCCTACCGTGAGTGTCCACGTCTCGGCACCGTATGTTATGACGGGTAGAACGCACTGGTTGAAGACTTTAGTCTTTAGGCTCTGTGGAATAGATGACGAGAATACTCGACGTAATTTCCCAAATGCCGCCCAGCCCAGCTGTATTCTTCTATTGGCCTCCCTCTCAAAGCTGTTTCTACCCAACTGCAGGGTTTGCCCGAGGTAAACATATTCCTGAACAACTTCGAGAGTGTTGTCGTGTACCGCAATCGGCTCCGGAACCACATGTTGGTTAAACATGACCTTGGTTTTATCCAAGTTCATCCGGAGACCGATGCGTTGAGAAGAATCAGCTAGACTGTTCAGCATTTGGTTTAGATCCTGCAACGATTCGGCCATTATGACGATGTCGTCTGCAAATCTCAAGTGTGAGATGTACTCGCCATTTATGTTTATGCCACGTCCTTTCCAGTCCAGCGTCTTAAACATATCCTCCAATGCATTTGAGAACAATTTGGGGGAAATAACGTCCCCTTGTCTCACACCTCGATGCAAGGGGATATGCTCAGACAGCTGGTTCTGTACTTGGACGGCCATAGTGGCGGTATCGTACAGACATCTCAACACTTGGATATATCGCCAATCGACTTGGCATCGTTGCAGGGATTCCAGAATGGACCAGGTTTCGATCGAGTCAAAGGCCTTCTCATAGTCCACAAACGCTAAGCACAGGGGCTGATTATACTCTTCAGACTTCTGTATAATCTGCCGCACTGTGTGAGTGTGGTCTATGGTGCCATACCCTCCTCGAAACCCGGCCTGTTCCGGGGGTTGAAATTCGTCGAGTCGTCGCGCAAGACGATTTGTGATGACTCTTGAAAACAGCTTGTAGACGTGGCTTAGGAGCGAAATAGGTCGATAGTTCTTCAAAAGGGTCTTGTCACCCTTTTTGAAGAACAAAACGACGATGCTCCTACTCCACGCTTCTGGAGTTCTCCCATTAAAGAGAACAGAGTTGAAAACTTTCAGGAGCTCCTTTAGTACAGGTTTACCACCAGCTTTTAGGAGCTCCGTTGTAACTCCGTCCTCCCCAGGGGCTTTTCCATTTTTAAGCTGTTTAAGAGCCAGCACAATTTCGTCTAGGCTGATCTCTGGCAGGTCCTCAGTGAAGTGGCGGATCAATGTGGCCCTGGAATCCTCATTTTCGGGGTCAGGTTGAGAAGCATGCGAAGCGTATAGCTGGCTGTAGAAGTCTTCAACTTCCAAAAGGACCTCCGGCCTTGAAACAACGACGTCCCCTCCTGTTGTAGTCAACTTCGTCAGGTGGCTTCTCCCAAGACTCTGGACGAACACTTTCGACCCCCGGTTCTGCTCAATCGCCCTTTCTATAGAAAGAGTGTTGGAGCGCCTGAGGTCACGTCGTACCAGTTTATTTATTTTTGTATTGAGTGCCCGGTATTCTGACGAAGTGACTGGTGGGTTTTCACGTCGTTCCTTCATAAGCTTTATAGTCTCCTCCTAAAGTTTTGACTTCTTGCCTTTACGCTGCATTCTGCAAAATCTCGTACCTTCCTCCCTGAGGATTCCTACCACATTCTCGAGGGTCTGGTCAACGTCTTCTGTGGTTTCCACGGCAGCGAATCGGTCTTCCAGTTTTGACTGGAATGTTTCAGATCCCATCACGGTTTGGAGCAAGTTAGGTCGGAGCCTGGACTTCATCAAACGGGCACGTTCAAGCTTATAATCGATATTCAGAGTGCCTCGAACCAGTCGGTGATCACTTCCAGTGTTAAATCGGTTGATCGCGGAGACATCTCTGAATATATGCTTCTTGTCCGTTATGATGAAGTCGATCTCATTTTTGGTCATAGTGTCGGGGCTTTGCCATGTCCACTTCCTTTGGGGCTGTTTCTTAAAGAACGAATTCATCAGGAAAAGCCCCTCTTTCTCCAGGAAGTTGACAAGCATTTGCCCCCTATGATTCCTGCTGCCAAAACCGTGGGATCCTAGTACCGACTCGCTGCAATTCTGTACTCCCACTTTAGCGTTAAAGTCTCCCATGACAACGTTGTAGTGGGCCTTTGTGGTAAAATGTAAGGCCTTATGTATCTCATCATACATATTTTCCACTTCCTCATCCGAGTATGTCGAAGTCGGTGCGTAAACCTGCACAACCTTGAGGCTGTACCTCTTGGTGAGCTTGATTACGAGGTACGCTACCCTGTTCGACACACTGGAGATTTCTACAACGTTGTCAGAAAGAGCTTTGTTTACCAGGAACCCTACGCCACCTTGGGATAGCTGGTCTCCCTCTCGGAAGTACATAAGGTGGCCTGAGTCTAGGGTGACGGTGTCCTCTCCCTCTCTTCGGACTTCACACAACCCCAGAATATCCCACCTTATCCTTCCGAGTTCTTCTTCGAGCTGCGCCAGGTGCTCGTCGAGTCGTAGCGTGCGTCCGTTGTACGTTGCCAAGGTCAGTTGGTGTTGGCGGCTGTCCGTAACCCGGGGATTCTTCGCACCCCCTACCCTGCCGTTACCATAACCGCCACCGTGATCAGGGATAGCAGGGCGGCCGGGAACTAGGGGCCGTTTTCTGCTATGTACTGTCATTTGAAGGGTATGCCCATAATCGCCACGCTGGGCAGGCGTGTTGGCGATCGCAGGGCGCAGCTAGTCGCACTGGTGACGCTGCTGCCCGTCACCAGTCTGTGGAATTTAATTGCTACGCAGGTTTTTGGATGGATATACCGCCATTAGTCGGTCGTCAGTGCCTCGTTCGTTGTTCAGCAGGATGTACCGCGGGCAGGTGAGGTTGACTTGGAGCACTGAGATGGATTTTTGCTCCCTTACATCCCCTTACATCCCAAATAATATATGTGCGCATATAAACAAATATATGTAAATAAATATATATATATATATATATATTCTATACAAATATATTACATATTGACATATAACGAATTTAAAAAGTCACATAGCAAGGAAATGCTTCTTAATTCTAGTCTTAAAAGCGTCCAGAGTACGGCTATCGCGTAGGGCATGTGGTAAGGAGTTCCATAGACGTACGGCACGAATAGTAAAGGAACCGTCATAACGGCTAGAAGTGTGAAGAGGAGTCCGGAGAAGGAGAGAAGAAGCCGATCGACAGGGTTTTCCCCTGGGAACAAGATACTCAAATCGCTCACGAAGATAGATAGGAGAATTTGGGTTATGAAGAATAGAGTACAGTAGGGAAAGAATATGAGAATCACGGCGTTGCCGAATAGGTAGCCACCTCAATCTGGTTCGAAATTCAGACACATGGTCATATTTTCGAAGACCGAAAATGAAGCGGATACACAAATTCTGCAGACGTTCGAGTTTGTTTAGTAGTTCCTCTGATGCATCAAGAAAACAGACATCGGCATAATCTAAGAGAGGAAGAAGGAGAGATTGTGCAAGAATTATCTTAGTATGAAAAGGCAGGAATTTTTGAAGACGTTTGAGGGAATGAAACGAGCAGAATACCCTCCTGCTGACTTCTGCAATGTGAACATCCCATGAGAGATTGGAATCTAAGAGAACACCCAAGTTTTTAGCGCTTTTTGAAGTGGCTATAGTAACGCAGTTGTACACGATAGGTGGGATACACTGAAGATTCAAAAGGTTGGACATGTATCTACCACCAATAACGAGAGCTTTAGATTTTGTGGGGTTGACTAAAAGGCCAAAAGACTTAGCCCACTTGCTAATATTCTCAAGATCATTATTGATGGCACTAATAGCTTTCGCGTACTCTCCAACTTTAAAATGACAATGTAACTGCAGGTCGTCTGCATAGAGATGATAATGAGAAGCTAGGACCTTTGTGATGGCGTTTATAAAAACGGAGAAGAGAAGAGGTGAGAGGACGCCACCTTGTGGAACACCCGCAGCCAATTCACACCACTCGGAGGAGGCATCATCGAAACGAACTGACTGCGAGCGACCCCGAAGATATGAGTTAAACCATGCAATCGCAGAAGATGAGATATTAAGAGACGATAGGATTCCTAAGAGGATGTCAAAATCAACAGAATTAAAAGCATTGCTAAGTCCAATAAAACCAGTAACGTTAGCATTTTATTTTCCATGGCCAGTCGGATGTCGTCAGTTATTTTAACTAGTGCCGTTACAGTGCTATGGCCAGGACGAAAACCAGATTGGTAAGGACTTAACAAGCTATTAGAAGAGAGATATGAAGACAGTTGATTTTGGACAACACTCTCAAGGACTTTGGATAGGATAGGAAGAATGGATATGGGACGGAGCTGGGATACTGAAGAGGGATTCGGAACTTTGGGAAGTGGTAGGACATGAGCCCTCTTCCATACTGTGGGAAATGAGCTTACCTCAAGGGAATAGTTTACAATGTGGGAAATGACGGATACAAGTTCATTCAGAATGGGAAGGAGCATTTGGATTTGCAGGCCATCATCACCCACCGCTTTCGTGGATATGGAATGGATAATTCTTTTAATATCTCGTTCTGTAATTGGGTGAAAAGAGAAAGAAGTACATGCTGGCAGAGGAAGATTAGAGAGATAATTTAGTGTAGAAGATTTTATGTAGTCATCTAGAATGACAGGAGATTTTGAGAAATGTGCATTAAGTGCATTAAGGTCCATGACAATATTACTGTCATTCGTGGCTTTGCCGATACCAAGGGACTTAAGAAAATGCCATACTTGTGTTGTTTTGAGATTCTGAATCGAATTATGGATGTGGCGCCTTTTAGCATCTCTACACAAACGACTGCAACGATTACGTAGCTTTTTGTACATAGTCCAGTTTTCATCAGTGGGGTACTTTTTATACTTTCGCTTAGCCTTATCCCGCTTAGACATGAGTGTTTTAATGTCATTCGATAGCCACGGTGCGGGATGGTGTTTAACTTTCACTTTTTTTACAGGTGCATGCGCGTCGTAAAGATCTAACACAGTCCTGTTAAACATAGATACCTTAGAGTCCAAGTCAATACAGTCGTAAACAGAGGACCAGTCGATACTACTCGCTTCATCCCTCAGACGCTCAGAATCAATGTTTTTAAAACTACGAAGTAACAGAAAAGTTGTCTTGCGTTTTGGAGGGCGAATTTTATAGGAGAGAAATATAAGATCGTGATAAGAAAAAGAAGCAGAAAGCTGTCCATGTACGGCTACTTTACTAGGGTCAGAAACAAGAATAAGATCTAATAATGAGGGAGTACAGTGGGGAGACCGATGAGTAGCGTTTAATGAAAGGATTTGCATGTTGACAGAAGAGAAGAGTGATAGGAGTTTACGGCTCCGCAAGTCATCTCTAAGTAGGCAAGTGTTGAAGTCACCGAGGATTATTGTATGATCATATACTGAAGAGAGATATTCTAGTTTGGATTCAAGAGAGGAGAAATAGTCTATGTGACAGGAAGGGCTATAGTAAACGCCTAAAAGAAGTTTAGTGTGTTGGAAATTGATTTCAATGAAAAGGTGTTCTGCAAATTTAGAATAATCACTCGGAGACTGTTCTACTATTTTGTAAGTGATATCTCCACGAAGATATATAGCAACCCCTCCACATCCCTTGCCTGTTCTGTCATTACGCACAAGTTTATAGCCAGGAAGAGAATACTGCGTAGAAGGAAGTGCAGGTTTAAGAAAAGTTTCAGAGACAAGGACAGCATGAATAATATCGGAGTCAAAAGATGACAGCAAATCGGTATAGTGAGCGGGAATACTTTGAGCATTAATGTGTACAGTGTTAAAAAAATTGCGAACACAGCAAAATGTGGTGAGAAGTTTATCACGTAGGTGCACGGAATCATCGCTAAACGCACTGGCGTAGCTCTCATCGGACGTGCAGGAAGAAGAACAAGAAGCAAAGCTATCATCCGTATCATGTAACATAATAATAAATATACAACTATAATGAATACAATAAACTATAAGTATATAAGTAATAAGGCTATTTTAAACTAAATCTAATGTGAAATAAAATGAATCACTAATTTCACATTAGAACACCTCGATGCACTCGCCAACTACACCAACCAATAATGGATAAATATCCAAGAGGCCAAACATGATATAAAAAAAGAAAAACTGGTATTGTGATGTCTTGCACTGTTTCTGAACGATAATGTTAACGTTAAACAAAAACGAAGTAATTAACATTTATGGAGAAAAAAAGCGCGGGAAACTTTGTCGTGGCGGGAGTATTTTTTCAGATAATTTTTGATATTTTTTATTTTGTATATAAACAGTATTGTATATGCCGTGTGGTGCCGGCTCAGAATGCCACCACCCCATCTCCTCCCATGGGTGTCGTAAAAGTCGACTAAGGGATTAGCCGGAGGGTGGGCAGCAGCGTCCTTCGAGTACATTAACAACTCAACTGCGATCGCCAACCCGCCTGCCAAGCGTGGCGATTATGGCAAAACCCCCCCAATGAGCGAGAACACATCCATATCGGTGGTTATGGTGATCTTTGGGGGAGGCCTGTGTCCAGCAGTGGACTTCACTCGGCCGAAATGATGATATAAACAGATCAGTTTTGTAATAATTTGTATATATTATTCATATTTACTTTTTTAGAGTAGTTCGTAAATATTTTCTTCTGTGATTAGGTAAGTTTTTCTGTACATACTTAGTTTTATGATATGAATGAGCCGCCAGATCCAGGGGGCACGGCCCCTCTGGTGGCTGCTTATGTTACTGTGGAGCATTCGGAGTCTGGTATGGACACCGACTGTTCCACTTCTAACCATAAAAACACAAGAAAACGTAGCCATGCAAGTAAGATATGTAGGAATTGCAATAAAAAGAAACGCGCAAATAAAATGTCCATAGACCAAAACAGAGAGTCTTGCAAGTGCTTTGATACCGATTGTAATATATCTGCATCTCCACCGACACCTTCTGAGATTTTGAAGGTAATTGACAACACTTCCCACAAAGTCTCAGAACCATCTCAGATTGGTAGAAAATTGTATGCATCTACTGACTTGGCTCCATACATTATTCACGTACAAAAAATCCAAGAGACTCCAACTGATAATGTTATCTTGCATCCTATAACATTTGGAAATTATTTGAAAAAGAACAATTTTAAAAATATTATAAATGGTAGTGTTAAGCGTATCGGTCGCAATCGTGTATCGTTATCTTTTTCTCATTACAGTGATGCAAATTCATTCCTTAACAATGACAGTTTATTATTAAATACATTTAAAGCTTATATTCCAACATTTAATGTTACCAGAATGGGTTTAGTCAGAGGTATCCCAATAGAGTGGTCTGATGAAGATATTATTGACAATATTTCTGTCCCAATTGGGTGTGGTACGATATTAAAAGTTAGGCGATTAAATTTTAAAGTTTTTATTGATGGAGCTGCCACATGGAAACCATCACAGACAGTTGTTATTACATTTGATGGTTTTGCCAAAGCGCATATTTGTGTGCTATAACGCCTTACCTGTAGAATTATATCTTTACCCAACCATTCAATGCTTCAATTGTTGTAGATACGGTCACACAAAAGTACAATGTAGAGCAAAACCGCGTTGTTTTAAATGTGGACAGGATCACCCAGGAGACTCTTGTAATGTAGATGATGATTGTGGCTTATGTTGTTTGTGCTCAGGTTTTCATTTTGCTACAAGTAGGACATGTCCAGAATACTTACGTCAAAAAAACATAAAAATGACTATGGCTGAGGATTGTATTTCATATGCTGAAGCTGCTAAGTTGCATAAACCTATTTCTAAACCATATGCAGACATTTTATCAACACCAAAAAAACCTACATCACTTAGTCCACAATCCAATCAGTCAACAAAACAGAATATATCTTATAAAAAAACAGTATATTCAAAAATTAAACCTCGTGCCCCTATTACACCTGGTTATGACCAGGTTGCCCACAATATATTGATGAATGAATATAATAATATAGTATCCCCTATTAATGGTAGTGCCTTATCAACCACAATTAATAATAATCAAGATTCCCAATTGTTTGTTAAAGATGTCATAGTTACATTATTAAGTGTTCTTACTCAAAATAATATAGTAATACCGTCCAACGTTGCCCCCATAATTGAATCTACAATGAATGCTCTGAATAATGGATTGTACAACAATAATCCAATGGAATTGCAGAAGCATAAACAATAAAAAAAGTGATTTAATATACCTTATAAATAAATATAACCCATGTATTGTGTCTCTGTCAGAAACATGGTTAAAACCTCATTATAATTTTAGAATTTCTAAATATTCCTGTTTAAGAGAAGACAGGCCTGATGGTTACGGTGGTGTAGCTATCCTAGTCGCAAATCATTTTCCCTATACAGTTTTATCTCTTCCTTCCCATTCTAATCAATTTTCTATTATATGTGTAAAGAAAACGACTTCACTCATATACGAGCTCTTTTCTTTATGCTTGTCTTTGCCGTGTTATCGACAAAGCTAATAGATGTCACGACTGACAGTGGTGACATGGAATTAAATATATGAGAGTGAAGAATAAATATACTTATTTAAAGATATTTTCTAAATTTGATATTATATAAAAAAGACCTGAAATAAAGGCTTTAAATGTTGTTTCTTTTGTTTTACAGGTGAGGGACTGTAACAGATACTGTAATTAGTTAAATAATGATAACATTGCATATAAATAAATTTCTTTTGTTTTACAGAGAAACGCAATTACGTCTTTATTTTATTATCCCAAATTAAATTATAAACTCTATTATAAAACAACATTTTCTGCAAAATATTTCACCAAGCATGGAAAAATTGAGGTTTGATTTTGCTGTGAAACCGGCAGCAGATGGAAAATCCAACATAATATGCATAACCTCAATAGCCACGCCTGATGGACAGGTTTTCATAATACCAGCCGAATATCAACCTGCGAATCTACACCAAGCAATTGCAAATACTCCCAACTATGCCAAAATCAAAAATTCATTAAATTAAAGACATCAAACAAGGAAAATATGGATAACATTGACAGATGATTTGTCAAAAATATATTTGGATGAAGAACACAACTTACAGTTCAATGATTTTTATCTGGAACAAGTTTTTGAAAATACAAATAGTGCTGAATCTATACCCAGTAGCTCAAATCAAACATTAGAAAAACTGCTAGAGAAATTGCTTGAAGATAAAAAAACTAAATCTGAAACTCAAACCTTAGGAAAAATTGCAAAGGATTTCATGATTGAAAAATTCACTGGCAGAAACTCAAATGCTTACCAGTGGATTAAAGATTTTAATAAGGAATGTGAACGTTTCCAAATAATAGAAGATAAAAAGAAAATTGAAATTTTAAAATTTTTGTTTGAGTTCTCCTGTGTTGATTGGTACAACTGCATGCTAATGAAACTTACAGTGGAATCGGAATGGAACAAATGGGAAAAAAACTTTTGTGAGACGTTTGCAAACAAAGGATGGTCACCCAGCAGATATGCTCTTGCCTTTAAATATCAAACAGGGACGTTACTTGAGTATGCTTTAAGAAAAGAAAAATTGTTATTGGAACACTTATAGATCTTATAGCATTTGGCTTACCTAATTTTGTAGCTGATAGAGTTGACAGAGAAACTTTACAAGGAACGGAAGATCTTTACAATCAAATAGGAAAATTGGAATATCTTGTTGGGAAGAATAAATACGATAAAAAAAGTTATATATATTCTAACACTAGATCCAAAAAAATGGAAGAAAAACAACCATGCCAAATTTGTGTCAATGAGAAAAAAGGGAAACGTTACCATCCTGAGGAAAATTGCTGGTTTAAAGCAAAAAATCAAAAAGCAGTTGTGAAAACTGTTAATAATTCAGAACTGGAAATTGAACTAAACGAGAATAATCCAAAAAACTAGAGGTGCCACCATTAATACAAGTAAAGTTACTATTAAATGATACTTTAAAAGTTTCTGGAATTTATGATTCAGGTTCAAATGTCTCATTAATTAATGCGAAATTATTGAAGATACAGCCAAAAGAAATTAAAAGCGATATACAAATGGTAAACTTGAAAACTATTAATGGTGAGAAGAAAACAAAAGGTATGGTAACATTAAAAATAAAAATCTACAACATTGAAAGAAATGTGGATGATTTTGTAGTAGATAATGAAAATTTTAATTACGACTTTCTAATTGGTTTGGATTGTATCAAAAATTTCAAGTTATTGCAAAATGAAGAATTGCAGATCATACAATGTCACAATCCAAATGAAAAAAAGGTAACTTCAAATGAAGAGGATATGAAAAACAAAAACTACTTAAAAAATGATACTTCCAATTTAACAAATGTCAAAATTCCTGATGTACTAGGTGACAAAAACGAAGAAGAATTTATTTTACACTCTGAAGTATTAAAACAAGAAACTAAACACATGAACAAATATGAAATAAATTTTAATGAACATATAAACTCGGATGGATTTGAAATGTTAGTAAACCATCTAGATTTATATCAACAATCAGAAATAGATAAGTTGATAGAAAAGTACAAACCAGTCTTCGCTAAGGATAAATATGACGTCGGTACTGTACGAGATTATGAAGCTCATATTGATTTAATGGTGGATAAATACTGTTATAAACGTCCATACAGATGCACAGCTGAAGATAGAAAAGAAATAGAAAATCAAATATCTAAACTATTAAAGAGGAATTTGATTGAGGAATCTTATAGCCCATTTGCTGCTCCTGTAACTCTGGCATATAAAATAGAAGATGACAAAAAAACAAGGCTATGTATAGATTTCAGAGAATTGAACAAAATTGTCGTCCCTCAATCACAACCTTTTCCATTGATTGAGGATTTAATGATAAAAACTGTAAACTGCAAATATTTTTCTACTTTTGACATAAATTCAGCATTTTGGTCTATTCCTTTGAAGATTGAAGATAAATACAAAACTGCATTTGTTACACAAGAAGGCCATTTTCAATGGACATGTCTCCCATTTGGATTAAAGACTGCTCCGGCCATTTTCCAAAGAATATTAAGCAACATCATAAGAAAATACAAACTTTCTAGTTTTGCAGTAAATTTTATAGATGACATTTTAATTTTTTCGAAGACTTTTAACGAACATTTACTACATCTATCAAGACTTCTGGAAGCAATACTATCAGAAGGCTTTAGACTAAAATTTTCGAAATGTAGTTTTGCAAATAAATACGCCAAATATTTAGGTCACATAATAGAAAACAATTCTATTAGACCTCTAAAAGATTATTTAACAGCTGTCAGAAATTTTCCAGTTCCAGAAACAAAAAAAAATATACGTCAGTTCCTAGGAAAAATTAATTTTCATCATAAATTTGTACCACACAGTGCAATTATCCTGGACCCGTTACACAATTTACTACGGAAAGATGTGAAATTCATATGGTCCGCAGAATGTCAGGAATCATTTGAGAAAATAAAAACATTGCTATGTTCAGAACCAATTCTGAATATTTTTGACCCTGAACTACCAATAAACATTTATACGGATGCTAGTATCAAAGGAGTGGGAGCGGTGTTAAAACAAAAAGATAAAAACGGGGACAGTAAACCAGTTGCTTATTTTTCAAAAAAGTTAACTGAAGTTCAAAAAAAGAAGAAGGCAATATATCTAGAATGTCTGGCAATAAAAGAAGCAGTAAAATATTGGCAGCACTGGCTTATGGGAAAAGAATTTGTGGTATACTCAGATCATAAACCATTAGAAAATATGAATATCAAAGCTAGAACTGATGAGGAATTAGGGGATTTGACGTATTATTTATCCCAATATAATTTTAAAATAAAGTATAACCCAGGGAAATTAAACCAAGAAGCAGACTGCTTAAGCAGAAATCCAGTTCTAGAACCTTATGATAATACTGACGATTTTTTAAAAGTTGTAAATTTATTAAATCTAGAAGATATAAAAAATGATCAACATACAAATTTAGCCCTACAAAATGGAAATTTTATATTGGAGAATGAAATATACTACAAAAGGAATAAAAGAAGAAAGAAAATCATACTATCAGAAGATCTTAGCAAAATTTTAATAAAATATGTCCACGATACTTACTGCCACATTGGGAGAACACAGATGATAAGTAAAATAACACCATTCTACACAGCAAAGAATATCATCGCAAACATTAAACAAACTTGTGATGAATGTGAAATTTGTATAAAAAATAAATCAAGGAGGAAGTCAAAATATGGCTTAATGTCACATTTAGGTCCAGCAACATACCCATTTGAAATTATATCTATTGATACTATTGGAGGCTTTGGTGGATCACGGTCAACAAAAAAATACTTACATCTTCTGGTTGATCATTTCACAAGATATGCTTATATTTTAACATCTAGAAATCAAAGCTCCAGTGATTTTATTAAATTAATAAAAAATGTGACACCAAGTTACAATATTGATATGGTTTTAACGGATCAATACCCTGGCATAAACTCCAAAGAATTTAAAGACTTTCTAACCAATAATAACATAAAAATGGTTTTCACTGCTGTAGATGCACCATTTTCAAATGGCCTAAATGAAAGGCTAAATCAAACTTTAATCAATAAGATAAGATGTAAAATAAATGAAAGTGATAAAAAAATAGCATGGTCTACTATTGCACAGAAATGTGTAGAAAAATATAACGAAACAGAACACACAGTCACGAAGTTTGCTCCAAAATACCTTTTGGAAGGTGAAAATGTAGATATTCTGCCACTTGAATTGAAATCAAGATGTACAAAAGAAGATCTGAAAAGAGATAGGAAACTAGCTCTTGAAAACACAATAAAATCTCACAATTATAACAAAAAAATATTCGACCTGTATAGAGAAGAATATAAATTGGAAGCGGGAGACAGAGTCTACGTAGAAAACGGAAATCGACTTAATAGAAAGAAAATGGACGAATTGAGGATTGGACCATACAAAATTCTAAAGAAGATTTCCAATTCAATCTATGAAGTTGATGCTGGACACAAGAAAGCGGAATCCAACTTATACCACATTACAAAACTATCTCCGGTGTTTGTTGACAAATAGACAGTTACATACATCGTCATTTGTAATTGTCTCTTTCTAAGGGGGGAGATGTAAAGAAAACGACTTCACTCATATACGAGCTCTTTTCTTTATGCTTGTCTTTGCCGTGTTATCGACAAAGCTAATAGATGTCACGACTGACAGTGGTGACATGGAATTAAATATATGAGAGTGAAGAATAAATATACTTATTTAAAGATATTTTCTAAATTTGATATTATATAAAAAAGACCTGAAATAAAGGCTTTAAATGTTGTTTCTTTTGTTTTACAGGTGAGGGACTGTAACAGATACTGTAATTAGTTAAATAATGATAACATTGCATATAAATAAATTTCTTTTGTTTTACAGAGAAACGCAATTACGTCTTTATTTTATTATCCCAAATTAAATTATAAACTCTATTATATATGTATTAAAGTTAGTAAGATAACTTTTGTATCTATTTATATTCCACATCCTTGTTTACAAATTTTTAATGAAATTAATAATATTCTGTCCCATATCCCCAGACCATTTATGTTACTGGGGGACTTCAATTCTCAGCATAGATCATGGGGAAGTTCCTTATCAAATTCTAATGGTGAATATATATTGCAAATTGTAGATATCCATAATTTATGTATACTAAACACTGGGTCTCCCACCCGTTGTACTTCACCAAGTGATGGTATAAGCGCTGTAGATTTATCAATAAGTACCACTGATTTGGCTTCCACCATCAATTGGGTTACCCTTACATCCACATTTGGGAGTGATCACTATCCCATATTAATTACCTTGCCTTGTAATAACTTTCCGTACAGTACTTCACAGCCCAAGTCACCCCGCATGAAATATAGATTGGATAATGAAAAATGGGAGTTGTATAAATCAATAGTTGAACAAAAAATTTGTTCCCTCTCTGAACATCCTGGATTACTTGAAAATGTTAATTCTTTTACCAGTATTTTGATCGAGGTGGCTGATGAGATATTTCTCATTAAAAATAGTTCAACTAGACTCCCTTCACCTCCATGGTGGGATAAAGAGTGTACTATAGCCATCAGAAATAGAAAGAAAGTAGAATTAAACTATCGAAATAATATGTCAGATGATAACTTTAATTTACTTATAAAAATTAATACTGAAACACGCAAATTATTGAAAGAAAAAAATTTCAAGGATGGAGAAAGTTTTGTACTTCCATTTCTCCTAACACTCCCTTTTCTGATGTTTGGAACAATATAAAGCGGTTCCGATCAGCATTTGTACCAAACAGTTCTTTCAAAATATTACCATCTTCTTTATCTGATACGTATCTCGACCAGTTAGCTCCTCCAACAGTTCCACAAAATATAAATAACATAATAATTCCTCTGAACATTCACAACTCACAAACTGGCATTAATTCTCCATTTTCATTATTAGAATTAAAGTATGTATTATCCAATGTCAAAGATTCAGCTCCGGGAGAAGACGGCATACCTTATTCTTTCTTTGCCCATCTGGGGGATGGATGAAGCAATAAACTTTTATTTAAAATTGATAAACAATGTTATAGTCACAGGTTATATTCCTCCTTGTTGGAAACGTCAAATAGTGTTGCCAATTTTAAAACCCAATAAAGACCCCACTCATTATTCATCATATCGTCCCATAGCTCTATCGCCAGTTATTATCAAAATCATTGAAAATTTAATTAAAAATAGACTCGAATGGTATCTGGAACATAATAAAATTTTATCAAATAGTCAGTACGGTTTCAGGAAAGGCAGAAGTACTATAGATAGTCTTAGTATTTTTACAACTGATATCCGTATAGCTTTATCTCGCAACCAGACCACAATAGCTGCATTCTTAGATATATCTTCCGCCTACAATAATGTAGATATATTAATTCTTAAAGATAAATTAATTAAATTAGAATTTCCTTTAGTATTAACACGCTTCATAATAAACATGTTAACAGAAAGATCGATAATATTAGATAATGACTCGAAGGGACTTCCTCAGGGGTCTGTGCTGAGTCCTATATTATATAATGTATATACACATGACTTGGATTCAAGTCTAGATAATTCAATATCTATTTTACAATATGCGGATGACCTACTCCTATATTGCTCCCATAATTCTTTAGATACCTTAGTTCAACTTATGTCACATTCACTCACGCTTTTGAAAACGTGGATGGATAATCATCTACGTCATCTTGGAATTATCTACGTCGAAAAGCAATGTTATGTTATTTTCAAGACGGAAACTTCCACCATCAATTACCATAACATACGATGAGAAAATTATTCCACTTAAAAACTCTGTTAAATTTTTAGGCCTCATCTTAGATTCTAAAATGACCGCAACAGCACATTTTGATCATATATCAGATAAATGTGAAAGTGTTATTAATATAATTAGATGCCTCTCTGGTGTTTGGTGGGGAGCTCACCCTTCTTCTCTAAAATTAATCTACAATGCATTAATTCGCTCAATATTGGATTATGGAACCTTTTTACTAGAACCGTGTAACTTATCTGGTCTCAAAAAAATTGAGCACATACAATCTAAAGCTTTACGTATAATTACAGGAGCAATGAAATCAAGCCCTCTCAATGCCTTGCGTGTTGAATGTGGTGACCCTCCGCTACATTTACGTCGTCAATATTTATCTGACAGATTTTTATTTAGAATTATGCAATTCTCTGATCATCCTCTACATTCCAAACTCCCAGTATTATTAAATGAAGTATCTTCTTCACCTTATTGGTTACATAAATCTCCGCCTTGTTTAGTTTCTAGTTATAACAAATATAAAATGTTAAGTGCTCCTGCATATAGCTCACATCTTCTTCCTATTTTCAATCACGACTATCAGACATTAATCGCAGTTCCAAATATATGTTTCAATATTGGCATAAATAAAAATGATTCCAATGCTAATGCAAAATTTAATGATATAGTAAATAATAAATGGCCAGAATGGCATCACGTGTACTGTGATGCTTCAAAGAATGGTGGTTCATCAACTGTGGGCGTAGGCATATATCATACAGAATACAATATTGTGCAAAAAATAAAACTTCCCACTGAAACTTCAGTGTTTACAGGGGAATGTTTTGGTATTTTGAAATCTTTGGAGTACATTCTTATTTCAAAGATTAAAAAAGCAATAATTATTTCTGACAGTGTGACTGCTCTTCAAGCTTTTTCTAAAAATCCTTTTAAAATGAATAGTAACCCTGTTATCAGCGATTGCAGAAATATGATTTATAAATGTTTTTTTAATAAGATTGATATTGTTTTTGTCTGGATTCCAAGCCATAGTGATATTTTAGGCAATGAAAAAGCTGACCACCTTGCTAAAGAAGCCATTACTTGTGGTGACTTGTACCCTTACAAAATCTACCATCATGATCTTATCACATTACCTAAAAATTATCTTTCGAATTCCTGGAATGATGCATGGTTCATCAGTGGTCAGTCTAAGGGTAAATCTTATTATTTAATTCAACCCAATATACCTACCAAACCTTGGTTTTTCAATGTGAAGCTTTGTAAAAGAACGACTTCTATATTGATACGTATGCGTTTAGGTCATGTGTGCACCCCACAACATCTTGCAAGGCTTCACATAGTGCAGTCTGAGATGTGTGAGTGCGGTGAAGATGTTGGAGATTTGAGTCATTTATTTTTGTCATGTTCTAGAAACAACACCTCTTCTTTAATCAACCGTCTAATATCACTCAATGTTCCTTTTCCCACATCTATCCGGATACTTTTAATGTCTAATAACCAACTTATTTATGAAGCTCTTAGTATATTTATTATTCATAATGATGTAAAAATTTAGTAATACTATTAAAATATATAAATATTAAAAATAAGTATATATTTTTTCCCTTTCCTACTTCCTTATGTCTTTATATCTTATTACCATATTCCTACATTACTGATCCTCTATTTTCCTAATTTCCGATGATTCCGTTATTTTTATTACTATCCCAGTTTCCTTAACTTGACACTGGCAAAATGGAATACAATTGCCATGAAAAAAAAAAAAAAAAAAAAAAACATTTATGGAGTATTGTAAATATCAAGTGACCGACAACAATAACGCGAATTTAAACAAAAATAGAGTGAGGATAAAATTAATAACAAGTATTTAAAGTTTTGGATGTACTGTATAGTATCTGCTACTATTTTGCTGGTTTACGCTGCCTTTTATCAGGTACTGTGTTCGCCAATTTGCCAGCTTGCGGTGATGATGATGGTCCAACACAGGTAACACCTGATGTCGGCACAGCCACTGGGAATTCCACTAAAAGCTTCCGTAAATCAGATGCTGTCTCAATCTTCCGGCGTAGCTTATTTGTCCCTGGAAGCTGAATGATTACCTTGCCCTCAGAAGTCCAACACTGGCTGGTGCCGTAGTGCTTTCGGGCATCCATGAACACCTCATGTCGAGGCTTGGTCAAAAATTCTGTTAAAGTCAGACCAGAACCCTTTAGGAAAGACTTTTGGCGCCACACTTCACTTCGCAACATGTAGCTCTGGAACCGGATCAAGACAGGACGAGGCTTGCTTTTATTCACGCCCAGACGATGGCAGGCAATTATGTCAACTGGCAAGATGTTGCTCACATTCATTTGATCAGTAAAAATTGTGATCAAACCAGACATCAAATCCCCATCTTTCTCTTCAGACAGGCCATGAAGGAGTAGGACCTGCCGACGGGATGCCATCTCATGCCTATCCAAACCAACTACCAGCAGCTCCATCTGTGTTTTCAGTGTACCCAATGTCTTCCAAATAAGGCACTTAAAGTCGGTGAAGTCTTTTGATAGGCTGGCGACGGTCTTGTGGGCTGTCTCTGTACCACTGGCACTTTTCAAATCCTCTTCATATTGAGTCATGCGCGAGTGAAAGGAAGATGACAGCTCCTCCATGCAGTTTGACAGCTGTGAATACAGGTCCATAGTGGTAAAGTGATGGTGAAGGTTACTTCTTACTCTTTTGTTTTTTTTTCTGAATGTAGTCAATTGTTTGCTTCGTGTCGGAACGTGTTCTCTAAAATGGAGAAAAACCAAGTGTGGCCAGTTATTAAATACCTTTGTTTAAAAAAGTTAACTACGCAAGAGATTCATTGCGATTTGAAGGCAACATTAGGAGAGTGCTCCGCCGTATTCCACTGTCGCAAGGTGGGCTTCTCAATTTCGAGTAGGGAGAACGAGCACGGAAGACGAACACATCGTTGCGGTCGTCCATCGACGTTAGTCACCCTAGAAAATGATGTGAAAGTCGATAAAATTGTATTGAGCGATCGAAGAGTTAATTCAAGAAACGGGCATTTGATATGGAAGTAGTCAATCCATATTGAAACAATCTTTGAATATGAGAAAAGTCTCCGCAAGATGGGTGCCGAGAATGTTAACCGACAGTCAGAAACAAAATCGACTTGACATTTCGAAGATATTGTTGGAGAAGTTTCAAGAAGATTCTGAAAACTTTTATCTCGTTTCGTAAAAATGGACGTAACATGGGTCCATCATTTTGATCCCGATATAAACATATATACACCGATATAAACAGCAATCTTCGTAATGAAAACGGCCATCATCACCGACCCCGAAGAAGTTTCGTGTCGTGGCATCGGCTGGCAAGGTTATGGCCTCAATATTTTGGGACTCATAAGGGATATTGTTGATTGATTACCTGGAGAGTGGAACCACTATTACTGGCCAATATTATGCAGCTTTAATTCCCAAGTTGAGGAATGCCACCAAAGAGAAAAGGACAGGGAAACTTCGAAGGGGCGTGCTGTTTCATCACGACAACGCACCCGCGCACAGGTCGGCAGTTGCGATGGCTGCCATTCAGCATGCTGGCTTCGAATTGGTAAACCACCCCCCTTATTCACCAGATCTGGCGGCTAGCGATTTTTATCTGTTCCCCAAATTGAAATAATACTTAAGGAGAAACAGGTACGAAGACGATAACGAGGTGATGGATGCCGTGAAGAGCTTTTTGCAGGACCAAGACTAAACTTTTTTTGTGAAAGGGATTGAAGCCTTGGAAAAGCGCTGGTCTCGACGTTTTCCAAGAGAACTCGAACGTTTCGAGACTCGGACACTATGTATAAAAATAAATTATTAAGTTATCAATAGTCATTATATTCTATCTCATTCTCACTACTTTTTGATCCCTCTTCGTATAAGACTGGTACCTATAGCAGAGATTTTCATCGGCTTCACAATTAGAAGAGACGTAACAACGAACTTTAGCGTTAATGTGGATAAATATTGGCGCAAGATTATGTGGATCCGCAATACTTGCAGAATAATCAACTGAAACGTGGATAGGTGACATGTTTCAAAACAAAAATCAAATCAATCATAGGGAGATAGATGGCAGGAGATTGAAAAACTAGTCATGACAAAATACAAATAGCTATCTACTAGGTACCTAAGTATCCCCGAATACCTCGGACTGGGCTGAGGAGTTGGGGGGTTTCGGAAGGGGAGCCGGGCCGAGCCATTGGCCGCCTGAAGAGTCGGAACACCGCGCCGGGTCCGGACGGCATTCCGGGCCGCGCGTGGGCGTATGCACTACAGTCTCTTGGGGACCGCTTGAGGCGGCTGTTCAGCAGTTGCCTCCGTAGTAGCGTGTTCCCGTCCGGCTGGAAGGAAGCCGGATTGGTTCTCTTGAAGAAGGAACGAAGGGCTGCATATCGTCCCATTTGCCTGCTCGACGAGGCTTCGAAGCTATTCGAAAGAATAATTACCCGAAGACTCTTTGAGCACCTGTCGCGAGTTGGTCTTGACCTGGCTGAAAGTCAGTATGGCTTCCGGCAGCGGCGGTCCACCATCGACGCGATTCTTCGCGTCGCGTCGCTGTCGGAACAGGCAGTGTCTCGGCGGGGTGGGGTGGCGTTGGCGGTCAGTCTAGATATCGTCAACGCCTTCAACTCCATCCCATGGGGCGCTATTAGGGCGGCACTAGTACATCATCAGCGTCCGCCCTACCTGCAGGGCATCATAGGGGCCTATTTGCGCGATAGGCACATTCGCTACGTGGGCAGGGACGGTAGCGTAAAGCAGAGGGAGATTACGTGCGGGGTTCCGCAGGGGTCAGTTCCGACCCCCTCTTATGGAACCACGCCTACGACGCGGTCCTGCGTGTCTTTCTCCCTGCTGGTGTAAGTTTAGTATGTTACGCTGACGACACTCTGGTGTTGGCCAGCGGGGTGTCCTTCGAGGGAACCATCCGGCTTGCGGAGCAAGCGGTGGCAATTGTCGTGGCCAAGATCCACGCCCTGGGTCTTGGGATAGCGCCTCAAAAACCTAGGCGCTATGGTTCCACAAACTGCCAAGGAGCAGAGAACCATCCAGTTTGTGGATACGCGTTGGTGACGCACGAATCGGGGTGGGCCGGTACCTGAAATACCTGGGGCTCACCCTGGACAGTCGTTGGGGCTTCGAAGAGCACTTCTAGCGCCTCGTCCCCCGAGTCGAGAGGGTAGTGGGTGCACTACACCGGCTGCTGCCCAATCTCGAGGGACCATGTGAGGAAGTTCGCCGTCTCTACGGGGGGGGGGGGTCGTGCGGTCCGTGGCCCTATATGGGGCTCATGTATGGTCAGCTCGACAATCAGGCGCCCAACGCTGCAGAACCAAAATTCACGGTCTGCAGCGCAGAGTGGCTATTCGGATCGCACGAGGATACCGAACAGTATCCTACGAGGCGGCAACTCTCCTGGCGCGTTTTCTGCCTTTCGACATCCTGGCGGAGATGGATGCGTGGGTCTACGATCAGACACGCTCCCTCCACCAGAGCGGCGAAGGCGCGCCTACAGGGGCGTTGGACAGGCTGAGGCGGCTAGCTCAGCAGTGCGCACTTGGCAAGTGGCGTCACCGCCTGCATATGAAGTTTGCGACCAAGCGCGTCGTGGAGGCCGTCTAGTCGCTCTTTGGAGCCTGGCTCAAAAGGAGCGAGCGCGTTACCTACCGCCTGACGTACCTGCACAGGATAGGACGTGAGGCCACGGCACAATGCCACCATTGTGAAAACGACCAGGACCCCGCACGGCACACGCTCGAGGCGTGCACTGCGTGGGCCGCCGAGTGGCGGGTCCTGGTCGATCGGATCGGGCAAGATCTCCCTCTGCCAGCAGTAGTGTCGGCTATGTTGGCAGAGCACGAAAACTGGAATGCAGTGGTCTCCTTCTGTGAGAGCGTCATGCTCCAGAAGGACATCGAGGAAGGAGGAGACGGCGGGGTAACTACCGCCCTGGCGCCTAATTCTCATACGCCTAAAACCCTCCTGCCGTAGCTATAAGGCGGGGGACTTCTGGGTTCGCGGGTGCGTAGATTGGGGAATCTGCGTGCCCGCACCGAGCGGTCCAAGAGAAGATGGTAGCACGCATGTGGTCACGTGCTGCCGTGGGACGCTTTGGGGATCCTTTACAGTCCCCCCGAGGGGTCGACCGCTTTACAGTCACCCTCTCAGAGATGTGCCTATAGGCGTGGCACCAGTGGGCGGCTCTAGTGTGATCATACGAGGACCTGGAGCCTCCCTTAGGTGCCGAAGATGACCGCTCCAGTGGTTTAAGCCGGTAGGAGTTCGACATACCCCTTCGCCCTTCCCCGGGGCGAAGGAAGTTCATGAAGAATTCCCACTGGGCCCCAATAAAAAAAATGGGTACTCATAGACAAGCTCATCTGCTTCAGGGAGGGCAATAATCGTCCAAGGGTAATGCGCTTTGTGAAACGGGGATTCTTGGGGACGGATACGTGTCCTCAAAAATATGCTTCACGAGTCACAGAACGCATTGACTTCCTGAAGCAGAAAGTTTGTGCATGGGCAAACCGTATCAGACTGTACAAGAAGCGCGTGGAGCGATTTACTCAGAATCGCATATTCCAAGGTGACCAAAGGTGGGTATTTAGAGCCTGGGAGCGACCCGAGCAAGGTGTGAGTGACGGGCCACCACCAGATGATGACACCACGATTCAATTCTGGCGCAACATTTGGTCGGCGCCCGTCAGTCACACTGAGGAAGGTTGGATAAGAGATGTGGAGCGAGCGTGCGAACCAATCACAGAAATAAGAAAGGAGGAGAAGTGGTATCGAGGCGTCCCCGCGCCACCGCGCCTGGCCCAAATTGCTCTTTTCGCGAGAAATGGCCGTTTTACAACGTCAGTTCACATTCGATCGCGGTAGTGAAATTGTGTTAAAATGCCCTGTTGTACAGTGATGCCATGCAAGAATCGAAGTGAAAATAATAACATCGTAAAGGATGGAATCATATTACTTATGTAAGTACCAGAATTATGCTATATTTGTGTATGGAAACAATAAATTAAGAATTCTTGTTGATTTTACTATGTTACATTTGCTCTAATGGACCGCGAGACAAAATTATTTTTGTACAAATTACAATGCTTCTTAGCTATGACTTAAGTCTAGCACACGGTGAATAATAAATGCAATGAATAGAACTGCGAACGATACTTTTAATTAACATACGCGTTGCGTGGAACGGCAGTTTTACAGTGAACGGTTCATTAACCGGTTCATTGTCTGCACGGTCACATCATTATGTGACCGTGCAGACGTACTATCGTTGGTGATCGATAATATATATTGTTTGATGTACGGACTGAATTGAATATAGCAATTTTAAGTGTTAATGCTTACATATTTAAGCATTAACTATTTACCTATAAATAAATATAAAAAATTAATTCATGAAATTGAACATCAGTGTCGATGTTGGGGCAAAGTATTTGTCAATATAATAATAATCATGCATTTATCCGCCGCCTGCTAACCTCATGTTTCGAAAAAAAATCTACTGTTTATAATCAGATAATAATCGCTAAACAGATTTCTATTCTTACTTTACAGTTCCCCGAGAGATCCAAACATCATAAAAATGGATTGATGCAACAGGGCGGCCACCTAATTGGTTTCCTAAAAAAACTAGCTGCTTAAGCTCGGCTTACTTTGAATCAGATATGTTCCAGCCAAGTCGTAGACTATTTGAGCAGTCCCAAGATTAAAACTAATTTCTAGTTTTTGCATCGGTTGGTTAGCTGATTATTTTGAATTGAAAATTGTTTGACTTTGCCTATTTTTCTACATCTAGGGAATCAAACCATGTATTGAATATTTCATGATTCACCAGCACCTGCAATACCTGGATGTTCTAATTTAAAATCGACCGCTATTAATTACTGGGTTTCAGAGGACTTAGTTGATAACCTAGATTTAGAGCGAGAGCGCAGGGCGCTATGTGTGCGCTGCAACATGCTGACCCGCAGGTTTGCATGGTGTACTGATCAGGTGAAGGTGACCCTGTTTAAGGCCTACTGCCAATCCTTTTACACCTGTAGCCTGTGGGTGAAGTACACGCAGCGCACTTACAACACCCTGAGAGTACAATATAACAACGCGTTTAGGATGTTGTTTGGGCTGCCGCGCCACTGTAGCGCTTCAGCTATGTTTGGGGAACAACACGTGGATGGTTTTCATGCCATCTTACGAAAGCGTTGTGCCTCTCTGCTAGAGCGGATGCGAACCAGCTCGAACGGCATCCTGAGCGTGTTGGCTGACCGTTTGGACTCGCCAATGTTGCGGCACTGGATGCGATTGCACACTGCCTAAGCATAAACTTCTCTTATTTATTTTTATTGATACCTACTATTAAAACAATCTATGGACTTAGTCTGAAATAAACTTTTTTTTTTTTTTTTTTTTTTTCTTATGATATACTTTTTTTTTATCATAAGGTATGAAGAAATCAAGCAGCTACTTTAATCTGCCCTCCAGGATTACCTTAAAATAAATATTACCTTATCCCATGGTGAGATAACGTTATCTCACCATGGGATAAGGTAATATTTATTTTTATTATTATTATATGTCTCTCTTTTCACGGGTTTATATCCCCTGTAAGGGGGAACCCGGTCTTTTGACAGGCTTACGCGGGGACATAGGTCCAACACGCAGAGGCCCTTTAGAGAATTTTAATCTAGCTGCACTATAAAATGAAGTCATGGATTGTCCCCGGTGGTGTGAGGCTATTGTATGAGATGGAGACTATAACGATAAGGTCTATTGCAATGGGTGTTACATGGAATAAAAAAACTAATATATACGGAAACAACGGCGTCTGCCTTTCAACTTTGATCGTGAAATTCTGTGGCAGACGGTGACTCGCCACTCACAAGATGGGCCCCCTAAATGGCCACCACTACAGGCGACAAGGAGCAACACCGGTGTGAGCGGCTAGGGGTGTAGCTCTCTACACCGGTGCGGCACCGGTTTCACCATCGCGCGTCTCGAAGACTCGGAGCGGGTTTCCCCGTTATTACGCCATTAGACACTTCCACCCCCGAGCATATAGCTCTGGCGGCCCCCCTTTGATCGGCCAACTAAGGCAAGCCAGAGTTGAAAATCCTGCGGGCACTCATGGGGTTCCACTCCAACCAACCAATAAAGGCAAGCGGAGACGAGGCCCTGACCGACTCTCTGGAGCATTCGGGTACGCAGTGTCGCCACTCACATTCAGCTCGCCACAAACTGCCCTGCGTTCTGTAAGCTATTTAATATACTTTTTTTTTTCTTATGATATACTTTTTTTTTATCATAAGGTATGAAGAAATCAAGCAGCTACTTTAATCTGCCCTCCAGGATTACCTTATCCCATGGTGAGATAACGTTTGCCCAGAGGGGTTTTAATTAGTTTTAATTATTATTTTCCTTTATTTAAATATATACATATAAATTACATTTTTAAATACATATAAAAAAATACAATATATATTTAAAAATATAAAAAATAGTAGCCCACCGGCATCGGGAACAAGGTCCAAGCTACCGGTGGTCAGGGCTCCAGAGAGAGGAACTTCCTAACAATACGAGCCGTGTCTAGGAGTACCGCTTTCTGAATCAAGCCCCTGACCCAGCTGCCTAACGAGAGCCTCTTGAGGTGTTGGTCGAGGCTCTTGGCCATAAGGCCATTGGCCGTAACAACTATCGGCACAATGATTGCAGAGTCTACCTCCCACATGTCGACAACCTCGTGCGCCAAGTCAAGATACTTAAGTTGTTTATCTTTCTCGGCTTTTTGATTTTTGATAGTTATATCCACAATCATTGTGCGGCGCTCTACTCGATCTATCACCACTATGTCAGGCTTATTGGCTACAATAGTCCTATCAGTGATGATAGATCGATCCCAGTACAACGTGATATGGTCATTCTCGAGAACTGGGTCGGGCACATACTTGTAGTATGGCACTTCTAAACTCACAAGGTTGTATAGCAGTGCAAGTTGTTGGTGGATAATCCTGGCTACTTGGTTATGCCTGTGCAAGTACTCGCCGTTAGCAAAACGAGAACAACCGGAAATAATGTGACGGATAGATTCACCCGGATAGTGACATGCCCGACAGATGTCAACCGTGCCGTCCTTCACAATATATTTTCGGTAGTTCTTCGTCATAATAACTTCATCCATAATTGCACAGATAAAACCTTCGGTTTCCCCAAAGAGGTCACCAAAACGTAGCCAAGACACGGACGCTAAAAAGTTCACATCAGGCCCATGAAGGGCCCGGTAAAAGCGTCCGTGAAGCTCCTTGCTCTGCCATACCTCCTTACGGTCATTAGTGTCAAGCACTACAGGTTTATGCAAGTTCTCTTTAGCCAAGGAGAGCGGGGTGAGTCCTTTATCCATCGCAACCACATCTCGGTGCATCCCCACTTCGGCATGGAGAAAATACTCCCTGAGGTTGCACACCTCACGATTGTGGAGGGTCTTAGCATTTAGAAAGCCTCGACCCCCACATTTTCGTGGGATGTACAGCCTCATTATCGACGATCGTGGGTGATGCATCCGATTTGTGGTCAACAACGAACGGACTCGTCTATCCAGGGCGTCTAATTCAGTCTGAGTCCACTTGAGTATGCCGAAAGAGTACATTAAGACTGGCATGACCCAACCGTTAAAGGCGCGCACCTTGTTACCGCCTGATAAAAGACTTTTCAGTACTTTTTTCAGGCGGCCAAAGAAGCGCACCTGTAACGATTGTTTCATGTCACCTCCGTTGATACCTAACGCCTCCGACATACCCAAGTATTTGTAGGTCTCAGATGAGGAAAGGGATCTGATGTGTATGAAATCCGAAAGTTGTAATCCCTCGGATTCCATAATCTTCCCTCGCTTTACATGCATGACTGCACATTTATCCACACCAAATTCCATCCTAATAGAGTTACTAAAAGTTTCAGTTACCTTCAGTAACTCTATTAGCCGCAAATTGTTGGGGGCAAAGAGTTTCAAATCATCCATGTAAAAGAGGTGAGATATTATCTGACCACCTCTTCTCATCTGGTAGCCTAGCCTCGAACTCTCCAGCAGTGTGCTCAGAGGGTTCAAGGCTAAACAGAACCACAGTGGACTCAGGCTATCGCCCTGAAATATTCCACGCTCGATCCTGATTGGTTCATCGTTCCCTTGGATCTGTCGACATCCTGGATAGTTAAGAACCGTCCTCCATTTCCGCATACATGCAAACAGGAAGCTGCGTAGAGTTGTATTTATCTTATACAAATCCAGCACCCTCATGAGCCATGTATGCGGAACAGAGTCGTAGGCCTTCTTATAATCTATCCAACATGTCGACACATCCTTATGGTTACGTCTGACCTGTTGGCTAATGGCCATATCAATAAGGAGCAGCTCCTTAGTACCACGGGACCCTTTCCTACATCCATTCTGAGAGGAAGACATGATATTATTGTCATCAATATGATTGTTAATTTTTGCCCTCAGAATGGATGTAAGAAGTTTATAGACCGTCGGTAAACAAGTGATCGGTCTATAATTTTTGGGTTCCGTGGTACTACCTGATTTATGGAGCAGGTGGGTAACTCCTGTTGTTAAAAACTGTGGTAGCGAACCAGACTCCAAGGACAATTGGAATTGGGACGCCAAACGAGTATGTGAACTGCGTAGCCATTTTAGCCAAAAATTGTGCAGCCCGTCCGGCCCTGGAGATTTCCAGTTGGGCAACGGACGGACTGCACTGGCTACGTCTTGGGGACTTAATAGAACTGATTCCATTTCTGATATTGGTTCACATACTTGTTCAACCTGCCTTATCCAATCACCTTCGGTATGACTGACGGGCACCGACCAGATGCTGCGCCAGAATGCACTCACGGCATCATCATCCGGTAGGTGGACGTCACTCATACCTGGGTCAGGTCGTTCCCAAGTTCTATATACCCACCTTTGGTTACTTTGGAATGTGCGATTCAAGGTATACCGCTCCACCCGCCGTTTGTACCTACGTATACGGTTTGCCCATGCATAAATTTTCTGCTTCAGAAAGTCTATGCGCTCTGTGACACGAGCTATAAATTCTTGAGGCCTGATATCAGTCCCCAAGAACGCCCGTCTCACAAAGCGCGTTACTCTTGGGCGGGTATTGCCCTCTCTGAAGCTAACTAACTTGCCAATGAGTGCCCTTGCCTCATTGATACGACGTTCAATCCTGCACTGCCAAGCTGGCAAGGCAGATTTCGGTCGTATGGCTCTGTCATCATGTGGGAATTTGACATGAGCCACACGACATGCCGCAACAGCCGCGCAGTACAAGATTGAATGTGTATCGCCGAGGTCGTCGCTGTTGTCGAAATAATCCAACAACAGCGAATCCAGGGCACACACCAGCACTCTATTTTTTTTATGCATAGGCAAACGTGGTAAACGTGGCCTAAGGTCGGGTGGTATATAGCGATACTCATGAATCGCATTGTCCAAAGCACTCCTTAAAAGTTCATTGTACTGGTTACCTGCAGAAATAACCCCGTCATCCTCTTCCTCATCCACGCAGTTGGACTGCGGCCGAACCGCAAAAGTTGTTTGCGGTTGCACTGCGGTCTGTGATGGGGGAGAAACGACGTGGTTTATCTGCATCTCAGAGCGCAGCCGATCAAGTGCGGCATCATCCAACCTATGATCACGTTGAATGACCCGCACCTGATCCGAAAGTCGTTGTGCCGAGACGTTGACAGCTGGTTCAAGTACCTGAAACAGAGAGAGCATCCGAACACGGTACGCAGTCAGGTTAGTTCCCCCCTCTGTCGCCCCAAAGTATGCGCGCATGACGTTTTCGTTGATGGATTGAGTCCATCGCACGCGCTGCACACTTCCACCGGAAGCGGGGACCCTGTCAGAGGCAGGTGGGCCTCGAGGTCCTAAGCTGGCCGGTGGTCGTCCTCTTCCACGCCGACGTACAGATGGCGGCGACGTTGGAGGAGAAAAATACTCGTCGCTCGAGCTCAACGCGACTGCAACAGCCGGTGTCACAGCACATTCGGAGGCGCTGGATTCCGGCAGTTGCGAGGCGGAGCTGAGCGACGGGGACGAAGGTGGTGGGCGTGTACTCAGTAGTTTGGCACGATTTCTTGTTATCATTGCATTTTATTGAAATCTGTTGATGTCATCTGTCAAATACGTCTTCCTTCTGTACCATTTTTCTTATATTTGTGGTCGAATATCATGGTTTGTAAATAGTTTATATATTTTTCTACTCTTCATTATATTTTCACTTTTCTTATTCTGTAGTTTATTTTGATTTGATATTCTATTTTATTTATATTAAAAATTCAGAAAAAGATATTGACGTATTCAGATGTGTTGCCAAAATTATGATTATTATTAATAAATAAATTATTATTTCCTTTATTTAAACTGAATACATATAAATTACATTTTTAAATATACATCATACAAAAATATACATTTAAAAATATAAAAAATAGTAGCCCACCGGCATCGGGAACAAGGTCCAAGCTGCCGGTGGTCAGGGCTCCAGAGAGAGGAACCTCCTAACAATACGAGCCGTGTCTAGGAGTACCGCTTTCTGCATCAAGCCCTTGACCCAGCCGCCTAACGAGAGCCTCTTCAGGTGTTGGTCGAGGCTCTTGGCCATTAGGCCATTGGCCGAAACGACTATCGGCACAATGATTGCAGAGTCTACTTCCCACATGTCGACAACCTCGTGCGCCAAGTCAAGATACTTAATTTGCTTATCTTTCTCGGCCTTCACGAGATTCTCGTCATGTGGGATAGTTATATCCACAATCATTGTGCGGCGCTCTACTCGATCTATCACCACTATATCAGGCTTATTGGCTACAATAGTCCTGTCAGTGATGATAGATCGATCCCAGTACAATGTGACATGGTCATTCTCGAGAACTGGGTCGGGCACATACTTGTAGTATGGCACTTCTGAACTCACAAGGTTGTATTGCAGCGCAAGTTGCTGGTGTATAATCCTGGCCACTTGGTTATGCCTGTGCAAGTACTCGCCATTAGCAAGACGAGAACAACCGGAAATAATGTGACGGATAGACTCACCCGGACGGTGGCATGCCCGACAGATGTCAACCGTGCCGTCCTTCACAATATATTTCCGATAGTTATTCTTCATGATAACTTCATCCATAATTGCACAGATAAAACCTTCGGTTTCCCCGAAGAGGTCACCGAAGCGTAGCCAAGAAACGGACGCTAAAAAGTTTACATCGGGCCCGTGAAGGGCCCGGTAAAAGCGTCCGTGAAGCTCCTTGCTCTGCCATACCTCCCTGCGGTCATTAGTGTCAAGCACTACAGGTTTATGCCAGTTCTCTTTAGCCAAGGAGAGCGGGGTGAGTCCCTTGTCTATCGCAACCACATCTCGGTGCATCCCCACATCGGCTTGGAGAAAGTACTCCCTGAGGTTGCACACCTCACGATTGTGGAGGGTCTTAGCATTTAAAAAGCCTCGACCCCCACACTTTCGTGGGATGTACAGCCTCATCACCGATGAACGTGGGTGATGAATCCGATATGTGGTCAGCAATATACGAACTCTTCTATCCAGGGCGTCCAATTCAGACTGAGTCCACTTGAGTATGCCAAAGGAGTATATTAGAACTGGCATGACCCAACCGTTAAAGGCGCGCACCTTGTTACCGCCTGATAAAAGACTTTTCAGTACTTTTTTCAGGCGGCCAAGGAAGCGCCCCCGTAACGATTGTTTCATGTCAGCTCCGTTGATACCCAACCCCTCCGACATACCCAAGTATTTGTAGGTCTCAGATGAGGAAAGGGATCTGATATGTATGAAATCCGAAAGTTGTAATCCCTCGGATTCCATAATCTTCCCTCGTTTTACATGCATGACTGCACATTTGTCCACACCAAATTCCATTCTAATAGAGTTACTAAAAGTCTCAGTTACCTTCAGTAACTCTATTAGCCGCAAATTGTTGGGGGCAAAGAGTTTCAAATCATCCATGTAAAACAGGTGAGATATTATCTGACCACCTCTTCTCATCTGGTAGCCTAGCCCCAAACCCTCTAGCAGTGTGCTAAGAGGGTTCAAGGCCAAACAGAACCACAGCGGACTCAGGCTATCGCCCTGGAATATACCACGCTCGATCCTGATCGGTTCACCGTTCCCTCGGATCTCCCTACATCCCGGATAGTTAAGGACTGTCCTCCATTGCCCCATACATGCCATCAGGAAGGTGCGTAGGGTGGTATTTATTTTATACAACTCTAGCACCCTCATGAGCCATGTATGCGGCACCGAGTCGTAGGCCTTCTTATAATCTATCCAGCATGTAGACAGATCCTTGTGGTTACGTCTAACCTGTTGGCTAATGGCCATGTCAATAAGGAGCAGCTCCTTAGTACCACGGGACCCTTTCCTACATCCATTCTGAGAAGCAGACATAATGTGATTATTATCAATATGTGTGTTAATTTTTGTTCTCAGAATGGATGTAAGAATTTTATAGACCGTCGGTAAACAAGTTATCGGTCTATAATTTTTGGGTTCCGTAGTACTACCTGATTTATGGAGCAGGTGGGTAATTCCTGTAGTAAGAAACTGAGGCAGCGAACCTGACTCTAAGGACGACTGGAACTGGGACGCCAAGCGAACATGTGAGCTACGTAGCCATTTAAGCCAAAAATTGTGCAGCCCGTCCGGTCCCGGAGATTTCCAGTTTGGTAATGGACGGACTGCACTGGCTACGTCTTGGGGGCTAATTATAACTGCCCCCATTTCTGCTATCGGCTCACATGCTCGTTTGACCTCCCATATCCAATCACCTTCGGTATGGTTGACTGGCACCGACCATATGCTGCGCCAGAATGCATTCATGGCATCATCATCTGGTCGGTGGACGTCACCCATACCTTGGTCAGGTCGCTCCCAAGTTCTGTATACCCACCTTTGGTCATTTTGGAATGTGCGATTCAAGGTATACCGCTCCACTCGCCGTTTGTACCTACGGATACGATTCGCCCATGCATAAACTTTCTGCTTTAGGTAGTCGATGCGCTCTGTGACACGAGACATATATTCTTCGGGGCTGATATCAGTCCCCGAGAATGCTCGTCTCACAAAGCGCATCACTTTTGGGCGGGTATTGCCCTCCCTAAAGCAGATTAGCTTACCAATGTGTGCCCTAGCCTCATTAATACGACGTTCAATCCTGTACTGCCAAGCTGGCACGGCAGATTTAGGTCGTGTGGCTCTATCATTATTTGGGAATTTTATATGGGCCACACGACATGCCGCAACGGCTGCGCAGTACAGGACTGAATGTGTATCGCCGAGGTCTTCGCTGTTGTCAAAATAATTTAACAACAGCGAATCCAGGGCACAGATTAGCGCTCTATTTCTTTTATGCATAGGCAAACGCGGTAGGCGCGGCCTAAGGGCAGGTGGTGCGTATCGATACTCTTGAATCGCACTATCCAAAGCGCTCCTTAAAATGTCATTGCACTGGTTACCTGCAAAACTAGCACCATCATCCTCTTCCTCATTCATGCGGTTGGACCGCGGCGGAACCACAGATGTTTCTTGCGGTTGTACCGCGGCCCGTGATGGGGAAGAGACGATACGGTTAGTCTGCATCTCCGAGCGTAGCCGATCAAGCACAGCATCATCCAACCTGTGATCACGTTGTATGACCCGCACTTGATCCGAAAGTCGTTGTGCCGAGACGTTGACGGCTGGTTCAAGTACCTGAAACAGAGAGAGCATCCTGCCACGGTACGCAGTCAGGTTAGTTTCCCCCTCTGTCGCCCCAAAGTATGCGCGCATGACATTTTCATTGATGGTTTTTGTCCATCTCATGCGCTGCACACTTCCACCGGAAGCGGGGACCCTGTCAGAGGCAGGTGGGCCTCGAGGTCCCAAGCCGGCCGGTGGTCGGCCTCTTCCTCGCCGACGCGCAGGTGTTGGTGTCGTCGGCGGCGAAAAGTACTCGTCGCTCGAGCTCGACACAACTGCAGCGGCCGATACCACAGCACTCACTGTTGAGGCGGGTTCCGGTGGCTGCGAGGCGGAGCTGAGCGACGAGGCCAAGGATGGTGGGCGTGCGTTTAGTAACAATCTGGCTTTATTCCGTGTCAGCATTATCCAGGTTTATCCAATTTCCAAATTTTCATTTTCAATTTTTATCTGTCATTTCAGGGTGTCGATGTCATTTCGAATATATTTTTATTTTCTTGTAATCTTTGATACTATTTGTTGTGTATATTTCTCCATATCGTTTTTTATATATTTAATTTCGTTATTATGTATATATATGATGTATATTAGGATTAATTATAAATTTTTGATTTAAATATATATGGTTTTGAAAAACTTTGGCAGCTTGACAACGGTGTTGCCAGGTTATTTATTATTATTAATCCATCGAGAAGAAATATAAGAACTGTCAGGTCCAGGCCCGATCACTTTACCATGTACATTAGTGTTGAGTAGGACATACAAGAGGCGGTACATGACACGATATTGTAAGAGCGGCTCAACATTATAACATGTACCACTTCAAATTTTATGTCGCGTTACTTTACTCTTCGCATGTGAACTGTAGGGTGAGAGAGAGAGAGAATGAGGCACATGCTTCAAAAGCACGTCTTTTTATTCAACGGACATTTACGTGACTGCAAGAGACAACATGATGTTTTTATTCACTCTATTACAAATGTACTAGTACAAAGTACGAGACGCGACAGTTTTAGAAAAATATGATTTCATGAATGTCTGTTAAATACCTATTTGTTTTGCTTGTTTATGTCTGTGTATTAGGTATATTTTAAATCAAAATCATGTTTTACAAATAAGTCGCTTGCACAATAATGCTACAGTGGCTAATAAGTAGACACGTCGATACAATCGTCATTCGTCTAAAATCAATCGCTTTTTATTACTTTGCTTTAAGTATTACCTCAATCACACTTTGTAAGACAGGGCAGTACAAATACAGCAACAGTACCAGAAATACTCGTTCTTTCAAATGTACCGCCAAGCTTCATGAAGCTGCAAATGAGGCGAGGCGTCATCACGTCATGACGCCTCGCCTCATTTGAAGTGGGACATTGTACTGGCGCAGTACAAAAAAGAGGCTACTCTTACAAACTCATTTTTAAATCGTGTCCTACTCAACACTGTACATTTTACCTTTTTTGACAGTAATTTTTTTTTTTACAGTTCCGAATTCAAATATTTGAATCGCCTTTATACGTTACTGCGTCAGTTCATTTTGTTTATACTTGTCGATTAAACTCACAACTAACTGAATCTCAGCAGTATGAAAATTCGCCGATCGTTTTCTTTTCTTAGATTCCATTGGAAATAAAATATAAATACTTTACGTACCCAATAACGGGAGCCTTAAACAAACTAAAAGTAAACATTCACAAACAACAAACATAACCTCGAATTTAATATAAACAATACTCCATCTACTTCATCATTTCGGCCGAATAAAGTCCACTGCTGGACACAGGCCTCCCCCAAAGAATACCACAACGTTTGATAAGGGTGTGTTGTCGGCTCATTGGACGGTTTTGCCATAATCGCCACATATTGATAATAACTCTATCATGTCTGCTTCTCAGAATGGATGTAGGAATGGGTCCCGCGGTACTAAGGAGCTACTCCTCATTGATATGACTATCTGCCAACAAGTTCGCCGCAACCGAAAGAATCTGTCGACATGTTGGATAGATTATAAGAAGGCCTACGACTCGGTGCCACATACACACATAAAAAAAGTCTAAGCAACACATACAAATTTCAATTTTACAACGTGTTTTCGCATTAAATCCTTAGTATTTTCTTATTTATGTATTTTAATGCTTTTTTGATATTGAACAACAATTGTGTTTTTTATTTTTTTTATTTATCTTGATTAACAATAATTACGAGTAAGTGCTGTATGTACGTAGTACAAAGTAAGGTGCCTAATCAACTAAACTTAAACTAAAATTAAATGGTTGTACAAAAATTGCATCAATTAATACAAAGTGTGGCCTCCTCTGTTATGGAGAACTTGCTGGCACCGATTATTCATAGAATCGATAAGACTGTTAATGTTATCCTGCGGCAATTGCTCCCAATGAAATTTTAGTAAGTCCATCAGTTGTTGGGTTGCTGTCACTCCATCCAAGTCCTTTAAAACACGTCTCTGGAGCATGTCCCATGCATGCTCGATGGGGTTGAGGTCTGGCGATTGTGCAGGACAAGGCAATACCAGGATGTTTTCCCTTGCCAAGTACTCTCGTGTGTGCAAAGCTGTATGCGAAGGCGCATTGTCATGCATCAACGTGAAATCGGAGCCAAGCGTTCGTGCGAATGGACGGACATAAGGCCATAGAACATCCTTAACGTAATTTACAGCGTTCATGTTACCATTTACAAAAACGAGCTCAGTTCGTCTGTTCTTCATAATACCCGCCCATACCATAACTGTTGAGCCGTTGTGTGGATGCACATCCTGAACGCACCTCAGTCTTTCAGTATTTCCAGGACGACGGTACACTCTTACCCTTCTAGTATCAGGCTTGAAAAGTTTACATAGGTATTACCTACTTGGTAAGAAATGATATAATAATTGATTAATAATTTGAAATAGTATGTGTTGCTCAGACTTTTTTGTGTGGTGTCCGGATTAAGAATATAGCACCACTCCATCTCCTCCCGTGGAAGTCGTAAAAGTCGACTAAGGGACTCTTAACCAGAGGGATGGGCAGCAGCGTCCCTTTTGCTGAGCAATAGCAAATTCTGCGCTCACCAATCCGTTTGCCAAGCGTGGTGAGTATTGGCAAATTCCCCCCAAAATGACAACACAATACAAGCACCGGCCCCCAGTTCCCGGCAGCCCCGCTATTCCTGGTCATGGTGACGGCTATGGTAATGGCGGGGCAGGGGGATATAACACACGCACACTGAGGGCAGACGAAAAGATTGTTGAGCTGGAAGAAGAAATAGATAAGCTGCACTGAGATATCATGGGTCTATCAGAAGTCCGAAGAGAGGGGGAGGACACGATAACCCTGAAATCCGGCAACTTATTCTACTACCGGGAAGGTGAACATCTGTCTCAAGGTGGTGTCGGGTTTCTCGTCCGCAGGTCCCTCATTAACACCATAGTGGCCATCGAAAGTGTGTCGAGCAGGGTAACGTACCTTATATTCAGAATATCCAAGAGGTATTCGTTGAAGGTCATACAGGTCTACGCACCGACCTCGACACACCCAGATATGAAGTAGAGAGTATGTATGAGGACGTAAGTAGGGCCATACATACCTCGAAGACACACTTCACTGTTGTAATGGGGGACTTCAACGCAAAGCTGGGCACTCGATGCGATGGTGAGTTGAGAGTGGGGCAATTTGGATATGGGCAACGGAACCCCAGGGAATGGACGGGCTGGCCGACTTTTTGGAAAAGGAGGGACTCTTCGTGATAAACTCCTTTTTCCAAAAGCCGCCTCACAGGAAATGGACCTGGATGAGTCCCGATGGTTCCACCAGGAATGAGATTGACTTCATCATGACCAATAAAAGACACATATTCAATGATGTCTCTGTGATCCACAGGGTGAAAACCGGTAGTGATCACCGAATGGTAAGAGGCACATTGAATATTAATCTCAAAGTTGAGAGGTCTCGTCTGATGAGGTCTACGCTCCGGCCCTCTAGTGGTCCAAGATCCAAAACCCCGAGAGCTTTCAACTCGAACTCCAAAACCGCTTCGAGTGCCTAGAACATTGCGTATCTGTGGACGATTTAAATGGTAGGTTTGTAGAAACTGTCCAAACGGTTGGGTCTAAGTTCTTTAAAACCCACCGTTAAGGTAGACCAAAAAAGTTCTCCGATCACACACTCGACCTCATAGCAGAAAGACGCGCCATGACGCTGCAGTCCTCCGGTGATGCTGAAGCATACCGACTGCTCAATAGACGGATATGGAAGTCCTTGCGTCACGATATCCGCACCTTTAACACTAACGGTGTTAAAGAGGCGATTGAGCGGAATCAAGGCTCCAAAGTGTTCGCAAGAAACAAGTCTATTGGGCAAAGTCGTATTATGAAGCTGAAGACCGAGGACGGCAGTGTAGCGTCGACTAAGCCAGAGGTTTTGAGAGAGATTGAGAACTTCTACCGGCAGTTATACACCTCGGTTACTATATCTTTTTTTTTTTTTCTTTTTTTATTGGTGCCCATTGGAAATTCTTCATGAACTTCCTTCGCCCCGGGGAAGGACGAAGGGGTATGCCGGACTCCTACCGGCTAAAACCACTGGGGCGGTCATCTTCGGCACCTAAGGGAGGCTACAGGTCCTCGTATGATCACACTAGAGCCGCCCACTGGTGCCACGCCTATTGGCACATCTCGGGGAGCGTGACTGTAAAGCGGTCACTCCCCCAGGGGGATTGTAAAGGATCCCCCATAACAATGGCAGGGGTTTTCAGGCGTATCGGAGTTAGGCGCCAGAGCGGTTGTTACCCCGGCGCCGTCTCCTTCTTCTTCGAGCGGGATCGGCCCTCTCCCGATCCCGCTCTGCGGTCTCCTTCTGGAGCATGACGCTCTCACAGAAGGAGACCACTGCATTCCAGTTTTCGTGCTCTGCCAACATAGACGACACTACTGCTGGCAGAGAGAGATTTTGCCCGATCCGATCGACCAGGATCCGCCGCTCGGCGGCCCACGCAGGGCACGCCTCGAGCGTGTGCTGTGCGGTGTCCTGGTCGCTATCACAATGGTGGCATTGTGCCGTGGCCTCGCGTCCTATCCTGTGCAGGTACGCACCGAAACAACCATGCCCGGTGAGCACCTGCGCCAGGCGATAGGTGACGCGATCGCTCCTTCTGAGCCAGGCTCCGAAGAGCGGCAGGACGGCCTCGACGACGCGCTTGGTCGCAAATTGCATCCGCAGGCGGTGACGCCACTTTACAAGTGCGCGTCGCCGAGCCAGCCGCCTCAGCCTGTCCAACGCCCCTAGAGGCGCGTTTTCGCCGCTCTGGCGGAGGGAGCGTGTCTGATCGTAGACCCATGCATCCATCTCCGCCAGGATGTCAAAAGGCGGAAAACGCGCCAGGAGGGTTGCCGCCTCGTAGAAGACTGTTCGGTAACCTCGTGCGATCCGAATAGCCACTGTGCGCTGCAGACCGTGAATTTTGGTTCTGCAGCGCTGGCGGTTACTATACCTACCATTGGCTCTGACAAAGACCCGCGAGCCAAACTAACCCAACACTATACCGAGGATATCCCGGACATCAGCCTGTACGAGATTAGGATGGCCTTGAAACAGCTTAAAAATAACATGGGGACGGAATTACGACAGAGCTTCTGAAAGCGGGTGGCATACCGGTACTTAAAGTCCTTCAGAAGCTATTCAATTCCGTCTTACTCGAGGGCACAACGCCGGAAGCGTGGAACAGAGGTGAGGTGGTGCTCTTCTTCCAAAAGGGTGATAACACCCTATTGAAGAATTATAGACCCATCTCACTTCTGAGCCATGTTTATAAGCTGTTTTCAAGGGTCCTCAACTCTTCACGAATCAAGACTCGAGCGCAGGTTTGATGACTTCCAGCGTCCCGAACAAGCCGGTTTCCGAAAAGGCCTACCTGTCATCATTTGATTATTTTTTTATATCCATATTAATTGTACTTCCGTTAAAATATATGCATAATCGTCTTTATCTTATACGATTCTTGATAACATGAAAAACAGGGGCCTTACTACGAACTCTTATTTCCAGGCAGTTTGCACCGTAAACTGAACTGCCTTGTAATTTAGTACTATGAACTCTTAATACCAGCTAGTAAGCGGTCACGTGATACTTGGCTGACTTCTGCCCGGATTTTATCTGGCAATACGGTACTATGAACGTTCATTTGACATATAATTCTTATTTTCGCTGTCAAAAAGTAACCTTCAGTTTACGCTACACTTGTATAGCTTTTATTGGATAGGTTTTAGTCATTTGGCGATATGTTTTAGTTGCTACATTTTTATATCAACAATGTATCATAGTTGATGTTCGAACTGAAATACATGAACATACGCCATTTTTGTTACGCTATCAATACTTTAAACTTTTAAAAATAATAATTACTAGATTTATTATTTATTTAATATAGATTTTTTTAATTTTTTGCTAAATAATTCACACAATCACGATGATTTTGTATGTACGAAGGACTATAGAAGGTAAAGTGCGTCAGTTTCTTATGATCTAAGTTTATACAGTAAAAGAGTCACGGGATACGAAGATATACCTTCAAACATTAGGCTTAAAAACGGATAAAAATATATTTAATAAATTATTTATATAATAAATGTAGTCACATCAAATAAATATATAAACTAGGTACTTGACAAAAACCTATTTTATGTGTAATGCGCGAGTACGACTTGAAACGTAAACATAACAAGGTTAATAAATAGTTCTAAGCAATGTATAGTTCTGTTCACAGCTTAAAAAGTATGTACGTACATATAAACTTAAGTGGATGTATTCCCCGCTAAACATAAGAATATAACCGGGAGGACGGGTTTCAACTGTCAAAGGCCTGGAATCCAGTGATTCGATTGTGTAAAGACCGAAAGAGTGCCGTAAAAAGTTCGCGAGTGGACACAGTGAGTTTCGTATGTCGGGAACAAAGTCGAGTTGTGAGTGACTTAAGTGATAGTGGGAGCGGCACCCAGCGCACAAAACGTTTAAGGAAGAGGGTAGATCGTTTTGTCTGCTCATAAACATCCACCCGCAAAAACTTTAGTTTATCCGTGAACATGGCGCTTGCAACAGCGCCGAAATATCGGGAACTCAAAAGTAATAAAAAACATGGTAAATATCCCGTTTTTAGTTCCAATAATAGTGTCAGTGACCATGTCAGTTCAAAAACTTATATCGCGAACCGGTACGGGCCGGATGGTGTAAAATTAGTGAAACATCTAGAACGCGCGCGGAAAAAGTGTGGTTGTTTGGAGGAGTCCTTGACTTTTCTTATAAAGTGCAGGGACGCGGACTTAATCCCTGTGTGTGTGCGATTAACACCTCGCCAGGACATCCACGGGTCCGCGAGCATTCTACGTAACGCGAGTGTCAAATTGTTGCGTAAGGTTATCCGTAATACCAGATACCAAATGGATGAGATCAGTCGTGAGTTATATGGTTTACATCTGGAATGCAGTGCTTTGTTGACAACTAGTGATTTCGATGTTTGTGACCGTATTACCTACTTGCAAGCCGAACGCTCACAAAAATTGAGTGCTTTGAAGAAGGAACAAAAATACGAATCACTAATACAAAAACAAAAACCGGTGAGTCCCTACTTTGATAACTCACAAGAAACTCGAACGGTGGTTAATTTATCCGGCAAAGATTTGTCACAAAGTGCTCTTAAAGTCCTTGAGAGAGGGTTGAATTTTGCTCCTACTCCGAAACGCATCCCTTACGAAGAGGTGATCGGAACTGTAGAGGAAGCGATTAGACGGAATATGATACCGGCGAGTGAAGCCGATGTGCTGAGGCAGGATACCGCCGTAGCGTTGCGTCACGCCTAACCTCCAACATCGAATATCACCGCTGACGAAATAGCCGCACTGCGTACCCTCCGAGAGGACGAAGATTTATTGGTACTCAAAGCAGATAAAGGCAATACTACTATAGTCATGAACGTCACTGAATATGATAAAAAGATCCGAAAGTTATTGAGTGATGTCAACACTTACAAGGAAGTAAAATACAACCCGACGGCACGAACGAATCGCAGTACACGCAAAATAATAAAAGAGTGTCAACACATAATCACCGATGATACAGTTAAGTATTTGCTCCGTCCGAGAAATATACAGCCCCCTAAATTATATGGCTTGCCAAAAGTACATAAGCAAAATGTTCCGCTGCGGCCCATAGTCAGTCAGATTGACTCGCCCACGTACGACCTACCAAAACATGTAGCTGGTGTGCTTCAGCCATTATTTGGGCATTCAACATCTTATGTGAAAGACTCTCGGCATTTCATTGATATCCTGCAATCCATCAAACTTCAAACCAATGACGTAATGGTCAGTTTCGATATCGAGTCCCTTTTTACGAATGTACCAGTGTTGGATTGCATGGAAGTAATTAAGGTAAAATTGCAACAAAATAACATCCCTGTAGAATACGCAAAATTACTACATCATTGTTTATCTACAAGTTATTTTATCTACCAAGGTCAATATTACCTGCAGATTGATGGTGTAGCTATGGGCAGTCCAGTAGCTCCAGTAGTAGCTAATATTTGGATGGAGCATTTTAAAGAGTTAGCTATCTCCACTGCATCTACACCTATAAAGCTGTGGAAAAGGTACGTTGATGACGTCTATGGCATCATTGAAGGAGATGAACAACAAGTAAAAGTATGTTTAGCACACCTAAACAGCATACATGGCAAAATTAAGTTTACCTGTGAAATGGAAAATGAGAGGACTATTCCATTCTTGGACGTGAAGATACGAGTTCGTACTGATGGATCGCTAGGCCACTCAGTGTACAGGAAATTGACTCACACTGACCGTTATCTTCACGCGAATTCGCATCACCATCCCAGACAACTGAACTCTGTAGTGACATCACTCACCAACCGAGCGTATGATTTATGCGACGAGGAACATTTACCTACAGAACTAGCGCATGTGCAGAGGGTCCTACAGAGGAATGGATATACATCGAAGGCCATACACCGTAGACAAAAAACTATTTCTGTGCGAGGTTGAGCGGCAACCGGCATTTTTGCCGTACGTGAGGGGAGTGACAGATAAGGTTGCAAACGTTCTTCGGAAATACTCAGTAAAGACTATCTTCACTCCGTTCAAGAAAGTGTCTCAAATGCTGCGTTCGCCGAAGGACAACTTTCCCCTCGAAAAGCCCGGAGTTTACAAGGTTGACTGTAGTTGTGGCAAGTCGTATATCGGTCAGACGAAACGCACTGTAGCTTGTAGAATCTCAGAACACATCAGAGCGGTAAAAAACAACGACATCCAAAAATCGGCCATAGCTGAACACCTGTTGGATTCGGGATCGAACCACTGGATCGAGTTACATAACCCTCAGGTAATCTCGACAGAACGCCACTATATACCCAGACTGGTAAGAGAAGCCATTGAGATTACCAAATATAGTAACTTTAACCGGGTTCGGTTTGATTCGATTGTGTAAAGACCGAAAGAGTGCCGTAAAAAGTTCGCGAGTGGACACAGTGAGTTTCGTATGTCGGGAACAAAGTCGAGTTGTGAGTGACTTAAGTGATAGTGGTAGCGGCACCCAGCGCACAAAACGTTTAAGGAAGAGGGTAGATCCATAGACTATACACTTAATACTGACATAGATGCGCAACCACAATAATCCAATATGCGACCTTGACTACCAGATGGCGCTACGTTTTCATTTAGTACCGAAACAATCCTGCAGGTGGCGTGCCTCTCCAGAAGTAGTTTTAATAAAATTTGTTCATTGTATGAAAAAATCACTAGATCGATTAAATTGCGCCGCAGACCATAATATAATATATTGAAAAAAGTTTTGCAATTTAAACCGACCTAATAATTTCTCGAAACTGGAATAGTTCTACAAAAAAGAAACAAGGGAAACGTTTCAATGTTTTTTTTATTATTCTTTTCGTATAATAATCATAAGCTTTATAATAAAACACTTTTAAACGGATTCTATCGCGTATATTTAAGATATTTGTTTTTCCTGACGTTTCGAATTCTTTGCATATATAATCATAAGCTTACCAAAACTAGGTCATTCTTATCATATTTAGAAAATTTTACATTCAAAGTTATATTCACTTCTTTATACCCTGAATTATAAAATTCAGTGCGAGATTATTAAAAAAATACAAGAAATTCAACGTAAAATGATCACACTCGTAAAATAATCTAATCCAATAGCAAACACGTAAACACCAGCTAAATTAAGTTTACAAACATGTAAAAGGTAGGTATCTTTTCTCTTTGACAATTTGTGAAGTGATGATATTTTAATAAAAAACATATTATTGTTTGTCGAAATAAAATAACCGATATCGTGTTTATTTAATATCACAAAAAAGAGATTGTAATTTAAGAACATATTACCAAAAATAAAACATTAAATAAATTTATTTTGGGTACTAAGCCGGTAAGGCACTACTGCCATCTAGTCATATTTTTAATAAAACTTAATATGAAATGTGCCGACTGTAGGCAGGAGATGGCGCTACTTTCGATGCAACTTTTCGTACCTACTATTTGTATGAGAGTTTCACCCCCCTGGGTAGATCGTTTTGTCTGCTCATAAACATCCACCCGCAAAAACTTTAGTTTATCCGTGAACATGGCGCTTGCAACAGCGCCGAAATATCGGGAACTCAAAAGTAATAAAAAACATGGTAAATACCCCGTTTTTAGTTCCAATATTAATAAGGATTGCTTTCGTTCGGAAACTTAATCTCGTGGAACCAGCATCACAAAACAGAAAATTAAAATATGAATTAATTACGTAGCAAAATACAATGTTTAAATATTTTCTCGTTACTTTTGTACGTGATAAATAACTATATATTATTTTTCGCATAATCTATGTAATAAAAATAAAACTGGTCGGCAAGTATTTAGTCATATTACTGAACGGTACAACATTACAAGCCAGAGCCATGGACAAATTATCCAGCGTGAAGTCAGTCAGCACTATGCATGTCATAGTACGAAATAGCCAGTGTTGCCACCTTAGCGATTTTGTCACTAGATCTGGTGACTTTTGACCCCTTTTGGCGATTTATTTCTGTCGTTTAGCGACTTTTTGTTTTTAGCGACTTCTAGCGATAATTAAGTCGTCTTCATCTATCCTAAAAATATTCTATAGAATATTAATCAATATTTATATTTTTGTTTTGTCATTACAATATAATTATTACAACCAAACAATGTTATCTATTTTTACAATTACGGTTGTTTTTCCATACTTATAATTTGTTGATGTAATAAAAAATCTGGTTTTTGACATATTTTAATGTTTGTTACCGTAGTTTGATACACAATAAAAAGTGGTATTGAGTCACAGCGTTTATTGTTATTACGTAACAGTAGTAGTAGTCGGTTGTTTATCCGTCACCTGCGGGCAACTCATAGTGCCTAATAATAATGGTACACACCGGGTTCCAAACTCCCTTAGTCATCTTCTACGACACCCATGGCATGAGATGGGGTAGCCCTAACCGTCACCTAACGTGATTTGAACATGTACTGCCGCTTGAGTTGTCTGTCCAGTACTATCAATACTTCGATAGATGGCATTACAACATTGTTTCTACTAAAATATATTTTTTGGGATTTCTGGTGACTTTCGCTTCGAATTTAGCCCAATCTGGTGACTTTTGGGTGTTGATCTAGCGACTTTAATTTTTATGAGGTGGCAACACTGGAAATAGCAGCTGTCAGTTTGAGCCCGTAAACAGAACCGCCAGGAACGCGCATGGTTTTTTAAAAGTTCATAGTACGACCCCTGGTCTCGATTTAATCAAGCAAACGTAACAGATCATCTGGTGCAGGCAGCACTGAAAACTAAATTTGTGTGCGTTTGAAGAGCGCATACACTACTGTTGCTTAAAAAAATTGATAGTCAATCGATTGTGTCGTATAACCCCAAATCACCCATACTATCGATTGCCCTATCGATAGCATTTCCGTCCAATACAGTGTTACTTAAGCAATATATTTTATATATTGTAATAAGGACTAAAGTAAAATTAAATTTTTATTCAGATTTAAATTAATATCTATGCTTGTATACACATTAAAACTAAATATATATACCCTATTTATGATTACACTAAACATAAAAAATATAACTATGTATATAATATATATGTACTTAGGCGTATAAAAGAATAATATGTACTTAGGCGTCAAAGAATACCTCCTCATCGCTGTCAGCTGATAATGTTCCTAGAAGGCTGGCAGCATTGCCACGTTGAATGGCAATACTTATTCTTTGGCCAAAGAAAAGGCCAGCCCTCTGATCACGCGAAGTGTCGACCAACCGTCTAGCTATATCTTTGAAAACCTGACGTGCACTCGGAGCCCATGACCCAAGCGTTTCGACCCCAAACGGCTCAAAACAATAATTGCCAATAAGGTTATTGTATTTGCGCCGTTTGAGGTCTTCAGCTGCAGAAGCGGCAGCGCCAGCACAGCTTGCCGTGCTTGGAAGATGGGATGGAGCAAGGGTGTCGACACAAGTTGCATCCCACACCAGAGGCCTACCCATCTTCCATGGCAGTAACGACATACCGTACGGTCTTTTGCCATCGTTACGTGTTAAGCCATTGGGTTCCAAAACAGCTGGCACGCCGGCAGTGATAAAAGCACGACGAATAATGTCGTTAATATTGGCATGCCGTGATATGCAACCTGCACTTTTAATGCAAGACAAGCCATGGTGTCCGAGGCGGTCGACAGCTTCACCGCAGTGACACCGATGAGGAGCAATACAAGGAGCACCTAAACGTAGGCATGCAGCGAGCCGAAAAGTGTTGTCGTCCAACATAGGCACTATGTTGGGCGACGGGAGTGCCTGAAGCCAAAGCCCCGACTCCCATTCACCTACAGCAAGTAGACGAGCACGCTCTACAGCATTAGTGGACGTATTGATTAATTGATTCCGTACCAAACTGCAGAGCGGCTCGTCCCATCGTCTTTGGGAAATTAATTTAAGTTAATTCTAACTAAAATAAGTTTATATTATCTACATGTCTCTCTTTTCACGGGTTTATATATCCCCTGTAAGGGGGAACCCGGTCTTTTGACAGGCTTACGCGGGGACATGGGTCCAACACGCAGAGGCCCTTCTTTTTTTTTTCTTTTTTTTTTCTTTTTTTTTAATCTAAAATGTAATGGGACACCAACCGGGGACTCTCCATTGCTGCACTAAGTATAAAATGAAGTCATGGATTGTCCCCGGTGGTGTAAGGCTATTGTATGAGATAGAAACTATAACGATAAGGTCTATTGCAATGGGTGTTACATGGAATAAAAAGACTAATAAATACGGGAACAACGGCGGCTGCCTTTCAACTTTGATCGTGAAATTCTGTGGCAGACGGTGACTCGCCACTCACAAGATGGGCCCCCTAAATGGCCACCACTACAGGCTACAAGGAGCAACACCGGTGTGAGCGGCTAGGGGTGTAGAGAGGTGCGGCACTGGTTTCACCATCGCGCGTCTCGAAGTCTCGGAGCGGGTTTCCCCGTTATTACGCCATTAGACACTTCCACCCCCGAGCATATAGCTCTGGCGGCCCCCCCTCTGATCGGCCAACTAAGGCAAGCCAGAGTTGAAAATCCTGCGGGCACTCATGGGGTTCCACTCCAACCAACCAATAAAGGCAAGCGGAGACGAGGCCCTGACCGACTCTCTGGAGCATTCGGGTACGCAGTGTCGCTACTCACATTCAGCTCGCCACAAACTGCCCTGCGTTCTGTAAGCTACTTAATATACTTTTTTTTTCTTATGCTATACTTTTTTTATATTAGAAGGTAGGAAGAAATCAAGCAGCAACTTTAATCTGCCCTCCAGGATTACCTTATCCCATGGTGAGACAACGACTGCCCAGATGGGTTATATAGGTTGTCCAATAAATAGCACGACAGGTGAGAGCTTGGGTCAATACCTTTTTTTATTTTTTTTTATTGATCCGGTGGAAATACATCATGTATTTCCTCCGCCCCGGGGAAAGGGCAGAGGGGTATGCCGGACTCCTACCGGCTAAAACCACCGGAGTGGTTATCTTCGGCACCGAAGGGAGGCTCCAGGAACTCGAATAATCTCCATCTATAGCCATCTGGTGCCACGCCTTTAGGCACATCTCGGAGGGGATGACTGTAAAGCGGTCACCCCCTCTAGCGGAGAGAAGGTGACTGTAAAAATGTAAAAAGGCCACCTCCCCAGGCACTTCTCGGGGGGATTGTAAAGGAGTCCCCCGAAGCCCAGCTATGCACACAGCGGTACGTGACCACATGCGCACCGCTGCCTTCCCGGGAGTCGCTCGGTATGAGCACGCATATTTCCCAATAAGCGCACTCGCGACCCCTAAGGCCCCCCGCCATATAAAGACGACAGGGGGCTCAGGCGTGTTGGACACGGGCGCCGCGGCGGTTGATACCCCGGCTCCGTGTCCTCCTCCTCCGAGCGGGATCGGCCCTCTCTGGGTACTCAATACCTACCAAAAAAACACAATATATGTTCAGCAAAATCTTACGGATTTACAGTAGTACAAAGTTTTCCGAAATATCGAAAAATCTCTACCTTGACACGGATTTTTAAGCATCTCGTAATGAAAAATTCCTTTTCTAGTTTTTTTTACCTCAAATTATTTGTGAATAGTTACTTTACTCATTGATAAGTCTTTACACTATTAAAAACTAAAATGTTATCAAGAAATACAATTTATATTTAAATTTTCACAGTACAATTTTCTTATCGCTTAACTTTAACCTACAGTGGTGAAAAAGAATGTATGTGGCAGTTTTGTTTTGTGGGTATTTGCTATAGTTTTGTACGTGTACCTTCAATTATAAATAAATCAGTTGTTAACCAAACTTCATGGAATTTCATTGACATTACATGGTGACAGCGGTAAAAAATTGATTTAAATGGTTTAAATCTAAAATTATTGCAGTTTAATATTGTGTTATAGAAATTGTAAACAGTATGGAACACGTGCGACCATCAACAGAGTTAAGTTTGGAGGGCAGCTCCGTCAGCCGGGCTGACGAATGGAAGCGTTGGAAAACGCAATTTATGTTATTTTTAAAAGCATCTGGGGTGCATAAAGAAGAAGGTGGTGTACAGGCCAGTTTACTAATCAATTTGTGACGAAGTCATCCTTCATCTTCATTTCAATCAACCTCTTTCATGACTTCATACCTTTTATTTCCATCACTGTCCACCTCACGAATCATTCTTTATTCAAATCAAAATTCGAATTTATGTGACGTAGAGTCGCTCTTCATATTTTGATGATCATCATTACACATTGGATTCTGAACGCTAATGGTTCAACACACAGCTGTCGCTCTGACAAATAGTCTCCTGCAATATTACAATTACTTATTTTAAACTAGCGTAAATTTTGATAATAAGCTATATTTTAAAATTTATATCAGCATGAAGATGAAGTGTTGAAGTTGTGAATATGAATATACCATTATAACAATATATATATGTTACGTTTCATTGAATCACAATAACAGATCTCCGTTACTTGCTGCCGTGGAGAGAGCCTCCTTGTTGAGCTAACCGGGAAGGAACACGGAGGGAGGCACTCCACGACAAATTTAACTGGATCCGAGGGGTTCTATGTGTATGAGACTTTTACATATGATCAAGAGGACGAAAAGATGACGTCGACTTGTTAATGAAAAAAGTTGATGAATATTTTGGGGTAAAGCAGAATATAACTTTAGCACGATACAATTTTTTCACGAGGAATCAAGAAACCGGCGAGTCGATTGATCAATATGTAACTGCATTGCGGCTATTAAGCAAAATTTGTGGTTTTCTAACATTTGGAAGAGGAGCTTATTCGCGACCGTATCGTTTGTGGCATAAAAAGTACGGTCGTACGAGACCGCTTGTTGAGAACAGAGGGTTTGACTTTAGACAAAGCAATTAAAATTGGTCAAGTCGATGAAATTTCACAAGACGGCAATCCGAGCGATTACTAGAGCCGCGCGGTGCAGCAGGCTCTGCGGGGTCGAGGCCTGTGCAGGTCGACGCGGTTGGCGTGCGCGGTAGAGGCGGCCGCTGCGCCTGGCGAGGGCGCGGACGTCGCCGGGGTCGCAGGGAGGCCGGTGCTACTGCCGGCTCCAGCTCGGTGGGGCAATATTTAGACGTATCGGGACACTGTCACAGGTGTGGAGGTGATCGTGAGATCGTGTCCGGCTATTTCTGTGCAGTGTTATGTGTGTGAAAATCATGGGCATTTTGCTAGAATGTGCAAGTTAAATAAAAGTGTTAAAAAAATGTATGGTATAGGTATGAGTGAAGAAAAAGTCGACAAAAGAGATGATGATTGTGTCACTTTTTATATCTATTTTGTACAATGTTTCCGAGATTAACTCGTCATCTGAGGACTGGTTTGAAACCCTTCAAGGAGAGTGTGGATTTGAAAATTTTTAATTAGATACGGGAGCAGACATTAATGTGTTATCATATAAACGATTTTTATTACTAGGTTATGACAGTAACTTAATAAGTGTTAATCAGCATGTTAAATTGCAATCTTACAGCGAGGATTTTATTCATGTAAAAGGTATTTTCAATTTAAAATGGTGGTATATATATATATAAGAGTGTTCTGTATGAATTAAAATTTGCAATTGCTACTATTGACTTTCAAAGTGTGCTGGGATTGCAAACTTGTTTAACTTTGGGATTAGTTAAAAGAATTCATAATATTAATTTTACAGAATACCATGACTTATTTAATGGCTTAGGTTGTTTGCCGGGGGAATACCACATTGTGGTTGATAAACTGTGATTTGTGCATTACGTAAAGTACCATTAGGATTACGCGATAAGTTACAAGATGAGTTGAATAGGATGATTGAGTTAGGAGTTATTAGAAAGGTGAATCATCCAACTCCTTGGGTGAATTCATTAGTAATGGTTGCTAAGAAAAATGGCCAGTTAGTATATGTTTAGACCCGAGACCGCTGAATAAAGCTATACGGCGTGCACATTTTCAATTGCCGACAGTAAATGAACTGGCTACTAAGCTGTACGGTGCTAAGTATTTTTCAGTTTTAGTAGCAAACTCAGGATTTTGGTCGGTAAAATTGGATAATGTAAGTGCAGCCCTATGTACATTCAGTACACCCTTTGGCCGATATCAGTATTTGCGATTGCCTTTTGGACTAAATTGTGCACCTGAAGTTTTTCATGCAAAAATCAAGCAATTTTTTGAAGGTTTAGAGGGGATAGATTCCTTTATCGATGATATAATTTGCTGGGGAACAACGAAAGAAGGACATGATTTGCGATTAAGAGCGTTGTTAAATTGGGCCCGGAAAATAAATTTAAAATTCAACAAAGAAAAATGTCGAATATGTGTACAGGAAGGAGGTTACGTATTTAGGACATGTTTTTAACAAAGACTGAATGAAAATGGATTCCGAGAAAGTAAGAGCAATAAGTGACATGCCTGAACCGATGGACCGAAAAAGCTTAGAAAGGTTTTTGGGAGTAATAAACTATATTTCCAAATTTATACCGAATTATTCCGAAAATATATTTCCACTGACGAGATTACTAAGAAAATATGTTACATGGAGTTGGGAAGTTGGACATAGAATGCATTCAACAAATTAAAACAATTAATATGCAAAGCGCCAGTTTTGTCATTATATAATGTTCGTAGCCCGGTATTATTATCTGGGGACGCAAGCAGTATCGCGCTGGGCGCGGTGCTAATGCAGGAGGGACGACCAGTCGAGTATGCTTCGCGCACGCTGACTGATACACAACAAAGATACGCACAAATTGAAAAGGAAATGTTAGCAATTGTATTCGCATGTGAAAAGTTTCACCAATACATTTATGGTAAAAATAATGTAATTGTAGAATCTGACCATAAACCTCTAGAAAGTATTTTTTTAAACCTTTAGACTCGGTCCCAGCACGCTTACAGCGCATGTTGTTAAAGGTACAAGGATATGATTTGTTTGTTACCTATAAGCCTGGGAAGTTTATGTACGTACCCGACACACTGTCGCGTGCGCCTCTTACTGATTTATATAGCGATAATATTAGCAGGGCCATCCTGAGGCAAATTAAAATGGTAGTTAATAATGTGCCTATGTCACAGAATAAGTTTACTCTTGTGAAGCAGGAAACATGTAAGGATAGAACCTTATCATTGTTGCTAAAATATATTAATCAGGGCTGGCCTAACAAGTTTAATATATATAATGATTTAACATACTATTGGTCTATAAGAGATGAACTGTATAGTGTGGATGGGGTCATATTTAAAAACAAACAGGTTTTGATACCACAATCTATGCACAATGATATGTTAAAACTCATTCACGAAGGGCATTTAGGAATTGATCGCTGCAAGAGACGCGCTCGGGAAGTGTTGTTTTGGCCGGGTATAACGAAAGATATAGAAAATTATGTAAAAAAGTGTAAAGTGTGTCAGGAGCATTAAAAAAAACCTAGTAGAGAACCTATGATTCCTGTATCTGTACCAGAATTTCCTTGGAATAAAATTGGTACAGACATATTTGAGTATGGGAAGAAAAGTTATTTAATTTTAGTGGATTATTTTTCTGGTTTTACAGAAGTCACATACTTGAGAGACATTTCATCAAACTCGGTAATCAATATTTTAAAAGATAATTTTGCACGGTATGGTATACCGGATACGGTTATCAGGGACAACGGTCCACAATATTCTTGTCGTAATTTTAAAAGATTTGCTTCAGAGTGGGGATTTAATCACGTCACTTCATCACCGTATTATGCTCAGTCTAATGGGAAGAGTGAAAGAGCGATGCAAACTATTAAAATTATTTAGAAAAAGTCAATTGACAGTAAAACAGATTTTTATTTAAATTTATTAAGCTACAGAAATACACTGCGGCAAAATTAAAAGTATCAACTAATGATGGGGCGACGATTAAATTGTAGACTACCGGTTCATCCCGATCTATTAAAAAGAAACACTTGTGATGATGAATTACAACATAAAAAAAAATTAAATAAGCAAATGAAAAATAAATCTTATTACGATCAGCATTGTAACCGGCTACCTGAATTGAATGTGGGCGATAACGTTATTATTTTGGAAAATAAAAATGAACGAATTTTGGCAAAGTAAAAAATAAAAAAGGTATTTATCGCCGTAATCGCCGACATTTAATTAGAACTTTGCCAGTAACTGATCAAATAGAACATGTGAAGCATGATGAATTTGTTGTATCCGATGATGATAAAGATTTACATGTTTCGGGGGATGATAAGGATGATGAGGCATATGAACCAAGTATTCAAATAGGTGATAGTTGGCGAAGATCGTATTCACCGCCTCATACCCGTAGTAAGGTTACAAAGAAATTAACCTTGTTGGCGACTGGATGAGTACTTACCTATATAAATATTTAAGGGGAAGATGTTGTGGGTATTTGCTATAGTTTTGTATGTGTACCTTCAATTATAAATAAATCAGTTGTTAACCAAACTTCATGGAGTTTCATTGACATTACATTTTGTACAACAAACTTAACAAATAGCTGGTTTAATGGTGATTTTGCAAAGATACAATACTAGTCCATTTTAATAAAAAATACGATAAAAATGTACAGTAGTAAATAGTAGAAGTACAAAATTTTCCGAAATATCTAAGAAAGAAGAAGAAATCTCTACCTTGAAACCGATTTTTAAGCATCTCGTAATGAAAATTTCCTTTTCTAGTTTTTTTTTTACCTCAAATTATTTGTGAATAGTTACTTTACTCCGGTCATTCATCGAAGGATCACTATCTCGATATCACCTTGATAGTAAAAAAAACAGAAGAGTTAACTTTAATAAACATATTCATTTAAATAAATCACAATAAATGCTCAAATTGCTTCCCTTGTGCCCTAATACACGCTCGGCATCTTCTTAAAAATGAGCTTTTGAGTCTTCTCAGGCTTATCTCGGATATTTTTCTTGCTGCAATGTTTACCCTTGCTCTCAATTCACCGTCATTTTGGATCGGTTTTTCGTAGACTTTGTCCTTCATGGCACCCCAATAAAAAATCCAGAGGGTTTAGGTCCGGAGATCTAGGTGGCCATAATATCTGTAAGTCGCCCAATCCACCGGCCCGGATAAGCTTCGTCTAAGTAGGCTCTTACTTCCCGGCCATAATGAGCAGGGCACCCATCATTTTGAAGCCACATCACCTCTCTTAGCTCACTCGGAACATTTTCAAAGACTATTCACAAATAATTTGAGGTAAAAAAAACTAGAAAAGGAATTTTTCATTACGAGATGCTTAAAAATCGGTTTCAAGGTAGAGATTTTTCGATATTTCGGAAAATTTTGTACTTCTACTAATTACTACTGTAATTTTTTTTCGCATTTTTAGATTAAAATGGACTCAAAGTCAAAGTCAAAGTCAAATATTTCTATTTCAAATAAACCAAATATTGGCACTTATGAAACGTCAGAATCTAAGTTGCACGGTTCCAAATAGTTGATCTATGGAGAAGAGCCGGCAAGAAACTCCATAGATACTCTTTTAAAATAATTGAGATTACAATGTTGATTGATACAAATTATGGTAAAACATATAACGAGCATGATGTAGGCAAATGTATATATAAAAATTTAAAAAAAACATACTAATGCAATATAACTATTATTCGCCATGGCAGTTAATGGCTGACCAGTCCCAACAGACGGCACCCGTTCACGAGCATGACGCATGCATCAGCATCGCTTAGCTCAACCATATTGTAGGGAACCGAACGATCCGATACACAACGCCACCGCCAGCAAGACATTTTAGTGAGCATGACAGACCGCTACTACCAGGCAAAACGCAAAGTATAGGGACTAAATATATAACATTAACGGCAACATGATGCTAACACTAACGGCTACTTGATGCTCGCACATTTACAATGTATGAATAATTAATTTAATAATGTCAAAATATTAAGAAAATATTAGAATGTAAATTGCTATAATGGCTATTATATTAAACATAGGCAAATAATTTATATCATAATTATAGAATACAATTTTAAGTAAGTCAAATTAAATGTCAAGATGTCAATAAAAAGATAAATAATAAGTCAAGTAAAATGTCAGGATGTCAACAAAAAAATTCACTACAATTTCTTTGTAAACGGTAAAGCATTGATTGGGAGTAACAACACGTCATTAATGCGAAAATTATAAAATATATTATAAAGCGCCAGAGGGTCGCAGTGTGCAGGAGGGAAACGTTTGCCAGACATCGCTATCGTCGATGTAATGATTTATATTATAGTAGGCTTTCGAAATTAAAATGCGCTTAATCAACGATTTGAATCTTATTTCTGGTAAGTCGGTAATACTACAAGGAATTTTGTTATAGAATCTAATACTGTTTCCCATAAACGACTTGCTGGTTCTACTAAGTCTAAAGCCCGGTACAACCAACTTGTTCTTGTTGCGAGTATTTAAGCTGTGCACGTCACTTTTCTTACTTACTAGTATTGTATCTTTGCAAAATCACCATTAAACAAGCTATTTGTTAAGTTTGTTGTTAAAAACTAACCAAAACTGCCACATACATTTTTTTTTTTCACCACTGTAGGTTAAAGTTTAGCGATAAGAAAATTGTACTGTGAAAATTTAAATTAAAAATGTATTTCTTGAAAACATTTTAGTTTTTAATAGAATAAAGACTTATCAATGAGTAAAGTAACTATTCACAAATAATTTGAGGTAAAAAAAACTAGAAAAGGAATTTTTCATTACGAGATGCTTAAAATCTGTGTCAAGGTAGAGATTTTTCGATATTTCGGAAAATTTTGTACTACTGTAAATCCGTAAGATTTTGCTGAACATATAGTGTGTTTTTTTTGGTAGGTATTGACCCAAGCTCTCACCCCCTGCAGTATGTCGTGCTATTTACTGGACACCCTGTATATATTTTACTTATTATACTCTAGTTGAACGTTACTTTCACCACTAGAAGTAGTAGAATAATATTCTTCTAAGTGCTTACTAAAACCACTCCAGTTAGCCAATCTACAGTTACGTTTTTTATGTACTCGTATGATATCTTTAAACTTGTATTTTATTTTTATAATTAGGTAATCACTTCCAATATTGTCATTCGTAACTTGCCAATCACAGCACAGTCCTATGTCACTTGAGATAAATGAAATATCTGGTGATATTTTTTGAATGACATTGTTAAACGGTTGGTGCAGTGGCTGATACAGTCGGCTGCTGCGCACCGGGTCGTGGGTTCGATTCCCGCACGGAACAAATATTTGTACGATCTGCAGGTAGTTGTTCCGGGTCTGGGTGTATTGTGTGTGGGATTTGTGTCTGTAAACGCACCCACGACACAGGAGAAATCCTAGTGTGGGGCAACGTTTAAAAAAAAAAAAAAAAAAAAATTATTTAATCCTAGTTGGGTGATGAACAATTCATCGATACAAAATGTTCCAAAGTTGCATTTGGCGCCCCTTAGTGTCATTTTTATCCGACCAATTGGTATGATGAGCATAAAAGTCACCTGCGATGAGGCAATTGTGCGTAAATGTTGCTAAAAGATTATCCCAATCGGACTGTATAGTGTGGATTGACGATGGGACAATATATTAGCATTTAATTTGACTACAGTTTAATAATTTCATAGATACCACTTCTATACCACGGTTACAAACTGAATGGTAACCCATTCAGTTTGAATACTATTACTTACGTGTAAACTAGACTCAGGCTCCAACAAAGTCTCTCAACAATATCAAAGCGTGAATGTGAATGTGAATTTTACTAAGAGACAGTAATAGTTTTAATTCTACAAGTTTCGGTCTAAGCTTTGCGCATTCCACTGCATTAAATTCAAAGCATAATCTTTATCTTTATAATCCATTTGTAAATAAGGAAATTTATTTAGTAAATACCTCTTGATTGTGTACTAGTTCAAAAATAAATTATATTCTAATCTTACCTCTTATCCATCTTCTTCCTCTATTGCTATATGCCGTGTGGTGCTGTCTCAGAATACCACCACCCCATCTCATCCCGTGGGTGTCGTAAAAGTTGACTAAGGGATTAACCGGAAGATGGGCAGCAGCATCCTTCGAGTACATTGACAACTCAACTACGATCGCCAACCCGTCTGCCAAGTGTGGCGATTATGGCAAGACCCCCCAATGAACACACAAGACACCCATATCGGTCATTGTGGTGATCTTTGGGGAGGTCTGTGTCCAGCAGTGGACTTCATTCAGCCCAAATGATAATCTTCCTCTATTATCTCTTCACTGTCCACTCTTGTTCTCTTTTCAACGATTCTTAGGCTTAAATTTATATTAACTTCATCTTCTTTATTTACTTGTGTATGGACTTGTTTCTCACATCTTAAGATATCTTCATCCATAACATCCGTAAACTGAGTATTCTATAGACTCGTGATATCCGTGTCACCAAAAGGAACAACAAATAAAATTTTCTTTGAACAAGAATAAATATTGAAAACTGTTATATGAGGTCGATGAGTTCAGGTTTCTATGACGAAAAATACAAAACCTGATGTGACATTGAGTTTTATTCATAAACAAACAAAAATATTAACAAATTATTGTCCTTGAAAAAGCACTAACTTTGTATGAATATTTCTTAGTCTCAATTTTGGTTCTGTAAACTGAGGTATAACTGAGCTTGAGCACAAATTACTAAGAGCTTTACACATTCTAAAGATACTTTAGAGAATCCAGGCTTGCAGTCGACGCTTTTATATTAAGAAAGTAACGTGGACCGATGCAGAAGACAAGAGTTAAATGTGTTTCGTACGAAATTGCATGAACACTGAACTATGAAATGTAAACATTATGCAAATTATCGGAGGAATGGAAAATATTTTCGACAAGTAGATGGATTCACATCGATTTTCAGTAAATCCACCTTTGAGTGAGCTATTATCATGGATTGATAGCAGCTCACAATCTTCTTCATCAACAAGCTATTTGTTTTGTTTCAATTCTGTAAGAACACGTTCTAAATCGGCCACCTTTTTGGTTAAAACCTTCGAGATTTTTCCGATAATGTTGCAGTGGATGTGGCTACTCTGGTGTTAATTATCATAGCATTTCCTTACTCTCTAAGCTAATATGTTCAAATGAATAACCAATATGCCGCAGCTACACGATGCTCCTCGCTCTGCTCATCGTGCTGCCACGATGTTGCCATAGGCAACTACACACTGCTCTACTTGCGCTACTCCTCGCCACGTGCCGCATTTGGTGTTCGCCAGTCGGCAATGGAGCTCAACAAGGTGGTAGCGTGCGCGCTTTGATTTTATAGCGTATCAAATTATATTAAATGCTATAAAACGTAACAGTATAATTATACATCCTTAGGGTGTTTACTAGGTTCTTATGTACGAATATATAATAAAATTGATACTTAAAACATTTTCATAATTTCAGGCGTAAGACGTTCACTACTGGATATAAACCTCCCCTCCCAAAGAACGAAAACAACCGGTCTGGGATTGTGTTATGTGCTGTATGTGGGCGGTTTAGCCATAATCACTAAGCTTGGCGATCGCAGTTGTGTTGTCAATGTACTCGAAGGAAGGCTGTAGTGTTGAGTAGGACACGATTTAAAAATGAGTTTGTAAGAGTAGCCTCTTTTTTGTACCGAGCCAGTACAATGTCCCACTACAAATGAGGCGACGCGTCATGAAGCTTGGCGGTACATTTGAAAGAACGAGTATTTCATGTACTGTTGGTGTATTTGTACTGCCCTGTCTTACAAAGTGTGATTGACGTAATACTTAAAGAAAAGTAATAAGAAGCGATTGATTATAGACAAATGACGATTGTATCGATGTTTTTACTTATTAGCCACTGTAATATTATTGTGCAGGCGACTTATTTGTAAAACATGATTTTGATTTAAAATATACCTATTAGGTAAATACACAGACATAAACAGCAAAACAAATAGGTATATAACAGACATTCATGAAATCTTATTTTTCTAAAACTGTCGCTTCTCGTACTTTGTACTAGTACATTTGTAATAGAGTGAATAAAAACATTATGTTGTCTCTTGCAGTCACGATAATGTCCGTTGAATAAAACGACGTGCTTTTGAAGCATGTGCCTCATTCTCTCTCTCTCTCTCCCTACACGTCATATGCGACGAGTAGAGTAACGCGACATAAAATTTGAAGTGGTACATGTTATAATGTTGAGCCGCTCTTACAATATTGTGTCATGTACGGGACAAATGTACTGCCTCTTGTATGTCCTACTCAACACTAGAAGGCTGCCCATCCGACGGTTAATCCCATAGTGGCCTTAAACGACACCCACGAGATGAGGTGGATTGCTGCTATTCTAAACTGGCACACACACTTAAGATTAGTTACAATAAATACAAAATCAAAATAATAACCAAATCACCATACGCAACTGCAGCAGAGTATATAAATAATATAGTAATATAATATTAATTTGTTACAATCGTGAGTCATACGCTGTTTTAATTTATGCTTAATTTCTGCACTCCATATTGCTAGTTCAGCAGCTAATAATCCAATAAATTTTAATACTTTGTCATAAATAGGCGCATGACTGCTAACCTACTAAAATATACGTGCTACCGATACGAGCGCTCGATGCGGACCAGTATATATAATGTACTCTGTGATGCGGACTGCGCTTTCGCTAGAATGTGTGGCCGATTACTAGTGTTCATACTGCCGGCCCTTTGACTCACGCGCAGAAAACTGACAAAATAGGGAGCGGAGGTCATGACGAGTAGCATGACGAGCGATATGACGAGTAACGTAGCCGGGTGATTTTTAGAAAAATTTACCCGTGACGATCAGGAAATATAATATTTTGGAATTAAATGAAATTGCTTAAATTTACTCTGGTATCAAAGAATATGTAATTAACTAGCTAAATATGCTATTTAAATTCAAATTTAAACATAAATATGAGAAATTTAAACATAATTTTTCGGTCAACATATGACGCAAAGTGTTACATTTATATATATATATGATGAGAATGCATACGAAAAGAACACCAAAAAATGCATGACATTTAAGCATTCTATTTATGATCATTTTCCCGGAGATCTTAAAGATTACTAATATTAATTTTACGCTCTTTGTGATTGTGTTTTAAATTGGCAGTGTGGATACTGCTCAAATTCAGAGGTCCCAAACTACATCAATAAACACTGAAAATACACCCTTAATACTGTGGAAACCGGAACGCTGTTTTACTGGCAAGACTGAATCAAAAACATGGTAGCAAAATTTTATCCCTTTTTTAATGTTATTTACAGAGATATCGAATAAAAATCAGATAAATAGGTCTGTGCGTAGACCTGTGGCACAGACTAAGTAGAAAGGCTCCTGAGTATGTTCTGTGTAGAAAGGCTCCTGAGTATGTACCGTGTAGAAAGCTTTCCAAGCTAGACTGTGTATGACAGGTATCCAGTCTGTGTATGTGTAGCTAGCACAGAGTACGTAACCACTCCGTTTACTTTTAGTTAGTACTATTACTAAAGTAGCTAGAGTGTATCTAATTTGTGAGTCTATGTATCAGTCTTCGATCGGAAGAAGTCACAGAGAAGAAGTTTTGAAGTGTTGGACTGTTTTGCACGTATTGATTTTCACGTAACTCTTTAGATAATGGAAGCGAATCCTGTAGTTATTGCTGCCACAGCCAAACATACGGCGTCCGTAAGTTAATACTTCGATTTTCATGTGTGGGAAACATCTTTACCTAATTTAATCGTAAATGGTATTTTATTTCAGCTTATATTTCTACATGGTTTGGGTGATACAGGGTTAGTTCTTCTGTTTCTTATCGTTTCTGGTTTTAAATGTTATTAACTGTTGAATTGTGCTGTTATTGTAATCGTTGTAATATCTTTTTAAAATGTTAAATTTCAGCCATGGTTGGGCTAGCACTATCGCTGCAATTCGTGCTCCCCACATAAAGGTGATATGCCCAACTGCAACGACGATGCCAGTGACACTTAATGCTGGTTTTCGTATGCCGTCGTGGTTTGATCTAAGAACGCTTGATGCTACAGCTCCTGAAGATGAAGAAGGTATAATAAGAGCCACTGATCTTGTTCACCGGCTGATTTCTGATGAAATTAAAGTGAGTAAATATTTAACTGTTCTAATAATTCATTTAGTTATTTATTTATTTATTTATTATAAAAACTCTTTAGTATAATAATTTTTACTACAATTAAATAAAGTAATAATAATTATTATTATTCGTTTATTGTCAGACGACTAAGATCCATAGTAAAAATACACAAATACAGTTAAAATCTTATAATAAACTAATACATAGCCATATAGAAATAAATTGAAAACAATTTATTATAAAATCGTACGACTAACATAAAAATTCTATACGTAAATAAAAAATCGTAAGCGCAATTTACTAACTTTAATTTATAGCATGTCATATATGAATCTGATTTTGTTTCCGAGTTCAAACTTACATTTTAAATAAGCAGCAATAAAAAGCAACTTTATGTAAAAGCTTTATAAAACTTATTCAAATTAAAACAAATATTTTAATTTTTAAACTTACCTATCTAATGTGAAGGATAAATCTGAAGTACAAACTTGTTAAAATACTGATCTAATGAACTAATGAATGCGAGTGAAACTTGGCGGCTGTGTTAAATTTTTTGCAAATTTAATTTATGGTAATTTAGTGGTGAGAAGCGTTTAATCTGTAAGTAACATTTATTTTGTATATACTTTAATTATTTGTGTACATATATTGGTAAGTCCATTTTTTACTAAGTTTTTTTCGAGATGGAGAAGCCCCCTGATCCGTGGGGCTCAGTTCCTCCAGCATCATCTTTTGTGACAGTGATGTCAAATGAATCAGGCATGGATACTGATGGCTCCGTGATCTCTGTAACTGCGCATCCTATTAAATGTAGTCGTACGAGTAAGATGTGCAGGCATTGTAACAAGTGTAAACATAAGCGTAACTCAACAGCAGACCATAAGGACACGGATTGTACATGTGATTCAGTTGATGTAATAAAGGAATAAATTACTTCTGTCATTAACAATACTGACCCAATAATTCCAGTCATCACTAAACAAAACATAGCTAGAGCTAATAGCTAAAGCTAATAGCTAAAGACAATATCACCCTTGGACCTCAGTCTCGCCCCACACCAATAGGTAAAACATTTTATGAAGCTACGGATTTTCAGAAAGAGCAGGCTCGTCCAGATGACAATGTTACTCTATCCCCTATCGCCTTCGGAAAGTTCCTTCAGAAACAATGTTTCAGAAACAATTTAAATGGCAGTCTTAAGAGAATAGGACGTAACAGAGTTTCCCTTGCATTCACTCATTTCGATAATGCTAATAATTTCTTAAACCATGACAGTTGAATGAAAACAAACTAAAGACACTCATTCCCACCATTAATCTGACTCGTATGGGCCTTACACGGGGAGTTCCAGCTGAGTGGTCCCCTGAAGAAGTAATAGAAAATATTAATGTTCCGATAGGCCGTGGAAACATTAATATGTGGACCATGCAGCCCACCAAGAACTTATTAAAGATTACAATATGCCATCTTTGGCTAATGGATGTGCATTCAATTCTAGAAGCACAGAAAATGAGGAACAGTCTTTGACTGATATTATTATGTTATTAATTAATACTCTTTCTCAGTCCAACATTATGAAACCGAACCACGCTGCCCCTATGATTGAAACACTAAAAACGAATAACAGAAATCCATTATGGATTTACACCATCAAATAGTTCCTCCGTGTATTCATGCTGTGGAGGTTCCAATGTCTTACCCTCACATGGTGGTGCAGTGGAACTGGCCAAGTGTAAATAGTAAAAAATCTGAAATTATTTATCTAATCAATAATTATGAACCATCTGTAATCGCTTTGGCAGAAACCAGGCTCCGCCCAGGCTCTGTCTTCAAAATAAGCGGTTACTCCTGTCTGTGTCGTGAAGACAGAATTGACGGGTATGGTGGAGTAGCCTTACTCGTCAAAAATAAGCTGTATATAAAACTTATTTCTCTTCCACAACATAGTAACTTTTCTATTGCTGCAGCTCTTATTGCTGATATATGTTTTGTATCTATATATATCCCTTATCCATCTTCACAGATTTTACAAAATAACATGATCAACCTGCTCCCAAAACCCAGCCTTATATTGGGTGATTTTAATTCTCAGCCTAAAATATGGGGTAGTTCCATATCTAGTTTGACTGGAGAAGAACTCTTAAATCTAATAGATGAACATAACCTTTGTGTATTAAATACAGGTGTGCCACAATACATTGTAACTTTCATAGTAATCACTATCCAAGTATGTTGATCATTGTTGTGGGCAGTTCCAGGATGATATCTAGAATAGACTGGACCACACTTCCTCAGGTTTCATTTGACGGCACTTCAGTTCCTTTTAGCGATAAAGTTAGGAACTTGGGGTTGGTCATTGATAGGAATTTATCCTGGACTGCTCATCTACAAGAAGTAAGTCGTAAGATATTTGCTTCAGCAAGCAGCTTGAGAAGATTACGCAACTTTCTTCCTACTACCACTAAAGTTGCTTTTGCACAATCACTTCTCCTTCCTATCCTCGATTATGCTGATGCCAGCTATCTTGACCTTACAGAGGAACAGCTTAAAAGACTTGAGCGACTTCAAAATGTTTGTATACGATTTATATTTGGTTTAAGAAAATATGATCATGTCTCAGAATTCCGCACTAAGCTCAAGTGGTTACCAATTCGCCTTCGTTGGAATACTCATATTCTTTCGTTACTTTACAATGTCTATATCTAATACTCATTCCTTCTACTCCCTCTTACCTTAAAAAACGCTTCGAGTTCATCAGTGACACTCATACAAGATTTCTAAGATCATCAGAAGACCTAAAACTTAAAATGCCAATGCATTCCACAAAACTTATTGATAACTCCTTTACGGTTCAGGCCGCTCGTTTGTGGAATGCATTACCAGTTTTAATAAGACGAGCTCAGTCAATATCAGTGTTCAAAAGACTAGTGAGGGAACATTGCTTGTCACTGTAATTATTTTTGCTTAGAATTTACTAAGTATATTACAAATAACTGATTTACGATATTTTGTCGAATTAATTAAAGAGTATTTGTATATGTGTATATATAAATGTTTATCATTATATTTTATACTAGCTGGGACCCGCGGTTTCACCCGCGTTTAATTTAAAATACATTTAGAGTACTTTGACATAGGCACTTGACATATAATATACATATATATATTTAATTTCTAGGGTTTTTTTTTTGCACGTCTCATTAAAAAAATAAAAGAAGCCTAAGTTATTCCTTATAACATCAGCTATCTGCCAGTGGAAGTCCCGTCAAAATCGGTCCAGCCGTTTCGGAGATTACCCGGAACAAACAGACAGACAGACAGACAAAAAAATTAAAAATTGTGTTTTTGTTATAGGTACCATATATACTTCAAATGAATTTAGTAAAAAGCTGTTATTTTGACATTACAAACAGACACTTCAATTTTATTTATTTGTATAGATAATAAAACTAAGTTGATAAAATGTGCGTGCCGATAAAACTTAAAAAGGAGTCCCGGCACGATAAAGGGACTTATATAGTGTGATAGCCCTAGCCCCCCTCGAACAAGAAAGTTCCCGTTTTAACCTAAAGGGCGTATTTTTAAAGATATAAGGGCTTTTCCAACCCTTCAACTTGGAAATTAAGTGTAGTGGCGCCATCTGTTGTCGAGTATTTGAACTTCAAGAAGGTGTGAGAAAGTAAATATTCTCAAACTTTAGTTCGATTTGAACAGCGAAACAAGCGATTTCGAAACGAAAAGGAAAGAAGTTATCTATGAGCCTTTATTTTGAAGTATCACGTGTGAGTATTTTTAATAGTGTGTTTAATTAATTCTCGATTTTGAAGCGAAGAAGAAAAAAGTTGTCTTGGATCCTTTATTGTGAAATATAAAATGTGAGTATTTTGAATAGTGTGTTAATTTGTTAGTTAGTGTGTTAGTTAATTCATTGTAATGGGTTTTTTTTCTTTTCTTTAAATTGTTTTTCCTTAACCTTCAAGCAGTCGCGCGACGTTGAATCGATGCCTTCTATATACTTTTGGCCATAAAGAAAATATCGCGCGACCGCATGAAGGTTAAATATTTTTTTTTCTTTGTCTCAACGTACCCCACGTTTACGTAACGAGATATTTGTCTATAAAATGTTTATTTATATTTATATTTTACAGAATACAATACCTAGACGTAAAAGAGGAGGAGATCTTGCCAGTTCTGCAGCGAAAGGGCGGAAACAAAAAGAATATCAAGGAAATGAAACGGAAGAAGAGCACGAAGCACGTTTACAAAATCAACGAACCAGAATGAGCACCCTATGAAGCAGAAAAAGCGAAGAAAGAAAAGAAAATAAAAGTATTGAATAATCGAGAATTTTAAAAGATAATCTAACAAAGGAAGCATTCCACTACGAACCGACGAAAAAATATTACAATGATAAATATGTTGTAATTGGAAAAATTTGCCAATTTTGCCACGGGAAAAAATTCAGGAAAGAAACACCAGGTCTCTGTTGCATGAATGGAAAAATTCGATTACCACCACTGGAAGCACCTCCGCAGGAATTTCTACATTACATGACCGGGGAAACACTAGAATCAAAACACTTTCTTCAAAATATAAGATCATACAACTCCTGCTTTCAAATGACTTCTTTCGGTGTTACTTCGACTAACACTAATAGAAATGAATTTGAATATGTATTTTCAATTCAAGGGCAAATTTATCACAAAATAGGATCGTTACTACCAATACTTAACGAAGACTATAAATTTCTGCAAGTATATTTCATCGGAAATGAAGAACAAGAAATTGATCAACGATGCACAAATTTTAATGGATTGAGACGCAAAATAATCTACGATGTACAGAGGATCTTCATCATATCAGCCACAGGACGTCCACTGCTGAACAAAGGCCTCCCCCTTAGATTTCCACAACGAGCGGTTACATGCCGCCCTCATCCAACGACTCCCAGCGACCTTCACCAGGTCGTCTGTCCACCTCGTTGGAGGTCGTCCCACGCTGCGTTTTCCGGTACGCGGTCTCCATTCTAGAACCTTTGTGCCCCAGCGGCCATCAGTTCTACGAACAATGTGCCCTGCCCATTGCCACTTCAGTTTACTAATCCTTTTAGCTATGTCGACAACCTTAGTTCTTCTACGGATCTCCTCATTTCTGATTCGATCTCGTAGAGAAATACCAAGCATAGCTCTCTCCATCGCTCGCTGAGTGACCTTCAAAGTCAAAGTCAAAGTTTTTTATTTCAAATAAACCAAATATTGGCACTTATGAAACGTCAGAATCTAAGTTGCACGGTTCCAAATAGTGGATCTAATGGAGAAGAGCCGGCAAGAAACTCCATGGATACGCTTTTAAAACAATGGAGATTACAATGCTGATTGATACAAAAATGATTGTACAACAAATACCGAGAAAAATGTAGGTCAATGTCTAAAGATGGAACGTACCATAATAATATTTTTTGCCGTGGCAGGTAATGACTGACCAGTCCCAACAGACGGCACCCGTTCACGAGCATAACGCATGCATCAGCATCACTTAGCTCAACCATGTTGAAGGGAACCGAACGACCCGATACACAACGCCACCATCAGCAAGACATTTTAGTGAGCATGACAGACCAATACAGCCAGGCAAAAGACACAATCAAAATTAAGTACTAAATATATATCATCAATGCCTACATAATGCTCACACATTTACGGTTTTGTAAGAATATTATAATTTGATGTCACAAGAACAATATTAACAATCAATGTATATAAGTAAATTTACATTTTTTTTAATGTTTTAAATGAGTCAAGTCAAATGTCAATTTATTAACTATAAGTAAATAACATAAATATTTGCAATTTTAAATGCGATATTAGAAATGTCAAGTTATTTTTACAATAATAATATAATTAATTCCAATTTGTAGACATTATGCCTTTGATTGCAAGTTAAAACACTTGCAATCATGTCAATTATCAGACGTTATAAAATAAATTATACAGCGCCAGAGGGTCGCAGTGTGCAGAAGGGAATCGTTTGCCACACATCTTTATCATCGATGTAATGCTGTATGTTATAGTAGGCTTTCAATATTAAAACGCGCTTAATCAAAGATTTGAATTTTAGTTCTGGTAAATCAGTAATAATAGAAGGAATTTTGTTGTAGAACCTAATACTGTTTCCCATAAACGACTTGCTGGTTCTGCTAAGTCTAAAGCCAGGCAAGACAAGCTTGTTCTTATTGCGAGTATTTAGGTTATGCACGTCACTTCTTTTATTGAAACTAACAATGTCTTTGCGGATATACATAATATTTTGGAATATATACAAGGATGGCAAAGTTAGTATGTTTATCTCCTTAAATAGTTCCCGGAGTGACTCACGAGAGCCCATATTATAAATAGCTCGGACTGCTCTTTTTTGTAATATAAAAATAGTCTCGACATCGGCAGCCGATCCCCACAGTAAAATTCCGTAGGACATAATACTGTGAAAATACGCAAAATATACTAACCTAGCTGTAGCCACATCCGTAACCTGTCTAATTTTCCTAACGGCAAATGCAGCAGAGCTCAGTTTGCCTGAAAGTGCTTTTATATGGGGTCCCCATTGCAATTTTGCGTCTACCGTAATACCCAAAAACACAGTTGAGGGAACCAGATCTAATGTTTTTCCGTCAAGTTTTACTTCTGTAGTTAAATGGGTCACATTTGCCGTTGAGAATTTTACACATTTGGTTTTTTCTGCGTTTAGGAGTAGATTATTAGCCGAAAACCAATCGGATATCTTACGAAGTATATCATTGGGTTCTACAAGATGCCTATCCTTTCTGTTTACCTTAAATATAAGTGAAGTATCGTCAGCAAATAAGATTATGTTTGACATTGTGTCGTTTATCATATATGGCAAGTCATTGATATAAACCAGAAACAGAAAAGGGCCCAAAATTGATCCTTGAGGTACTCCTATTTTAACTTGTGAGCCTGTAGATGTGACGTTCTCAATTGCCACTCTTTGATCTCGATTTGCCAGATAGGAAATTAAAAGATCTATAGATCTACCTTGAATTCCGTAGTATTTAAGCTTCATAATGAGCGTACGGTGGTCGACGCAGTCGAACGCCTTGGACAGATCACAAAACACGCCCAAAGCATCATGCGCATCCTCCCAAGCCCCCAATACAGTTTTAATGAGAGTAGATCCAGCATCCTCTGTAGATCGTCCCCTTGTAAATCCAAACTGTTTGGCGTGTAATATCTTATTACTGTTAAAATGTACTAACATTTGATTTAATATAATTTTTTCGAAAATTTTGCTTAAGACTGGTAGCACGGATATTGGCCTATACTTAGATGCATTATTCAGGCAACCAGCCTTAAACATGGGTACAATTTTACTGGATTTCATGAGATCAGGAAATATGCCGTCCGCGATGCAAGAATTAAATATTATAGCCAACATTGGCGCGATGTTAACTATTACAGATTCCACGGCTTTCGTTGACAATCCCCATAAGTCTTCAGTTCTTTTAACTGCTATAGTTTTGAATGTTTTTATTATATCAGTATGTGTTACAGAACTGAATTCAAAGGTAGGTACACGTAAATCTACATTTTTTAAGAATGCTTCGGCTGCTTCCGGAGACGATTTAAGATTTTTAGTAGTCTCTATTGGAATATAAGTGAAAAAGGTTTCTAGAAAATTTGCGACTACAGTCTTATCTGAAACTAGTTTGTCATCTATATTTAAATTAATTGTACTGTCACTAAACCTACCATCACTAGTTTCAGCATTTATTATTTTCCATGTCGTTTTTATTTTATTGTTTGACTTCTTCATTTGATCACTAATATAAGCAGCTTTTGCTTGCACACAAACCTTTTTAAATAATTTAGAATATTTTCTAACATAATTATGAAAATCGATATTAGATGTGTAGGACTTTTTGTCATATAGTTCGTATAAGACATCTCTACTATGTCTTATACCCTTGGTTGCCCAGACACTGAATGTTAATTTAGGTTTTAAATTAATTTTATTTAGTTTGCAAGCTTTTTGATACTCTTTACATATAGCATTAAATAGGGTCTGGTACAGTTCATTAGGATTAGCATTTTGCGGCTTTAAATTTTGAAGTACTGCTCCTAGATTTTTACCAAAATTAACTAGACATTTTTTTGATAAATTTCTACAGTGTATTATTTTGTGCCCATTAACTGTTTTATAGTGTAATTTAACAAGCTGGCACTTATGATCTGAACGAATTCCACTAATTAAAGTCTTACTGGTTATTTTAAAGTTAGTAATAATATTATCTAAACAAGTGGCTGAGGTAGGTGTTACTCTAGTTGGCTCAGAAAACAAAAAGCTTAGGTTAAATGATTTAAACAAGGATATAAAGTTACGTTTATCTGTGGTATCTATCAAAATGTCTATATTGAAATCACCACAAACTAATATCTTTTTGTTCATTTTTATTTTCCTAAGGGCGTCCTCTATTATTGAAAGAAATTGTAATATATTAGACGAAGGCGGCCTATAAACACATAAAATTACAAACTCCCCCATTTCTGCACACGCAAGCTCACAAACTCGTTCAACAGAGAGGTCGCAAATATCTAGGCGCTCTTTAAATGTTAAGTGTTGTTTAATCATAATTAATGACCCCCCACCTTCTGCTGACACTCTATGGAACGAACTGGCAACTTTAAAATTATTTATACTAAACATCATTTTATCTGCCTTCAACCAAGTTTCTGTTAGGCATATAATATCAACATTATATTTTTCTGTAAATAATTCGACATCTAAAATTTTGCCAGAGAAGCGATTAATATTTTGATGTGTCATTGTAATATAATGACTGTCCTTCTCTGTTGTCAGTTGCTTAAGTTTAAATTAAAAATTTGATTAACCACCTTATTGTTAGTATAATTACTAACCACAGTGGAGTTAAAAGAAGACTTCGTCATACTACTTATGACTGAGTTAATATTATAAGCTACCAGTGTAGCAAGGTGACGCTTACATCTAAAAGGCAGATACACAGTATCCCCAGTCAATTTTAATTTACCAACAAAACAATTGGTGTCAAAAAATATTAACTTGTCACTATAGTGACTTACTAACAAGTGCATATTCATATTTAGCATATGTATATAGTTGTTTTGTTCCTCTGACAAGTGATCTAGGTAGGGAAATGCACACAATATTATCCTACCACAGTTCAAATTTAACATTAAAGCAACACTGTCTGAGATGTCTTTTTTCCTAACGTTTAAACTATTACCTACAAGTAAAGTTATGTTAGTGTAGGGGTTGAACTTATCTGTCATAAGTGATGCTATTATTTGTTTATAGGATGACCCAGGCATACAGTTATTATGTGCGGAATGACCCAGGCTGTTGCTTAACAAACCCCCAAGACCTTTGCCAGTGTTATCAGAATACATGACCATCCGATAACTCATTGTTTTATTTGTACTTGTATGATTGGTCATATCTACCAAACCAGTTATTACGGGCTGAGAATTAAACCCTGTCATTGCAGAACTATTACACTGATTTCCAGCCTGAGGCAGATCCTCCAGTATCCCAGGTGGGGAACTGTTACAAACTGATTTAGACATACATTTACACAATGTATTGCTAGTTAAGGAGTCCACACTGTTTACATTATAACTACACATATTAACAAGCTGATTTGCAGCAAGGATATGTTCTTCAATTTGCCTCTGTGATGATACATATTTATTGTAGAGAGAATTGAGTGACTCTTCTAAATCCTTAATTTCAGACTGTAAGCGCTGAGTGTCAATTTGATATATGTTTTTACTATCCTCCAATTTTATTTGATAGTTGCTAAGTTTATTAATTAGAGCAACACGTTCTTTCCTTAATTGAGTATTTTTCAAGAAGTGTTGATGTTTTTTCTTTAAGTTGCTACATTTTTTTAAGAATTTGTTAATTTTTATATACTTTTTCATTTTATTGTGACTTATTTTATTAGTATATTTATAGTCCACAATAGAAGCTTCCTCAGTAAGATCAATGGTAACTATTGATTTCCTGGCCTTAGCGTCTGAATTACAATGAATTAATTCTTCGAACAAATGTTGGGTCGCAACAGCCTGTGTACAGTCCTTGTCATTCTGTAGGTTTAATATTAAAGCATTTGCATTATACAACTCATCCTCGAGATCCCTGACTTTCCGCAAAGCCTCCTCATACAAGCAACTACACTGACTGAAACCATCTGTGATCTCCTGAAGCTTGTCCCGTTCATCAATAACCTCTAAGTGTATTGATGTAAATCTACTAGCTCCCTTTTCAAGCTTGAGTTTTTGTCAACAATCCTCTTAACTTCGTCTTCACTGTCCTCTCTTTCCTGTAGCAGTTGTTGACACTGTGTGTTTGATGCTTTAAGTTCCTTTAGGGCTGCATTTAACTTATGCTCCATCTCCTGGGCTGCGGCCTTACGGGTAAGCATTGGTATGGTCTCAGGATTGAGTTACTGAAAGGGAAAATGAAGAAACAGATAGATGACTGTGATAGATGGAAATGGAAAACAGATAGATAACTGTGATAGATGAAAGTGAAAAATAGAGAAAGTGTAAGAACAGTTCTGGTAGATAATAACAGATGCTGCATTTACTGGGGGCTTACGAATAAAAACTAGTGTGTTTTACAATGTTCATATATATCTTTTATATAATGTGGGTACTGTTATATATGAAACTAGTAAAGTATCCTATTGATCTGTCTCTCGTTAATATGCTAATTTATACTAGTGTTAAATTAAAGACACTATTATTATTTAAAGGTGAGAAAATAATTAGAAGTTACTTCGATATCAGTTAAACTTGTCAACAATGACTTTGGCGAGTACTGTGCCAGATCTGTGATTAGATACTCCTCGCACTTATCGAGAAGGTCAGAGTGTTATTATTAATCTGGGTGTGTGCTCAATATAATATTAAGGAAACAATACTCCCCAGTAAAACTGATGAATTTCAAAGTTCAGCCGTTGACAGGTCACCGGCAGCGAAGAGTCTGAAAGAAGAGAGTGGGAAACCTTGAGCTTTCTTATGAGGCCTATTGTGAGTGACCACGTCTCTGTTCCATATGTCATCACTGGTAACACACACTGGTTAAAGACTTGCGTCTTGAGGCATTGCGGTATTGTTGACGTAAAGATGTTGCGAAGTTTCCCAAACGCTGCCCAGCCGAGTCGGATTCGACGATTGATCTCTTTCTCGAAGTTGGACCTACCTAACTGGACAGTTTGTCCCAGGTAGACATACTCGTCAACAACTTCGAGAACAGAGCTCCCAACGGATATTGGGATGGGCACGACATGGGCATTTGACATGACTTTTGTCTTGCCCATGTTCATCTTAAGGCCCACCTGTTGGGAAACTCTGTTGAGATCATCGAGCATTGTGCTGAGCTCTTGCAGCGATTCTGCCATGACTACGATGTCATCGGCAAATCGAAGGTGAGTGATATACTCGCCATTGATGTTAATGCCGAATCCTTTCCACTCCAGTAGTTTGAAGGCATCCTCCATTGCAGCGGTGAACAGTTTCGGGGAAATGACGTCCCACTGTCTCACACCTCTCTGCAATGGAATTGCCCCCGTGCTCTGTTCATGTACTCGGACCGACATGGTGGCGTTTCTGTATAAGCACTTCAACACTTCAATGTACCGATAGTCGATCTGGCACCGCTGCAGAGATTGCAGCACTGCCCAGGTTTCGATCGAATCGAAGGCTTTCTCATAGTCCACAAACGCCAAGCATAGTAGCAGATTATACTCCTCGGTCTTCTGTATAACCTACCGCAGCGTATGGATGTGGTCTGTGGTACTGAAACCTTTCCGGAAACCGGCTTTTTCGGGAGGCTGGAAGTCATCAAACCTGCGCTCGAGACGATTCGTGATGACCCTTGAAAACAGTTTATAAACATGGCTCAGAAGTGAGATGGGTCTATAATTCTTCAATAGGGTGTTATCACCCTTTTTGAAGAAGAGCACCACCTCACCTCTGTTCCACGCTTCCGGCGTTGTGCCCTCGAGTAAGACGGAATTGAATAGTTTCTAAAGGACTTTAAGTACCGGTATGCCACCCGCTTTCAGAAGCTCTGTCGTAATTCCGTCCCCACCCGGCGCCTTGTTATTTTTAAGCTGTTTCAAGGCCATCCTAATCTCGTACAGGCTGATGTCCGGGATATCCTCGGTAGAATGTCGGGTTAGTTTGGCTCACGGGTCTTTGTCAGAGCCAATGGTAGGTATAGTAACCGAGGTGTATAACTGCCGGTAGAAGTTCTCAATCTCTCTCAAAACCTCTGGCTTAGTCGACGCCATACTGCCGTCCTCGGTCTTCAGCTTCATAATACGACTTTGCCCAATAGACTTATCTCTTGCGAACACTTTGGAGCCTTGGTTCCGCTCAATCGCCTCTTTAACACCGTTAGTATTAAAGGTGCGGATATCGTGACGCAAGGACTTCCATATCCGTCTATTGAGCAGTCGGTATGCTTCAGCATCACCGGAGGACTGCAGCGTCATGGCGCGTCGTTACATTAATCTCAAAGTTGAGAGGTCTCGTCTGATGAGGTCTACGCTCCGGTAAGTCCTTTAGAAACTATTCAATTCCGTCTTACTTGAGGGCACAACGCCGGAAGCGTGGAACAGAGGTGAGGTGGTGCTCTTCTTCAAAAAGGGTGATAACACTTCATCATTTCGGCCGAATGAAGTCCACTGCTGGACACAGGCCTCCCCCAAAGGTGTCCACAACGACCGATATGGATGTGTTGTGGGCTCATTGGGGGGTTTTGCCATAATCGCCACGCTTGGCAGACGGGTTGGCGATCGCAGTTGAGTTGTTAATGTACTCGAAGGACGCTGCTGCCCATCCTCCGGCTAATCCTTTAGTCGACTTTTACGACACCCATGGGAGGAGATGGGGTGGTGGCATTCTGAGCCGGCACCACACGGCAAACTTATACACAAACACTTATTGAAGAATTATAGACCCATCTCACTTCTGAGCCATGTTTATAAACTGTTTTCAAGGGTCATCACGAATCGTCTCGAGCGCAGGTTTGATGACTTCCAGCCTCCCGAAAAAGCCGGTTTCCGGAAAGGTTTCAGTACCATAGACCACATCCATACGCTGCGGCAGGTTATACAGAAGACCGAGGAGTATAATCTGCCACTATGCTTGGCGTTTGTGGACTATGAGAAAGCCTTCGATTCGATCGAAACCTGGGCAGTGCTGCAATCTCTGCAGCGGTGCCAGATCGACTATCGGTACATTGAAGTGTTGAAGTGCTTATACAGAAACGCCACCATGTCGGTCCGAGTACATGAACAGAGCACGGGGGCAATTCCATTGCAGAGAGGTGTGAGACAGTGGGACGTCATTTCCCCGAAACTGTTCACCGCTGCAATGGAGGATGCCTTCAAACTACTGGAGTGGAAAGGATTCGGCATTAACATCAATGGCGAGTATATCACTCACCTTCGATTTGCCGATGACATCGTAGTCATGGCAGAATAGCTGCAAGAGCTCAGCACAATGCTCGATGATCTCAACAGAGTTTCCCAACAGGTGGGCCTTAAGATGAACATGGGCAAGACAAAAGTCATGTCAAATGCCCATGTCGTGCCCATCCCAATATCCGTTGGGAGCTCTGTTCTCGAAGTTGTTGACGAGTATGTCTACCTGGGACAAACTGTCCAGTTAGGTAGGTCCAACTTCGAGAAAGAGATCAATCGTCGAATCCGACTCGGCTGGGCAGCGTTTGGGAAACTTCTCAACATCTTTACGTCAACAATACCGCAATGCCTCAAGACGCAAGTCTTTAACCAGTGTGTGTTACCAGTGATGACATATGGAACAGAGACGTGGTCACTCACAATAGGCCTCATAAGAAAGCTCAAGGTCACTCAGCGAGCGATGGAGAGAGCTATGCTTGGTATTTCTCTACGAGATCGAATCAGAAATGAGGAGATCCGTAGAAGAACTAAAGTTGTCGACAAAGCTGAAAGGATTAGTAAACTGAAGTGGCAATGGGCAGGGCACATTGCTCGTAGAACTGATGGCCGATGGGGCACAAAGGTTCTAGAATGGAAACCGCGCACCGGAAAACGCAGCGTGGGACGACCTCGTAACGAGTGATCGAGTAACGATCCTATTTTGTGATAAATTTGCCCTTGAATTGAAAATACATATTCAAATTCATTTCTATTAGTGTTAGTCGAAGTAACACCGAAAGAAGTCATTTGAAAGCAGGAGTTGTATGATCTAATATTTTGAAGAAAGTGTTTTGATTCTAGTGTTTCCCCGGTCATGTAATGTAGAAATTCCTGCGGAGGTGCTTCCAGTGGTGGTAATCGAATTTTTCTTTCCTTTCCATATTAGACATGAAACAATACGACAATGTTATTATAGTACAATTTATTAAAATAAGAAAATGAAATTGAAAAAAATTGTACTTTATAATTAAATCGTTAAATTTGCAATTGTTACAAACTACGAAAGTTAAATACACCGAAACCAATGAGACACTTGAGCTTGAATTTGAGAAACTAATCCATCGATATTTGGATTAATTCCACTGATACAAAGACGTAAAGAATTTTCCAAATTATCGTCAGTCAATCTTGTACGGTGTGTTGATTTATGAACTTTCATCAATGAAAAGAACTGTTCGCATTTATAAGTACTGCCAAACGCACAAATCAATCTTCTTGCGAGTTTTCTAAGCTGCGGAAAATTGTCTTTTTCTAGGTATTTTTTGTAGAAATCGCACAACTCTACGTCTTCAAATTTGGATTTTAGGAATGAGTTTTCTTGAATCTCGATCAACTCCATTTGTAAGTGTATTGGAGCATTTTGTACATTACATTTTGTAGGAGTAGCAAATAAACTGAAACAGTATTTCATGTTTTTGAAGTCGCTAAACCTGTTTGAAAATTGTTCCGACAGTAATATGAGTTCTTCAGCATATTGAGCATAAGCAATATTTTTATGCGCAGAGAGCGTGTTGAAATGGTAACTGTTACCAGACAGCAGCATCTGTGACTCCCACAAGCGTAGTTTGATCTGAAAAGCTTTCAAATGGCTGTACAAATCATTTACTAACTGTCCTTGTTTTTGAAGTTACAAATTTAAATCATTCAAATAGCCTGTAAGATCGACCAGAAATGCTAAGTCACATATCCATTTTGGGTCATTTAATTCAGATAGTGGTTTATCTTTTATTTTCATAAAGTCTGCTATCTCATTTCTTAGCTCGTAAAACCGTTTCAACATTTTTCTTTTGCTCAGCCATCTGACTTCACAATAATATGTTACGTCGTTATATTCAGCTGATATTTCATACAAAAACGCATTCAACTGACGATGGTTAAGCCCTCGGGATCGAATAAAGTTGATGGTTTTCACTACCACATTCATAACATTGGAGTCGAATGGACTTAGAACATGCTATGGAAAATGATTCAAAACCAGCCATCCGGTCAGTAAATGTTGTTTTTATATCATTAGCCATCATTTCTATACGTCGAACAACAGTTCGTCTTGACAAACTAATTTTTCTTCTAATATACACTCCTTAATAAATTCTCCTTCGGCAAACGGTTCTAATGCCTTTGCCAATTTTGAGCTAACTATCAAACTAGCTTTCACAATATTATCAAGTTGTGTTATTTGTTTATGAAACATTTGTTGCTGTTTTTCCAAATATGCGGCAAGCTTCTGGATTTTGTCTGTTCTTAATTGTCCTGTCAGTGAGTGCAGCGTAGCATGCTTAGTTGCTTAGTGGAGTTATCCCTCTTTATATTGAATTCTTTCATTACTGAAATGGATTCATTACACAGCAAACAAATAGGCTTACCATTGTGCAAGATAAAAAAGAATTCTTCAGTCCATTTTTCTCGAAATTACTAGATAGCAAGCTTCATCTTGACCTACACATTGATTAAATTATTGGTAACGCATTTCCAATGTATGGATTTGTAATGAGATGTATGACCAATTTCTAACGTAGTAATACTTACTTACATTCATTTATTTAAATAATTGGTAAGATCACAGTTAGAGTATGCTGAGTTGATATGGAACCCTTTCTACAAAAAATACACAAAGAGCCTTGAAACTGTACAAGTGTACAACATAAATTTCTCAAAGCCACACATTACCGTTGCATCCAAAAAACTACCTCCTATGAAAATTTATTAAAACATTATAATCTTTCTACTTTAAAAACTAGGCGCATTTTTTTGAAATCAATGTTTCTTTATGATTTGTGCAATAACAAATACGACTGTTCAGATTTAACAAACAAATTATGTTTTATACGAGCCCCGATGCAAAATAGTTCGTCTAGTGTGAAATTTTCTCTGTGAGATTTTTTCTAACCTCATTATTTTTGTATATCTATATAAAATATTAAGCTGTTATACTATCACATGTCGCGTTACTTATGCCATTTTTTATTATGATCAATAAACTATTTTAGCTTTTTAAATTTATACATATCCTGTTTTAAATTCTCAGAAGTTATAAGCAAAATAGTTCGTTTAATTGTTAATCGATGCAAAAGAATTTCTATTAGTGAGTTAATTTTTATTTATATTATTCCTTATTTGTACAATTATGTTGCATAATTTAAATTTTTAAAAGTAATTCTGTGTCATTTGTCAAGTGAGACAGTATAAATTCTGAAAATTTCAGTTTTTTTCATTAGTTTTCAAATAACAATGGGTCGTGGCAAACCAGTGTGTTGAAGAAGAAGAGCTTCGAAAGCGAATAGTTTGTGAGGTCGATGCTGGCAAATCAAGTTACCAAATATCTAAAGACTTGATACTTCCTAGGTCTACAGTCCAATCTATCATTCAGCACTATAAAAAGAATAGAACGACTTCTTGTTTGAAGAAAACTGGTCGACCACGCATCACAAGTGCAGTAGAAAACAGAATCCTGAAGAAAATTATCAAAAATAATCGTCGTGCTCGAGCTGGAGAACTCACGATGCAGTGGAAGGACATGATTCACAACGACGTCTCAGTTGATACTTGCAAAAGAGTCCTAAAAAGAATGGGTTACGGATTTTACACCGCTAAGGAGAAACCACCGTTGACTGCTGTACAAAAGAAAAAGAGGTTGAAGTTTGCTCGTGATCATTTAAATTGGACTTCCGATCAGTGGCGTAGTATCATTTGGAGTGACGAGTCCAAATTTGAAGTGACAGTCGGCGACGAAAGGAAAAAAGTGATTCGGAACAAAAATTAGGCATTTCATACTGATTGTCTCAAACGCAAAGTGAAGTTTCCGGCGTCTCTTATGATATGGGGTTGCATGTCTACACTAGGTACCAACACCTTGTGCAGACATGCAGCCCCAGGTATTCAGTTTGTGGATGGTTCTATCGATGCTGCTCTATTCCGTCACTTAGCATCAAGATTCCTTCATTTTACAACAGGGTGGTGCTTCCTGCCATACTGCAAAGACAACAAAGACGTGGCTACTGGCGAAAAGCATCCCTACAATCGAATGGCCATCTAACAGCCCGGACTTGTCGCCGATCGAAACCCTATGGTGGAAAATCAAAAAAGTTCTCTGTAAAAATCCATCAAGATCGAAGAGCGGCTTAAAGGCTATATATACTCTTGGCTGTCTGGGAGTCAATTACGCCTGAGGAGTGTGCAGCGTTGGTTGCAATAGAACCACCCCATCTCATCCCGTGGGTGTCGTAAAAGGCGACTAAGGGCCGGAGGATGAGCAGCGGCGTCCTTAGAGTACTTACATTAACAACTCAACTGCTGTCGCCCATCCACCTGCCAAGCTTGGTAATCATGGCACAGTATCTTGCTATATGATGCAGTTTAATTGTATTATTGTCTTCCTGCACTAGCAGTGCAGCTTGGGAAATGTAGTTTCATAGTTAGGACAACAATATAACATTAATGCATTATAACTCATCATATCAGCTAAAGGATGTCCACTGCTGAACAAAGGCCTCTCCCATGGACTTCCCCAATCGTGTCATAATTTGGGGGCGAATTATCGAGTACTCACCGCGCTTGGCAGATGGGTTGGAGAGCGTAGAGTGTCTGCTGTCCCACAGGAGGGTCGCTGCTGCCCAGCCCTCTGAATTAGTCCCTTAGTCGTCTTTTAGTCTAGTGGTGCTATATTCTTAATCCGGACATCACATGGATATCAATTAAACACTGAGGTGTTAAACAATTATACTAATTTATTTATAAATATTTGCAGCGCTTCCAGGAATTTAGCAAACAGAGTTTGCCACTGATTCTGTTGCTGGAGTTCTATGTCTCGCAATCTCAGGTGCTCAGTGGTAAAACTACCAAATTCCGCCAGCGCTCATCGCTACCAATGAATTGCTCAAACGAAGACATTGCGAAAATTAAACCTACCACATTTTCTAAAAAACTTTAACACTAGACTTTGTTTTCTTTTTGTTTTAATGAGTATACAGTTAAGTCTTTTTTATTATGTTATCCATTCTGCATGGCTATTCAGCCCCTCTATTTTAAGATAGTTAACATTGCTCTTGTATTGGTGACATATAAAGTAGTAAAATATAATGTTATTCTTATCTGTTATTTTAATATTAATTGTATACAGTCGAGTCTGTTGTTGCACAGTACTTAGGGTTACTACAATCACTTATTTCAATGTTATACATTACATGCGATCTGGGCTTCGGAATCTACATGCGAGTACACCTATAGTTTTACTGCAAATGTTAAATTTGTGTTTTAATCGTGTTGTATAACGTAACCATTTACTACCAAAACTGTAGGGGGCTTTGGTCAAAATTACATACTTTATTTATGAACATACTTACGTATTGCTACGACATAATTATTTTAACTGAGACATGGTTAACACCCCAAATATTTGACAGTGAATTTATCGATGAGAGGTACACAGTTTACAGGTGCGACCGTAACCGGGAGGCTACAAATAAAAAAGATGGAGGGGGAGTTCTCATTGAAGTGTTAAAAAGCCTACGGTCCACGAGTGTAGTGCTTAAGTCGCTCCCATGTTCCCTTGTAGAGAGTATTTTCATACAGCTTCCTAGTACTGGGAGCAAGAAATATCTTATTTCTGTAGTCTATATGCCTCCGAAATCTTCTGACGAGGTTTACCTTGCTCATTTTGAAATTATACAGCACTTAATAAGTGAATTCGGTTTTATTTATTTTTATTTCTTCGGTGATTACAACCTACCGGATATTGAGTGGCACCCTGCAACAAGTTATGATAATATCGTAGCACTTACTTGTAGTGGCAGTGGCGGTTCATCTGCTTGTAAACACATGGACAATTTTATGGCTCTGCTAAACGCTTAACAACTTAATTTGTTTATTAGTAATAGCCCTTCATACACACCACCGAGCTTACTGATACCGCCAGATAATAACCATCCTCCTTATTGTGCCATTATTAATTACGAATCGTCTTTACAAACTCTTAGACTTGCTAAAATAATTAAATATAACTATTACAAAGCTAATTATGATCTTATTAACGAGGAATTAACTAAAATAGATTGGCATAAACTTTTAAGCGGATTGTCAGCTGAGGAGTGTGTGAATAGCCTATATGATATTGTCTTTGGACTTATAAAAAAACACACCCCTAAGACTAAGCCACGCTCTTCTAAATTTCCAGTTTGGTTCTCTAACTCTTTGATTCGTATGTTCAAACATAAAAAAGAGCCTGGTTAAAATGGAAATTCTACCACAACATATCAGATTACGAACAGTTCTCTCTCTTTAGGCGTAGATTTGAAAAAGCATCTAGGAAGCATTATAATAACTACATTAACTCTATACAAGATAATATTGAAAAAAACGTAAAATACTTGTGGAGTTACATCTCTAATCGCAAAGGTAATGCTGGTATTCCGTCCACAATGTTTTACAAAACCAAAAGATCTAATAATCCGGAGGAGATCTGCAATATGTTTGTGAATTTTTTTCATTCCGTTTATGAGAGCTCTACTTTTAACGTTAACACATGGTCGCCCCCTGAAGAAAGTAATGAACTTCTCACTCATATTTTAGTGCTCAAAAAATCTTAAATTCATTAAAAGCCTTAGATTCCACTAAAGGTCCAGGACCGGATACCCTACCCCCTTACTTTCTCAAAAAGACTGCGATAGGTATGTACATACCTCTTCATATAATTTTTAATAGATGTTTGTTAGAAGGCACTTTTCCAGAAACATGGAAAAGAGCCAACATAACTCCCGTATTTAAAACCGGATCCAGACAGGATGTTCAAAATTATCGTCCCATATCCATACTGTCTAACTTGTCGAAGCTTTTCGAAAGACTTGTCTATAATGAGATACATGGAGTGGTTTACAAAATTATTTTAGAACAACAACACGGATTTACTAAAAGAAAGTCGCGAACTACATATTTGCTTATTTTTGCTAATTATTTATTTAGTAATATGGATCAGCAAGTTCAAGTTGATGCTGTTTATACAGACTTCCAAAAAGCTTTCGACAAGATAGACCATGAATTATTACTGACAAAAATAGCCTTTAATGGTATCCGCGGTGATTTGCTTCGCTGGTTCTCGTCGTACGTTATTAACAGGGCTCAAAGAGTTGTAATAAAAGGGTACCACTCTACTACTGTAACTGTTACATCTGGCGTGCCGCAAGGATCGGTTTTGGGCCACCTCTTATTCATTCTGTTTATTAATGATATCAATAACTGCTTTAAATACTCAAAATTCTTATTATATGCAGACGATTTGAAAATTTTCAAGTCGATAAAGAATTATACGGATTGTCAACATTTGCAAGAAGATCTAGACCGTTTTACTAACTATAGCGTTGAAAATAAACTTCAATTAAATATTTCTAAGTGTTTCACAATCTCATTCACAAAAAATAAAACTATAATATCCTACAACTATAATTTAAGTAAAATATTTCTTACAAAAGTACCTACCATTAGAGATCTCGGAGTGTTGCTTGATGAACTTATCACACTACAACACTGCGCCCCCGCACCCCACTAACGTCGCAGGCGAGAACTAAATTAAGCGGTCCACCGTAATGATGTTGACGATGAAAGCTAAAGAAATATCGAATAAAAAGAACATGTCGAAACTTATGGTAGTCATAGTTTCGACATGTTCTTTTTATTCGATATTTCTTTAGCTTTTGATGTCAATCAATAACGATATTATGGTAATATCATTATCCGAGATCAACGCTGTTTTTAAGTTGCGAGCACAGGAGCATAATAAATGAGGTATTTTTTCTATTTTAGGCCGGCATCCCGTCACGTATGATTTTATTGGGTGGATTTTCCCAAGGAGGGGCACTTGCACTTCATGCCGGTTTGACATATCCAGAACCACTTGCTGGAGTAATGTCATTGTCTTGTTGGTTACCAAGACATGCTCATTTTCCGGAAGCAGTAAAGGCTCCTTTGGATATACCGGTAAGTAAATTCTAAGTATTTTTGTTGACATATATATTTTAGAAGTCGGATTTGCAAAATTAGAGTTGTTAGAAAAGTCAACTATATAAATGTACCCTGCAACCACGAATGCTGCAAAGTATTCGTAACGTCAGGTAAAACAAAAATCTATAATATACGCTTTTTAATCCGTTTAAAAGTATTGTAGTAATATAAACAGCGTCTGCCTTTTCCAACCTTTAAGTTAAACTAGCTGGGCACCGCGGTTTCACCCGAATATATATATTGGATTTCAAGGTTTTTATTTTTTTGCGCGAAAACAAAAAACCCTTGAAATCCTATTGGATTTATATATTCTATGTCAAGCGTCTATGTCGAAGTACTCTAAATTTCTTTAAAATTAAACGCGGGTGAAACCGCGGGTCCCAGCTAGTTGTTAATATGATTACATCCTTAGCCATATCTGGTTAAATCATTGCATAAAATCACATATATGTACAGTAAGCGTTCAAAAGTGCAGTAGCACGCTAAGGTTTGTTTTGCTGTGAACACACGATACAGTCCGTACCTCTGTACGTGTAAGTGATTTGTGTCTCGACACAGTACGCCACCGCAGAGTTCGCACACTATCACACTGTCAGACACGCATCATACGTAGAGATGTGAATAACGGCTTATGACAAACAACAAACGTATGTGCTACATTATTTGAAGTGAAAACTTCTTTTAGCGCGGTACGCATATTTTTAGATGAGATAAAATCTCTGGACTCGCAACACCGTTACGAGACGCAGCTATAGTGTGTGCATATATGCATGTACATACAGCAGACCGCGAACGCGTCTAGATAAATAAAATAAAAATAGTTTTCACTTCTGTCGGCACTCCCGCAGTGCAACCCGTTTTTTTATTTCGTAAGCAGCTTTTATTAACTGCTTAATTGCTTATCCATTTTACGACTGAAAATATATCTCGTAAAAAGTTACGTTAAGAAAATCATTATCAGTTGTTACTATGTTGGCTTAATTTATTATAATTCGTTGTAACTTGCCTTAAAAATGTCTTCTGAGGTTAGTCTGTCAGCAAAACAGCAATTTATAAATTTAACGAACTTTCCTTCGTACTTGATACAGGCTTAGGACTGTCTGAATTTGATCTCAGTGGTTTTATATGGCGCAGGTACCTACCTACTTCTAAGTTATTTTGTTTCCGAAAATATAAATTATTTGTTTGTATTCAGGGGTACTTAAAAGTTCATTGATTTTATGTACTTTGTTACGTATTTCATAATTTCGACTGAATAAAGTCCACTGCTGGACACATGCCTCCCTCAATGATCACCACACGTTGTGTGCTCATTGGGGGTTTTGCCATAATCGCCAGGCTTGGCAGGCGGGGGTGCTAGGTCAGGAAACCTCCACGTGCGCTCGATGGCTGCTGGTCCCTCCTGATACGTCCGGGGGGAAGAGCAGTCGTCGGGCCGGTGCACCCTGGGTACCGGGCAATAACTACTCCACTTTTTGGAGGACCTTATTGCCCGGTGGCTAATATTCTGACGGGTTGAGGCCCAGTTTGGGCTGTAGGTAGGCCGTAGAGTGTTCTCCGTTTTCGGAGGAGCACGGGAGGGCTAGCGGCGGGCTCGGTGTGCACTTACCCTGCCCCGAGCAGGTAGTGGGAGGACTCTCCTTCCCTGCCACCGTCGATATCGTAACCTCGGTTGGAGTGTCGTGGGCAAGTCTCGCGGCTTCAACCGGGACCGAGGATCTTGGCTTAACCGCCTGGATCGCGAGGAAGAAGGCCTCTATAAAAATTCCCCGAACCCAAGTTATCGTGCGGCGAGGGGTGCATGGCTGATGGGAAGTTCAGTCGCGAGCACGCCATCCCCAGTACCGGCGGCACCTGATAATGGGATACGCTTGCCCGGGTACAGGGGGCACTGCCCGGGTCGACCGTATATTTCCCCCATACTCGTGGGATTAATCATGGATAAAAAACAAAAACTAGTTTTATAGAAGGTTGAAAAAAAGAAGGTGGTATGTGAGAATGTGGGCCCGCTGTCAGAATCTGACAGCGTCCAAATAAACATGGTGTCGGATGCCGACATTTTGTCCAGTGCAGGTGCCAGGACGCGTAGTGCACGTAATTTGCGCGCCAATGCACGAGCGCAGCGTACGATAGTGTCGCTGTCGCGTCCAGGCACGCCGCTGCCGTCGGGTGGGGTGAGCGACTCTGAGGAATCCTTGGACCCTCGGAGTTCGCACGCCTCACTCAACATAGTGATGGTGGGTGAGGGTCGCAAGCGGGCCCTCCCTAAGGCGTCAAACGGGTCATCTCCTGACGCCAAAAGGTCAGTCCGCAAGGACGAAAACGTCGAGAGGCTGGAGAGGGAGAACGCGGAGTTGCGCTCCCAGATCGCCAGCCTCTCGGCTCAAATAGAAAAACTGACGACGGAGGTGGGCCTCCTTCGTCGTAAGGGGGATGCGAGGGCGGACCACAGTCGTGGCAATGTGCCGGCGTTCATGCCGCCAGATGCGGTGGCCGAACTTCGGCGCTCGGTTGTCCTCGAGGTCGGGGGCATGCTTGACGCCAAGGTGGCCACCTTGGAGGGGCGGCTTCCGCCAGAGAAGCGCTTGCGCCCGCCACTTGCGGCCGATAAAAGGCCACCCAGTCAGCCACGTATGCGGCGGCTGCTCGGGCGACGACAGGCGCTTTGACGGATGCAGCCAAGCAGAACCCTCCCCCTGTGACCAAGAAGGAGGGAAAGAAGAAGGGCCGCAACATGGAGAAGTTGGCTGGAATTACGGACTTGCCGGCCGTGCCTGCCGGAAGTATAGCGCCTACCGCCTCTGCGGCCGCTGCACCCGCGGACCAACAAGCCACAGTGGAGACCACTGAACTGTGGTCCACTGTGGCTGGAAGGAAGGGGAAAAAGCGCCAACCCCCTAAGGCCCAAGAGACCGCCACTGCACAGGCCGGGCAGACATCCTCTCCCAAGGCTGGGAAGAGAAAAAGGGGTGGAAAAAGAATTGGGAAAGTCAACCTCCCCAAGGTTCCCGCAACGGCCGCTATTACGGTCACCGTGCCGGAGGGCTCACCCGACAGTCGGTTGGGTGAGGTTATGGCCGAGGCTAGGCGAAGGATAAAGCTCGCCGACCTCGGCATCGGTCCCGACACGGTGATCGTCAAGAGGGCAGCCAATGGCGGCATGGTGCTGTCCGTCGCTGGCACAGACTGCGGCGCTAAGGCCGATAGCCTAGCGAGCCGTATGCGGGAGGAGCTCAACCCCGTCTTTGCCGTGCGCATCATGCGGCCGATAAAGACGGCGGAGATGAGGGTTCGCAACCTTGACGACGCCGTCACGCCAGAAGAGGTGGCTGCAACCATCGCAGCGGCAGGCGGCTGTCAGCCCGAGGAAGTAAGGGTGGGCAACATACGACGCTCACCCGTGTCCTTGGGCACTGTCTGGGTGCGCTGCCCACTGGAGGCGGCCAAGGTGGCGTCCGCCTCGCGTGTTTGCGTGGGGTGGGCGTCAGCCAGGGTCGAGGCACTGGTAGCACGGCCCTTACAATGCTACCGATGCCTCGAACTCGGGCATGTGCGCCTCCGGTGCACCACACACGGGGGGGCTGACCGAAGCGACCGGTGCTTCGCCTGTGGTGCCCAGGGCCACAAGGCGAAGGAGTGCACGGCGCAGTCAAAAAACTGTCCGCTGTGTGCGGACTTCGGCCTTCCGGCCGAACACCGGTTGGGCTGCAAGTCTTGCGCAGCCCAGAAAGGCAGGAGGGTAAAACAAACTCCTGCCTCAGCCGAGGGGCCGACGAAGACTGCGCTGGCAACACTGGTCGACCGCTCCGGCTCACCGGAGGCGATGGAGGCCAATTGAGGGTCCTTCAAGGCAACCTAAACCATTGCCGCAACGCGCAGATTCTACTGCTGCAGACTGTTGCGAAATGGTCGGTTGCCTTGGCGGTTGTGGCGGAGCCCTACGGCGTCCAGGAACATCCTCGCTGGTTCGGGGACGCCGGGGACTCCGTGGCCATTTATTGGGCCGGAGCCGAAGGTGAGCCGCCCTGCTCCCTGCTGGACGGGGGCAGGGGTTTGTCGTAGTAGAGTGGGGACCTCTGGCAGTAGTGGGATGCTACATCTCCCCCAACGTGTCTCTCGCCGACTTCGAGGGATATCTGGACGGGGTGGCGCGCAGCATTCGCTGTAAGTGCTTACCCCGTCCAGTGCTCGTCCTGGGGGACTTCAACGCTCACTCTAGAGTTTGGGGTAACCGTCGGGACGGGCCGAGGGGGGGCTATTGCAAGACTGGGTGGCGTCACTTGACCTCCGATTGCTGAATCGGGGGCCCGTTAGCACCTGCGTTCGGTGGCAGGGGGAGTCGGTCGTGGAACTTACATGGGCGGCTCCTTCTGTGGCCCGCATGGTGTCGGGCTGGCGGGTGGCGGAGGAGGTGGTCACGTTGTCAGACCACCGCCACATAATGTTTGACGTGGCTCTCCAAACGCCCGGCCCAAGTCGCTCGAGTCCTAGCCCGCCGACGCGGCGTTGGGACCTCAAACAGCTCGATAGAGAGATGCTCGTCGCAGCTGCCAACGTCGCGTCGTGGTCAGAGGTCGACCAGGAGATCTTGCCCGATCCAGAAGAGGAAGCGGCCTGGTTCCGGGAAGCGATGACGTCTATATGTGACGCATCTATGCCCCGGACCAGGCGCTCCCGGCGTACGGCGGTATACTGGTGGTCGGATGAGATCGCGCAGCTACGCGCGGTCTGCCTGGCATCCCGCCGCCGGTATCAGCGAAGCCGACACCGACGTAGTGCTACAGCCGGAGAGACTGCCGAGGCCTATCAGGCCTACCGGGTGGCCACAATTACGCTAAATATTGCCATTCGCGAGGCGAAGGCTCGGTCCTGGAGCGAACTCCTGGAGGGACTGAACAGGGATCCGTGGGGGAGACCCTATCGTATGGTCGTGGGCAAGTTGCGCCTGTGGGTCCCCCCGGTGACCGAAACCATGGCCCCGGATCTGCTGGAGGGAGTACTATCAACGCTCTTTCCGGCGGTCCGGGACCATCCTGGTCCCTCTCCACCACCGACTACCTCGGACTGGGCCGAAGAGTTGGGGGTTTCGGAAGAGGAGCTGGGCCGTGCCATTGGCCGCCTGAAGAGTCGCAACACCGCACCGGGTCCGGATGGCATTCCGGGCCGCGCGTGGGTGTATGCACTGCAGTCTCTAGGGGACCGCTTGAGGCGACTGTTTGCCAGTTGCCTCCGTCGCAGCGTGTTCCCGTCCGGCTGGAAGGAAGCCGGATTGGTTCTGTTGAGGAAAGAAGGAAGGCCTGCGGGGTCTCCTTCTGCATATCGTCCCATTTGCCTGCTCGACGAGGCTTCGAAGCTATTCGAGAGAATAATTACCCGAATTTTTAATTTTTTAATTACAATCGACGCGATTCTCCGCGTCCGCTCGCTGTCGGAACAGGCAGTGTCCCAGCGGGGTGGGGTGGCGTTGGCTGTCAGTCTAGACCACGTCAACGCCTTCAACTCCATCCCGTGGGGCGCGATTAGGGGGGCATTAGTCCATCATCGTTGCCCCTCCTACCTGCAGGGCATTATAGGGGCCTATCTGCGTGATAGGCACATTCGCTACGTGGGCAGGGACGGTAGCGTAAAGCGGAGGGAGATTACGTGCGGGGTTCAGCAGGGATCAGTTCTCGGTCCCTTTCTATGGAACCTCGCCTACGACGCGGTCCTACGTGTCGTTCTCCCCGCTGGCGTCAGCTTGGTATGTTACGCTGACGACACTCTTGTGCTGGCCAGCGGGGATTCCTTCGACGGAACCATCCGGCTTGCCGAGCAAGCGGTGGCAATTGTCGTAGCCAAAATCCACGCTCTGGGTCTGCAGATAGTGCCTCATAAAACCGAGGCGCTATGGTTCCACATACTGCCGCGGATCAGAGAACCACCCAGTTCGTGGATACGCGTTGGTGACGCGCAAATCAGGGTGGGCCAGTACATGAAGTACCTGGGGCTCACCCTGGACAGTCGTTGGGGCTTCGAAGAGCACTTCGCGCGCCTCGTCCCCCGAGTCGAAAGGGTAGTGGGTGCATTACACCGGGTGCTGCCCAATCTCGGGGGACCGAGCGAGGAAGTTCGCCGTCTCTACGGGGGTGTCGTGCGATCCGTGGCCCTCTACGGGGCGCCTGTATGGTCATCCCGGCTGTCAGGCGTCCAGCGCTGCAGAAACAAACTTCACGGTCTGCAGCGCAGAGTGGCTATACGGATCGCACGGGGATACAGGACAGTGTCCTACGAGGCGGCAACTCTCCTGGCACGCTTTCCGCCGTTCGACATCCAGGTAGAGACGGATGGGTGGGTCTACGACCAGACACGCGCTCTCCGCCAAAGTGGGGAAGGCGTGCCTTCAGGGGCGTTCGACAGACTGAGGCGGCTGGCTCGACGGCGCGCACTCGAGATGTGGCGACATCGCCTTCGGTCGCAGTTCGCGACCAAGCGCGTCGTCGAGGCCATCCTGCCGCTCTTCGGAGCCTGGCTCAGAAGGAGCGAGCGCGTCACCTACCGTCTGACGCAGGTACTCACCGGTCACGGTTGTTTCAGTGCATACCTGCACAGAATAGGACGCGAGGTTACGGCACAGTGCCACCATTGTGGAAGCGACCAGGATACCGCACAGCACACGCTCGAGGAGTGCCCTGCGTGGGCGGCCGAGTGGCGGATCCTGGTCGATCAGATCGGGCAAGATCTCTCTCTGCCGGCAGTAGTGTCGGCTATGTTGGCAGAGCACCAAAATTGGAGTGCAGTGGTCTCCTTCTGCGAGAGCGTCATGCTGCAGAAGGAGACTGCAGAGCGGGATCGGTAGAGGGCCGACCGTAATAGTACAGGAAATAACGTCATTTATAGCACTTTGTACAACGAGGTTCAATTGTGAGCATAGCAACCGTAATGTGACCAACCAATAATTCTAGCTGCGGACAACATGTTTGTCGCATTATCCGAAACTAAAAAATTAACCTTATCATGGACAGCCCAACTATTGGCTACTTCTCGGAGCTCTGACGCTATTCGTTCTCCTGTATGATGTCCATCAAATGCAGCGCAGTGTAATAAAAAACTGCAGAACTCAAAAATATTCTTGTCAATAAAATGCGCAGTAATGGCCATGTAGCTTTTAGCTTTCCAAATTTCGTGAGGTCCAACAATCCAATGTAAAACAGATACTCAGACACCGCTGCCCCATATCCTGATATTTGGCAATTCTATTGGTATATTCTTCAGACAATCGTCGTAGATAATGTCTTACGATTAGGTAACTGGTAGCCGGGATTTAAAATTGATACAAACTCTTTAAAACCGCTACCTACAACTATACTAAATGGCTGAAAGTCCTTAGTTATCATTTTTAATAAACATTTATGGATTTTCTGTTTTTCGTCTGGACGTATCTGCCTAGGTAGATACGTAGACATTTGTTTTTGTATTTTTTTGGGAGGTTGCCTAATAGTACCTTCACCGACACTATCACATATAGTGGGATTATACTGCGATGGATTGCACGATCTGACATTATTGCCATCACCACATTATCTATTAACGTCAGTAATGGTAGAAGCAGTCCCGTCACCAGCACTGCCATGGACAATTGAGTTAATATTACCTGACCGCGCAGACATCGCAATTAAATCGTAATACACACTGATATGTATTAATTTTAAATGTTGTTTTAAATTAGTCACTGTAGATTTATAGGATAATATTCTTTTACAAAAATTACACTCTGCTGTTTTTGTCTCCTGGGGGCCTAAAAAGGCCGCTTTAGGTGAATCATAATATGAATTACATTAGAAATCACAAAATGGTCACGTTAATAGTCAGTTATGATTAAGTGACCATTTTGTGATTTCTAATGTGAATCGTATTGAGATCATTATTATGCCTTATAAATAAAACCTAATACGGTATTTTTAGGCCTTCTGGACCATTTGGTGATATTTAATGTGATTCATATTATGATTCTGCTAAAGCGGCCTTTTTAGGCCCCCTGATCTCTTTCAAATAAGTTCCAAATTTCATTATTTGTATTCCGAAACATTGTTTATTCACAATTTTTTTCACTGATACATACACATAAACGTTTAATTTACAAGAATTAACTTAGGTACCTATTTACTATCTATACAAACAAATAAAAATTGAAGTGTCTGTTTGTAATGTCAAAATAACAGCTTTTTACTAAATGCATATGAAAGTATATACGGTACATATAACAAAAAAGCAATTTTTACCTGCAAGCTCAGCACACCGTGCCGACAAACGTGACCGATCAAATTATACACCGCGCTTCTGATGTCACCGACTATTGTCCGCGCCTTTTCTTTACCTCACTTCGGTGGGAACGGACACTTTTATAATAAGCTAACTATATTAATTTTATATCTTAACAATTTTCATGTAATTTTAATTATATTCATCAACCAAGAAAGGCTTATATCACTTGAGTTTCCCGATACACGCCCCCACACATATCTAGCGCCTAAACATCTATTATTATTTATTATGAATGATTGTAAATTTATAGAATTACCAAAAATGATGACTATTAAGGAAATGTCGCTAAAGTCTATAGGAGTAAATGTATATATGTAAAGGATGTTACTGTCCCACTGCTGGGCCGGGTCTTTTCTCAGGATAAGAAAGGTTACGCCTTAGTCCACCACACTGGCCTAGTGCGGGTAGGCAGACTACACACACCATTGAGAACATTAGAGGTGCGGGCGGGGTTCGAACACAGACCCTCCTCTGTGAAAGGCAAGGGTTCAACTACCAGGCTATCACAGCTATGGTCGTAGTCAAAATCCACACTCTGGGTCTGCAGATCATACCATAGCGCCTCACAAAACCGAGGCGCTATGGTTCCACAAGTTGCCGCGGAGCAGAGAACCGCCCAGTTCGTGGATACCCGTTGAGTATCTGGGGCTCACCCTGGACAGTCGTTGGGGCTTCGAAGAACACTTCGCGCGCCTCGTCCCCCGAGTCGAGAGGGTAGTGGGTGCGTTACACCGGGTGCTGCCCAATCTTGGGGGACCGAGCGAGGAAGTTCGCCGTCGTCTCTATGGGGGCGTCGTGCGGTCCTTGGCTCTCTACGTGGTCGAGGCCATCCTGCCGCTCTTCGGAGCCTAGCTCCGAAGGAGCGAGCGCGTCACCTATCGTCTGACGCAGATATTCACCGGTAACGGTTGCTTCGGTGTGTACCTGCACAGAATAGGACGCGAGGTTACGGCACAGTGCCACCATTGTGGAAGCGACCAGGATACCGCACAGCACACGCTCGAGGAGTGCCCTGCCTGGGCGGCCGAGCGGCGGGTCCAGGTCGATCGGATCGGGCAAGATCTCTCTCTTCCAGCAGTAGTGTCGGCTATGTTGGCAGAGCATGAAAATTGCAGTGGTCTCCTTCTGCGAGAGCGTCATGCTCCTGAAGTAGACTGCAGAGCGGGATCTGGACAGGGCCTGTCCCGCACGGAGAAAGACTAGATGGCGCCGAGGTAACAGGGGGGGCGGCCTTTTTATAGCCGCCTGCTCTCCTAGCCTTCCTCCCTAGACGGGACGACCGCTTTACAGTCATCCCCTTCGAGATGTGCCTAAAGGCGTGGCACCAATGGGCGGCTCTAGTGTGATCTTAAGAGGACCTGGAGCCCCCCTTCGTTGCCGAAGATGACCACTCTAGTGGTTTAAGCCGGTAGGAGTCCGGCATACCCCTTCGCCCTTTCCCGGGGCGAAGGAAGTTCCATATAGAATTTCCACTGGACACAAAAAAAGGTTATCATTGCTAAATATATTAAATCTATATTTACTATAATAATAACAATTACTATAATAAAATCGTAGAGAGACAAAAACTGTACAATGAATATTTTTTGAAAAAAAACACTGCCCCGTGCTCCAGGAACGAGACAGATGCCAAAACTGCAATTTTTAGAATTTCTTTCTGTTTGTCTGTTTATCTGTTTGTCTGTTTCTATGTTGGATGTTACCGCTAAAACTACAGTATAGAATTCGTTGAAATTTCAAAAATGTCCGTTACTATCCAAGGATGGCTCTAAAATACAAATCATCACGCTTTTGTACATGGGAGCTGAGTAGTATAACAATATGTAAACAAAGTTTTGTTTTACAGCGAATATTATGAAACAATCACACAAGTGAACACATTCGTTATCAGTACGTAATAAGAATGATTAAAAAATTATTGCTTTGTTCTCGGGATCAAACCTACCTCTAAAATCTTACTTTTTGGATTTTGTTTTGCATTAATTTTCTTCCCTTGAAAAGCAATTTCTATATTGAATATTCTGTCTGGTCTGTAGTTGATATTTTATTATATTTTATTGCGTAAACTATAAATCACGAATTCAAGGCAACAGATGTCGCTAGCAGTTCTTTCCTTTGGACTAAGTCATAAGTTTTCATTTATATTTCGCATAAATTGTCATCTTGAACATGGACTTAGTTTAATAAATTATTTGTTTGTCTATTTATTAATTAAGCCAAAAAGCGTGATAAAATATTTGTGTTGTTATCCTTAAATAAAGGATAGTATATTCTATTTATTATGATGTTTCTGGGTTACTTAGTTTTATAATTATTAAATTTATAAAGGTTAAATACTCATATCTTTCTTCCAACTAGATGGCGTTACTGTCGAATTACATCACGATATGGCTTCGTTGGCAAAACGTGAAGTTAAGGGTCAGCTCAGTTTAAACGTAGTATTTTTCCTAATCTGCGACAAAGGGTACCGCTACCGATGTTAATTGTCGCGATCTCCACGCAAAGCCGTTACCTACACATGTTGACTTATATATTATTTTTAAAAACGATGCCCTACAGTAGGATTTCTTCGATGCGGGTGCGTTTACAGACACACATTTCACGCACAATAAACCCAGACCCGGAACAACTACCTGAAGATCATACAAATATTTGTTCCGTGCGGGAATCGAACCCGCAACCCGAAACGCAGCAGCCGTCTGTATCAGCCACTGCACCAATCGTGCCGTCAGTGTCCTAACCTTACCTAAGATATTTTATTTATATTTTGAATGATTTGAACAATTACCGATTCTTACGGCACAGTGTTGATTAATTTGGTTGTTATTGATATCGAATTCAAAAAGGAATTTTACATGCCTCTTAGAAAGAAGACGAATATCTTTCGAAGCTCCAGTACAATGCTCTGTGTATAGAGCAAGCTCACGTTTAATAGCTATCTGAGCCTCACGATCAACTGCAGTTTTGAGAAATCGAGCTAGCTATTGCATCTTAAAAGCCCATGAGCCTTGAAAGATATTCCTCTTTAACTGCAGAAAACAGGACGCAGCGCCATTCCCGGCTAGGTACCCAACGAGTTGTTACTGCTGCCTCTCGATCACAAGATAGTAATGAAGGAGCGAGCAAGCGATCGGACGCGCCATGCTGCATCACGCGCCTCAGAGACTTACACCCAGTGTGAATCGAATCGAGCTCGCAGAGTATCTACACTGCGACGTCTCTATACATGATCAACATCCAACGTTCATGCATGTGGACGTCCATTTAGAGAATGGCTAGCGAATTTATTTCAATTCTGAAAATGTCATAGAGCGCTTGGAAAATCCGCGTCAAACTACGCTTTTCGTATTTTTTCAACTGTGCGAAGAGGATCTGTTCGCTAAATCGCAAACGAATGGCGAGATGCCGTCATACTATACGTGCGAGAAGCAAAGATGTGTGTTTGATCGAAGTCAACGTGGGCGTACAGTATATGGTTTCTTGGGAGTTATGATAGACGTCGCATTTGGTAAGGTCTACACTGTACATCCAAATAATGGCAAGCGCTATAGGTATTTGCGCATTTTACTACACACGGTGCTTTCGATGCCGTTAAGTTTCCTAAACACCACCCGGACTATGGAGCGCTCCATCTACTTGACGGTGATAAACGCTGGGACATAACTCTCGAGGAGGTCAGCTACAGTCCCAGTCGTCTGCGACATTTATTCGCCATCATGTTGGTCTTCTAAGCGCCGACAGCCAGGGTTCGACTTATTGCTGTTCACTCAGCGCACATTATAGTGCGTGATCTCGAACGCGTGTCTGTATAATGGGCGGCACTGGTGGCGTCGGCAAGCAGAGCGCTCGCAGTCAGCATGATGCTGTAAGCTCGCTTGAAGCGGGCGGTCTGCTCTCTCGGTCTGTACGCTGTATTTGGGATCGGAGGATGGCAGTTGCGAGCGCACTCGCGAAATGTATCTTGATATTATAAAAGTATTGTACAACACACGACTTAAAGCCCGAATTTAAATGACAAAATGAGCGGTGTGGCTATAATGAGTGATTGGACTGTTAATACTAGGCGGAAAAGGGCAAGCTATATGTAATGAAAGTTATTGATGACGACACCCAGTGCCTTGTGGGAAGCGTTTCCAAACAAAAGACAAAAGCGCATGGTTTGGCATTCGGCTGGGTGGACTGGATGCAATATGCGGCAGGCCTATGGGTCGTGTCATTCGGAAATGTATCATGATCCCTCTACACCTAGCATAAGTTCCTAATAAAAGCTCAGGTCATTATTGCATCTTTTCAATAGCATGATCTACATTTCTAAATACCACGCGTGCGAAGCCGCGGGCAAAAGCTAGTATTATATATGCGAAAGTGTTTATGTCTGTATGTTTGTTACGTTGGCCCTGAATCGATTTTGATGCATTTTGTCTGAAATAGCTTGAACCCTGGGGAAATACATAGGCATAACAAGGCTAAAGAGGTTAAATGGGATGTGGAAGTTTGTATGCGAAGTCGCGGACAAAGCGCTAGTTATTGAATAAATAGAAAAAAGTTACAACAACTCAACTGTGTTCGCCAACCCGCATGCCAAGCATGGCGATTAGAATAGAATAGAATAGAATATTCTTTATTGTACACCATTTTAAAAACAACTACTAGGAATAATTTAATGAACAGTAATTATACAATGGGCGGTCTTATCGCTATTAGCGATTTCTTACAGACAAGTAGATAATAATAATAATAATAAGCCCCCTAATATCCTACCTTACGTCCGTGTCGAACATCTGACCACGTGGGGGGCGGACACACGCCTACGACGCGGTCGTGCGTGTCGCTCTCCCCGCCGGGGTCAGCTTGGTTTCTTATGCTGACGACACTCTTGTGTTGGCCGGCGGGGAAACCTTCGAGGCTTGCCGAGCAAGCGGTGGCAATTGTAGTGGCCAAAATCCACGCTCTGGGTCTGCAGATAGCGCCTCATAAAACCGAGGCGCTATGGTTCCACAAACTGCCGCGGAGCAGAGAACCACCCAGTTCGTGGATACGCGTTGGTGACGCGCAAATCAGGGTGGGCAGTACATGAAGTACCTGGGGCTCACCCTGGATAGTCGTTGGGGCTTCGAAGAGCACTTCGCGCGCCTCGTCCCCCGAGTCGAGAGGGTAGTGGGTGCATTACACCGGGTGCTGCCCAATCTCGGGGGACCGAGTGAGGAAGTTCGCCGTCTCTACGGGGGAGTCGTGGGGTCCGTGGCCCTCTACAGGGCACCTGTATGGTCATCCCGGCTTTCAGGTGTCCAGCGGTGTAGAGCCAAACTTCACGGTCTGCAGCGCAGAGTGGCTATACGGATCGCACGGAGATACAGGACAGTCTTATACGTGGCGGCAACTCTCCTGGCACGCTTTCCGCCTTTCGACATCTTGGCGGAGACGGATTCGTGGGTCTATGATCAGACACGCTCCCTCCGTCAGAGCGGCGAAAGCGTGCTGCCAGGGGCGTTCGATAGGATAAAGCGGCTGGCTCAGCGGCGCACACTCGAGACGTGGCGAAATCGCCTTCGGTTGCAGTTCGCGACCAAACGCGTAGTTGAGGCCATCCTGCCGCTCTTCGGAGCCTGGCTCAGAAGGAGCGAGCGCGTCACTTACAGTCTGACGCAGGTATTCACCGGTCACGGTTGTTTCGGTGCGTACCTGCACAGAATAGGACGCGAGGTTACGGCCCAGTGCCACCATTGTGGAAGCGACCAGGATACCGCACAGCACACGCTTGAGGAGTGCCCTGCGTGGGTGGCCGAGCGGCAGGTCCTGGTCGATCGGATCGGGCAAGATCTCTCTCTGCCGGCAGTAGTGTCGGCTATGTTGGTAGAGCATGAACATTGGAGTGCAGTGGTCTCCTTCTGCGAGAGCGTCATGCTCCAGAAGGAGTCTGCAGAGCGGGATCGGGAGAGGGCCGATCCCGCACGGAGAAGGACGAGACGGCGCCGAGGTAACAACCGCCCCGGTGCCCAGGTCCAACACGCCTGAGCCCTCAGTTCAAGGTGAGGGGCCTCGCGGGTCACGGGCGCGCACGTGGTCACGTGTCGCCGTGTGCGCAGCACAACGCACAGCGAGACTAAGGGGGATCCTTTACAATCCTCCCCGAGAAGTGCCTGGGGGGCGGCCTTTTTACAACCGCTTGCCCTCCGCTAGAGGGGGTGACCGCTTTACAGTCATCCCCTCCGAGATGTGCCTAAAGGCGTGGCACCATGGGCGGCTCTAGTGTGATTTTACGAGGACCTGGAGCCCCCCTTCAGTGCCGAAGATGACGGCTCCAGTGGTTTTAGCCGGTAGGAGTCCGGCATACCCCTTCGGCCTTCCCCGGGGAGGAAGTTCCATGTAGAATTTCCACTGGACATCAATAATAAAGGCAGCGATCGGGAAACTTCGCAACGTCTTTTCCTCAATACTGCGGTATTGCCTCACGGCGAAAGTCTTTAACCAATGTGTGTTACCAGTGATGACATACGGAACAGAAACGTGGTCACTCATAATGGGCCTCCTAAGAAAGCTCAAACTCACTCAGCGAGCTATGGAGAGTGCTATGCTTAGGAGACGTAGATTTTTACAGATTATTACAGTTTAGCACTTGTTACCTTTTTAATTGTTCATAGTGTCGATCGCTGACAATCTCTATCATAAGCGTGTTACTATCAAAAATCATTCAATTACTTCAAAATACTGTTACGAGCCGGGGTTCGGGATAAATTAAATTTACCAATATTCACGGTACACACAATTTAATCTTGAATACAATTAATATCGCTTATAAAACTTACAGGATAAATGCCTGATATTCCGCTTGTTCTTCACTGTGTCGCAGAGTAAACTGAACTGCCTTTCGTTCCTTCACCGCCACTACATATATGGGCCGATCGTTACTTTGTAGAAAGTTCCAGAATGTTCACTTACTATAATTTTCCAGACTATGTGGTACCGCTACTAGACGCCAGATGGCGCCACATATAACTATCCCGAACATTTTGGAAGTTACTACAAACCGCAAGCTACTAGATAACATATGGCGCTACGTATCTTGTTTACGAAGAACTATCTAGAACACTCCATAAGTTTCTACATGCCTTAGTATCGCTACTAAACACCAGATGGCGCCACGTTCCGTAATTATTTATCGAATGGCGTAACAATACGAACTCTGGCTCGAGCTCAATTCTCAATTCGCTGTAACAAAATATATTTTGTATTGTTTTCACTGCGGAGTCCAATCTGGTCTATTGATTTTTAGTAAGCATTCAGAAGTGAGATTTTGCAGAATAAACTAACGTAACGTAACTAGAAACTAACGTAACGTAACTAGAACATACCCGATCTGACTAACGCTAGTTTTGACCGAGCCGAATATTCAGCCTTTTCGGGCCGAAGGCGAAACTGCTACCGAAACCTGCATTTTTGGCTGAAGCAGGTCGAGACCAAAACCAAAACTGGTTTGAAGTCTTCTAATTTTTAAGTTATCTGTTTCTGATTTTGCACGAAGTTGTGCAATATCTTGTACCTAATTATTTCTTTTTTCGGTGTGTCATTAAATATAAGATAATCACACAAACTTGAGTTAGGCTCTAGTGATAAAATTGCGGGCTCTGGTGATTTTATTTTAACCTGTAATATGACCGATTATGAAGATTAATTACGACAGAATAAAACAATAGCCATTTTCAATTTCCCCCAACTTAATTATTGCTGGTAATATATTGGAAACGAATGTAGATAATACAGAAAACAGATATCTTATCTTAAACAAGGCGAAACCCCTTCTTTAATCTTTTAAGCCCTTTTTATGTTACTGTAAAGTCTTCATTATTGAAATGACAAGAACAAATCTTCGTATGCATTGTTGGAGTCCAACGTCCTAATCCCAATGCCAATCGATCGGAATTGGATTCAAGAGTAGACACACTGGTCTATTGATTTTAAGTATGCATTTCTGTTTTCGGTTAACTTCGGATGGAAATCTGAAATATAATTTAAAATCGAATTAAATGTTAAGGAACTAGGCGGGCCTCTTTAACCATCATTGCATATAAATTCAAATATTTTACGTATCATCACACAAATCGTAGTAAAATATGTATTTGAGTAAGTACGGCCCTGTCTACTCAATTATTGATACTTCTTCACGATAGATGGCGACTAAATGGATGAAAACTAAATCACGCATTAAAATAATAATAAAAACATTAATAAGATGTTTTTGTCGACACAAAGGCTTTATGTTTGGATATGAATAATGTGTACAAAATATGCAAACACTTACATCACTATTCCCTAGATGGCGTTGTACGCCTTCCTGAATCACGCTATGGTTTCGTTACCGCAATTAACACTACTGTTTTTTGACTATGTTTAATATATGTCTACGTTCTGAGTATGTGGTGTGTCATTTCAACAAACCCATCCTACTCTTGACTTTAGGGGCTAATGCATATGATATTGACATTAGGTCCTACGATCCGGAACGTTTTTTGAATAAACAAAGCCCCCCCCTAGAGAATAGTGGTGTTATGAGTAACTAGTTGAGCTGTGCTGGAAAGGAGTGACGTCAAGCTGAGCGGAGCGAGTTCGTAGCGGAGCTAAGCGGAGCGAGTTCGTTGCTGAGCGGAGTGAGTTTCAAGTGTTTGATACAGTGAAATAGTAAAAGTGGAACATAAACTGTGAGTACAATTTCCTTGTAAAATACCGAGCGGTCAAGACTTGTAAAATTTTAAAGTTAATGCATGGACTTAGAAAATAAATTGTGAAGAAAGTTAGGACTTGCAAAAATATTGAAGAGACGGGGAACCTATGCCCAATTTCGGTCAGAGTTAAAGTGTAGTTCAAACACTTAGAAAAATTCTATAGTTTAAAGACTTAGAAAATTTCTGAACGGATAAACTTGAAAGAGTATCTAACTGTTTGTGATCTTTTACCAACTGTTTGCAACCATTATGGAGGCACACTTGAGAGTGTTAGATGACCTCAAAAACCAAATGGAGAGAGGATTGATTAACTTCAAGAAATCTCCAAAGGAAAGAATAAGTGAAACTTATGTGGAAACCAGATTGGAAATACTAGAGAAACAGTTTAAAGATTTTACAAGAAAGCATGAGGAACTTATTGGTGATTACAGGGATATTGAGTTAAAATCTACAAACTACATCAAGAACGAAGTTTTTGAAATTGTGACAGATACTTTTCTAAATTACAAAGTAGAATTAAAAAATGCTTTACCGGGTAATAAAAATCAACACAGTAAAACGCGTGATACTTCACCTAACCATTCAAAAACTTCATCCTTTGCCAAATTGCCTAAAATATCTATTCCAGTTTTCAGTGGTAAATATCAAGAATGGTCAACCTTTAGAGACTTGTTTATTTCATTGGTACATAATAACCAGAGTCTTGATGATGTACAACGCTTACATTATTTGAGGTCGCAATTGTTAGGTGAGGCTGAACAACTTATTAGACACATACCAATTACACAGGCAAATTATCAAAAATGTTGGAATATGTTAAAGAGTCGCTATAACAATAAAAGATTTATGGCAAACTGTATCCTCAAACGTCTACTGAGCCAAAAAATGATGTCGTCCGAGTCATCCAATGCTCTCAAAGAGCTTTTAGATACCACCACTGATTGCTTACATGAACTGTCAAACCTAGGTGTTAAGGTAGATTCTTGGGACATTATTGTTGTGTATTTGATAAGTTCGAAGTTGGACGTGGAGACTCGAAAGCAATGGGAATTGCAAGTAACCCAATCTTGCGACGATCTCCCCACTTTTAAATCATTCCAGGACTTTTTGGAAACGCGTTTTCGGGCGTTGGAATTTGTAGAGCCTAAAAATATTACTAAATCTAAGAGTAATCCTAAAGTTCTACACGTAGTTTCCACAAGGTCATGTCCACATTGCTCTGAAGATCATCTCTTGTGTCATTGTAAAAAGTTTTCCAAGGAAGACGTTGACCAGCGTCGTCACATAGTCAAGTCTCTCGGTTTATGTTTTAACTGTCTCCGTGATAATCATCTTAATATAAATTGTCGCGTGGCGGTTAAATGTCGAATATGTAACAAAAAGCACCATACACTCCTGCATCCTAAAAAGGATAATGGGGAAGCAAACACCACCCCCTCAACTCATACAAATACAGAAAATGAAACACCACAGGTTTATATGTCAACACAGAACGAGGCCATTCAGCAATGTAATATTACAACCCATTTTGCAAAAAATATTCATAGTCAGGTGTTACTGGCTACAGCTATTATAAAGGCTGAATCGAGAAATGGGTATACCCAAGCCTTGAGAGCACTGTTAGATCAGGGCTCTCAGGCTTCTTTTATAACTGAAGCTGCTGTTCAGTTATTACAATTGAAGAAGATAGCAATTAAAACTGCTATCTCAGGTTTAGGTGGCAGTCAGAGTGGCACAATATCAAAGTATGTGGTCATGGTTAACATTCAGTCGGTGCGTGACCCTACGTTTAATGTCCAAGTAAAAGCTTATGTGCTGAGTAAAGTGACTTCCATTTTACCTGAAAGAAAGTTCTCTTTATTAGATTGGCCAGATCTCAATAAAATGGAACTAGCCGATCCTTATTTCAATACGCCTAATAAAATCGATGTTTTGTTGGGGTCAGAAGTCTATAGCAAAGTCTTAAAGGAAGGCTTGATGAAGGATCCCAGAGGTAAAACAATTGCTCAAGATACCTACCTGGGCTGGATTATATCAGGTGAAGTCAGTGATGAAAGTGGGTTACGATCCTGTCACAATGTAATCGTTAGCATGCACACTCATATCCAAGAAAATGAAATCCTGAAAAGATTCTGGGAGATAGAGGCAGAACCATTACACGTTGGGAAGATTCTGTTCACTCCGGAAGAACAGGCATGCGAAGACCATTTTGCTGCTACGACTCGTAGAGATGAATCTGGTCGCTACATCGTGAGACTTCCTTTCAAATCAAGTAAAACAGCCTGTAATACAAAGGAAATAGCATTAAAAAGATTACAAAGCCTTGAACGGAAGTTCACAAAAAATTGTGAGCTTAAAAAACAATATGCATCAGTAATAAAAGAATATTTATTGCTAGATCATATGGAAATTATTTCCAATGAATTAGAGAAGAACAAGGCTGGTGCGGTTTACTTACCACACCACGCGGTAGTTCGTGAAGACAAGACGACCACCAAATTGCGGGTGGTATTTGATGCATCATCCAAGGGATCCAATGGTGGTTCCTTGAATGACACCTTAATGGTAGTACCACTCCTGCAGGCGGACTTACGTCATACAGTAATGCGGTGGCGTCAACATCCAATATGTCTGGCAGCAGACATAATAAAAATGTATCGTCAAGTGAAAGTCGCTGAAGAAGATGTGGACTTTCAAAGGATTCTATGGCGAGAAAATATTCAATCTGAGGTAGAAGAATATCGTCTATTGAGAGTAACCTTTGGCACATCTTGTGCCCCTTACCTGGCAGTCAAGGCATTGCAGCAAGTTGCTAGCGATGAAGGCCATCATTATCCATTGGCTGCTAAAAGGGTAGCGACAGACTTCTATATGGATGATCTAATGACGGGTTGCCAGTCTGAAACAGAAGCAATTAAACTATATCATGAATTTAATGAGTTACTAAATACAGCAGGGTTCGTATTACAAAAATGGACAAGCAATAAAAAGTCATTACTAAAGGGGATAGAGCAGGATACAGGAAGGAATCTGGAAATCAAGGAAGATGAAATCACTAGAATCTTAGGTCTTACCTGGAATCGCCACACAGATGAATTCCATTATACTGTACACTTACCGTCTTCATCGTCGTTGACTTCACTGGCTGCTGCACCTGAAACTAAGAGAACTGTCATTTCAGAGATATCACGTTTGTACGACCCTTTGGGTTGGATATCACCCTGTATGATTACCGCTAAAGTATTCATCCAGAAGCTATGGATTGCTGGTTTAGACTGGGATGATGAACTTTCACTTGAGCTCCTTCAAGAATGGCAGTCATATCGCAGTGAATTACATTCACTCAACAAGTTTAAAATACCCAGATGGCTCGAAAGACGAGAAGATGATCGTACTGTTGAGTTACATGGATTCTCGGATGCTTCGAGTGTAGCATATGCAGCGGTTGTCTACATCAGAGTCATCGATTCAAATGGTGTCATTCATTCCAATCTTGTAACGGCCAAAACTAAAGTTGCACCAATCAAACAAATTTCTATACCGCGACTCGAACTATGTGGTGCAGTATTGGTCACTAAATTACTTTTAGAAGTGGCTGATGTCTTGGGTGTAGCAAAATTTAGTTTACATGCCTGGACGGACTCAACTGTAGTATTGGCTTGGTTGAGTGATCATCCAAGTCGGTGGAAGACCTTCGTCGCGAACAGAACGTCTGAAATTCTCAATGCACTTGAGTCCACCCAATGGCATCACGTACAATCGAAAGACAACCCGGCTGACGGTGCTTCTCGAGGTGTCACACCAACTTCTTTCATAAACGACTCCCTTTGGCAGCAAGGCCCGACTTGGTTGATGAACGAGGCAATAGAATACACTAGACCGAAGTCCATCCTGACTAAGCTAGAGAAAAAGGATATCAAGGCTCACGTGGCAGGCGTAGAAGAAGTTCCGACTGAGCTGATGTGGTCAAGATTTTCATCGTTGCGAAAGTTAATTAGAGTACTTACCATCTGCCGAAGATTTCTGAGATTGAGTGAATTTCGGGGGGGACGATTAAAACCGTCGCCTTACCTTACCGCTTCCGAAATGCGAGAGACAATGGATTGCTGTCTTCGAGAATGTCAACATGTTTGGTTTAAGACTGAAATCAAAGCTATCCAAGCTGGGAAAGACTGCAGTAAGGGCAGCGGCTTGGCTTCTCTGAATCCCTTTTTAGATGACAAAAATATGCTGAGAGTAGGTGGGCGGATCCAATACTCACAATTAAATTGTGAAATGAAGCATCCTCTTATTGTTCCTCATCAGTCACATTTAACTAAGCTAATCATAGCGGATGCGCATGAGCGAGTATTACATGGTGGGCCCCAATTAACCCTCAACTTCTTGCGCTCCAAATATTGGATTGTGAAAGTCAAAAATCTTATAAAGGCACATGTCCATAGCTGTATACCTTGTATACGACAAGCAGCTGTTACCAAAAATCAACTGATGGGTCAATTACCAGCCTGCAGAGTCACACCAAGTAAGCCTTTTTTCCATTCGGGTGTTGACTACGCTGGTCCTGTGATGATAAGAACTTCAAAGGGTCGAGGTCACAAGGCTTATAAGGGATATATATGTCTTTTTGTTTGCATGGCAACTCGTGCGGTACATATTGAGGCGGTTTCTGATTTGACTTCTCAAGGATTTCTGTCTGCTTTTAAGCGTTTTGTCTCCAGACGCGGTCACTGCAGTCATATTTGGAGCGACAATGGCACGAACTTTGTAGGAGCAGCGAAAGAGCTCAAATTAATGTTTCGTGATGAATGTGCCACTCTCCCTAAGGAAATTGCATCAGTGTTGGCCAATAGTGGAACAGAATGGCATTTCATACCGCCACATGCCCCTAACTTTGGAGGCCTGTGGGAAGCCGGAATAAAAGGCACTAAACACCACTTAAGGCGCGTAATAGGCGAATCCACTCTTACCTTTGAGGAGATCAGTACCGTACTGTCGCAGATAGAAGCATGTCTAAATTCCAGACCTCTATCGCAACCTAGTGACAGTTCTGAAGACTCCGCACCCCTGACTCCAGGACATTTTCTTGTCGGACAACCACTAGTTACAGTGCCAGATCATAATTTTGAGTACACCGCAATGAGTAATTTACGACGTTGGCAGTTGACACAGAGAATGATTCAATCTTTCTGGAGACGCTGGTCACAAGAGTATTTGAGTATCTTTTTTCAACGACACAAGTGGGCTAAACGTACGCGTGATCCGAAAGTTGGCGATATTGTCCTTGTGAAAGAGGATAATTTGCCGCCTGCCAAGTGGTTGTACGGTAGGGTTATAGAATTGCATCCAGGTAAAGATCATTTAGTTCGAGTAGTTACCCTTCAGTGCAAGGACTCTCGTATCAAACGTCCGACTTCGAAACTATGCATTCTACCCACGAGTGACGATCTTTGTAATTAGTTCGTAAAAAATGGTGTCCAACTATTATTGTTTTTTTTGTTATTTATATACAGTCCACTTATACGCGTAAGTATTAAACATAAGTATTTCTGTACTAACATGGAAACAAGAACTGTTTAGCCGTGTGGCATAGTAAGGTAACGAACCTACTTATATACATTTGTTAGACAATGCATGATTCACAAATTCATATTTGTTTTTATTTATAACATTTATAAATTTCGGCCACCAGGGATATCCGTTTCAGCTCTTTGCGTCTGTTGCTTCTGGTCATGTCATGGTGGGCGGTTTTAAGGACTAGGTCCTTGGTGGGCGGAATGTTTGGATATGAATAATATGTGTACAAAATATGCAAACACTTACATCACTATTCCCTAGATGGCGTTGTACGCCTTCCTGAATCACGCTATGGTTTCGTTACCGCAATTAACACTACTGTTTTTTGACTATGTTTATTATATGTCTACGTTCTGAGTATGTGGTGTGTCATTTCAACAAACCCATCCTACTCTTGACTTTAGGGGCTAATGCATATGATATTGACACTTTAAGTAATCTAAAATCTATATTAATACATGTAAGTTTCATGATAAAATATTTTTACGTAGTTTTTATTATTATTATTTATTTATTTATTAACATGTGTATTATTACAAAGTTAAGACTTTGCCCCACAAAACCGTGTTGTCGGTTTGATTGTGGGATCGAGTCTCCGTACAGAACTACATAATATATTATAATATACTTATATCTAACACTTATCCAAGTAATATTTTTTTAGTTTACGTTTAAAAATGCGTTTGTTACTTTCATGCCTTATGACCTCTGGCAAACTGTTCAATAGATAAGGCAAGCGTTTTTTCAATGTTCTATCCCCATAGTAATTGATTATTCTAGGTACAATGAATCTGCCGGTGGCCATCGAGCGGGTGTTATATTTATTATTTACATACATTAGGTCTTGCTCCTGATTGCCATGGTTGTTTACGGCCAGTTAGTATTTGTGTTTCAACCTAATAGGTAGGATATTACATATTTTAAATAATTTTGTGTAGTCATCTTTACATTGTTCTTTACTTTTTTTGCTAACAAGGAGTTTTAAGAATCTTATTTGAATTGATTCTAGTTTATTTATATACGTTTTAAATGTAAGGCCATAGCAATCAAGGGCATAACTGAGGATAGAATCCACTAGTGACATGTATAAACATCTTAATGTGCCTATAGGAATTTTATAACTTAAGTGATAGAATTTTCCCAATAATATTCTAAGTTTACTACAGATGTAATCTATATGATGGAACCAGGAAAAAATGTCATCAATTTTCACACCAAGGTAAGTTACACATTTAACTCTTTCTATGAGTTTACACTTACAGTTTAACAACTTATTATGAAAGCATGAAAAATCATGGGCATACAGTTGTGGTTCTGCAGATGGTCGCAAGTAGGGAGACTGAATTATCAGTAACTCAGTTTTTTCGGAGTTTAGGACAATTCCGTTGTCATGAGACCACTTGACAATTGCGTCTATATCTTGTTGTACTTATCGACAAGTGTCAAACATATCGGTACCAGCTCGCAGTGCACACAGGTCATCCGCGAACATATGCGCTGAGCAGTGCTGCAGCACATTGCACAAGCTGTTAACGTGCATTAGGTAGCTCACAGGTGCACACCCTGAGCCCTGCGGCACCCCGAAGCTCACTTCCATCTTGTCACTGAGCGTCTCACTCACCTTAACGCGGTAGGAGCGCGCCGTGAGATAATCATGGAACCATTGATTCAATGGTTCTCCCACACCGCACTCCCCCATCGCGCTCAGGAGGGTGTCAGTTTCTAAAGTGTCAAACGCTTTTTTATAATAAAAAAATACTGCAACAACGAATTTTTTCTCCGCTAGATAATTATTGATTTCGTCTGTAAATCTCGACAGTAATGTGTTTGTACTTCTCCCTCTTAAGAAACCATGTTGACAATTGTCTATTATATTGTGTTTTTGCAGGTATGCACTTAATTGATGAACTATACATTTTTCCATTATTTTATCAATGCTTGATAATATGGCTATTGGTCGGTAATTTGAATTTTTATGAATAGGGCGTACTATCGCTTCTTTTAATTGATTAGGAAATTTACAATGTTTAACGGATAAATTAACAAGTTTAGCTAAAACTGGACTCACCTTGTCAACTATCAATTTTAGGTCTGTCATGCGAATGAGATCGCAGCCCGGGGATTTATTGGAGTCCATGTTTTTAATAATATTTTTTATGTCTATGCTAGCGACCGGCTGCCATCTCATACACACGTCCGCTATTTTAACATATATTTTTCTATTTAAATTTTTTTCATCACATACATGTTTTATGTCCTTGATTTCTTTTAAAAAGTTATTCGCAAATTTGTTGCATATGTTGTTAGTACTCTCTTGACTATCCATATTAGATAATATTAATGAATCTAAGGACTGTTTAGTACTTCCCAACATTGAATTAATTTTTTCCCATAACTTTTTCATATTCTTATTACATTGTACTATACTTTCCTTGTCATATTTGTTTTTACTTTTGTTTATGGATTTTTGGCATTTATTTCTGTAGTTAGTATAAATAAGGCGCTTTAACATATTTTTTGGTTCATTATTCCATACTTCAAATAATCTATCTCTTTCTTTTATCATGTTCTTTAAGCTACTATTAATCCAAATGTTATTGTTTCTTTTACTAGTATTTACTCTTCTGGTTATATAGCATTCTTTATAAATCGAAATGAACATCTGCCTTAAAGCACCATACAGCTGAATTGGGCAGTCCATTGACATCATACTATCAAAATCAATACGTAATAATTTTTCTCGAATCATGTTATTGTCTAACACACATTTAGTGTTTACGGCGGGTGGAGGCGGGTGTACCACACGCGCTGTGCGCGACGTGCCTCGGTCAGTATTTGACGGCATAGTTCGTCTCCATTGCACCATAGCTGATACTAAGTAATGGTCGGAAATCTTATGTTTTATTACAGCCGAGTCAATAGATCCACCACTTGTTCTAACATAAATGTGGTCCAAGCAAGATTTGACTATTTTTCCCATCAAAATTTATTTTCTTGTTACATCTTTGATGCATTGCATGAAACCATGTTCAGACAGTAAGTTTTTATATGAAATAACATGTTTATCGTTACGATTTAACAGATTTATATTCATGTCACCACATAAAACAACTTTTGAATTTAGGGGCAATCTTTCTAGTAAATTACTTAATTCTGTCACGAACTGATTTATTTTGTCTTGTTTATTAATTCTTGGTGGTCTATAGATAGCAACTAAATAAACTAACTCACTATCATAATTGATGGCAATGGAAACGCACTCTGCCGATTGCATTCCAGTGACTAGCGTCGATTCGCACACACGCGCACACAGCTCCGCACGCGTATACACCAAGACTCCACCACCGCCGCGACCCGTCCGTACATAAGTATTCTGATTATACCCACCAATTTGAAATAATGGTAACAATGCGTAATTTATATTACATTCTGTTAAGACTATTACATCCAAGTATTTTAGACTATCATTTATTGCAACCAATAATTCGTTGAAATGTTTTTTAAGAGAACGAATGTTAACATGCATTACACATAGACCTTCTTTGTTTACAAGTGAATTTAACCAGTGATTTATATCATCAATATAAAAGTAATTAATAGAATTTTCTGATATAAAATCGATACTGTTGAAATTCGCGAATTTTATATTACAGAATAGACAAATACCCCTAGATTGCATAACATATCAAGTACACAATATTACATGTTTACCTATTTCGATCTTATTAATTCGTTAAGGTCGCTTTCGGTTCTGATCCATATTGCTTGTTCACCCTCGGATTTTTTTACCAAAACTTTGCCGTTTGTTACCCACACGAATTCATACATTCCATGTAATTGCTTTTTAGCATTCCAAATTAAGCTTTTAGTAGTCTTAGATAGGTCTTCATTTATGTAGATTTTGTTGATCATCGTTCCCCCAGTAAGAATGTTACTTGTCACATTAGTAAGTGTACGACGTTTGGACAACCAAGTGTTCCGCGCTTCTATTGCTGTTGTTTTGAAGCCTATTATAATGGTAGGCGGCTTTATGCTCTGCTTTGGTGGTAGGCATCGCCTGGTCCATTCAATGTCATCACTGCTAACACCCATTTTATCTCCAATCTTGGTCACTAGTTCCTTGACATTTTCACCTGGTAAATGTTCTAAACCAATAATTTCTAGGTTATGTTTACGTGAGGACTGCTCGAACTCATGTATTTTCTGTTCAAGAGCGAGGTTGCATTTTTCTAAATAGACACACTTATTACTTATGTTCACTACTGACTTCTCAAGCTTCGTGATTTTATCTTTGGCTTGTTCTTGTTCGGATAACAGTGAATCATACTTATCAGAAAGAACACTTATACTTTGTTGTATGGTATCTAAGTGCTTTTTCAAGCTGGGTATTGCACTGACCTTTTTTTGTATATCCTTCAGAATTTTTTCAAGACCTTGTACCTCCTCTTCTGTTTCCTCAACGTCCGACCCCTCGTCCTCACAATTGGTACAATAAATCCTATTTCTCCCTGATTTAATATCTGCAGCAAGTCCTCTAACACAGCTCCTGTGAAAAGTTCCTTGGCATGTTCCTTGACACATGAAATGTGAACCCTTTTTTGATAATATTTTTTTACACTTTTGACATTCCATGACGACAAACACTAAGTTTATGCCCTGAAAATGGCAATATGCTTGCTGATACAGTTATTGATTAACTGTACAGTACATCTATCTTCCATTTAAAGGAATACCGGTATCAACTTCTTTCTTCTAAATATAATACACGAGAAAGGTCAATATGGACATCATTTCATTTAAAAAAACACGTAAACAGCATGAGAACTGAATTTTAAACACTAACAATGGAGTTCACGCTAGCTTTTATCAATGCAATGACATGAAATTGAAGCTATTAATATGATACATGATGTTGCCATCTTTTATCAAACAGTAAAACTACTGTTAGGAGACGTTGCAAAGAGATTTTTTTAGAACTTATCTAATAAATTAGTAAAGCCATCCATAGCATCAGAACGTTCATCCGAGTAGCTTTTGCAGGATATCACAGAACACTTCATCTTTTTTAAATTAAATAAAGCAATAATCATATAATGTGATGGGAGCGCGAATATAGTGTGCACAGGCCGGATGCCGGCAGACTGACAAAGGCCACGCCCACCGTGATGACGTCTGGACCTAGTTGGTATTGCACAGTTGCTTAGGCCAACTCCTCTTTGTATTAGCTTCATGCTGCTGCCCATCCTCCCGTTAATCCAATAATCGCCTTTTACGACACCCACGGTATAAAATGGGTTGGTGCTATTCGTACCCAGCACCACACGGCAAAGTACTTACATACCAATAAGTAAATAAAAAACGTAAAGTTTCTAAACTACTTACTGATTTTCGTGGGACATATGTTGCGTATATATGAAAAATAGAATCCCTATTTTTCCTCGACCCAGAAAACATTTTAGGCCACTGTAAATGGGCCACTCTATATAAGTTATAACTTATATAATACCGACTCGTATACTTTTGTCAGTTCGTAAATTGGTACACATTAAACTAGAGATTATAAAGGATATTACTGTATTCTTGATTATAACACAATTCAAGCGGGAATATGCATTCAATTAAACTTTTTAATTGATATTTGAATTGTTGTACTTTTTGTATGTTTTTGTGGTAATATGCAGGGTGGCAATTCGAAACGATGCAGTGAAGGCAGCTACCTGAACTTCTTTAATAAACTGTCTTGAAGTACCGTCCTTAATTATACCTACTTTTCCAATACAAGTAATGTTATGAAAAAAAAACGTATAGTCTGAACGAAAAAGGGTCGCTTTATGGCATTATCAACTGAGGTTACAATAGTAGAAGTATCTGATAATGCAAACAAAATTATTGTCCCATGCATTCTTATATATTCTAATAATGAGTAGATTATCTTAATTATAATTTGAGTCTTATCATTGTGTTTCTATGTATGGTCTTACTTTATATACATATCTATATACAGGGTTGACACCTGTCTATGTAACTTGGAAACTAAAGCATTTATCTAAAAACAAAATTTCATCCAGATTGTTGGAGCCATTTATATATACATGCTACAAGAATTGCTTACTTAAAGTGTAAGATAAGATATAAGATCAATTTTACGAGTAATAGTAGACAAATATAGAAAGGGTTTTTATTCTAAGTACTACATTATATAGATACAGATTTCAATTATTTGGATATGGCAAACAGACCACTAAAAAGGTTTCCATCAAAATGAAAAAATAAGACATATAGATCTTGAAGACGCAGAAAAAACAAATAATTATATTCATTTGTTTCAGATATTTCAAGCGCATGGCGACTGTGATCCAGTAGTTCCCATCAAATGGGGGCAAATGACTGCCTCATTCCTCAAAACTTTCATGAAAAATGTAGAGTTTACCACATACCAAGGATTGACACATAGTTCTACAGAAGCAGAACTTAAAGATATGGAAGCATTCATAGAAAGAACTTTGCCTGCTAATAAATGAAATAACTGTAAAGCAGAAAAAACCTGTAAAATATTTTTATTCAAATATTAGTTAATCTGCTATTAGTAAATATCGTAGTTATCAATTCCTGAAGCTTTTAATTTTATTTTTGATACGCAGCATAAGTATCAGGTAATTATCTAATATCTAATTCACCAGTGAGTCTCCAACGTCAAGGAATTCGAAAAAAATGCCAACGTGACATGTTAGTGAGCAGTTAAGTGAATTCTCACATTTATTAAATTCCACAGATATCTAAAGCTATTAAGAAGTTTCTTAACGTAAGTAACTCGTTAGAAATAACGGGTCTTACGGCCAAATACTTAAATATCACCCAATATTTAAACCCCACTCAACTATTTGCGTCACCCGCTCTCCTACCAAGGGGCGTCTAAATATTATAAAAACAACAATTTTAAACGGATTAAATCGCGGGTATTATTGTTTTTGTTTTTCCTGACGTTTCGAACACTTTGTAGGGTTCGTGGTCGCAGATTCATAGATTATACACTAATATTGAAAATAGATGTGCAACTCTGAGAAAATACATTTAAGTTGTATTTACGTAAAAAATAGATGGCGCTGATACAAATTAGATAATCCGTGCTTATTGCCACTAGATGGCAGTATACGTTGTTTCAAATCTAAATAGGTAGATATATATACTGTACTAAATATTATTTGTTTATGAAAGGGAATAATAGAAATTAGAAAGCAAAATATTATAGACATACAAATTTATTTCTTTATTTTTATGACAATGTACCTTAAAATACCTTTTTCTTCTCTTAGATTATGACTTCTGTATAGTATCTTCCACAATTTCGCTTCTATACAGTATCTTCCACAATTTTGCCATGTCACATATAAGGCAACGTTGTACGGTGTTTAGATTAATTATCTTTACATATTCAATAAAATATTTCACAAAAATGAAAATAATCTAAAAAAATATGTCGGCAACGTCGTCCGGTTCAATTGTTTTTATTTTTTCTTAAAATTCCTTATTAATACCAATACTTTTTAATCGGCTGTCAAGTATCTTATTTTCTGTTATTATTTTGGCCTGGAGTATAAGTCCTTTGACCAAGTCATCATATCAGCCACAGGACGTCCACTGCTGAACAAAGGCCTCTCCCTTAGATTTCCACAACGAGCGGTCAAGTGCCGCTCTCATCCAACGACTCCCAGCGACCTTCACCAGGTCGTCTGTCCACCTCGTTGGAGGTGGTCCCACGCTGCGTTTTCCGGTGCGCGGTTCTCCATTCGAGAACCTTTGTGCCCCAACGGCCATCAGTTCTACAAGCAGTGTGCCCTGCCCATTGCCACTTCGGTTTACTAATCCTTTCAGCTATGTCGACTTTGGAGCCTTGATTCCGCTCAATCGCCAGTTTAACACCGTTGTTGTTAAAGGTGCGGATATCGTGACGCAAGGACTTCCATATCCGTCTATTGAGCAGTCGGTATGCTGCAGCATTACCGGAGGACTGCAGCGTCATGGCGCGTCTTTCTGCCATGAGGTCGAGAGTGTGATCGGAGAACTTTTTTGGTCTACCTTCACGGTGGGTTTTAAAGAATTTAGACCCAACAGTTTGGACAGTTTCTACAAACCTACCATTTAAATCGCACAGATACGCAATGTTCTAGGCACTCGAAGCGGTTTTGCAGTTCAAGTTGAAAGCTCTTGGGGTTTTGGATATGAGCACTAGAGCCGGAGCGTAAACCTCATCAGACGAGACCTCTCAACTTTGAGATTAATATTCAATGTGCCTCTTACCATTCGGTGATCACTACCGGTTTTCACCCTATGGATCACAGATACATCATTGAATACTTGCCTCTTACTGGTCATGATGAAGTCAATCTCATTCCTCGTGGAACCATCGGGCCTCATCCAGGTCCATTTCCTGTGAGGCAGCTTTTGGAAAAAGATAATGAACTATCACGAAGAAAGAAAGAAAGAAGAAAGAAAAGTAATTTATTCTTTGCACCATAGGGACAGCAATAGTATTAAAAAATATCAAAGGAACACATTAACATTACATTTACATTAACATTACATTACATAACATTTGAAAACATAGACAAAAAAGTACCAACAATAGAATCAGCTATATAAAATGTCAGAAGTGGTCAGTGGTACATACAGTAAAAAATACAGTGCAGTTCCACATTGTTGTCACACTGTCTGACACTTCACAATTCTACAAATACGTAGTATCTCTAATTAGTCTGTGATTCTACAAGTTGGCTACACTGGAATAGACCAACTCTCGTTTGGCCAAAGGACTTGGAATCCAGTTAGCGTATTATCTATGATCTAGTCCAAACATAGACCATAGTAAACAATAACGAACGATTCTCACTCTAAAGCAGTGATCCTAAAAATAATTCGGAAAATTTTACACAAGTGTTCAAGTGTTTCCCCCGTGTGCAAAGAAATGGGCGTCGCTCAGTTTATTACCATTGGTGTCGTAGTAACACCAATAGCACTGGTTTTGGACAGTTTACTATGGAATTGGAGGATAACAAATCCTTGGCCTTTCTTGACATACTTCTTATCCATAATCCTGATCATTCAGTTAGTCACACTGTGTATAGAAAGCCTACCCATACAAACAGGTACCTTAACGGTGAATCTCACCACCGCCCTTGTCAATTAGCTACCGTGGCTAAATCTTTGTTACAGAGAGCACACGGCATCTGCGACGCCGACCACCTGGCACGGGAACTTAACCATGTGAAGCAAGTTCTTCAAAATAACAATTACATGCCGTCGCAGATTCGCCCGAAATCCACCACGGTTGATCGGAGACCTGCTGTCTTACCATTCATTAAGGGAGTCACGGACACAATTGGTCATATCTTGAAGCGTGCTTCTATTAAAACCTACTTCAAGCCACATAAAAAGATAAGCCAACTTCTCAAATTCGTGAAGCGTCACATTCCTCTACAAGATGCAGGGGTCTACAAGATTGACTGTGATTGTGATTGTGGGTTGTCAAACATAGGTCAATCAAAGCGCTGGGGGTGACCGCTTTACAGTCACCCTCTAGGAGATGTGCCTATAGGCGTGGCACCAGTGGGCGGCTCTAGTGTGATCATACGAGGAGCTGGTGCCTAGGTGCCGAAGATGGCCGCTCCAGTGGTTTTAGCCGGTAGGAGTCCGGCATACCCCTTCGCCCTTCCCCGGGGTGAAGGAAGTTCATGAAGAATTTCCACTAGGCACCAATAAAAAAAAAGGTCAATCAAAGCGTAGTATAGCCACCAGAATTAAAGAACACATAGCTGACGTCAAGCATAGACGCACCACAAAGTCTGCAGTGTGTGAACATGCCTTAGGCAAACCCAACCATATTCTTCGATTTGATCATCCTCAAGTCCTCGCGAAAGAGAACCGTTATGTGCCAAGAACGTTTCGTGAGGCTATTGAAATTAAAAAAACATCCTAATTTTAATAGAGATGTTTGGAATCCGGTTATTAAATTAATTAAATCCCAAACAAAACATCAAGACAGTGAGTGATTACTGCGTGCATCGAAACAATTTTTGATTAGTTTTGTACGGTAGATAACTTTTTAAATCCGTAACGACGCTTGTCACCTTATTCATCCTGCGACCACGAACCCTGCAAGTGTTCGAAACGTCAGGAAAAACAAAAATCTATAATACACGCGATTTAATCCGTTTAAAATTGTTTTACCTTATTATAATGTGTAATGATCGCGAAAACCTAAGAAATTACTGGTTGACAGGATCTTAAATATACAGTGGCGTTTCTGAATTCCGCCGTAAAAGTTTTAGAATAAGGTAGATGCGTTCTGTCGCCGCTCAATACAAAATACTCGGTCATAACGAGCCTTGTTCATATTAACCCTTTCAGTGCGCATGATGCAACGCGTGCATAATTTAAAAATGGTCCTCCGCGGCGCATGATGCAAGGTATGCATCATGGATCGCACTTTCGGGACGTGTTAAAAAACTTAAGTAAACTGCAACTTTGTTTTATGTTTTTGTTTAGTATTAGTTGCTGACACCTTTAACAATGAATTGCCTTAAAAATTGTGAAATAAATATGTACTAAATAACGTAATAATGTCGACTGAAACTTTTGTCTGGATTATTACTGAAAAGTTCTAAAGAATGAATATAAATTATTTCGTGTATCGTATTGATTTAACTGTGTTTTTAACCATGATGCACAAGGTGTATCATCGCGCTGTTGAAGACTTACCGTTTAGCGGCCAATAATTACAACGATGTAAGTCAATATCATATAAAGTAAACTGAACTTAATACTAATGCGGTAAGAAATAGTTTGCTTTGCGTTTATAAGAACTACATTTTTGATGGTTTTATGCATCAGTTTACTCAACAAATTTATTTAAATTCAGTTATTATTTTAAATGAAATTTTACACTCCCATTATAATTTAATTGCGATACAAGATTCAGATACAGAAACATATCAATTGTTGTTGTTACAATTAATTATTAATTTTCATAGCTTCCAAGTATGACATCGAGGATTATCTACTGTTTGATTTATTGTGTGTTTTATTTTTTGTATTTGAATGGCGAAAGTGCTTATGTCGGTATGAAGTTAATATTGCACAGTTTGGATCTGTGCCTGTCTGCGCGTCCCTTGTGAGTTATTGCGACGATATTAGTGCGATATTATTCTCTTTATCTATATATTCTATATGCATAACGGTTTTCTCAACTCTCTCGTTGGACTCGACCTCTGCATCTACTACGATTGACCCAGCTTATAATATAGATTTGATAACTAATGCTATTACAATTATGCTTGTGATAAGGACTCGATGACTTATGCTATCGCAATTAACCCGGCTGGGTGATATGGACTCTATGAGTAATACATCTTTCCTGACGGATTACGGCGCCTAAGCGCCTCACAAAACCGAGGCACTATGGTTCCACAAACTACCTCGGAGTAGATAAGAGGGAAATTTGCCAGTACTCACGTTTGACAGGCGGGATGGTGAGTGCAGTATAGCTTTTGTTCCACAGAACTGCCCATCCCCCTGGTTAAGAGTCCCTTCGTCGCCTTTTACGACATCGACGGGAGATAGAGTAAAAAAATAATAAAACGTAAAATAAGTTTAAAAAAAAGGTGCTATATTCTTAATCCGGACACCACACGGAGAGCAAGCAAGTAACTTAGCTTTATTAAATTAACATTATTAATAATTTGCATAAACAAAATTCTGATAATTGAAAGGTTGAACATTTAATAAAAAGACTCATATTCTGGTCGAACTTCTGATGGGATCTTTTTTTCTTCTTGGTTATTTGATATTTCATTATCCAACAAGCTTGCATTATAAATTTGTTCGAATTCTTCCTCACTTTGTATAGGGCTCACGATGTTTGAATGTTTACTCCTTTTAAATATTAGCTAGAACAAGATTATTTACTGCTATCATCAATATTTTATATGTACATTACTGCGTTGCCCTCTGAAATTGTCGATAAAGTAGATAAGGGCCAAAAATGCATAACACTGTTCCTAGATATTAAAAAAGCACTTGACACCGTTTCTGTTAGCATCCTTGTGCAAAGGTTAGAGGATATAGGTATAAGAGGTACGACTCTTTCCCTCTTCGATAGTTATCTTCGGAACAAACCACTGGGGCGGTCATCTTCGGCTCCCTAAGGTGCCGAAGATGACCGCCCCAGTGGTTTTAGCCGGTAGGAGTCCGGCATACCCCTTCGCCCTTCCCCGGGGCGAAGGAAGTTCATGAAGAATTTCCACTGGGCACCAATAAAAAAAATGGAGGCAACAAGTTAAAATTGGAAATTACTGTAGTGACCAAGAAAATGTTGTTTTTGGTGTTCCTCAGGGAAGCGTACTCGGCCTGACGCTGTTCCTGCTGTATATCAACGAACTGTGTAACCTCAAGAGCAGTGGTGGGAAATTCTTCTCCTACGCGGATGACACGGCAATTATCTATACTGGAAATACTTGGGAAACCGTACGCCGTACTGCCAATTATGGTCTAACTGTAATAGTCAGCTGGCTAAAAGCTAATCTCCTAACCCTTAACATTGCTAAAACCAACTTTATTGGTTTTTTACCAAGTCAGAGATCTAGACCAGTAGTTGGCTTTAGAGTTGGAATCCATGAGTGTGCCAACCACCTTGATCAAAATTGTAACTGTCAAGCTATCCAACAAGTAAACTCTACAAGATACTTGGGCATTACCATTGACAAGTGTCTACCATGGCACTTACATATCAATATTATTATGACTCGTGGTAGGAAATTGATTAGGATCATTGTTCAAAACCCTGCGTTATCTCTTGTCTCCTCAGCTACTCAATAACATCTACATTGCATTGGCTCAGTCGGTTATTTCATACTGCATACCTGTTTGGGGGGGATCGACGAAAATAAAATTTCTTAAGCTGGAAAGAGCCCAGCGATCGCTTATAAAAGTGATGTACTTTAAACCTTATAGACACCCCACAGATAACTTATAACTAGTGGTTTACTTACAGTACGGAAGTTATATTTCTTAAATGTGACCTTATACTTGCATAAATCTAAAACATTTAATACAGCTGATCAGGATAGAAGACGGAGCGATAATGTGGCTCACTCCCGAAGTGTACGCACAGCTTTTGCAAGGCGACAGTATATTACTCAATCTGCCTATATTTACAATAAAATAAACGCAAAACTAAAGTTTCATCCTATGGTTCTGCATGAATGTAAGAGGCTAATAACTGAATGGCTAAATACACTAACATATGAGAAAACTGAGCACCTTTTAGTTAGACTTAGTTGAAAATCTTGCCTATTTACCTGCATATTTACACTCAAACACAACCAGGCAGCCATACACATCACACACGCACTAGTAATATTGCATGCTTTTCTCATTAGTTTAGTTTAAATGTAATTTCATTCATTGTGATTTTTCTTTCCATACTTATTTTATGTAATAATGGTCACAAAATGTTATTATGAAGATAATAATGGAAGAAGCGAGACCGCCCCAACACAAGTATTATTTATTACTTACTGGGGTTGCCTCAATTTTATATGTGTTGTAATCATTTAAGATAATAAAGATTATTATTATTTCCTCTATTTTAAATATATACACTTTTTTTTTTCCTGTGGCAACACTACAGCTAACAGCTGATTTAAATTTGTCCGTAAATTTTATATTCTAATTTATGTTTAAAATCATAAAGATACAGCCTTATCCCAATTAATCACTACTTAATTGTTAAAATAAGTGTATTATATAATAATAATAACGTTTTGTGTATCAATTGTTCGATAATAGAACAGATGAATCAGTGAGGTTAGTCATACTTTGCATGTCATTATCATCTCATAAGGTATTGTTTTGTTGATTATTCTATTTATTTGAATAGAATTAGTATCGTGAAACCACCTACATATTAATTAGAATCGGTCAATACGATAAATATACCGATTAGATTGCCATCATAACGTAAACATAACCTTAGTCAATTTAAGTTAGGTTTTACAACTTCTCATTATTTTGTCTCTTTACTTCTATTTTTTCTCGCTTGCTCAACCATGATGACTCGCAGGGCTATTGCTCGTGAGGAGGAGTTGAAACTACAACTTACATTGAAAGAATTAAAGGCCTCGAAGGAGTTGTGCGACCAACTTGACAAAGAAAGAGATGGCAATGAAAGGGAACTTATAGATATATTAGACAAGAATAGAAAGTTAAAAACCGAAATGGCACAGCTACATAATAAATTCACTGATGCCATAGATGCCCGGGACAGGCTCCAAGTCATTGTAGACGGATTCAACGAATGTAGTATTGAATATGAACAAGCCCTGACTCGTATACATGTATTAGAACAGCAGCTACAGGAGGCACATAGTCAGATCACACTGCTGGAAATGACTAAACTTAATGTCACAGCTTCACTGAATCAAAGTTTATTTGATGAATTGGTTCCTACTGCCCCGAGCATGGTTTCTGCTTCAATTAATATAAATCCATCATACCCAATACATCTGACATGTGATATTGAAAACAACTCATGTAATTTGGTGAGGGTTGTTAATTGCAGCAAAAACAAATTAAAGAAATACATAAAAATTAATCATTACATTAAAAAAACTCAAAAATTGGTAAAAAGACAGAAATTTTTCATCAAAAATGTTAAATTAAACCGAGAAAGATTGCAATTACTGAAAAAACTAGACATGTACTCATTCAACTTAGAACAATGTACTAGGAGATACAAAGTTGACACCGGAGACTTGCAGGATGAGCTTCAGCATCTTCAGGAAAAACTCAACTCTATGACAAATAAATACACCGCCTCAGAAAAACAAATGAGGGAGTACGTACTAGCAATGAATGAATTGGTGGGCTCACATCATACAAATACCTCTGAGCATTCTCAATCACCACAAATTCGCACTAACAAAAGTGATTATAACCTGTCACCTAACCATTCATTGTCTCTATGTGATACCGCCATGCCAGAATCTTGTGTTAGTTTACCAATTATCAGTAGTTCCCTAATAAAAAGCTTTGGATGTATGAAGAACAAAAATGATATTGTAATATTTAGTGATGAAATTGGGAAGGATATAGGGCGTTTACTGACAAATAAATATGAAGGACACTCAATCATAAATTACTGTATGCCTGGTCTGTCCCTTTCAGGTATAATGAATAAAATAATTAATTATAAGTTTAGTCGGGACACCACACTCTTAATTTTTGTGGGAAATAGGGGAAATGTGAACAAGAGAGATTTACAAAATTATTACAGCAGTTTATGCAATGTTAACTTAAGAAAAATTGTAATGTTCACATTCCCATATAGCAAAACCTTGCCACAGGAAGAAAATGACTTTAGATACCAATTGAATATGACATTGCATACTATGACATATAATAATAATTTATTTCATTTAATTGATACTAACAATTATGTTAGTGATAGTTTTTATTTGACAAAAGATATGTACTATCTTTCTAATTATTGTAAAAGACAGATAGCTGTGTCGCTATCATATTTTTTATGTGTATCAGCCAAAAATTTGGCTAAACAAGTTGCTTCTATTGAGCAATGTTCTAGTTTTGACATTACTGATTATTCAGCCAGTAATTTGGCTATACAAAATGACATGGAAAATAATTTAAATTAGAAAGTAAGACAATGGAGGGAACCTCCTGCTTAAAGCTATTTAGTTCAAGTAAAAGCCCAAGATTTAGTAATTTATGTAAGAACTTAGACACTATCAACCTGGTGCATCAAAATATTCAAGGTATTATGGGCAAAGATTTAGAAATTGAATTGTTCATGAACTGCAATAACATTGATATTTTATGTATTACAGAGCATTGGCTAAAAAGTCACCAGTTTATGTTCAATTTCAATAATCACCAGGTTGGCAGTTCGTTCAGCAGAGAAAATGCAATACACGGTGGCTCATTAATTATAGTCAATAATCAGATTAAATTTAAAGAACGTAAAGATCTTGTGAGCCTCTCTGTTGAACAAACAATAGAAATAGCCTGCGTCGAATTGGAGCGGTTCATTGTATTAAGCGTATACAGACCTCCTTCAGCATTGTATGACTGTTTTGAAATAGTCATGGATGAAGTACTGCATAGAATCAGTAATTTGGACAAAACGGTTATCACATGCGGTGATTTTAATGTTAATTTATTGGAAAATTCTAGTTTAAGTGTAAAAATTCAAAGCCTTTTTCAGTCATACAATCTTGTTAATTTGTTTCTGGAGCCTACTAGAATTACTCAGACCACAGCCACATGCTTAGATAATATATACACAGATATTATACCATCCTACAAACAAGTTATTAATTTATTAGACTCGGATCATTGTGGACAACAGATTACTGTTGTAAACCAAAGAAAAAGTGTGGGTAAAAAGGATATCACTGTTTGTCCAAAAACCGCGATTCGCTTGGAAAGATTTAGAAATAAGCTTAGAAATAAATTAACTTTTTTGCCATATAATGATAATCCAAACATTTTATATAATGATTTTTTTAATATGTACTGTCAAGAATTTAATTCTACTTTTATCCCCAAGAAAATCTCGGTTAATGGAAATGCAAGTTTTAGTGAATGGGCTACTATTGGAATTCATATAAGTAGAAAGAGACTATATGAACTATATAATGAACGCACATATTTTAATAGTGATACTTTTAATCTATATGTGAAAAATTACTCCAAATTATTCAAACGAATTTGTCATATAGCAAAATCTCGTTATTTGAGTTCCAAAATAAAAAGTAGTGATAACATAATTAAAATGACTTGGAATATAATTAGTAGTGAAACTGGAAGAGCTAATAGCCGGGACAGTGACTATAGCTTAATTATAGATGACAACATCATTAAATCAGAATTAGAAGTTGCTACAGCTTTTGAAAAGTTTTTTACCGACATTCCCGTTTCGACTACAAAGTCGCTGAATTCTTCACCCACTGTTGCGGAAACTATACTTAAAAGTAATGTTAACACTTGCAGTAATCAATTTAAATTTGATCATGTTAATTACAGAGATATAATAAGAATCTTTAACACGCTAAATAATAAAAAAACCGCTGACTTGTGGGGAAATTCCGTTAAAGTAGCCAAATCAATTATTGACATTGTTGCACCTGAGTTGGCAATAATTTTTAATGAATGTGTTGACCGTGGAAAATTTCCTGATCTTATGAAAAATAGTAAGATTATTCCTTTGTTTAAATCAGGTAGTACATCTGACCCTACAAATTTTAGACCTATTTCAGTACTACCTACATTTAGTAAAATTTTTGAAAAATTGATTTTGGTACAAATGCAAAGCTTTTTTGATAAGTATCATTTATTACATTGCAAGCAATTTGGCTTTACAAAGGGTCGTTCAACAACTGATGCCGGTGTTGAACTTTTAGGACATATTTTCGGTGCGTGGGAGGATTCACACGATGCCTTGGGCATTTTCTGTGATTTGTCTAAGGCATTTGATTGTGTTGTTCACGAAATTTTGATCAGGAAATTACTACACTATGGTATTAAGGACTCTGCGCTGGCTCTTCTTGTTTCATATTTGAGTAATAGGATTCAGAAAGTAGATATTAATGGTAAGATATCTCCTGGGTCTGTAGTTAAAATGGGAGTACCACAGGGCTCAATTCTAGGCCCATTTTTGTTTCTTATATATATAAATGACTTACCCTATACTGTAGGGGATAATCATGAGATAGTGTTGTTTGCAGATGACACTTCGCTTTTATTTAAACTCAAACGCCAACATCTGGCAACTGACGATATAAACAGCGCTATCTCCAGAGTGGTCAACTGGTTTAATGTTAACAATTTACTCTTGAACGAGAAAAAAACTAAATGTATGAAATTTACAACACCTAATGTTAAAGCAGTAAAAGCCACTGTACAAATGAATGGTGCGGAGTTGGACCTTGTGGACACCGCAGTGTTTCTAGGTATTACTTTAGATTCTAAGCTGCAGTGGGGACCGCATATACTAAAATTGTCGAAAAGGCTTAGCGCTGCAGCATACGCAGTAATGAAAATTCGTTATTTAACAGATGTAGAAACAGCGCGACTAGTATATTTTGGTTATTTTCATAGTGTAATGTCGTATGCTATTCTGTTGTGGGGTAATGCTGCCGATATCCAAACTATTTTTGTGCTGCAGAAACGAGCCATCCGATCAATTTATAAGTTAAGCCCTCAATATTCACTCCAACAGAAATTTAAAGAGATTAATATAATGACCGTTCCATCCCAGTACATTTATGAAAATGTTTTATATGTACATAAAAATATTAACCTCTTTACAAAAAACAGTGATATTCATAATATTAATACCAGGAACAAACACAAACTGGTTGTTCCTGCTACCAGGCTTCAGAAGATAAGCAAATCGTTTAAATGCCAATGTGTACGTTTTTACAATAAAATCCCAAGTGATATTCAGAAATTAAGCCTTAATAAATTTAAGTCCATTATAAAGCAGAAGTTGTGTAGAAAGGGTTTCTATAAAGTTACAGAGTATATGGACGACAAAAATGCTTGGGATTGAGCTGCTCCAATGTTCAAAGGCCGATATTGACATTATTGGGTTTGATGATTGAATTTTTATTTACTTTGACATTTTTTTATAATGGATTATATTAATTCATTTAATGACATTTGATTATCCCTCATCCTCAATTTGTTTAAGTGACACCAATTACTTTTTGGTGTTGGTTGTTTTTGTTTTATATTCGCTTTACTTAGATTTGAAACTGTAAGTGCGAGGACCATGTGGATTATTAATTTATTTTGTTTAATTGACGTGATAGTTGTCTGGCAGTTTAGGTATGTCATGCTCACTCAAGTGTCCTGCTGATGGTGGCGTCGTGTATCGGGTCGCTTAGTTGCCCTACAATATGGTTGAGCCGAGCGACGCTGATGCATGCGTCATGCTCGTGAACGAGTGCTGTCTGTTGGGATTGGTCAGCTTAATGCTGCCATGACAATTTAATCATAATTTAACATAAATATCAGGCTTGTTTAGTGTGGACTTTTAAAGAAGTTTACTTTTTTCTGCTACATTGTCCTCACATTATTTATTTTGAGAGCAATGTAACCAAAAATACTGTAACAATTATTATGATTTAAAAAGAGTAACCATGGAGTTTCTTGCCCGTTCTTCTCCATAGGAAATCAACATCTTGGAACGCGGCAACTAAAGCCTTGACTATTCATAAGTGCCTGTATATGGTTTTACATGAATAAAAATATTTTTATCTTATCTTATCTTATCTACATATAAATTACATTTTTTAAATACATATAAAAAAACAATAAATATTTAAAAATATCAAAAACAGTAGACCACCGGCATCGGGAACAAGGTCCAAGCCACCGGTGGTTAGGGCTCCAGAGAGAGGAACCTCCTAACAATATGAGCCGTGTCCAGGAGTACCGTTTTCTTTATCAAACACTTGATCCAGCTGCCTAACGAGAGCCTCTTAAGGTAGTGGGTTAGGCTCTTGGCTATAATGCCATTGGCCGTAACAACTATCGCCACAATGATTGTAGAGTCTACCTCCCACATGTCGACAACCTCGTGCTGTTGCACGAGTCAAGATACTTAAGTTGTTTATCTTTCTCGCCCTTCACGAGATTCTCGTCATGCGGGATAGTTATGTCCAGAATCATTGTGCGGCGCTCTACTCGATCTATCACCACTATATCAGGCTTATTGGCTACAATAGTCCTGTCAGTGATGGTAAATCGATCCCAGTACAACGTGATATGGTCATTCTCGAGAACTGAGTCGGGCACATACTTGTAGTACTTCTAAACTCACAAGGTTGTATTGCAGTGCAAGTTGTTGGTGGATAATCCTGGCTACTTGGTTATGCCTGTGCAAGGACTCGCCGTTAGCAAGACGAGAACCACCGAACCGAACAACCGGAAATTATATGACGGATAGTTTCACCCGGATAGTGACATCCCCGACAACTGTCAACCGTGCCGTCCTTCACAATATATTTTCGGTAGTCCTTCGTCATGATAACTTCATCTATAATTGCACAGATAAAACCTTCGGTTTCACTAAAGAGGTATCCGAAGCGTAGCCAAGACACGGACGCTAAACAGTTCACATCAGGCCCATGAAGGGCCGGTAAAAGCGTCCGGGAAGCTCCTTGCTCTGCCATACCTCCTTACGGTCATTAGTGTCAAGCACAAGCACAGGTTTATGCCAGTTCTCTTAAGCCAAGGAGAGCGGGGTGAGTCCTTTATCCATCGCAACCACATCTCGGTGCATCCCCAATTCGGCATGGAGAAAATACTCCCTGAGTTAGCACACCTCACGATTGTGGAGAGTCTTAGCATTTATCCGGTGCAGTGTTGCGACTCTTTAGGCGGCCAATGGCTCGGCCCAGCTCCCCTTCCGAAACCCCCAACTCCTCGGCCCAGTCCGAAGCAATCGGGGGTGGAGAGCGACCAGGATGGTCCCGGACCACCGGAAAGTGCGTTGAAAGTACTCCCTCCAGCAAATCCGGGGTCATGGTTTCGGTCACGGGGGGGACATAGGGGCGTAACTTGCCCTCTACCATTCGGTAGGGTCTCCCCCACGGATACCTGCCCAGTCCCTCCAGGAGCTCGCTCCAGGACCGAGCCTTCGCCTCGCTGATGGCGGTCTGAAACGCCAGCGTGGCCGCATAGGCCTCGTCAGTCTCTCCGGCTGTATCGCTGTGTTGGCGTCGGCTTCGTTGGTACCGGCGGCGGGAGGCCAGGCAGACCGCGCACAACTGCGCGATCTCATCCGACCACCAGTACACTGTCGTACGCCGGGAGCGCCTGGCCTGGGGCATGGATGCATCGCATATTGACGTCATCGTCTCCCGGAACAACCTCTGGCCAGGCCGCGACGTTGGCAGCTACGACGAGCAACTCTGTGTGGCGGTGGTCCGAAAGTGTAACCACCTCCTCCGCTACTCGCCAACCCGACACCATGCGGGCCACAGAAGGAGCCGCCCATGTCAGGTCCACGACCGACTCCCCCTGCCACCGAACGCAGGTGCTAACGGACCCCCGATTCAGCAATCGGAGGTCAAGTGACGCCGCCCAGTCTTGCATTATTCCTCCCCTAGGTCCGTCCCGACGGTTGCCCCAAGCTCTAGAGTGAGCATTGAAGTCCCCCAGGACGAGCACTAGACAGGACAGTGTCCTACGAGGCGGCAACTCTCCTGGCACGCTTTCCGCCTTTCGACATCCAGGCGTCATCGCCTACGATTGCAGTTCGCGACCAAGTGCGTCGTCGAGGCCATCCTGCCGCTCTTCGGAGCCTGGATCAGAAGGAGCGAGCGCGTCACCTACCGTCTGACGCAGGTATTCACCGGTCACGGTTGTTTCGGTGCATACCTGCACAGAATAGGACGCGAGGTTACGGCACAGTGCCACCATTGTGGAAGCGACCAGGATACCGCACAGCACACGCTCGAGGAGTGCCCTGCTTGGGCGGCCGAGCGGCGGATCCTGGTCGATCGGATCGGGCAAGATCTCTCTCTGCCAGCAGTAGTGCCGGCCGTTAAGGGGTCGTGTTGATTAAGAATGATTGTTCTTATAAGTAATCACATACTCGTACATACGTGTCATTGTCCAACTAAAAATAAAAATTATCCCCTATCGAAGGCCAGTGATCCAACTGGCTGGATAGAATAAATAATAGTTGGACCACTGCCCCTACCGAAGGCCCGTAGTCCAACTGGTTAGACAGAATAGTTGGACCACGACCCCGTAACGGTGTCGGCTATGTTGGCAGAGCATGAAAATTGGAGTGCAGTGGTCTCCTTCTGCGAGAGCGTCATGCTGCAGAAGGAAACTGCAGAGCGGGATCGGGAGAGGGCTGATCCCGCACGGAGAAGGACGAGATGGCGCCGGGGCAACAACCGTCCCGGCTCCCAAACCACAGAAAAACATTGATGTCGGTGATTTAGTGGTAATCCATGATGAAAATCAGCCACCGGGGAAGTGGGCACTTGGACGTGTAATCGATACGCATCCGGGAAATGAAGGCCTAATCAGAGCGGTCTCGTTAAAGACAAAAAATGGGGTCATGAAGCGGCCTATTGTAAAACTCTCAATATTACCAGTTAACCATAACAACTAACTAGCATCCAAGCCGGATTAAAAAAGTAAACTAATTACCAGATTACGATCTTACCATTTTATGATTTACATGTCATAAAAGTTTTACCAAGGAACCAGACAATGTATTTTGATCCTATATTAAAAATATAACTAATCAGGGAAAAATGGACATTACTTATGTATTACGATATGGGACCAGACATAAGTACATATAGCAAAATATCAACTTATCTAGACGGACTGTGCGCAACCATTGAACAACAAACCCAGTGTAATGCGATCATGCAACTAGCTCGGCACGATTTCTAGGAACTGGAATACTACATTGAACTTTAGTTATCGCAACATTTTGAACTTACGCTAGACGCCGGACGTTCACTGACGCAGACAGCTTGGCGCCGACGGGGTCTCATAGCTAATGACTTATTCGGATTATTAATGCCCATAATATCGAGCTTGAAGTTCAATACATTTCATACGTAGGGGAGAACAGGGTAATGGGAGCCTACTAAGGGATATTTTTGATAAAAACCACATTTGTTAACATTCTTACAATTTTTTATTTGGAACTCATACCTTAATTATTAAAGTATATTTTTATCACAGTTATAATCAATTTCAGTCATGTATTAAGATACAATAACGTTTTTACAAAAACGTCAGTCGCTCCCATTACCCGACACTTGCGGGTAATCAGAGCCCACTTAACACTCATATGGGAAATGGGAGCCTTAATTATTTACTCTTTCCCGAAAATTTAACTAAATATACTTTAAATGATATCTTTCTTATTAATAGTAAGAACTTTTAGTAACACAAATTAAAAAATCTACTTTTCAAACAAAACAACAAAATAAAGATCCTCTTAAACTAAATAAACTCTCATAAACTCCTCTTCTGAGAATAGTTACTGCGTTTTTAATATATCAACCGTCCAAGAAGCTTTGTGGTTATTCGATTTCTTTTACGTGGCATTCAAAATAAAAAGATGTTATATATGTATCTAAAATGACATGGGCAATGGCCGTGGTAAATATCTGTTATTGTGACGAAGTTAAGCTGTTAAGCTGTTTCAAGCCATCGCGGATAACGTGAAGTCCTGTAGGGGAGCGCAGGGTAATGAGAGCGGTCGGGTAATCGGAGCGATGGTGATTGAACAAAAATTATGCACAGTTTCGCGATCGTAAGCACTCGGCCGCTTCCGTCAACCATCGAGAAACTTCGCCTGACGCGCATGAGCCATTAGTGGCATGCGTTAAGTCACGAGTGACGGTTTATGTTTTTCGCTCCACGCTAATAAAAAACTGGCCATTGCTAGCGCCAAGGTAAGCTTGAAATTATATTCTTATTTTATTATGTTTATGCTTATTACATTCCTAGGTTCATTTACTAACAAGTCCAATTGGTTAAAATGTGATTGAAAGCAGAATTATATATTTATGTTATTGCTTTTCAAAATGGTGGTCAGCGGGTAATGGTAGCCTAGCATTGCTCTCACTACCTGACATAGATTCCATCACCACATTAACTTTCACAATATATTTTTATGTCATTTTAGATACTTAAATAACATCTTTTTATTTTGAACGCCACGTAAAAGAAATCGAATAACCACAAAGCTTCTTGAACGGTTGATATATTAAAAAGGCATTAACTATTCTCAGAAGAGGAGTTTATGAGAGTTTATTTAGTTTAAGAGGATCTTTATTTTGTTTTTTTGTTTGAAAAGTAGATTTTTTAATTTGTGTTACTAAAAGTTCTTACTATTAATAAGAAAGATATCATTTAAAGTATATTTAGTTAAATTTTCGGGAAAGAGTAAATAATTATGGCTCCCATTTCCCATATGAGCGTTAAGTGGGCTCTGATTACCCGCAAGTGTCGGGTAATGGGAGCGACCGACTTTTTTGTAAAATCGTTATTGTATCTTAATACATGACTGTAATTGATTATAACTGTGATAAAAATATACTTTAATAATTAAGGTATGAGTTCCAAATAAAAAATTGTAAGAATGTTAACAAATGTGGTTTTTATCAAAAATATCCCTTAGTAGGCTCCCATTACCCTGTTCTCCCCTACGTATGAAATGTATTGAACTTCAAGCTGGATATTATGGGCATTAATAATCCGAATAAGTCATTAGCTATGAGACCCCGTCGACGCCAAGCTGTCTGCGTCAGTGAACGTCCGGCGTCTAGCGTAAGTTCAAAATGTTGCGATAACTAAAGTTCAATGTAGTATTCCAGTTCCTAGAAATCGTGCCGAGCTAGTTACATGATCGCATTACACTGGGTTTGTTGTTCAATGGTTGCGCACAGTCCGTCTAGATAAGTTGATATTTTGCTATATGTACTTGTCTGGTCCCATATCGTAATACATAAGTAATGTCCATTTTTCCCTGATTAGTTATATTTTTAATATAGGATCAAAATACATTGTCTGGTTCCTTGGTAAAACTTTTATGACATGTAAATCATAAAATGGTAAGATCGTAACCTGGTAATTAGTTTACTTTTTTAATCCGGCTTGGATGCTAGTTAGTTGTTATGGTTAACTGGTAATATTGAGAGTTTTACAATAGGCCGCTTCATGACCCCATTTTTTGTCTTTAACGAGACCGCTCTGATTAGGCCTTCATTTCCCGGATGCGTATCGATTACACGTCCAAGTGCCCACTTCCCCGGTGGCTGATTTTCATCATGGATTACCACTAAATCACCGACATCAATGTTTTTCTGTGGTTTCATCCATTTAGTTCTCGATGAAAGTTGTACCAAGTATTCAGTCTTCCATATTTTCCACAGATCTTGAAATAATAATAATAATAACCCCCCCAAGGGACTACCTTGACGTGGTGGGGGGCTTAGGGAAGCAAGGTACTGGCATTATCAAGGTATAGCCTGAAAATCTAGGCACTGCACCCCTTTTATGGGAGATACATTTAGAAACCTAAAACATCTAAACATGACATGACAACAAACATGACCCTTCCCAAACTAAGTGTCCCAAATTCCTCAACTTTCTAAAATTCCTAATACTCCAAACACTTCGAACCTTCCTCCTACCTCTTCACCCCCATTTGCTTCATTTATCCAATCCAAGGTCTGCCGTGCCGAAGGATGCGTGGCCGGAGGCGTGTCCGGTCGCTAGCGTGCCACTCCTGAAATTAGGGCGAACTTCAGGTGCAGCTTATTTCGTAAGCCAGCTCTTGTCTCGGCAAGCGGGGCTCTGCTGAGATCGACGTCATAGTACCCTTGCTAATCGTGGGAACAATATGAAAAATGTCTAATTTTAATTCGAATTATAATTTACGAAGGCGCCTTTCTAGAACTGCATCTTCAACAATAAAAATAAACCTAACCCAGATCAGGCATCCACCTGAAAATTCGGTTTTAGAATCTACGTCACATCTATCATAACCCATAATATGCTCACATAGCCCATCCCAATCACCTAGTTCATCACCCCATTCATTATTCTCTAATATAACATCTCCATCATCAACGCGAAGTATTTTTCGATCACCAAACATATCCAACAATTCGTCATCGCCAATATCACAATCTTCCCCTAGAACGTCAACTCGTGCTGTGCAGGCGGCAACCGCCACCAATCCTGTACTCACGGTTGGTACAATTCGCGCGCGTAAAAAATGGTCTCAAGAGATGAACCGCTTTATTTGGCGCACTTATCTTTTAATAACAAAATGTGAGACAACACAATTAAAGAACTACCTAGGGACACTGCACAGTAAATTTTCACAGAAGTACCCAGACATGGAAGCAACACGACAGCGTGTTGGTGACCAGAGACGACAAATAGTACGAAAATATCTCCTATCAGAGAACATTAGGAAAGAAATATGGGCAGAATTAAGTTTCTGAAACCTCTCAAATACAAAATAACGAAAACACATTCATGAACACTAAACATAATAACGGAAACGTTAGAATGAAATGGTCTAACGAAATAAACGAAGACATTATACGCTGTTACTTTGAGGCTACTGATTTAGAAAGAAACCGAACTGCTTACCGAAAGAAGTTGCATGAAATGTTCATTAACAAGCACCCGTCTCTCTCACATCTCACGGAACAGAGAATTGCAGATCAAAGAAGAGCCATATTTAGAGGTAATATGGTAACTAATTCTAGGATAGAGGAAATTAGATCTGAAATGAATGATTTATTCCAAAACTCACAACTCAACACTGATAACACACTCAATACCACAAATTACCCAGACCCGCACACAGTCAATTCGCACGATAACGCAGAAGCTCTTCACACTCAAACAATTACACAATTTCTTCAAGTGAACGATAGTAGGGTTGCCTCGCCATCAAATAATGTATCTGAACTCAACTACATAGAAATAGAGTTCAATAAGACCTTACAAGAATTTAATAACACTAATCCCGAAACCAGACCATATATACCAAAACAGAAGACGTCCAGAAATTTCGCACATATAGTTCAATGCCTAAACAACGAAGTACTACCTAGACGCTTAAACCAAAATACCAATTTTATAGAGCTACACACTATAATATATTGTGCCGCGTATACGGCTGCAATATGCAATGGTATTATACCTCAAGGTGTAAACTCCAGAACCAACGAATCAAGTAGGAAACCGACATGGCAAATTAGAATGGAGAAAAGAATTGAAAATCTTAGAATAGAAATAGGCAGGTTGACACAATTTATCATAGGAATCAAAGAGTCTGTGCAACCGTAGAGTACATTAAGAAAAAATACCATACTCACTCAACACACGAAGACACTAACACAGAATTAACGCATTTCTTAGATACATTAAAACAAAAACTGAATGCTACTGCTACTCGACTCAAAAGATATTTAACTTGCACAGAATGTAAGAAACAAAATACAACCTTTGCAAATAATGAGAAAAGATTCTACAGAGACTTGACTATGAAACATCTACCTCATACATCGCCTACCCAACCTGGAACTACAATGCCACAAGACTTACATAAATTCTGGGCTGGCATTTGGGAACAACCATTACAACACAACAGGAATGCTACTTGGCTTGATAACATACAGGACACCACACATGTAAATCAGATGCAGTATGAGACGATTCCAATAGACATATTTATCCAAGTCATCAAACGAACACACAATTGGAAAGCACCCGGATCAGACAATATTCACAACTATTGGTACAAGAAATTCTCTTGTACCCACCCATACATCCACAATCACATTTTCCAATTCATACAGTCACCACAAACAATGCCACCATTTATAACTCACGGAATCACTTACTTGCTTCCAAAATGCTCTGATACAACAGACCCTGCCAACTATCGCCCCATAACATGCCTCCAAACAATATATAAAATAGCAACGGGATGCATCAGTGAGCTGATTTATAAACATATAGATCAATTTAACATATTAGCCGAACAGCAAAAGGGGTGTCGAAAAAATAGTAGAGGATGTAAAGAACAATTAATAATAGATAGTATCACAATGAAACAAGCGCTAACAAGAAATAGGAATAATATACATACAATGTTTATAGATTATAAGAAAGAGTTTGATTCTGTTCCTCACAGCTGGCTTCTATACATACTTGAATTATACAAAATCCATCCTTTTGTCATTTCTTTTCTTCAGGTGGCCATGCTACAATGGCAGACACAACTAAAATTAAACCATAATAACACGATAATTATAACTGAACCGATACGTATCCAAAGAGGTATATTCCAAGGAGATGCTCTCAGTCCCTTATGGTTTTGCTTAGCGCTTAATCCACTATCACACCTGCTGAATACTAGTAAGTTTGGTTTTAAATTGAAACACTATATACACACACAATAGCAACCACACCCTAAATCACCTTATGCATAAAAATATATGCATCCAATATTACGGAATTGTCAAGCCTCGCGGACATCACGCAAACCTTCTCTCAGGATATAAGTATGCAGTTTGGAGTAGATAAGTGTAAAATCCAATCCGTCCATCGTGGAAAAGTTCAGCACAACACCTATACTCTAAACACTGAACAAGAAAACGAACCTATGGATGAGCACTCTACTTACAAATAAGTACCTCGGGTTTCAACAATTAAGACAAATACATCAAAAAGAAACAAAAATAGAACTGACCAAAAAGTTTAAACATCGATTGCACCTAATACTTAAAAGCCACCTTAACTCCCGCAACACTGTAAAAGCTATAAACACATACGCAGTACCAACCCTCACTTATTCTTTTAGCATCATAAACTGGTCTCAAACGGATTTGAAAAAACTTCAACGTACTATCAACACCCACATGACTACATATAGAAAACACCACCCAAAAACATGCACACAGCGTCTCACACTTCCACGCAAAGAAGGCGGAATAGGACTCCTAGATATTCAGAATCTCCACAATAGTCAGATATCATCATTACGCAAATATCTCCTCCACAAATCTATACACTCGCAACTACACAAATATATTACTGCCATAGATAATAAAATAACACCACTTAACTTATCAAACACAAACAAACAACACAATGAAACCATATCAACCCCTCAAAACAAAATAGAAATTTCGGCGCAGAAGTCTCTACACGGAAGACACCGAGCCGATTTATGCCGACCTCATGTCGACAAAGATGCGTCGAACGCGTGGCTACGGCGAGGCGAACTTTTTCCAGAAACAGAGGCTTTTATGATCGCCATCCAAGACCAGGTCATGAATACGAGGAATTACCAGAAGCACATCCTCCGCGTACCTAATCTAGTAACAGATTTATGCAGACGATGTCATAGTAGCTCAGAAACTATCGAGCATATAACCGGTAGTTGTAAAGCCATCGTCCAAACGGATTATAAGTACAGACATGATCAAATAGCCTCCATAATTGACCAAAACTTAGCCCATAGATAAAAATTTATCACAATAAAAGTTCCATATTACAAATACCAACCAAGTACAATTTTAGAAAATAATCATATTAAAATTTACTGGGACAGAACAATAATAACTGATAAAACAATTCACTTTAATAGATGTAACAATTTTTGATAAATTAAATAAAATTTCCTACATCATAGACATAGCAGTCTGTAACACACATAACTTGGTGACAACACATACTGAGAAAATGGCAAAGTACACAGATCTGGCCATCGAACTTAGAACGCAATGGCGTGCAGAAACAGTAAAAATCATACCAATTATCATCTCTACAACGGGTGTAATCTGGCGCAAACCTATAGTACAGACGCCGTTGTTTCCGTTTTTAGAAGTATATAATCCATTTAGCACCCATTACAATAGACCTTATAATTGTAGTTTCCATCTTATAAAATAGTCATAATAAAACACTTTTAAACTGATTATATCGCGTATATTATAGATTTTTGTTTTTCCTGACGTTTCGAATGCTTTGCAGCATTCGTGGTCGCAGGATGACTAAGGTGACAGGCGTCGTTACAGATTTTAAAAAGTTATTTTTATTTTATCTACCGTACAATTATAATCAAAAAATTAGTTTCGATACACGCAGTAATCACTCACAGTGTCTTGATGTTTTTTAGTGCGGTATGTTGTTTGGGACTTTATTATTTAAATAACTGGATTCCAAACAGGTGGTACCTGCCAACCATCTTCTCTATTAAAATTAGGATGTTTTTTAATTTCAATAGCCTCACGAAACATTCTTGGTACATATCGGTTCTCTTTCGCGAGGACTTGAGGTTGGTCAAAACGAAGATAGTGGTTGGGTTTATGTTCACACACTGCAGACTTTGTGGAGCGTCTATGCTTGACGTCAGCTATATGTTCTTTTATTCGGGTGGCTATGCTACGCTTTGTTTGCCCTATGTATGACAAACCACAATCACAGTCAATCTTGTAGACCCCTGCATCTTGTAAAGGTATGTGACATTTTACCGGTTTTAAAAGTTGGCTGATCTTCTTATGCGGCTTGAAGTAGGTTTTTATAGAAGCACGCTTCAAGATGTGACCAATTTTGTCGGTGACTCCCTTAATGAATGGTAAAACAGCGGGTCGTTGATCAACCGTGGTGGGTTTCGGGCGGCTTCTGCGACGGGGATGTGGAGCTTTCAAATTGTTATTTTGAAGAACTTGCTTCACATGGTTGAGTTCCCTTGCCAGATGGTCGGCGTCACAGATGCCATGTGCTCTCTGTAACAAAGATTTGGCCACCGTAGCTAACTGACAAGGATGGTGGTGAGATATAATATACTATATGCGCGTATAGATATAATATACGCGATATAATCCATTTAAAAGTGTTTTATTATGAGTAATAATCGCGAAAACCTAAGACATTACTATTATAAAATAGTTTTACACCTCCGGGGACAATCCGAGACTGCATTTTATAGTGTAGCCATGGAGAGTTCCCAGTTAGTGTCCCATTACATTTTAGATTAAAATTCTCTAAAGGGCCTCTGCGTGTTGGACCCATGTCCCCGCGTAAGCCTATCAAAGGACCGGGTTCCCCCTTACAGGGGATATAAACCCGTGTAATAGAGAGACATGTAGATAATAATAAAATAATGAAATAGCTTGGATGTTAGATGCCATCTGGTACTGGCATCTTGCTCTGTTTCTATTATAGTACTCCATGGTCTTCCTGATAAGAAGTGGGCTGGTGTGAGAAAGTTAAGATCATCAGGATCCTCTGATAACGAGCAAAGAGGACGAGAGTTGAGACACGCTTCCAGCCTAGCCAACAATGTGGTGTACTCCTCGAAGGTTTGTTTTTGTTGACCAATGACTCTCTTAAGATGATGCTTAAGACTACGCACTGCTCGTTCCCATAAAACACCAGCGTTGGGCCAACTTGGTACATTAAAATGCCATTCTATACCCGTCTCCGTTATCTCAGCCATAAAGTAAGTACTGAACACCTGCTGAAGCTGGTTATATTCTTCCTGTAATGCTCTGTTAGCTCCCACAAAATTAGTGCCATTGTCACTGTACATATGTCGTGGTGCTCCTCTTTGGGCTGACATTCTTGATAGGGCTGCCAAAAAAGCAGAACTGCTTAAGTCTGACACGACCACCAAGTGAACAGCTTTAGTGACCATGCATATAAAAACAGCTATGTATCCCTTTGTAGTTTTTATTTGCCTTTACCTCTACAAATCCTGTGTAGTCAACACCGCAGTGATTGAATGCATTTTTGGGATTCACCCTTGGTTTTGGCAAGTCTCTAATGAGCTGGTACTGCTTTATGGGATCCTGCCTTCTACATACGACGCATTTTCTTGTAAACATTTTGGTCGCCGTATATCCGCCGATAATCCAATATTGTTGTCGAAGATTTGCTAAAGTAAGACGCACTCCACCATGAAAAGTCAACTTATGACCTTGATCTATGAATAATGTGGTTAGAAGATGATCGTGGGGTAAAATGATGGGATGCTTCATCTCAACACTTATATGGGCATTGCTCATTCTTCCACCCACACGTAAAGTCCCATGCTCATCTATGGTTGGATACAAATTTAAAATCTTGCTTTTAGAGTGCACTTTTCCGTGTTTATTTAAATAATCCAGGTCGGTTGCAAATTCTGTTTGTTGAATGTTTTTGATGATAAGATGTTTTGCTCGCCGGAGCTCGTGTAATTTGAGGTAGGGTCGGCGAACTTGTTTCTTGAAAGTAGGCAATCGTAATATCCATGCCATTATGCGAGTTATTTTTGTAATCGAGCTGAATTTATTTAATAAATTCCTTACGATTTTAGTAATTGTAGATTCCCTTGGATCGTTTATAGTTACCGCGTTCGTTTGTCTTAATATTGATGGTTTAACTTCTAAATTGGTTTCATAAATGGTATGGTGTTTTGGTTTGTATATGATGGTAACCATGATGGTCCTTGCCACCATAGGCTGTAGTTTTTGAGTTGTTTGACTGTCAATCCTCGACTAGCGCAATCAGCTGGATTATCTGTTGTTTTGACGTATTGCCAATGCGTCAGCGTAGAAAACTAAGGGCATTGACAACCTTGTTTTCCTTTCTTGATTCTCCCACATCCCCAACTTACATTACTTCTCATTTTCAGTATATTTGCTCCAATCATGACAAAAATCTTCGTTCCTCACATAATCGTATCTTTAAATGTCCGTCTCACCGTTCGGATTTTAAACACTCTTCTTTCTTTGTCCAATCTATTCTTCTTTGGAATTCGCTACCTCTTGAAATCAGGATGGCCACCAGTCGCTACTCTTTTAAAAATAAACTACGCAAATACCTCCTCAATTCTTTGGCAGAAACATCACTTTGTTAGTAATTCCTACAAAAACAAATTATATGTGTATATTTTGTTATTGTAAGGTTTTATTATTACACGTGTACGTATATTTATATATGTGTATATTTATATTAAGTCAACGATAAACGTCTTGCATAAATTGCCTTTCGTTATTTAACTACTCACAGTTACACTGTCTGTGCACTTACCATGTATATTATTTTTCTCTGCATCACCCTAAGGTCGACTGGTAGAAAATGCCTAATGGCATTAAGTCCGCCTTTGTACAATTTAAGTGCATAAAGTATTAAATAAATAAACGATTGATAATTGTTTCGTTGGAAATAATTATTTTGGTTTTGTTTGTATTGGTTAGATTTTGATGTTTGTGGCGGAGGCGTGGTTTTCTTGCTGGTTTGTTCTTGCTTACGACGAGATGCTTCTAACGCAGTGAATTTTTTCTCTAAGTATTCCAGGAACTCCTGTAAAGAGGGCAGTTCTCTGAGATTTTTGACAGATTCCATGTATTCAGAAAAAGTTTCGTTATCTAGCTTCTGCGTTAGTAGATGTACTAGAAGTGGATCCTATGTTGTTCCAGATTCCGAATAGCGTGTCTCTTTCGCGACGTCATACAGTTTTTTAGTCATGGCTAATGATTGCTGTTGCATGTTGGGAAGGCCAAGCAGAATGCTGATATGCGACGTAAAAATTAATTTCTTGTTACCGTAACGGTGATTTAGAATATCCCAACATGCCTGATAGTTGTCAGAGCTAATCTGTAAATGATGGATCAGACGCTCTGCTTTTCCAGCCACCTTGCTCTTTAGAAATTGCATTTTTGTGCATTAGAAATCGAAGGGTTTTTGTCGATCGCCTCACTGAACAAATCTTTGAACGGAACCCAGTGGTTGTAGGTTCCATGGAACACGGGGATGTCCATCTGAGGAGTTGATCTCTCTCGGTGTTTCACTGCCCACATTTTCATGTTGATGCTCTCCGTCAACTCGCTATATATATCCTCGTGCTTACAAAATTCGTCTTGGTAGATGGTATCGTCACCTCCATTTTCACCCTCAATCCCCCAATGAAGTTTAGCGATGGCGCTCCACCGGCTGTCCAGTGACTTTAGAGCGTTCTCAAATTACCATTTGTTTTCAAATCGCTCAATCTGTATTCTACTTACAGTTCTCATAAGCGCTCTAAAATGTATGTCTTGCCTTTTCACCAGCTGGTCCAGCTTGTTTGACCTGTTTTCTGAACAGAAAACGTCCTCTTGGTGCGAGGGCGCTTCATAATAACATGCGGTTCCGGGTATTTGCTGCGCTGTCTCCGATTCTGGTCTACGATGGCCAACGCTACGCTGTTGCTTAGCGTAGACACTCGGCAATGGTTGTGCTACCTCCGCTTCTGGGATACGGGGGCTAGTACCTAACAGCTGCTTTTTGCTTAACTGCTCTATAACTTTGTCAATAACATCTTTGATATTTAAAAAACGTCCTGGGATATCGAAACAGCTCTTTTTGAAGTAAACATGATCAAAATTGGCGAACTCACACATTTTTCGATGATTTTCTTGATAATCCTGCCAGTAAGCTTCCAACATCAAAGTCTTCCGCTTGTAATTATTAATGGTCTTTCTCTCGGACCCATCCTTTTTAATATTGGTTATAAACTTGGTTAAGGTTTCATAAAGCTCCGTTTGGTTGATGAACAGAGTATCGGAATCCATATTTGGTGTTGGTATTGAATACAAAATTAGCTTCTAAAATGGTTAGTATGAATAAGTGAGGTTCGAAGGAGCTTTCTACATGGTCCTTCGAACCTCTAACCTACCAGTGCCTACCAAGTGAAACAGTGCCACTCGTACCAGAAGATTGCAGTGTTCTCAACTTACTAGGGTTGCAGAGACTGTCGTTTGGAGATTACCAGGTCAGAACGAACCATTTATTCATACTAACCATTTTAGAAGCTAATTTTGTATTCAATACCAACACCAAATATGGATTCCGATACTCTGTTCATCAACGGTACTTTTACCGTGCGGCGCTATGGTGACCATACAGTACTTTCTTATGTGATAGGGTGGTGATTTGGTTGGTTAAGAAATAAAGGCTAATATTTGTGGGTATATAAATCTAATAACACACTTTTGCACAAATACACGAAATTATAACAAAAGGATACTTAAACTGGTAACTACTTAAACTCTTTAAACTATGGTTAACTAATATATGGTAATATCTGGTAATGGTTATGAGTACGCGGTGTCTCGGAAGAGAGCGGAACACGAACTGATGTATAATTATATTGAATGAGCGAATGTGCATTATTGCGTACGATGCAATTATGCATATTCGCTGAGTGTTCGATTGAAACTCGAACAACCAGTTTTTTTTTCAATATTCGAACTCATTGTTAATACTGTATAATGCTACAATGTAACGATTCAAATAAAAATATGTACACAGAAAACCATACATATATATATGGTTTCTGGAATAAGAGTATAGCACCAGTCCATCTCCTCCCGTGGATGTCGTAAAAGGCGACTACGGGACTCTAAAACCAAACGGATAGGCAGTAGCGTCCCTTCTGTGGAACAACATAATTCTGCGCTCACCAACCCGCCTGCCAAGTGTGGTGAGTAATGGCAAATCCCCCCAAAATAATGACACAGTTGTGGAATTCTTTGGAGGGAGGCCTTTATTCAGCTGTGGACGTCCTTTGGGCAATATGATGATGATGAATGAATATATATAAATATATAATGGGTAGAAAACATATTCGTACCTGCTGCACGTGCGTGCCTGAACAGGTGACAAGTTTGCCATTGGGTATATAAGGTGGGTCAGTGCCTCAAAATGCGAATGACAGTTATAATTTTAACATAAATATATACCTACCTTGTGAACCTGTGGTTTTTCATAAATCCATAATAAAAGTATAGATGTTACGATCACTGTTATTGTAAAAAGTAGATATTTTGTGGAATAAGCATAGGCGTCCAAGAATATACTATACCAACAACCAGTGCCACTCAACATAATTTATTTTTATCAAGTACCTAATAAGATCTGTATCTTACGAAATTTTATTTTATGATCAGTATCGACAACCAACAAACTTATCTAAGTTAAAACGAATCCTAAGTCTTCTGGGAATTAATTGAGCACATTGTTTTCACTTGACGGTTTACTTTGACACAAGGAATATAAACTCCAATGATAAACCAAAGATATAGAATTACTTATGTACATAGATAGAGCCTATTAAGTTGAATAAATTTCCAGTAATAAAGACTTGTCTTCCTAATGTGGTGTCGTAATCCAATGAGGATATCGACATTGACTTTGATAAACATTAGCGTGAGCGTCAGGATGACTGGACCAAAAGAGATTTTGAAAGTTTGAGCAATACCAAGTGTTTGTACCTATTTGGTACTATTTGGTACCAGAAATCAAATAATTTGTACCTCGCTAAAGAAGCAAAACTTTAACGAGGAAAGTAGCCAGCCATTCTGACGTCAGAAATATCAATAGTACCAAATAGGTACAAAAACTTGGTATTGCTCAAACTTTCAAAATCTCTCTTGATCCAGTCATCCTGATGCTCACATATTAGCTACTAGCTTTTGCCCGCGGCTTCGCACGCGTGGAATTTACTAATGTACAGTATCATGTTATTGAAAACATGCAATAATGACCTGAGATTTTATTAGGAACTTGTAATAGGTGTAGACTCTGTAGAGGGATCATGTTATATTTCCCAATGACATGACCCATATACTGCCAAACCATGCGCTCTTGTCTTTTGTTTAGAACCGCTTCTCACAAGGCTTCACACTAGGTGTCATCATCAATTACTTTCATAAAACGTAGCTTGCCCTTTTCCGCCCAGTATTAACAGACCAATCACTCATTATGACGGGAGTCCTCTTTTTCGATGTTGCAAAAGCATTTGACAAAGTCTGGCACAACGGCTTATTATATAAGTTGTATCAACTGTGCCCGACCGTCTTGTTCTCATCATTCGAGACTTCAAGTCAAATCGCAGTTTCCGATACCGAATCACGGGCGCTCTCTCGTCCCCCCACCCCATTAGAGCAGGAGTCCCACAAGGATCCGTGCTAGCCCCATTACTGTTCATACTGTACACCAGTGACATCACCCAAACGACCTGCTATTAATACGACTCAATTAGTACTCTTCGCCGATGACACGGCCATTTTCTACTCCGGTTACGTTCCCGATATAACTTCCCGAGCATAACTAAGATCCTCCAAGCCACAGCCAACGCCTACGGGAGGTGGATTAGGAAATGGCGGATCGAAGTTAACCCCGCTAAAAGCAAAGCCGTCCTCTTTTACAAATTAGGCAACGGCCACCCACGTATTAGGCAGATCTCGATGCTGGGCCAATCGGTTCCATGGGAACCGCACGCCAAGTATCTTGGAGTCACCCTAGACAAAAAACTGACCTTCATTCCCCACACAAAGACGATGCGTGTCCGCGCCACCTTTGTGCTCGGTCGCCTTCACTATATCCTGAATGCTCATAGTAAATTATCCCTTAGAAATAAGGTGAGAATTTACACCACATGCATTCGACCTATCATGACCTATGCCAGCCCAGCGTTCGCACACGCTGAATCCGACTCGCTCCGTAAATTCCAAACCCTCCAAACCCGTTTCGTGCGAAAGGCCACCGAAGCGCCTATCTACATGCGAAATGATCAACTACATTTTGATCTTAACTTGCCGACCATCAGGCAATTTATGAAACAAGCTTTCAAACGCTATCTTGATTCTGCCCTGTCCCACCCTAATCCCCTTGTGGTATCTGCCGTCGATTACCAACCCTCTCGTATCAGTAGAGTACGCCGCCCGAGGCACGTTGTGGTCGATCCAGACGAGAAAATCACGTTAGATCACATAAAGAGACTCGCGTTGTCTCATTCACTTAACACCCGACCGTTTTACCGCCCTCGCCGCCGAGGATGCCCGCCTCACCATCGTCGCGGAGGCCTATCACCGCGTCACCTTCCCGTTTAAGTTAGCACCAGCCCGTGCCGAGCCTGTAGCTTTAAATGTCCCTTAATACAGTTTAAACAATACCGATCCAGCTGTCCACAAAACAATAGCTTGTTATCCCCAGCATTGCCCTAAGCCGAGGTCCGTGTCCCGCAGGGGGCGCCCTTAGGGAAAGCCTAAGCTAAGCCTAAGCAAAAGCTTAAGCCCAGATGGAGGCCTCTTTTGGCTTCGCCAGAAATGACCGGTTAAGCAACCACATTTCCCAGAAACGTATGCGAGAAGCCCAACAAAAAAAAGATAGACCAGTTTGGTGCCCGCCGCTGATGCGAATGGATGTGTATTCTTTGCAGCTACAATCCTTTATTTAAGGATACCAACACAAGTATCGTATCAGGCTTTTTGGCTTAGGGGACACAGCAATTATGAATGCACAATGAGTCGTTCAAAAGAACTTTTGGCACCGAATCAATAGTTTTTCACTAATAAATAGACAAACAAATACTTTATTAAACTACGTCTATTTCATGATGTAAACTTATGCGAAATACAAATGAAAACTCATGACTTAATCTAAAGGGAAGAACTGCTAGCGACATCTGTTGCCTTGAACTCGTGACTTATTGTTTGCACCCATCTCATAATACGCAAAAACATACATCATATATATTAATAAAATATCTGCTAGAGGCCAGACAGAATATTTAATATAGAAGTTGCTTTTTAACAAAATTAAATTAATGCAAAATATAATCCAAAAAGTAAGATTTAGTGTGGTAGGTTTGATCCCGAGAACAAAACAATGACAACCCACGTCTCAATTTAGCAGGCTACGTAACCAATTGCAAAATGTTACGAAATAAGCGTTCTTATTCTTTAAATCTGTCGTTTAGCTCTCTTTATAATAATAATATTAATAATACAGGGCAACTGCCCTGTATTATTAATATTATATGTGGCGAGCTGAATGTGAGTGACGACACTGCGTACCCGAATGCTCCAGAGAGTCGGTCAGGGCCTCGTCTCCGGCTTGCCTTTATTGGTTGGTTGGAGTGGTACCCCATGAGTGCCCTTAGGATTTTCATCTCCGGCTTGCCTTAGTTGGCCGAGCAGAGGGGGGCCGCCAGAGCTATATACTCGAGGGTGGAAGTGTCTAATGGCGTAATAACGGGGAAACCCGCTCCGAGTCTTCGAGACGCGCGATGGTGAAACCGGTGCCGCACCTCTCTACACCCCTAGCCGCTCACACCGGTGTTGCTCCTTGTCGCCTGTAGTGGTGGCCATTTAGGGGGCCCATCTTGTCAGTGGCGAGTCACCGGCTGCCACAGAATCTCACTTTAAAGGTTGAAAGGCAAACGCCGTTGTTTCCGTTTTTAGAAGGATATAATCCATTTAGCATCTATCACAATTGTAGTTTCCATCTTCTACAATAGTTTTACACGTCCGGGGACAATCCGAGACTGCATTTTATAGTGTAGCCATGGAGAGTTCCCAGTTAGTGTCCCATTACATTTTAGATTAAAATTCTCTAAAGGGCCTCTGCGTGTTGGACCCATGTCCCCGCGTAAGCCTACCAAAAGACCGGGTTCCCCCTTACAGGGGATACAAACCCGTGTAATAGAGAGACATGTAGATAATAATAAATGCTCCTTATTGACATGGCCATTAGCCAACAGGTTAAACGTAACCGCATGGATCTGTCGACATGCTGGATAGATTATAAGAAGGCCTACGACTCGATGCCACATACATGGGTCATGAGGGTGCTAGAGTTGTATAAAATAAATGCAACTCTACGCACCTTCCTGTTCGCATGTATGGGGCAATGGAGGACGGTACTTCACTATCCGGGATGTAGACAGCCCCCAACAATTTGCAACTAATAGAGTTACTAAAGGTAACTGAAACTTTTAGTAACTCTTAGATTAAAATACTTACAGAAACTTTTAGATTAAACTACTAAACAACTACTGCGTGTTGGACCCATGTCCCCGCGTAAGCCTATCAAAGGACCGGGTTCCCCCTTACAGGGGATATAAACCCGTGTAATAGAGAGACATGTAGATAATAATAAAAACGTTTATTTCTCATTCACAAAAGTATGGTACATAAAATATTAGCAATAACAAAAACTGTTACTATTCCTCTGTGAAGGACTGGTATCCGTACTAGGTTTCCCTGTATAACAGATTACCAGGCCTCCGGCGTACAGACTATGAACTGTTAATATAAAATGGAACTTGACAAGTACATACATACCTACGTATCGTTGAAATAAGAAAAGTAAAAAATAATTTGTTTTTGTTGTTGAGTCGCGTGTCTGGTTTGTATATCATGGTTTGAATGAGTGTGTTGTGTGCTTCAGTGCGGAATGCGTGTATGGGTGTGTGTGTGTGCGTGTTGTGTGCTTAGCGCGTGGATGAATGTGTGTAGTGTACCGCGTGTGCGTTGAGTGCTAGGATGGGTTTTGGAATCTGTGAGTGTTATTTGCTTAGTGTCAGAAATTAAGTCACCACAGTTAGAATATTCTTCATAACTTCAATACTAGTGTAATCAAGTTGTAGTAGCCAAGTTGTGAGGACTTTTTTACATTTGAGTTTTTTGACCTTGAGTTCAGTTTGTTGTAAAGATAGTTACCGACGAAACCAAAGAACTTTTGGGCAAAACTTGTATTGCAGCATATGGGAGACCAATCAGCGTTTTATTACGTTTGTGAGTCAGAACGGAAGGGTCATAATTTAGAAGTGAGTGCTTTTTAATGACAGTGGATAGAATAAAAAGTTGGCGAACAGTGAGGAGCTGGAAGATATTGTATACATCTTTGGTTGGATGAAAGAATGAGAGGGAGAAGCACACCTTCAATACCGCTCTTTGAGCACGTTCTAGTTTAATCAAATAACTTTTTGAGGAGCCACCCCATAAAGTTATACAATAAGTCAGGAGTGATTGACAAAGAGCAAAGTAGCTTGATTTAATCATGTCGATATCAGCAACATGACGAACATTCTTAAAAACATAGATAAACTTCCTGACTCTGGATGTCAGATGATCTTTAGATATAGCGTGATGGTAATGGATTTTTTCATAATATTCGCTGTAAAACAAAACTTTGTAGGCATATTGTTATACTACTCACGTCCCATGTACAAAAGTGTGATGATTTGAAATCTAGATCCCTCCTTCGACAGTAACTAAAATATAATTTATTCTTAAAGTGGGCAGTATACAAAAAAAAGGTTGGGAACCCCTGATCTATGCCAACAACTTTGAAGCAGTGATGCCAACTTGGGGGTTTTCCCCCTAAATTTCGGGGCAATAATTATTGAAAGGGGCGTTTTTAGGGGCATCCTGCCCCTAAAAACGCCTTCTATGGGGTTTTTTTAGGGGGGAAGGATTATTAAAAACAATTTAAACTAAAAGTTCTTATATTTCTGAACGCTGCCAATTTGCACTTGTTTATATATATTTTTGAACGCAGCCTAGAACGAATGAGCGGTACGCCTGTCGAGTTCATTCCGCGCCGCTCATTCCAAAGAAAATACAAACTACGCTGCTCATTCATTCATTATTTAATTAATGTTTCGCTTTTTTCGTTCGCTTATAATTTCGGCCGAATGAAGTCCACTGCTGGACATAGGCCTCCCCCAAAGATGTCCACAACGACCGATATGGGTGTGTTGTGGGCTCATTGGGGGGTTTTTGCCATAATCGCCACGCTTGGCAGACGGGTTGGCGATCGCAGTTGAGTTGTTAATGTACTTGAAGGACGCTGCTGCCCATCCTCCGGCTAATCCCTTAGTCGACTTTTACGACACCCATGGGAGGAGATGGGGTGGTGGCATTCTGAGCCGGCACCACACGGTTTTCGTTCGCTTGAATTCAATTAAATAGTCTCATTTTTTTGTTTGGGTTCCTTCTATCCTTTAGTTAAAAGAAATAAGTTGGGTGTTATTTAATTTGTTAGTCTCAAGAGTTCTAGAGTTAAGAATTAAGATTGTTCTTTCAGTTTTGGTTCTTGCATAAATTTTAAATATTCAGAAAACATAGATAAAGATACTAGATATAGGTACTAAAAAAATACTTAGGGGATTTTAGGGGGATTTTGAAATAATCTTGGGGGAAAAATTCTGTAGGGGTTGGCAACACTGCTTTGAAGTTTATGGAGGTTGCAGATTGACGTCCAATTTAATAATTATTACACACGGAGATTATACAGAAAATACGATCTATTACGTGCTCAACTCGATAATATTATATTTGCGCAACTGTGCAAAATGGTAAGGTGCAGCGTTATGAACTGTAAAAGTGTTAAAATGGTGAAGATTGCCGGATTAGCTTTTCACTCGTTAGTTTTCGATCATAGCAGTGTTCAAGAGTTTCTACGTAATGTAAAGTAAATGTTCTACTATTTCTAATCAAATAGTCGAAGTCATGTACTAACTAATTAGTTTCATGTGATAAATTTCATGTATCGCAATTTTGCAAGATATTTTTATTTTATAACCTCCATATTAAGGGTTGCCACTTTTTTACGGGGCATTAACCCGTTCATATGGGTAATCCTGAATAATTTACCAATGCCTGTAACTTGCAATATTTTGTAATTAAAGCGTAGTTGTAGAACCTTTTCCATCCTGAGAAAAACCCGTGCCCAGAAGTGTGACGCTAATGAGCCGATTATGTCATTTATGCGTGTGAATCTCTGATAAAAATTTAAAATACTTAGAAATTCTTATTATAAAAATATAAAAAATATTATTGCAGATTTCCAAATGATCTCAAAATACGAAAAACGTGGATTGTTACAACTAGTAGGACAATTAGGGCTCCAAAAGTGTATTCTAGAATTTGTTAGTATGCTTTTAATAAAGCATGATATAAAAAAAGTTTTGCAGGAAGCTATGCCGATGCTGTTCCAAATACGGTAACAGAAATGGATTATATTATGTGAATCTGATTACTGTTACAAAGTTTTTATTCTAATATCACAGCCACACGACGAGTAAAGAGGGAAGGGAAGTAGTCGAAGGAAGAATAGCAGAGAAATTGTGTGGCAACGTTACTCGTCATGCCGCTCGTCATGCTACTCGTCATGACCACCGCTCCCTTTTTTGTCGGTTTTCTTTGCGTGAGTCAAAGGGCCAGCAGTATGAACACGAGTAATCGGCCACATATTCGAGCGAAAGTGCAGTCCGCATCGAGCGCTCGTATCGGTAGCATGTATATTTTAGTAGGTTAGCAGTCATGCTCCTATTTATGAAAAAGTATTCAAATTTATTGGATTATTAGCTGCTGAACTAGCAAATTGGGGTACAGAAATTAAGTATAAATTAAAACAGCGTACGACTCACGATTGTAACAAATTACTATTATATTACTATATTATTTATATACTCTGCTAGGTTGCGTTTGGTGATTTGGATATTATTTTGATTTTATATTTATTGTAACTAATCTTAAGTGTGTGTGCCAGTTCAGAATAGCAGCAATCCACCTCAACCCATGGGTGTCGTAAAAGGCCACTATGGGATTAACCGTAGGATGGGCAGCCTTACTTCGAGTACATTGACAACACAACTGCGATCCAACCCTTCTGCCAAGCTTGGTGATTATGGCTAAACCGCCCACATATAGCACATCCCAGACCGGTTGTTTTCATTCTTTGGGGGAGGCTTATATCCAGCAGGGAACGTCTTACGCCTGAAATGATGAAAATGTTTTAAGTATCAATTTTATTATATACTCGTACATAAGAACCCCTAGTAAACACCCTTAGGACGTATAATTATATTGATACGTTTTATAGCATTTAATATAATTTGCTATGCTATAAAATCAAAGCGCGCACGCTGCCACATTGTTGACCTCCATTGCCGACTGGCGAACACCGAATGCGGCACGTGGCGAGGAGTAGCGCAAGTAGAACAGTGTGTAGTTGCCTATAGCAACATCATGGCAGCACGATGAGCAGAGGGAGGAGCATCGTGTAGCTGCGGCATATTGGTTATTAATTTGAACATAGTAGCTTATATAGTAAGGACGTGCTATGATAATTAACACCAGAGTAGCCACATCCACTGCAACATTAGCGGGAAAATCTCGGAGGTTAACCAAAAACGTGGCCGATTTAGAAAGTGTTCTTACAGAATTGAAACAAAACAAATAGCTTGTTGATGAAGAAGATTGTGAGCTGCTATCAATCCATGATAATAGCTCACTCAAAGGTGGATTTACTGAAAATCGATGTGAATCCATCTACTTGTCGAAAATATTTTCCATTCCTCCGATAGTTTGCATAATGTTTACATTTCATAGTTCAGTGTTCATGCATTTTCGTACGAAACACATTTAACTCTTGTCTTCTGCATCGGTCCACGTTACTTTCTTAATATAAAAGCGTCGACTGCAAGCCTGGATTCTCTAAAGTATCTTTAGAATGTGTAAAGTTATACCTCAGTTTACAGAACCAAAATTGAGAGTAAGAAATATTCATACAAAGTTAGTGCTTTTTCAAAGACAGTAATGTGTTAATATTTTTGTTTGTTTATGAATAAAACTCAATGTCACATCAGTTTCTTTCTATTTTTCATCATAGATACTTGAACTCACCGACCTCATATAACAGATTTCAATATTTATTCTTGTTCAAAGAAAAATAATGGGTAAAATTTCCTTACTTGGTAACCCTAAATAATGGATGTACTTTATTTGTTGTCCCTTTTGGTGACACGGACATCATAGTCTATAGAATACTCAGTTTACGTCTTAAACCTTAAAGCATAATACGAAGTATTTTTCTACTTAGTCTGTAATATTATTCATAGATCGAACTTCAAAACTGACAGGCTTTAAGGCATTAAAGCCTGTCAGTTTTGAAGTTCGATCTATGAATAATATTACTTGGCTTTTTAATTGAAAATAAAGTAATATGTATTTCAGTGTTTTGGTAAAATCAAACATTTAAAGGAAAGAAAGTGAAAGTGTATAATTATGGAAAATCCGTTGTTGCTGCGAACGACGATATAATTTAATTCGCTAACTCAGTAAAAAAAATACTAAAGTCAATTCAGTGTTTTTGAAAAATCTACTTTTGAGGGGGTTAAAGGAGGGGAAGAAAGTTTCATTAAAACCGTCCGTGAAAATGTGTAAAGGTTGAAATCAGTACTATGAAAAAAAAAATCGCCTTCTCGGTATAAAACTTGGATAGACACATTACACCCGTTTTTTAACATTGGCGTAAGTTTATTAATTATTATTACATTACATATAAGCTCGAAGAAGAACTCGGAAGGATAAGGTGGGATATTCTGGGGTTGTGTGAAGTCCGAAGAGAGGGAGAGGACACCGTCACCCTAGAGTCAGGCCACCTTATTTACTTCCGAGAGGGAGACCAGCTATCCCAAGGTGGCGTAGGGTTCCTGGGTGGCGTAGGGTTCCTGGTAAACAAAGCTCTTTCTGACAACGTTGTAGAAATCTCCAGTGTGTCGAACAGGGTAGCGTACCTCGTAATCAAGCTCACCAAGAGGTACAGCCTCAAGGTTGTGCAGGTTTACGCACCGACTTCGACATACTCGGATGAGGAAGTGGAAAATATGTATGATGAGATACATAAGGCCTTACATTTTACCACAAAGGCCCACTACAACGTTGTCATGGGAGACTTTAACGCTAAAGTGGGAGTACAGAATTGCAGCGAGTCGGTAGTAGGATCCCACGGTTTTGGCAGCAGGAATCATAGGGGGCAAATGCTTGTCAACTTCCTCGAGAAAGAGGGGCTTTTCCTAATGAATTCGTTCTTTAAGAAACAGCCCCAAAGGAAGTGGACATGGCAAAGCCCCGACACTATGACCAAAAATGAGATCGACTTCATCATAGCGGACAAGATGCATATATTCAGAGATGTCTCCGCGATCAACCGATTTAACACTGGAAGTGATCACCGACTGGTTCGAGGCACTCTGAATATCGATTATAAGCTTGAACGTGTCCGTTTGATGAAGTCCAGGCTCCGACCTAACTTGCTCCAAACCGTGATGGGATCTGAAACATTCCAGTCAAAACTGGAAGACCGATTCGCTGCCGTGGAAACCACAGAAGACGTTGACCAGACCCTCGAGAATGTGGTAGGAATCCTCAGGGAGGAAGGTACGAGATTTTGCAGAATGCAGCGTAAAGGCAAGAAGTCGAAACTTTCGGAGGAGACTATAAAGCTTATGAAGGAACGACGTGAAAACCCACCAGTCACTTCGTCAGAATACCGGGCACTCAATACAAAAATAAATAAACTGGTACGACGTGACCTCAGGCGCTCCAACACTCTTTCTATAGAAAGGGCGATTGAGCAGAACCGGGGGTCGAAAGTGTTCGTCCAGAGTCTTGGGAGAAGCCACCTGACGAAGTTGACTACAACAGGAGGGGACGTCGTTGTTTCAAGGCCGGAGGTCCTTTTGGAAGTTGAAGACTTCTACAGCCAGCTATACGCTTCGCATGCTTCTCAACCTGACCCCGAAAATGAGGATTCCAGGGCCACATTGATCCGCCACTTCACTGAGGACCTGCCAGAGATCAGCCTAGACGAAATTGTGCTGGCTCTTAAACAGCTTAAAAATGGAAAAGCCCCTGGGGAGGACGGAGTTACAACGGAGCTCCTAAAAGCTGGTGGTAAGCCTGTACTAAAGGAGCTCCTGAAAGTTTTCAACTCTGTTCTCTTTAATGGGCGAACTCCAGAGGCGTGGAGTAGGAGCATCGTCGTTTTGTTCTTCAAAAAGGGTGACAAGACCCTTTTGAAGAACTATCGACCTATTTTGCTCCTAAGCCACGTCTACAAGCTGTTTTCAAGAGTCATCACAAATCGTCTTGCGCGATGACTCGACGAATTTCAACCCCCGGAACAGGCCGGGTTTCGAGGAGGGTATGGCACCATAGACCACATTCACACAGTGCGGCAGATTATACAGAAGTCTGAAGAGTATAATCAGCCCCTGTGCTTAGCGTTTGTGGACTATGAGAAGGCCTTTGACTCGATCGAAACCTGGTCCATTCTGGAATCCCTGCAACGATGCCAAGTCGATTGGCGATATATCCAAGTGTTGAGATGTCTGTACGATACCGCCACTATGGCCGTCCAAGTACAGAACCAGCTGTCTGAGCATATCCCCCTGCATCGAGGTGTGAGACAAGGGGACGTTATTTCCCCCAAATTGTTCTCAGATGCATTGGAGGATATGTTTAAGACGCTGGACTGGAAAGGACGTGGCATAAACATAAATGGCGAGTACATCTCACACTTGAGATTTGCAGACGACATCGTCATAATGGCCGAATCGTTGCAGGATCTAAACCAAATGCTGAACAGTCTAGCTGATTCTTCTCAACGCATCGGTCTCCGGATGAACTTGGATAAAACCAAGGTCATGTTTAACCAACATGTGGTTCCGGAGCCGATTGCGGTACACGACAACACTCTCGAAGTTGTTCAGGAATATGTTTACCTCGGGCAAACCCTGCAGTTGGGTAGAAACAGCTTTGAGAGAGAGGCCAATAGAAGAATACAGCTAGGCTGGGCGGCATTTGGGAAATTACGTCGAGTATTCTCGTCATCTATTCCACAGAGCCTAAAGACTAAAGTCTTTAACCAGTGCGTTCTACCCGTCATAACATACGGTGCCGAGACGTGGACACTCACGGTAGGGCTGGTCCACAAGTTTAAAGTCGCTCAGCGGGCAATGGAGAGGGCTATGCTCGGAGTCTCTCTGAAGGATAAAATCAGAAATGAAGTGATCCGACAGAGAACCAATGTTATCGACATAGCTCATAGGATTAGTAAACTGAAGTGGCAGTGGGCTGGCCATATTAGTCGTAGAACCGACAACCGTTGGGGAAAACGTGTACTTGAGTGGAGACCGCGTCTTGGTAAACGTAGTGTAGGACGCCCTCAAGCTCGGTGGAGTGATGACCTGCGCAAGGTGGCTGGCAGTAGCTGGATGAGAGTAGCCGAGGATCGCGATCAGTGGCATGCACTTGAAGAGGCCTATGTCCAGCAGTGGACTGCGATAGGCTGATGATGATGATGATTAATCGTGTAGTTAAAAAAAATGTTCAAATTTAAAGTAAAACATAATTAATTCCGTGTGGTCGATCCGGATTAAGAATATAGCACCGCTCCATTTCCCCCGTAGATGTCGTAAAAGGCGACTAAAGTATTCTAAACCAGAGGGATGGGCAGCAGCGTCCCTTCTTTCGAACATTAGCCATACTGCGTTCACCAACCCGCCTGCCAAGCGTGGTGAGTACTGGCAAATTCCCCCCAAAATGATGACACAATTGTTGAAATCTATGGGGGAGGCCTTTGTTCAGCAGTGGATGTCTTATGATGATAATAAATTATGGCCACCTTTATACAAAAAATATTATTGTTTAGGTACTGTTTGAATTGTCCTACGATTTCGGACTTCGCGGAAATTCCACTTTGTCGCCGCTCGCTCTCACTACTACCAACGCCATCTTACGATCGTCGCGGAGGCAATTTTGACAGCGAAAAGAAGCCGTTGAAAGAATCCTTTGAACACTCATAATTTTTCCTCGCCACGATAACGACATGTATTTTATATTTTGATTTCAATAAACGATTTAGCAAGAAAGTGATTGCTTTAATCATTGAAAGAAGCTCGAAGCCCCCGTTTCTCAACAGACTGTGTTACCGTATTGCGTAAACTTTTATAAAAAATTAACTGCAATATTTAGCCACATTGTTTTCCTGGCAACATTATTCATCGATTCCGCCGTTTTTTTAGGTTGAAAGAGCTACCACTATCAAAATATTCGTGTCTTATCTTGCAGAGCATTACTATCTACTTTTGAATCAATTACATGTTTATGGACTTTCTGCTGATAGTTTTACATTTCTGTTTATCCCATTATTGAAATGATAATAATAACATCGTTAAATCAAAGTTGAAAGGCAGACGCCGTTGTTCCCGTATTTATTAGTCTTTTTATTCCATGTAACACCCATTGCAATAGACCTTATCGTTATAGTTTCCATCTCATACAATAGCCTTACACCACCGGGGACAATCCATGACTTCATTTTATAGTGCAGCTATGGAGAGTCCCCGGTTGGTGTCCCATTACATTTTAGATTAAAATTCTCTAAAGGGCCTCTGCGTGTTGGACCTATGTCCCCGCGTAAGCCTGTCAAAAGACCGGGTTCCCCCTTACAGGGGATATAAACCCGTGAAAAGAGAGACATCGTTAAAATATTAATTTAATTATTATTTTTTATTATATATATTATTAATCGCAGCATTCTTTGTTCTATTGTTGAACTACACGCCGTTTTAGACTGGTAAACATGAAAACGTTACCTCCATTTTGTTTGGTTACGTATACATGGGCTGTCAAAGATACAAAATATACTCCATCTACGCAAAATGGTTATGTAAAGGCGATTACGTATGCTTAAAAAGCATGACATATATATGTGGGTATGTGCAATGTGTTCTATTAATACTTTGTTATGCTTTTGATTTTTTGTTGGTCTATTTTTATTTATTTGAGTAATTTTATGCGCTTATATACGCTCTAATATAAATACATTTAAAGGTTTGTTCATCATTTTTTTCATCATTTCGGCCGAATAAAGTCCACTGCTGAACAGACCTCTCCCAAAGATCACCACAACGACCGATATGGGTGGGTAGTGTGCTCAGTGGGGGGTCTTGCCATAATCACCACGCTTGGCAGACGGGTTGGCGATCGCAGTTGAGTTGTTGTGTGCTCGTGTGTGGACGTTGCTGCCCATCCTCCGGTTAATCCCTTAGTCGACTTTTACGACACCCACAGGATGAAATGGGGTGGTGGCATTCTGAGCGGGCACGACACGGCAAAAAAAAATTTTTTTGTCAAATATTATTACTAATACCGTACCTCGTGATTTTCTTTAGTCTGATTGTCAGCAGTAAACTATATGTCGCTGATTACTTATCGGTCTTTTTATGTACTATTTAAATTAAGATTTACGTTTCCATTGTTTAACAACTCCACTATCCATCTTTGTAAATGTCTCATTTTTAAAATTAATAACTAGATATTAATTTAAAAAACAAAAGATAATTGTAATTTTTCGACCAGAAGTTTAGAATCAAAATTTACGATACAAAATCATGCGTCATCAAATAGTTTATTTCAGCATGTAGAGTCGAAACTAAGTGAAGGTGATATTCCCTAATAGAGCGGCCAGGATACTCTTTAGTAGTGACGTCACCGCACCTTACTCTTCAGATACACTTGCAGATGTGGAGAGTAAACACCCGGCCCCAGCGGATGACCTCTCCTTCCTTGACCTCCGAATATACACAAACTTATAATTTCAACCCGCCAATTGGTCGCAGCCATAGGCTCATTCAGGAGCGGTTCGGCCGGAGGCCTCGACGGCTTAACACCGCAGCACCTGGTTCAAGCGCCGGGGAAGCTGGTGAGTAACTCTTAAAGGAGCTTACTGCTCTGACCCATCTGATGCTCTCCGGCAATTTGCACGAATCCGTCATTGATACCTTGTACGGGGCCAATTTATGTGCCCTTTTTTTTATATTTTTTTTTTTTATTTATCCGGTGGAAATACCTCATGTACTTCCTTCGCCCCGGGAAAGAGCGAAGGGGCATGCCGGACTCTTACCGGCTAAAACCACCGGAGTGATCATCTTCGGCACCGAAGGGAGGCTCCAGGAACTCGAAAGATCTCCATCTAGAGCTTCCCATTGGTGCCACGCCTTTAGGCACATCTCGGAGGGGATGACTGTAAAGCGGTCATCCCCTCTAGTGGAGGGAAGGCGACTATAAAGAGGCCACCCACCAGGCATCTTTCGAGGGGATTGTAAAAGATTCCCCCGAAGCCTCACTATGCGCTGTGCTGCGCACACAGCGGTACGTGACCACATGCACACCGCTGTCTTCCCGGGGGTCGCTCGGTATGAGCACGCAAATTTCCTAATAAGCGCTCGCGACCCCCAAGGCTCCCTGTCATATAAAGACGACAGAGGGGCTCAGGCGTGTTGGACACAGGCACCACGGCGGTTGTTACCCCGGCTCCATGTCCTCCTCCTCCGAGCGGGATCGGCCCCCTCCCGACCCCGCTCTGCGACCTCCTTTTGGAGCATTACGCTCTCACAGAAGGAGACCACAGCACTCCAATTTTCATGCTCTGCCAGCATAGCCGACACTACTGCCGGCAAAGAGAGATCTTGCCCGATCCGATCGACCAGGATCCGCCGCTCGGCAGTCCACGCAGGGCACTCTCCGAGCGTGTGCTGTGCGGTATCCTGATCGTCTCCACAGTGGTGGCACTGCGCCGTGACCTCGCGTCCTATCCTGTGCAAGTACGCACCGAAACAACCGTGTCCGGTGAATACCTGCGTCAGGCGGAATGTGACGCGCTCGCTTCTTTGGAGCCAGGCTCCGAAGAGTGGCAAGACAGCCTCGACGACGCGCTTTTGCGCATACTGTGGCAGCATGAGCCGCTCGCGCCATAGCTCAAGTGCACGCCGCCGAGCCTGCCGCCTCAAACTTTCGAGCGCCCCTGAAGGCACGCCTTCACCGCTCTGGTGGAGGGAGCGTGTTTGGTGATACACCCACGCATCCATCTCCACCAGGATATCAAAAGGCGGAAAGCGCGCCAACAGAGTTGCCGCCTCAAAGGACACCGTTCGGTATCCTCGTGCGATTTGTATAGCCGCTCTACGCTGCAGACCGTGAATCTTGGTTCTGCAGCGCCGGACACCCGAGAGTCGAGATGACCAGACAGGCGCCCCGTAGAGGCGGCGAACTTCTTCGCAAGGTCCCCCGAGATTGGGCAGTAGACGGTGCAAGGCACCCACTATCCTTTCGACCCGGGGGACTAGACGCTCGAAGTGCTCCTCGAAGCCCCAGCGACTGTCCAGGGTGAGCCCCAAGTACTTCATGTACCGGCCCACTCTGATTGGCGCGTCACCAACGCGTATCCACGAACTGGGAGGCTCCCTGCTCCGTGGCAGTTTGTGGAACCATAGCGCCTCGGTTTTATGAGGCGCTATCTGCAAACCCAGAGCGTGGATTTCGGCCACGACAATTGCCACCGCTTGCTCGGCAAGCCGGATGGTTCCCTCGAAGGACTCCCCGCTGGCCAACACCAGAGTGTCATCAGCGTAACAGACTAAGCTGACGCCAGCGGGGAGAACGACACGCAGGACCGTATCGTAGGCGAGGTTCCACAATAGGGGGCCAAGAACTGACCCCGGATGGTTCCCTAGACTAAGCTGACGCCAGCGGGGAGAATCGGTCTGGACCTAAACTTCTCTAAATGCGAAATTTCTTTACCTAACAGTACAGACAGCCGTGTGGTGCCGGATCAGAATACCACCACCCCATCTCCTCCCGTGGGTGTCGTAAAAGTCGACTAAGGGATTAGCCGGAGGATGGGCAGCAGCGTACTTCGAATACATTAACAACTCAACTGCGATCGCCAACCCGTCTGCCAAGCGTGGCGATTATGGCAAAACCCCCCATTGAGCCCACAGCACAGCTATATCGGTCGTTGTGGTGATATTTGGGGGAAGCCTGTGTCCAGCAGTGGACTTCATTCGGCCGAAATGATGATGACAGATAGACAATCAGCCTTACAATTTTTTTATGCAATAGCTCCCAATATCAAAATTATTGAAAAATAAACTCTTCACCTCCTAGGGTCCCCGATCCTAGAGGAATCCTTTTCATCTTTCATAGAGGAAAAAATACAAAATTTCAGTGACATATCGGAAAGATTTATCAAAATTAATATACATTCGGCTTTTATTTTAATTAGGTACTGCTGTTTCGGCCCAAAATTCATATACAGCCACAACTTTTAGATAAAATAGACATCATTATCCGGGATACATTACCTTCAGTCTTAAATGTGGCTCTTGACGACCGAGCTTGGATACAAGCCTCACGGCCCATGGGTATGGGCGGCCTCAGCGTCCGCAAAATTTCTAGTATAAGTTGTCCTCGGTCCACAGTACTGAGAAATTAACCAGGAAAATCTTACAATCCATACTGGTTGATTTTGAGGTACCGTGCATGACTGATGCTGTGAACGCTTGGAAAATTACTTGCCCGAATACGGTTTTGCCCGTCAATCTTTCTTCCCAGAGACAATGGGACGAGCCGCTCTGCAGTTTGGTACGGAATTAATTAATCAGTGCGTCCACTAAAGCAGTAGAGCGTGCTCGTCTACTTGCTGCGGGTGAATGGAAGTCGGGACTCTGGCTTCAGGCACTCCCGTCGCCCAACCTAGGCACTATGTTGGACGATAGCACTTTTCGGCTCGCTGCAAGCCTACGTTTAGGTGTTCCTTGTGTTGCTCCTCATCGATGTCACTGCGGTGAAGCTGTCGACCGCCTCGGACACCATGGCCTATCTTGCTGTAAAAGTGCAGGTCGCATAGCACGGCATATGGGCATGCCGTGCTATGCGACCTAATGGTATTATGGTATATGATATTATTCGTCGTGCTCTTGCCACTGCCGGCGTGCCAGCTGTTTAAGAACCCAATGGCTTGGCACATAACGATGGCAAAAGACCAGACGGTATGTCATTACTGCCATGGAAGATGGGTAGGCCTTTGGTGTGGGACGCAACTTGTGTCGACACCCTTGCTCCATCCCATCTTCCAAGCACGGCAGGCTGTGCTGGCACTGCTGCATCTGCAGCAGAGACCCTCAAATGGCGCAAATACAATAACCTAATAGGTAGTTATTGTTTTGAGCCGTTTGGGGTCGAAACGCTTGGGTCATGGGGTCCGAGTGCACGTCTGCTTTTCAAAGATATAGCTAGACGGTTAGTCGATACTTCACGTGATCAGAGGGCTGGCATTTTGTTTGACCAAAGAATAAGCATTGCCATTCAACGTGGCAATGCTGCCAGTCTTCTGGGAACATTACCTGCTGATAGCGATGAGGAGGAGTACTTCGACGCCTAAATGCGTGTGCAAGTTTTATAATTTTTTTTTTAATTATTATCATTTAGTTTATTGGTTAATAATCTGTATGTATTTAGTTTTAATGTGTATATAGATATTAATTTCCTTTTACCTAGCTAGTTTTTACTAAAGTATTTTAGCTCTATAAATAAAAAAATATACTATAACCTAAAAACTATTTCACGACAATGCGGAAAATAGAAAATAACAAAGCTTAGTTGCCCAATGTTAACAAAGTGTATAATTATGTTTTTACAGAATCAAAAATAATTAACGCATTAACTTGTGTAGGGTTTTTAAAACATTATTTCATTATTATTGGAACTAAAAAAAAGTAATAAAAACATGGTAAATATCCCGTTTTTAGTTCCAATAATAGTGTCAGTGACCATGTCAGTTTAAAAACTTATATTATTTCATGATTCAAAATTGTCACGATTCGCGTCGAAAGTGGACCGCCGCTGCTTGAGGCCATACTGGCTGTCGGCCAGGTCGGGACCAACCCGCGACAATTGCTCAACGAGTCTACGTGAAATTATTCTGTCAAATAGCTTTGAAGCCTCGCCGAGCAGGCAAATGGGACAGTACGCAGGAGACTCCACGGCCCTTCCTGCCTTCCTCAAGAGAACCAATCCGGCTTCCTTCCAGCCGGACAGGAACACGCTGTGACGGAGGTAGCTGGTGAACCGCCGTCTTTAGCGGCGCGATTGCGAGCCTTCAGGCAGCTAATGGCTCGATCCAACTCTTCTTCCGAAACCGCCAATTCCTCAACCTGCATTTAACAGACGTAGAAACAGCCCGATTAGTATATTTTGGTTACTTTCATAGTGTAATGTCGTACGGTATTCTGTTGTGGGGGAATGCTGCTAATATTAAAACTATTTTTGTGCTGCAAAAACGAGCTATTCGGTCAATTTATAAGTTAAGCTCTAAATATTCACTTAGGGAGAAATTTAAAAAGATTAATATAATGACCGTTCCATCTCAATAAATTTACGAAAATGTTTTGTTTGTTCATAAAAATATATTTCTCATTGCAAAGAACAGTGATACCCATAGTATTAATACTAGGAACAAACACAAACTCGTTGTTCCTGCCACTAGGCTCCAGAAAATAAGCAAATCATTTAAATGTCAATGTGTACGTTTTAACAATAAAATCCCGAAGCCATATTCAAAAACTAAGCGTTAATAAATTCAAGTCCACTATAAAACAGAAGCTGTGTAGAAAAGCTTTCTATAACGTAACAGACTATATGGACGACAAAAATGCTTGGGATTGAGCTGCTCTGATGTGCATAGGCTTATATTGACATTCCTGGTATCTCTGTATCTAAAACCAGTACTTTTAACTAATTTGACATCTAAATTGCACCATTTCTTCTTCTTTTTCTCTTAGATTATGGCTTCTGTAGAATATCTTCCACAATTTCGCCAATGTCAAGTATAAGGCAACGTCGTACGGTATTTAGATTGATGAATCTTTACACATTCATAAAATACTTTTCCAAAATGAAAAAAAATCTTAAAAAATATGTCGGTAACGTCGTACGGATCAATTATAATGGATTATATTAATTCATATAATGACATTTCATAATTCTATATGACATTATGTTATTTATTTTTAATGTTATTTTTACGTTCATTTAATGCATTTAGATTTGATACTGTAATAGTGCGAGCACCATGTGGGCGATTCAATTATTTTGTTTTATTGACGTGATATTTGTCTGGCAGTTTAGGTATGTCATGCTCACTCAACTGTCCTGCTTACGGTGGCGTTGTGTGTCGGGTCGCTAAGTTTCCCTACAATATGGTTCAGCTGAGCGACGCTGATGCATGCGTCATGTTCGTGAACGAGTGCCGTCTGTTGGGATTGGTCACCTTAATGCTGTCATGACAATTGAATCAAAAACTTTGGTTAATATTCAAATCAACCTTGTTTAGTGTAGACTTTTTAAGAAGTTTAGACTCTTTCCTCCTGTATTGTTTCCTTACATTACCATCATTTAGAGAACGTTGTACCAATATGATTTAAAAAGAGTAACCATGGAGTTTCTTGCCCGTTCTTCTCCATAGGAAATCTACACCTTGGAACGAGGCAACTAAAGTCTTGACTATTCATAAGTGCCTATAAATGGTTTTACCTGAATAAAAATATTGTTATCTTATCTTATCTCATATGCATGGGCATAGATGGGTCGCAAATCGACATCATCGCTCGCCGATACCCTAGGACGCTTCCTTTTCTGGATCGGGCAAGATCCTTTGGTTGACCTCAGACCACGCCATGTCGTTGGCAGCTGCGAAGAGCATCTCTCGGTCGAGCTGTGTGAGGGCTTTGCGCAACGACGGGCTAGAACCTGGGCTGTTTGGGCCGGGTGGGCGGAGGGCCACATCGAATAATGTGGCGGTGGTCCGACAATGTGACCACCTCCTCGACCACCCGCCAGACCGATACCATGCGGGCCACGCGAGAAGTCACCCATGTAAGATCAACGACCGACTCCCCCTGCCACCTGACCCCGGAATCAACAATCTGAGGTCAAGTAACGCCGCGCAGTCTGCAAAGTCCTCCCCCTCGGCCTATCCAAGTGGTTGCCCGAAGTTCTGGAGTGAGCGTTATAGTACGGGGAGAGCATTTATTCATCTATCGTGCCGGGTCGTTTTTTTTATTTATTTTTTTATTGATCCGGTGGAAATACCTCATGTACTTCCTTCGCCCCGGGAAAAGGCGAAGGGGCATGCCGGACTCCTACCGGCTAAAACCACCGGAGTGATCATCGTCGGCACCGAAGGGAGGCTCCAGGAACTCGAAAGATCTCCATCTAGAGCCACCCATTGGTGCCACGCCTTTAGGCACGTCTCGGAGGGGATGACTGTAAAGTGGTCATCCCCTCCAGTGGAGGGAAGGCGACTGTAAAGAGGCCACCCCCCCAGGCATCTCTCGAGGGGATTGTAAAAGATTCCAGTCCAGTCCAAGATCAGTCAAATTAATTAAAAAGTACTGGTTTTAGATACATGTACATGGAATGTCAATATAAGCCTATGCATATCAGAGCAGCTCAATCCCAAGCATTTTTGTCGTCCATATAGTCTGTTACATTATAGAAAGCTTTTCTACACAGCTTCTGTTTTATAGTGGACTTGAATTTATTAACGCTTAGTTTTTGAATATGGCTTCGGGATTTTATTGTTAAAACGTACACATTGACATTTAAATGATTTGCTTATTTTCTGGAGCCTAGTGGCAGGAACAACGAGTTTGTGTTTGTTCCTAGTATTAATACTATGGGTATCACTATTCTTTGCAAAGAGAGAGATATTTTTATGAACATACAAAACATTTTCGTAAATGTATTGAGATGGAACGGTCATTATATTAATCTTTTTAAATTGCTCCCTAAGTGAATATTTAGAGCTTAACTTATAAATTGACCGAATAGCTCGTTTTTGCAGCACAAAAATAGTTTGAATATCGGCAGCATTCCCCCACAACAGAATACCGTACGACATTACACTATGAAAGTAACCAAAATATACTAATCGGGCTGTTTCTATGTCTGTTAAATAACGAATTTTCATTACCGCGTATGCTGCAGAGCTAAGCTTTTTCGACAATTTAAGAATGTGTGGGCCCCACTGCAGCTTAGAATCTAAAGTAATACCTAAAAACACTGCGGTGTCCACAAGATCCAACTCCACGCCATTCATTAATACACTGGTGTTCACCGTTTTAACATTAGGTGTTGTGAATTTCATACATTTAGTTTTTATCATCATTCAAGACTAAATTGTTAACATTAAACCAGTGGACCACTCTAGAGATAGCGTTATTTACATCGTCAGATGCCAGATGTTGGCGTTTAAGCAATTTCTTGATCAATATTTCGTGGAGAACACAATCAAATGCCTTAGACAAATCACAGAAGATGCCCAAGGCATCATGTGAATCCTCCCAAGCGCCGAAAACATGTCCTAAGAGTTCAACACCAGCATCAGTTGTTGAACGACCCTTTGTAAATCCAAATTGTTTGCAATGTAATAATTGATACTTATTAAAAAAGGCTTGTAATTGAATCAACATCAATTTTTCAAAAAATTTACTAAATGTAGGTAGCACTGAAATAGGTGTAAAATTACTAGGGTCAGATGTACTACCTGATTTAAACAAAGGAATTATTTTACTATTTTTCATAAGATCAGGAAATTTTCCACAGTCAATACATTTATAAAAAATTAGAGCTAATTCAGGTGCAACAATGTCAATAATTGATTTGGCTACGTTAACAGAATTTCCCCACAAGTCTGCAGTTTTTTTGACATTTAGAGTGTTAAAGGTTCTTATTATATCTCTAGAATTAACATGAACCATTGTACTCTATAACCTAAGTGATACTTTTTATTGTATTTTGAATAACTGGTGTACATCATCATATCAGCCACAGGACGTCCACTGCTGAACAAAGGCCTCCCCCTTAGATTTCCACAACGAGCGGTCACATACCGCTCTCATCCAACGACTCCCAGCGACCTTCACCAGATCGTCTGTCCACCTCGTTTATTTTTTTGGTGTACAATAAAGAATATAATAAATAAATAAATAAATAAATGAACGAATTGAAATTCGTTACTGCAAAAATTTACATTTTGTTTAAGTAAAGTTTCTGCTACAGTAGGGGAAGAGTTTAATGATTTAGTAGTTGAAATGGGAATGTCAGTAAAAAAATGTTCGAAAGCCATAGCTACTTGTATATCTGACTTAATTATTTTATCGTCAATAAATAAGCTATAGTCACCGTTCCGGCTACTAACTTTTCCAGTTTCACTACTAATAACATTCCAAGTCATTTTAACTATGTCATTACTATTTTTAATTTTTGAACCCAAATAACGAGATTTTGCTATATGACAAATTCTTTTAAATAATTTAGAGTAATTTCTAACGTAAAGATTAAATTTATCAGTATTAATATATTTTCGTTCATCATATAGCTCATAAAGTCTCTTTCTACTTATATGAAATCCAACAGTAGCCCATTCACTAAAGGTTGCATTGCCATTAACCGTGATCGTCTTGGGGATAAAAGTTGCATTGAATTCTTTACAGTATATATTAAAAAAGTCATTATATAGTTTATTTGGATTATTGCTGTATGATAAAAAAGGTATTTTATTTACTACTGAGTCTATTTCTAAATCTTTCCAAGCGACTCGCGGTTTTTGGATTAACAGTAATATGCTTCTTAGCCACGTTATTCCTTTTGTTCATTATGGTAATCTGCTGTCCACAGTGGTCAGAGTCCAATAAGTTAATAACTTTTTTGTAGTGTGGTATAACATTTGTATAAATGTTATCTAAGCATGTGGCTGTAGTTGAAGTAATTCTGGTAGGCTCCAGAAATAAGTTAACAAGATTGTATGACTGAAAAAGGCTTTTGATGTTTGCACTTGAATTTTAATCTTCTAGTAAATTAACATTAAAATCACCGCATGTGATAATGGTTTTATTCAAATTAGACATTTTATATAATACTTCATCCATAACTGTTTCACCGTGTTTCTGCCGTGTGGTGCCGGCTCAGAATGCCACCACCCCATCTCCTCCCATGGGTGTCGTAAAAGTCGACTAAGGGATTAGCCGGAGGATGGGCAGCAGCGCCCTTCGAGTACATTAACAACTCAACTGCGATCGCCAACCCGCCTGCCAAGCGTGGCGATTACGGCAAAACCCCCCAATGAGCCCACAACACATCCATATCGGTGGTTGTGGTGATCTTTGGGGGAGGCCTGTGTCCAGCAGTGGACTTCATTCGGCCGAAATGATGGTGATGAATGAACTGTTTCAAAAGAATCATACAATGCTGAAGGAGGAGGAGGATTGGAGGAGTGATACACTTAACAAAATAAACCGCTCCAATTCTACACAGGCTACGTGGGCGGCACTGAAAATTTCGGGAATCAAGGAAGTGACACAACATTACTATTTAAAAATGTATTTATTGCTTTTCGAAGTATTCTCCGCGAAATTTGACACATTTTTCCATACGATGGAACCAATCATTGAAGCAACCATTCCATTCGGAAGTTGGGGTCATCTTCGGCACCTAAGGGAGGCTCCAGGTCCTCGTATGATCACACTAGAGCCGCCTACTGGTGCCACGCCTATTGGCACATCTCGGAGAGGGTGACTGTAAAGCGATGGTGGGGGGGTGCCAGGGGGATTGTAAAGGATCCCCCAAAGCGTCCCACGGCAGCGCGTGACCACATGCGTGCTACCGTCTTCTCTTGGGTCGCTTGGTGTGAGCACGCAGATTCCCCAATCTACGCACCCGCGAACCCAGAGGTCCCCCACCTTATAGCAACGGCAGGGGTTTTCAGGCGTATCGGAATTAGGCGCCAGGGCGGTTGTTACCCCGGCGCCGTCTCCTTCTTCTTCGAGCGGGATCGGCCCTCTCCCGATCCCGCTCTGCGGTCTCCTTCTGGAGCATGACGCTCTCACAGAAGGAGACCACTGCATTCCAGTTTTCGTGCTCTGCCAACATAGCCGACACTACTGCTGGCAGAGAGAGATCTTGCCCGATCCGATCGACCAGGATCTGCCGCTCGGCGGCCCACGCAGGGCACGCCTCGAGCGTGTGCTGTGCAGTATCCTGGTCGCTATCACAATGGTGGCATTGTGCCGTGGCCTCACGTCCTATCCTGTGCAGGTACGCACCGAAACAACCGTGCCCGGTGAGCACCTGCGTCAGGCGGTAGGTGACGCGCTCGCTCCTTTTGAGCCAGGCTCCAAAGAGCGGCAGGATGGCCTCGACTACGCGCTTGGTCGCAAATTGCATCCTTACAAGTGCGCGTCGCCGAGCCAGCCGCTTCAGCCTGTCCAACGCCCCTGGAGGCACGTTTTCGCCGCTCTGGCGGAGGGAGCGTGTCTGATCGTAGACCCACGCATCCATCTCCGCCAGGATGTCAAAAGGCGGAAAATGCCCCAGGAGGGTTGCCGCCTCGTAGGAGACTGTTCGGTAACCTCGTGCGATCCGAATAGCCACTCTGTGCTGCAGACCGTGAATTTTGGTTCTGCAGCGCTGGGCGCCTGATAGTCGAGCTGAACATACAGGCGCCCCGTATAGGACCACGGACCACACGACTCCTCCGTAGAGACGGCGAACTTCCTCACATGGTCCCCCGAGATTGGGCAGCAGCCGGTGTAGAGCACCCACTACCCTCTCGACTCTCGACATTTTGTGGCCCTGGCCGCCACATCCGAAGCACCGGTCGCTCCGGTCAACCCCCCCGTGTTTGGTGCACCGGAGGCGCACATGCCCGAGTTCGAGGCATCGGAAGCACTGTAATGGCCGTGCTGCCAACACCTCGACCCTAGCCGACGTCCAACCGACGCAAATGCGGCAGGTAGACGCCAGCTTCTTGGCTCTCCAGTGGGATCCGGACCCAGACCGTGCCCAAAGACATCGGTGAGCGACGAATTTCGCCCACCCTGACATCCTCTGGCAAACACGCCGTCGCAACCACTATGGCATCTGCGATCTCCGCTTTAGTGACGGCGTCATCCAGGTCCAGTACCCTCAGCTCCGCCATTTTAATCGGACGTGCAATATGCACGTCAAATATGGGGGTGAGCACCTCCCGCATTTTGCGTGCCAGGCTATCTGCCTTGGCACCGCCATCCTCGCCAGCGACGGAAAACACCATTCCGCCGCTGACTGACCTCTTGATGGTCACGGTGTCCGGACCAATGCCGTGGTCGGCGAGCTTAATATTTCGCCGAGCCACCGCCATGACTTCACCCAACCTTGTGTCGGGTGAGCCCTCGGGCACCGTGACCGTTATGGCGGCCGATGCGGGAACCTTGGGGAGGTTGACTTTCCCCTTCCTTCCTCTCTTTCCGCCCCGTTTTCCGCGTTGTCTCTCTCCATTCTGGGGAGAAGATTGCGCAGGCTGTGCAACTGCGGGTTGTTGGGCCTGAGAAGGCCGGGGCTGCCGCTTCTTTCTGCCCGCAATGGACCACCCCTCAGTGGTGTCCATTGCGGACTGCGAGGACTCGGGCTCAGTGGCTGCTGGCTGGGTTGGCGCGGATCCAGTGGTCGCCACAGCCCCGTCAGCTGTCGCCTGCTGGTCGGATTTTCCGGTCCTCTTTGCCACACCACGACCCTCGCTCTTCCCTTTCGATAGGGCTGGTGCGGTACTTTGCACCTTAGCGGGGGCCGCAGCCTTCGCCGCGCTCTTCGTCGCCCCAGCAACGGCCGCATACGTGGCCGTCTGCAGCTGTCGGGAATCAGTGGTGGGCGCAGGCGTTTCTCCGGCGGGAGCCGCACCGCTAGGGCCGCCAGTTTGGCGTCCATCCCCCCGACTTCGAGGACAATGGAGCGCCTAAACTCCGCCTCTACATCCGGCGGCAAGAATGCCGGAGCGACACAATCCTTAGGCCTCGCAGTACCGTTGCCCTGACGACGAAGGAGACCCACCTCCGTCGTCAGTTTCGCTATCTGCGCCGAGAGGCTGGCGAGTTGAGAGCGCAACTCAGCGTTCTCCCTCTCCAGCCTTTCGACGTTCGATTCCTTTCCGGCCTTTTTGGCCGACCTTTTGGCGTCGGGGGATGACCCGACTGACACCTTCGGAAGGGTCCGCTTGCGGCCCTCTGCACCTAACACCATGTTGAGTGAAGCGTGCGAACCCCGAGGGTCCAAGGACTCCTCGGAGTCCCTCACCCCACCCATCAGCAACGGCGTACGTGGACGCGGCAGTGACGCGACCGCACGCTGGGCACGCGCTCTGGCGCGCAAGTTACGCGCGCTGACGCGCAAGTTACGCGCACTGCGCGTCCAGGTACTTGAACCGGACACGGAGCCGACATCCGACTCCATGTCCATCTGGACGCTGTCGGACTCCGACAGCGAACCAACCCTCTCACCTCCCACCTTCTCTGCCTCCACCTTCTTCTATTTTAAGTTTATTTAATGTTTCCATGTCTAGACCCACGAGTATGGGGGAAATAAATGGTCGACCCGGGCAGTGCCCCCTGTACCCGGGCAAGCGTATCCCATCTTCAGGTTCCGCCAGTCTTGGGGTTGCGTGCTCGCGACTGAACTTCCCATCAGCCATGCACCGCACGCAAAGCTTGGGTTCGGGGAATTTTTATAGAGGCCTTCTTCCTCGCGATCCGGGCAGTTAAGCCAAGATCCTCGGTCCCGTTCGAAGCCGCGAGACGGGACCACGACACTCCAACCGAGGTTACGATATCGACGGTGGCAGGGAAGGGGATTCCTCCCACTACCTGCTCGGGGCAGGGTGAGTGCACACCGAGCCTGGCGTTAGCCCGCCCATGCTCCTCCGAAAGCGGAGGAACACCATACGGCCTACCTACAGCCCACAAACTGGGCCCATCCCTGTCAGAATATTAGCTACCGGGCAACAAGGTCCTCCAAAAAGTGGAGTAGTTATTGCCCGGTGCCCAGGGTGCACCGGCCCGACAACTGCTCTTCCCCCCGGACGTATCAAGAGGGACCAGCAGCCACCGAGCGCACGTGGAGGTTTCCTGACCTAGCACCCCACTGAAGGTGTACCTACAAGTTATCCTAGATCTCTTCGGGCCACTCTCGGCGACTTAATCAGGTAATAGATGGATCCTCATCATCGAGGACGTTTGTTCACGTTGGGTGAAATTGTTCCCACTAGAAAGTGTAACCAGCATAGGTTGCGCTAAAGTATTAGAAAATGAGGTTTTTTTACGATATGGGGTTTCTCGGCGGATGATCAGTGATAACGGGGTACAGTTTATAAGCGAAGTAATGCAACAGGTGTGCTTCGTCTTTGGGATTGACCAATCGCTGACACCTTACTATCATCCTGAAGGAAATCCCGTTGAAAGTTAAAGCCGCAGCTTGCCATTCATGTGGTTCAGGATCATACGTCGTGGGATACTCATATAGCAGCGATAAGATTCGCAATGAATTCCGCTATAACTCATAGTACGGGCTACTCGCCCGCTATGCTGACTTTCGAGCTTGAGTTACGCGCGCCGGCCGATGTCGTCAATGACATGCGTGCCATTGTAGATTGCGATAAGTTCATATCGAACGTAACTCCTTAACTTAAACAGCTGTCAACTGTACTCTTGGACGCTAGGGATGCCCATGAGAAGATGCAAGCGGCCCAAAAGAGATACACGGATGAACACCGTCGTCCTGCGTCTGACTATAAGGTAGGTGACTTGGTGCTGCTCAAGACTCGGGGGTCAAACGATACTGGTCGGGGGCAAACGCCAAAGCTTATTCCTAGGCGCGATGGTCCGTATAATGTACTCAGTAGTACTACGTATAGTTTAGAACAACTTAATGGGAGCCTCCCCATTAAGTCGTATGGGGGATAATAGGGAGATATGCTTCCCAACTCACTCCTTTTGTTGTGCAAGTGCAATCACCCATGAAAGAAAAACGAAAGAGGGGTCGCCCGCGCAAACGTTAGACTGATTATTTTAGTTTTATTGGTACTCTAAACGTGTGGTCGCACTGTTAGGACTAGAGGGGGAGGATGTAACGAGCGCGTGGCACAATTTTGAATACAGAACCAAATACGTCGACTCCTCTATCAACGTCACTTCGCGCATGGCGAGATACGAGAGGACCAATACCAATGAGAGCGTTCGCGGGCGATGACGGAAGATGTCGAAGGAACACGGTTTTATTCTCTCTCCAGCAGTTTTAATGTTATTTTCTGTTTATTTTACAATAAATGAAGATTATTATGAGACGACCAATAAATGAATTGTTGATATCCATTCCACGAGTCTAATTTCATCACACTTATTTAATTTTGTATATATGCCATATTTGCAGGAATCATTGTATAAAAGAATAAATTATAGTTTAAAAAAACTAAAAACACGCTTTTGTAGATAACCGAACTAAAAAGTAGAAAATAATGTTCAATACATTGATGTATATATGTTACTGTTCAATAAGTTTAAAGTAACAATAGTGATTAACAAAAAACAATATAATTTAAAAAAGCGTGGGGTGCTTGATGTCAATTGTGGTAAATATTTATAAAAGTAGCGTCATCATGAAAATATCTGATATAACACCCCACGCTTATTAATATGTATTTTTTTTTAATCGCTCTATTGTTATTTTAACTTGTAGAAAATCATTTTCGACTTCTAAGTTCAGTTATCAACATAAGTGTGTTTTTAGTTCTTTTTATTATCATTTATTTTCTATTTTTATTGTGGCTAATTAGCCAAAACAAACTACACAGTATAAACAACAAAGTAGTTACAAATAAGGGATCCGCTGTTGCTGTTATTTCCTTCAGACGTTCGGAACCCTAAAAACTTTTTTTTTGTTTTAGTTTTTCTCAATAACTCCGGGTGGTAATTATTTACCCAAGCATCTTCCTTTCGACGTTTAAGTTAACAAATTCTCCCTCCATTATGGATAAAATCATCTGAAGAATGAGACACTATTAGACTCTCATCGCACTCTTGTGTGCAAGTTTGTGTATGTCGATGAATCTGTCATTTGTGCAAGTTTGTGTATGTCGATGAAATTGTAATTGTCCCATTATCCTAATAACAATGGGACAATCTATTTAAATTATTGTATTGTCATCAGTACTTGATAAGTGTGCAAAGTTTCAAATCAATCTGATGTTTTGAAGGGGATGAAAATCAAGTTAAAAATACACTCTCAAGTAGGTTCTCACTTTGATAGCAAAAGTATTGTTTGTATTTAAACAATCTCTATTTCAGAATTAAGTATATCTTATATTTCTTTCCAATAATAAAACTATATTTTTTATTATGTGTATTCTAAACATAAAAATCAAATGACACTCAATAAAAATAAACTAACATCTAAAATACAGACTTTTAAATGTATAAAAATGGTATTACAGGATTAAAGAGTTAAATAAAAATAATATCCTTGCCATTGGAGTAATAGCAAATGCAAATGGTGTAGGAAAATCAATTGCATTATTTCAATTTTAAACATGGCATATTTTTTGGAATCGTATGTACCTATTTATTAATAATTTTATATATACATCATTTCAGCCATAGATGACATTTTTTTGGGTATATGGACCAATGTTTCAAAATAGCTTGCTAATTCATCAATAGTAACATCACAGGGTGGATTGAGAGCTTGCTGTGAGCAGCTGCCAGATCTGCTATGCTGTTTTGGTTCTTTAGACTCCTGTGTACATGACTGTTCATTTTTCCACCATCTACTTTGATAGTTTTCATTAGAAACTATTGCATTTTGTACACAAGACATTATTGTTAGCTGGTTACAATTATTAACAAGTGCACTTAAACTTAATGATTCACATCTCTCATTATGTGATATACTCGAAGAGTGTTGGCAGTCCTCTGTTTCCAATATAATGCTAGTACCACAATTTTTTAATATACTCAATACTGGTTCTTTTATTACTTTATTATATTTCTTTTTGTGGATTCCAGAATGCTTAGTTTTTCTTTGTGCAGTACAAGTGCATTTAGATTCTTTAGGAAGGAAAGCATTCTTAATAATATTTCTTTTCTGCAATTGATTCATAAAAGGATTTCCATTACTTTTATTCTTATTCAATTTAACTTGTTCTATTTCAAGTCGTTCCATCTCCAATCCTAATAATATGTCTTCTTTTTCCATAGTTGTTAATTCTGCAACAATTATTTTTTGTTTTATATCTGCTTATGCTCACCAGTTAGCATCGAAATTAAACACTTCACACATTGCACAATTTATTCTGTTGTACTCGATATATATATATCAGTCCATCAGGTAACTATGAAGCTAACTATAACAATATCCAGCACTGGAGAAATGTTTTTAATAAATTGTGTTCCAGGCCATGATCGCATTCAATATAACACACACAGATACAAAAAGAGTACATGCTATACTGTCATAATTCATGTAAACATGATTGTATGCTTCAATCAACATATTTATTTACACAAGTAATAGCAACGTCAGCTTATAAGCGACGATCTATTTTGAAAATAGTGAACTATGGACCCCAAGGAATGTAAGCCTTTGCAAAATGTACTTATTAATTATGGTTTACGTACCATAAGACTCTTGTTATTAAATACGACACTACTAAATCTGCCAACTAAACAAACAAAATTAAACTTTATTCACACCAATATGCATGTACTATTCACGTAACTCGTAAACTTTGAGTTTGTTGTGCTTGCGTGCATATTTTTATAATTTTGTGTTTACGTCATGTTCATTCTTCAATTCCACATGACATGTCGACGAAACTACCTACAGATAAATCATAGAATTATTTTTTATAGATAAAATATCCAAAAATCCCGTTATATAGTGTGTAGATTGTACGATACGCGGAAACGGTGCATTCGACTATTTTGCTGTAACCAATGCTCTATAGACATCTTTTTCTTTCATATGACGTCGCGCATGAGCTCGTAAGAGGTGGTAATAGACATTTTGTTTACGCTTAAAATACTATCAGTCTATAGTTACTTGTAAAGATGGGCTAAAGTGTTATAATTTTTCAATGAATTATACTGCTGTGTTATATTTTTTAAACTGTTGTTTTATAGTGTTATAATATTTATTATAATGTTATATCTTAGAGTGTTATAACTTATATGCGTCGTTGTATTATAATTAAAGTGTTGTTTATTATAATTATAATGAGTTGTATTTTATTTTTGGTTAAAGCGTTGTTTGTTATAATTATAATGAGTTGTATGTTATTTAGTATTACATTGTATTGAAAGAGTTGTATTACATTATAAAAGTTAATATTACGGTTTGATTTTATTTAGAATTTGAGTTGTATTTGGTACAAAATAAGTTGTGTTCATATCTAGAACACTTAAATCATTTACACTTTACACTAGACCTATATTTACACCCGGAGGATGGGCTGCAGCGTCCTTCAAATACATTAGCAGCTCAACTGCGATCGCCAACCCGCCTGCCAAGCGTGGTGATTATGGCAAAACCCCCCAATGAGCATACAACATACCGATGTCGGTCGTTGTGGTGATCTTTGAGGGAGGCCTTTCTCCAGCAGTGGACTTTGTTCGGCCGAAATGATGATATTTACACCTTATAGCATACGTAATCGAACTACGATGATGATGATGATGAAAACGAAATTAAAATATTTACTAAACTAAACTACCTACTTGTTCCAAAATTTTGCAAAACCTAAACATTATGTAGTTTGTCGGTAGCAACTGCAAATAAATATTCGCAATTTAAAACCAACGAAATATGTTCGGTGCAATGAACTCTAAACTGTTAAAATGTAATTCTTGGAGCTCAGTATAAATTAATTATGCTATCTCATTATTTTTGGTTGTAGCAAGTCAAAGTAGCTCTTATTTCTAAGTCGAGAGTGCTCATTTAACCTTGAATAAGTAAAACAACCGCCATCTATTATAAGTTAGATTGAATTACTTAGTTCTTCGATATCGTACGTACATGTACTGTGATCTAAACGAAGCTAGATGGCGCTGTAACCAAAATATCGAAATTAAAATTAAAACAATGGCTATAATATATATTATAACAGTCTTGTTAGATTTCTAATAATTTGTTATACTGCTATAAAAATATATTTGAATATTTAATGTGTTATGTGTTATAACGCCCAACTTTAGTTACTTGGTCTTAGTACAAAGTAATTAGTACAGTTGGCAACACTGGTAATCTGTGAGTGTGGTCACCAGCGTTGCCATTTATACAGATTTTCGGTGTGGGATACAGATCAGCGCTGGATACAGATTATAATACAGAATTTTCAGATTCTACTGATTAAAGTGACTTTTACCTTATTAAAACGTGCAAAAGTGTGACAGGTTGACAATCCAGGACTTACAATTCAATAATTAATCTTTAGCAGCTAGTTAGGGGTTTCAGCCTCTCTTGTCTCTACAAATGCTTTAAGAAATCAAGAAGATATTATAATATTTAAACTCAAATGACATGATATTTATTGAATCAATCAATCAAATATAATTTTATTGCAAATATGTTGTACAAAGATGTTAATAGTGTAGTAGTCCCAAACATGCACCCTGTAAGGGCAATGCAGTGGCAAAATAACATTATTACTTAGCTAGCTTACTAATGAGCATACTTATGTGACGTCAAATGTCAAGCGCCGGCGCGCGCACGATATCGCACCATAATATGACACGGGTCATAAAAAAGGTCTAGATCAAATTTTATTGCGTCTATTCACATTTTGTAAACTGTTTTGAGATCTTGAATTATGGGGCCATTATTTATTATAAAGTAAACAACACTCAATAATTATGTATAGCTATTTATGTCAGAGAACTGGATGAAAGTAAGCTTCATTATGTATCATGTTGATTATTGGCAAAATTACTGAATAAATTTACAAGAAATATTGTAACTTATATTAAGAAAAGACATGTAATCTAATGACAGTGTTTTTTTATGAGTCCTGCATTCAATTTCTATAATATTAAAACTCAAACCTCATAGTGCGTGGACTCGTACTAAGGAATTTGAGTCGTATTCAATGCGTGATGAATATTACATAACAGCATTTCAGCCGGAAAACGTCCACTGCTGGACAGAAGCCACAACGACCGCTATGGGTTTGTGTTGTGTGCTCATTGGGAGGTTTTACCATAATCGCCACGTTTGGCAGACGGGTTGGCGATCGCAGTTGTGCTATTATTGTACTCGTAGGACGCTGCTACCCATCCTTCCGCTAATGCCATAGTCGCCTTTTACGACACCCAAGGGATGAGATGGGGTGGTGGTATTCTTAGCCGGCACCACACGGCCTAATGTTACATATATAAACAGTTAAAGTCAAGATTCCAATAAGAAAAATTACTAGATACTAATAAAACTTTTTTTTAAATTACTATTTCGGCCTGGTCTAAGGCTACTAATTATACCTTCGTTGACTATTGCCAATCATAAATTGTCATAATATACCACTATCGTTATATAATAAATAGAAGACATGTAAAGTGGCCAGTTCTCCGAACTCGATAACAACCTAAAGTTTATGTGATACATAAACAAGTTAAATGTTATTATTTCATGCAAATGATTATCCATAAAATTGTAATAAACACATATAATTGAATACAGTGTTTTTTACGTGTCCTACGTTCGATTTATTATTTATAGATTGAAATATCTATCTATCTATATAATTTCAATCTATGAATAATAATTTCAAACTCGTTGCGTGGTATAATTGTTGAGTATTTACGTAAAGCAATCAATGCATGATTTTGTAAAAGGTTTTCATAGTTATTATCAGTCAAATCCAATAAGTATGTTTACTTAAGTATGTTGTTTTCGTTAACTAATTTCTAACCATAATTCGTAACAACAGGCTAGTATTAGTTGCAAAATAAATTATCAACAAAATCAATGACGAGTTTAACGTACGCGTAAACTACCTAAGCTTTGGTGGATCAAAAAACAAGTTTATAGATAATAATTCACTTAAATTATAATTTATAATTAATCTAATATACCTTATAATAAATATTCATCCACTTACCAAAGCAACTACAAAAATAACATCACTGTTACAAATTAAAATTTTCTATAATCAGACCATATCTTTATACTCTTCTATCTTTATATTCTTATACATAGTTGTTAAAGCCTACGATTGCGATATCTCTGTAAATCTAATATTTATGTTTAGTTGCAATGCTTTGAACGTAAGGCGCTGTAGAACAATATTATTATTTTTTCTACCACCGTCATATTGACAACACATTTTTTCTAATCAAGTGTCACGAACTACATCTCTCTCTGAATTATCATTGTAAAATGCTTATTTTGGAATTATATCTACAAAAATACAAATCTGAAGTTTCCATCACCACGAAAGTGAAGACCTAAACATATTGGCGACCGTGACAGGACTGCAACTTTGATGACGAAGTTTGTTATACTTTGGACGATAAGCCGCCGGTCTAGCTATTGCGCCGCAGCCAGCTTACGTGCCAATAAGACAACATAAGCGGGTTCCCCTGGAGGTGCTCCAGCCATTGCAGCCACCGCCGGTCAGCGATAAGCATACAGCATCGTACCGCAGCCTAGGCCAATGCAGCTAAGTGCCCTTACCTTGTGAATCCTGTCTATATCTATCCAAATTTACCAAAAATATACATAATTACCTAATCTTAATAGTCTTTACTTGTGCTAAAGTGTTCTTACGGTGATAAATCATAAAACAATCGTTCTATATACAGAATTATTCTTTAACATTCATAAAATAATTGGTCAATTTCACTTATATTTCTATATTAAAATATGAATAACAAATGAATAATCATAGTCGTGCGCCCTGGTTATATTCCTAGGATAACCTACCTCTTTTAAGTTGTTATTTAGGTCAATATTTCACCCTACTTTGCCGATAATTCCAGGCAAGCATCGTCACTTCATTGCTACCGTACCTAACCTCTGCGGATTGTGGAACGTCGTGCCGGACAGCAGCCGTTCGGCGGCCACGGGGTATCAAAACACGGCTGGCTGCAGGTGACGCTAGGCGAGGAGCGTGAGCTAAGATTTATCATTATTTTCAAACAAACATTTTATTTGTGCGTGTTTCATAATCAAATAGTTTCATAATCTACCTATTGAATAGTCTTAACGTTTGTTTTGTTATTTCATTCACTTAAATTTATATAATATTACAAAAACATAACAGTTTTCATTTAATTAATGATGGGTAAAGATTATGGAGGTGAAACTAGCACAAAAGATCCCCAAGATTTACAGGATCTTATGGTCAAACGTAGTTCCATAAAAGGGCAAATTACAAAATTTAAAAACTTTTTAACATCTACTATTTCTAAGGAAATGCTATCACAAATTGAGTTAGCCGAATTAACATTAAAACTGAAAAAAATCGAGTTAACTTACAGCCGGTTTGGTGACTTGCAAGATCAGATAGAAGTCTTAAATTCTGATAATTAATCCAGCGAAATTGATGAGCGTGATGTCATCGAGCAGCTGTTCGTTTCAAATATTGCCACTGCTCAGAGCATTATTCAAAATTATAATACAAATCGACACGATGAAAGCAATTATAAAGATTTAAATTCAACCCAGCTGTCCACGGGTAAGTGCAATAATAACGAACACCAAATAGGTTTTAAATTACCTAAAATACAAATTACTAAGTTTGACGGATCATACTTCCGATGGCTTGAATTTCGTGACACATTCTTGTCTATAGTGCATAACAATGACCGCATCGCCCCTATTCATAAATTCCATTACCTTGTTTCATATTTGACGGGGGATGCAGCGCGCATTATTTCTAACTTAGAGGTCTCCAGCGCCAATTATAATAATGCATGGAATCTAGTATGTGACCGCTACGATAATAAACGACAGTTAATAAGCCACCATTTAAAGTCATTGTTAAATGTACAGCAAATCATTCATACACGAGTCTGATAAATCATTGAGATTTTTGGTTGATCATATCACTAAAAATTTACGCGCTCTATCCAGTCTAGGACAACCTACACATGCATGGGATATTCTAATTATCCATATAATAAGTTCCAAGCTCGATAACCACACTCTTACAAAATGGGAAGAATGGCGTGGCGCGTTGGATGACATTCCCAATTTGCAACAGTTTTTTAAGTTTCTCATTGACCGCGCTGATGTTCTTGAGGCAATAACTCACAGTCACTCATCTTCAAAAAATAAATCATATACATCCACGAAGCCTACAGCTTCCAATGCTAGATCTTATGATCGCTACACTAAGTCTTTCGCTTCTACTGATGAAAACGATGCTAACCCTTCCATATCGTGCGTTGTTTGTAATGGTAAGCATCGCATTTACGATTGCCCCACTTTCAGGGCCAGGAGTGTAGATGAACGTATAAATGAAGTAAACAGACTGCAGCTATGCCCTAATTGCTTGAGGATTGGTCACACTGTACGCATTTGTCGCATGGGTCCATGTCGCATATGCAAGGCGAGGCACAATAGCCTCATACACAAACAATCTGTTAACAATATTTCCAGTACTGTCACCACTTCACCTGATAATACTGACTATTGCTAATTTTTCTAAACAGAATGTTAGCCAAGTTCTACTATCTACCGCTATGATTGAAGTATCCAATCCTACAACAAATCAAACGGAAAGGCTTCGCGCCCTACTGGATTGCGATAGTCAGTCCTCATTTATAACTCAGTCTCTTAAAACTAAACTATGTTTACAGTCTAATTCTAATTTCCATGTCAATGTTATTGGCATAGGCAATAAAATAACCAGTCAGGTCACACAGACTTGCGTGGCACAATTGAAATCATTAATTAACCATTTTCATGTCACATCTACCTTTCTGGTGTTACCTGCGATAACCGCAAACTTACCTAAAATACCTATTGATGTAAAAAATCTCCATATTGCAAGAGATATATTCCTTGCAGACCCTAACTTCCACCAACCAGTGCCGGTTGATGTCCTCATCGGTGCCGATATTTTTTGGGACATTCTTGGCCGCGAGCAACGTTCTCTCGGCCCTAATTATCCTAAATTAAGAAGTTCCCAATTTGGTTGGCTAATTTCAGGTCCTATTAATTCAAATTTTACTTCAAATAATAAGCTCAGCAATACGAGCATACAGTGCAATCACTCAATAATTTCTAATACATCAATCGATGACAACATTCATCAAGAACTTACTAAGTTCTGGGACATCGAGAGCATTCCCCTTAAACCCCTTATGAGTCATAGCGAGAAGGCATGTGAAACTCATTTTTTATCTCACACCTTTCGCCTAAAAACTGGTAGATTCTCAGTTAGTTTACCCCTAAAGGATACACCCGATTGCCTGGGTGAATCTTATTCTTTAGCTAAAAAACGATTATTAAATTTAGAAAAACGCTTTCATAAACAGCCACAAGTTAAAATGCAATATATTGATTTTATGCGTGAGTACGCTGACTTGGGCCATCTTTCAGAGTCTCCTATACTTAAGCCTGACCCATGCTATTTTCTTTGTCATCACGCTGTTTTCAAGGACAGTAGCGAATCTACAAAAATCAGAGTCGTATTCGATGGCTCGGCACCTACTTCATCTGGCCAATCGGTCAATGACCTCTTATTGGTAGGGCCTAATATGCAGGACTCACTCTTCTCCATTTTGATAAGAGCTAGGCAACACAAGTTCCTCCTGACTGGTGATATTGAAAAGATGTACCGCCAGGTGGCCACTAATGAGGAGGACCGAAATCTACAGCTAGTTTTATGGAGAGAAGATGAGTCCATGCCCATCAAGACGCTTCGGCTTAATACTGTGACTTACGGCATGGCAAGTTCCAGCTATTTAAGTACTCGTTGTCTTTGGCAGATTGGTGAAGAATGTTCGGGTCCGATGATTAAGGACATAGTGCAACATGACTTTTATGTGGACGACTTAATCACAGGGTCTGAAAGCGAAGACACCCTACGCTATATCCATCAAGGTGTAATTGAAGTACTGAAACACGGCTGTTTCAATCTTCGTAAGTTTAAAACAAACTTACCATCCATATTCGACTCAATGAATATGCCAAGGGACAATCTGATAGTTAGTGAGTCCTCAAATACATTGGGTATGGGATGGAACCCTTCTACTGATTTATTACACTTCCCTATTAAAATCCCACCATCCTTTAACAATAAACAGCTAACCAAAAGATCTATTCTTTCTTCCCTATTTAAGATTTTCGATCCTTTGGGATTGATCAGTCCATGCGTAATAAAGGTAAAAATTTTATTACAACAGTTGTGGCTGCAAAACTTAACTTGGGACTCGCCTGTCCCACATGAAATTCAAAGAGATTGGGATAGGTTCTCTCAGGCCTTACCTTCTCTTCAAACTCTAGAAGTTCCCCGACGTGTTCTCTGCGATGAGCCTACGTCTGTTGAGCTACATTCATTTAGTGACTCATCCCAAAGCGCCTACGGAGCTTGTGTATATATGCGCTCTGTAAACTCTACGAATGAAGTCACTGTTACGTTACTATGTTCCAAATCCAAAGTAGCTCCAATAAAAAATACAACGATTCCCCGACTTGAGCTGTGCGCAGCTTTACTGGCAGCCAAGTTATGTAACGCTGTAAATAAATCACTGCGATATCAAGTTCAGCATCATGTACACTGGTGCGATTCTACTGTGGTGCTTGGATGGCTTCATACTAGTTTTCGCAATCAGAAATCCTTCGTAGCAAACAGGATTTCTGAGATTTGTGAATTGACAGATGCTTCGTCGTGGCGTTACGTGCCCACATCTGTCAATCCTGCAGACCTCATATCCAGAGGAATCAGTCCAGATCAGCTCAGCGATACCAAGTTGTGGTGGTCAGGTCCCTCGTTCCTCATGGAACCTGAAAGTGCTTGGCCTATTTTAAATAATAAAAGCAAGATTATAAACTTACCTGAAACTAAACCTAATTCTATTAAATGTAATGTTGCGATTAAAATGTATAATCCTATAATACAATTTCAAAACTATTCTAGGCTAACAAAACTGAAACGATGTTTTGCTTAGGTACTAAGATTCCTAAATAATGTAAAAAATAATAAATGTAAAATTTCTGGCTCTTTAACTGTTGACGAGTTAAATATATCATTTCTTTGTTTGTGTCATTTATCACAGCAAGAATCGTTCTTAATGGAATATAATTTATTACTTAATAATAAACCTTTAAGCCCTAAATCAAATATTTTATCATTGACCCCATTTCTAGGGGATGATAAAGTCATTCGAGTCGGAGGACGATTAGATTCATCTGACTTTAATTTTAACAAAAAACACCCCGTTCTTCTGCATGCTTCTCATCATTTTACAAAGCTAATATTTGAGTATGAACATAAACGCGGTCTGCATGCTGGACCACAGCCATTATTGGCCATTGTTAGGGATTATGTGTGGCCCATAAACGGTAGGTATTTGGCGCGCCGCACTGTTCGCAACTGATGTATATGTAGACGTTTGCAGGGGAAAACGATTAAGCCTATAATGGGACACTTGCCTTCACAGCGCGTTACGCCAGGTTTTCCATTTCAGACAGTAGGCATAGACTTTGCCGGTCCATTCTTAATATTGAACAAAAGAGGACGTGGTTCCGTATTAATAAAATGTTATTTGTGTTTTTTCATTTGTTTACGGTACAAAATTTCACATTTAGAAGCCGTGAGTGACTTGACAAAAGACGCTTTCGTTATGACCTTCCGGAGATTTGTGTCACGAAGAGGCAGGCCAACTGAGGTATTCTGCGACAATGGACGCAACTTTGTTGCAGGAAATAAAGAAATAAATATACTTTTTAAAACTAATGCTGACTACCTCTCTGATTTTGCAAGTGACAACGGCATAAAATTTCACTTTTCTCCGTCTTACGCTCCTCATTTTGGCGGAAATCTGGGAAGCCGGCATAAAATCCGCAAAATTTCATGTAAAACGAGTTATGGGAAATTCTCATTTGACCTTCGAAGAGATTTCAACCCTTTTTGCACAAGTAGAGGCTATTTTAAACAGTCGTCCTCTGTGTCCTCTATCAAACTCTCCTGATGATTTCCATTGCCTTACTCCTGGGCACTTTCTAATTGGACGGGCGCTCACCGCGCTGCCTTCACCCGCTTTGGAGGACTGCAACCCGAACAACCTGCAGCGCTATACCAGACTGCAGCAAATTCACCAACACTTTTGGCGCCGCTGGCAGCATGAATATATCGCCGAGCTGCAACTTCGCCACAAATGGAAGACAAATACCTCAAATATTAAGATTGGAGACTTGGTTCTCTTACAAGAGGATGACGTCCCACCTTTATGCTGGAGGCTTGGACGCATTTCAAGACTGTTCCCTGGACCAGATGGTATATCACGTGTCGCCGACGTCAATACTACGAGAGGATGTGTGCGACGCCCTTTGGTTCGCATCTGCCCTTTGCCTACCAACGAAGAATTAGAGAGTTGAAAGCCTATGTCTTTCAACGGAAGGGAAGATGTTAAAGCCTACGATTGCGATATCTCTGTAAATCTAATATTTATGTTTAGTTGCAATGCTTTGAACGTAAGGCGCTGTAGAACAATATTATTATTTTTTCTACCACCGTCATATTGACAACACATTTTTTCTAATCAAGTGTCACGAACTACATCTCTCTCTGAATTATCAAATCATCAATAATACAATTCTACAATAACAAAAAGATAAAAACACACTATATACTTCATCTTAGTCTATATTTAGGTTTGGATCCGGAGTGCTCAACATGCAACCTGGTCTAGTACCGCATTATTGGGCTGTCTAGATCCAGATCCATCCTCCATGCGAACAGCTGAAGGTAGCTATTGGAACTGCCTCGTATGCGGCGCATCAGAGACACGACTCTCTTGCGAATAATCACCGCAAATCCATCTATATTTGCGCCCGCAAACATACCGGACGCGCTACAGTAGCGAGGCAGCTTCATCAGCGCCCTAAAGGCATTATTGTAGAGAACACGCAGGTTGTCGTATGATTTTTTCGTATGCTTGACCCATAGGCTGCACGTGTAAAACGATTAGCAAAATGCCCTAAACAACATTGTTTTTACTTCCGTAGTACAGCGCGCGAACCTACGAACCAGCATATTAACTATAACAGACAAAGCCCTGCGCTGCCTATCTATATCTATATCATCTACAAGCGTCTCGGTGACCCAGTGGCCCAGATATTTGAACTGCGAGACTCTTTTAAGGACACTACCATTCAGCATGACCTGTGGGACAGTGTCATAAGTTTTAGATCCCGCCTTAAAAACCATGAGCTCGCTTTTACTGACGTTATATCTGAGTCCGTGGGCCCCCACATACCGCTCGCAGATCGAAATCAGTTTTCGAAGGGCACTGATCGATGGACTCAGCAGCACCATATCATCCGCGTAACTGATGTTGTTAACAAGAACACCATCAATCGAACAACCCACACCGGCGATACTGAGTTCATGGATCAGACGGTCCATATACAAGTTGAAGTGAGTCGGCGAGGTTAGCCCGCCTTGCCTCACACCACATTCCAACCCATACTCAACCGAAAGTGACCCTGACCACCGCACAAAATCGCTCTGGTTGCCATACCAATATTTTAGGAGACTTATGTACTCAGTAGGTAATCCGTATCCGACAACTTTTGCCACAACCTGTCGTATGCAACAAGATCAAAAGCTCTAGATAAATCTAAGAAGCAGGCATAGACAGGTGCGCTTCTGTCAGTGTAGTATCCGACGGTATGCTTGAGATTCAGTAAAGCCATTTCTGTTGACGAAATCCAAACTGTGCATCATGAAGCTGTAGGTATATCAATAACACCGTCCAACACCTTAGCACTGACTGTCAATCCCAATCTACAAATATTATTGGTATAGGCAATAAGGCCACAAAATTAAATCAGATTGTTAAGTTGCCTATTAATTCATGTTTACATAAAAATATTCAATTCAATGTCGATTGCTATGTAATTGATACAATCACAACACCACAGCCGCAACAATTTTTTAGCATTTCCAATTTAAACATCCCAGAAAACATTAAATTATCATATAGTGAGTTTAATATCCCTACAGAAATTTCAATATTGTTAGGGGCTGATATTTATTTTAATTCCTTGTTAAGTGGCTGTTTTAAAATGTTAGATGGTCCTGTATTACAAAATACTGTATTTGGCTATGTGGTGGCTGGATCAGCCTGCTTAAACAGTGAAAATTTGTGCACAGATTTAGTTTCTAACTTTGTGATTTGTGATGAAAGAAAATTGGAAGATGTAATAGAAAATTTTTGGTTGGTTGAGAAAATATCTGAATCACCTGTAACTAAAATTACAGATGAGTTTCAAAAAACAGAGACTACATTTAATGAGTCTCTTCAAATGGTGAACAATACGTTTTATGTAGATATGCCATTGATTTGTCCTAAAAATAATTTACAGCTTGGAAACTCATTCTCAGTTGCTCTACAAAGATTTTTATCATTGGAGCGTAAATTTAAACACAATCCAATGTTATTGAATGAGTACAAGAAGTTTATAGAACAGTATGTAGCATTGGGGCATGCCAAAGAAATTGATATCAGTTCCTATGGTGTTTATGATGGTTCTGTTTACTTTTTAGCACACCATGCCATCTTTAATCAGGAGAGCAAGACCACAAAGTTGCGAGTGGTTTTTGATGGAAGTATGAAGTCCAAAAATAAAACTTCATTGAATGACGTCATGCTGAATGGGCCTGTGGTACAGGTGAGCTTTTTGACATCCTCCTTTTATTTCGAACATACTTGTTCATTCTAATTTGTGATGTAGAGAAGATGTTTCGTTGTGTTTACATTAATAAACATCATACAAGTCTGCAGAACATACTTTGGAGGGATGATCCCAGCAAACCAGTAACTTACCTGCAGTTGCAGACTGTTACATATGGGTTGAAATCTTCTACCTTTTTGGCCACTCGATGTCTGCTAGAGCTTGCAAATAAGCATAGGAATGAATACCCTCTCGCTGCACAAGCTATAATATCAAATACATATGTAGATGACGTAATTACTGGGTGTGATGATGTAGAGCTACTTACATCATTAAAATGGCAACTTATTGAACTACTCAAACTGGGTAACTTTAATTTGCATAAATGGTGCTCTAACTATCCTTCTATTTTAGATGATGTTCCTAACAAGTATAGGTATTTTGAGGAAATTGACCTAAATACGGACAACATTATTAAAGCTCTAGGTCTAAAGTACGATGTTGTTACTGATAATTTTTATTTTAGGACTCCTTCAGCTCAATGTAATGAAGAATTATACACCAAAAGAAAAGTCCTTAGCTATATAGGCAAAATTTTTGACCCATTGGGCATAATTGGGCCGATTGTAGTTGTGGCAAAAATTATCATGCAGGAGTTATGGTCTATTAAGATAGGGTGGGATGATGTTCTCCCTACAAAGTATGCCCAGCAGTGGGAAAAATTCCTCACTGGCTTAAAAATTATGCGCAGCATATTAGTGCCTCGATCCATTAAATGTAAGGATTTTTTATCCATTGAATTAGTGGGTTTTGCTGACGCGTCATTAAAAGCCTATGGATGCTGCCTTTATGTAAGGGTTCTAAAAACCGACGGAAATGTTGAACTTAATCTCTATTGTTCAAAGTCACGTGTAGCGCCGCTAGCTAAGACACTGACGATACCTCAGCTAGAGCTGAATAGTGCGCTACTACTAGCCCAACTAACTAAAAGAGTTAGTAAGACACTTGCCTCCAGATTTCCACATTCCATTCATTTATACAGTGATTCCCAAATAGTGCTTGCTTGGATACAGTCAGGTAAAGTTAGGGCTAATCCTTACGTCAATAATAGAGTTCAGCAAATTGTTGATATTACCGATAAGTCGTCTTGGTACTATGTCCACTCTAGTGACAACCCTGCAGATCTTATCTCACGTGGAGTAGAGCCGCAATATTTGCAGGCAAATACGTTGTGGTGGCATGGTCCACAATATTTATTGAACCCGGACCTTACTTATGAACAAAGATTAATAAAGTTTAGTGAACCAGCCTCTTTAAAAGAGGAAATTTCTTGTCTTGTTCACAATATAGGGCAATCTAAAGAAACACCTTTTAATTTGCTAGAGAAATTCTCAAGTTTAAATAAATTGCAAAGCGTGATTGCATATATCTATAGATTTTTAAATAATTCGTTAAGACGTAAAGACCTTATTAAAGATAAAAACTTGACTCCTAAAGAATTAGAACTAGCTTTGTCAGTTATTATTCGTTCTGTGCAAAGGGATTTCTTTTCTGAAGAAATATCTTCTATTATTAGCAATAACAAATTAAAATCAGGAATTGCTAACCTACACCCATATGTTGATGCTCGGGGCCTGCTCCGCGTGGGCGGTAGGCTACAAAATGCAGGCATTCCGCAAGATAAAATGCATCCTATTATATTACCAAAGAATTGCACTATAACTTCCTTGATTATTGAAAGGGAGCATCTCAGATTACTGCATGCAGGTCCTAGATTAGTGCTCAGTTCCCTATCACAGAAATTCTGGATTATTAATGGCATTCGGGAGGTCAAAAAAGTAGTGCATAAATGCTTAAAATGTTTTCGCTTTAAGGCTGACACTGCCAGGCAACTTATGGGTTCTCTCCCAATGGAAAGAGTCACAGCCACCAGACCCTTTCAGCATGTTGGCATCGACTTTTGCGGTCCTTTTAATATAAAATCATCAAGAATCCGGAAACCACTTGTGACTAAAGGGTAAAGGGGACTAAACACCATTTGAAACGCGTTGTTGGTAACCTCTGTTTGACATACGAGGAGTTTAACACAGTAATAGTGCAAATAGAGGGTGTTTTAAACTCGAGACCTTTGCTTTCCAACCCCAGTGAAGGTGGATATTTGACACCAGGACATTTTCTAATTGGTACTGCTTTGTGTGCTTACCCCGAAGTGGACTTATTGGAAATTCCAATAAGCCGATTGAAATTTTGGAAAGTTGTGTCTAAGCTTAAGCAAGATTTCTGGAAAGCGTGGTCAGCTGACTATCTCACTCAACTCCAGAGCCGTCCCAAGTGGAAACATAGTACCCCAAATCTAAAGGTTGGTGACCTAGTATTGTTAAAAAATGTAAATATATCTCCTTTAGAATGGCCTATGGCCAAGATTGTAAAAGTACTGCCCGGGCCAGATAACAGGGCGGCAGGCGGCGGCGGCATTTTATTCTTAAACATTACCTCGGCTACCCTTAGTAGCCGAGGTAATGTTTAAGAATAAAATATATTTAAGGTCTATCGCCAAGTTATGTCCTCTCCCTATAGAGTGACAAGTTGTAATATTTACTTATTCTTCAAAAATTATTATGTATTCAGGTTTCTAGGTCCTTGTTCAGTTTATAATTTAATTGTTTAAGAGTAAGTACAGTCAACATCAAAGGTAAATGTTGTTTTGTAAATTTTAATAACTAGCTATAAGGTAGTATATCAATTATTTGATGTGGTAGTATCCATTTTTGGTGCTGACTGTATCCTATTTGGGCCTTTGTTTGTTTTTTTGTAAATAGTTACTTAAACTTAATATTTTGCCTTGCCCTCCCAACTATGTTCAGTACAATATGAACATAAATATTTGATTTGTCAGTGTTGGGCTGGCAATATTTTTATCTATGTTTATATATTTAAAGTGTGGTAACATTATTTTTTTCTTTCACTTTTGTCATTTGAGCTAACTGCATGCTCCTCCAGTTTTATTTTAATATTACAGTAAAATCTATATTTTGCTAACTGATTGTGTTTTATTACAAACACAAATAATTATTATCCATAGTCTAAATATAAATAAATATGGGGATGTCACGCATGTTCTGATGGCTTCACAAGGGGCGGTCATTAGTCGCTAACACTCAGCCGTCCTGCAGCAGCCGTGTCCCACGGCTCTCAGCAGCATCCTGGTTTCTGTTCCATTAGATACCTGGAAAAGAAAAAGGGGCAGGTATACGTTTCTTCAGATTATAAACTAAAAAAAGTTTATATTTGTATTCAATAAGACATCTATGGACTAGGTCTAGATCTAGGTCACACAGACATTACGTAGGTCACACAGACATTACGTAGGTTACACAGACATTACGTAGGTCACACAGACATTACGTAGGTCACACAGACATTACGTAGGTCACACAGACATTACGTAGGTCACACAGACATTACGTAGGTCACACAGACATTACGTAGGTCACACAGACATTACGTAGGTCACACAGACATTACGTAGGTCACACAGACATTACGTAGGTCAGACAGACATTACGTAGGTCACACAGAAATTACGTAGGTCACACAGAAATTACGTAGGTCACACAGACATTACGTAGGTCACACAGACCAGGGGGCCTATTCTCGCGCGATGCGAGATCAAGTCGAAAGAGAGATTTCCAAAAAAACATGGCGAATGTCGATCGCGGACGGTTTTTTGTATTCTCGTGATGTCACGTTAGACATATCTCTAACCCCAGCGCTCGACATGCAACGAGTGGTCATAGGCACTCGAGATGGCATGTCGCATGTTAAGTCGAATGAAAACGCTGTCAGTGTCAAACGTTGCAATTTCATTTGAGGTTTGATGTAAACATACGTAGTATCTCTAATTAGTCTGTGATGTAAACTTAAAGTAGATAAAATATGTCCACGGATGATATAATTATGATGTTTGTGTCGGAAATGGTTGAAGAAGCGAATAATTTGGCTCAAGTTCCGCGTCGAAGAGTTGTGTGGCGAGAAGATCCTTTTGAATTACAAGACACCGCCTTCAAGAAGAACTTCCGTCTTTCGAAGGAGCTCGTCACCAACTTGATGATCGATATCGAGCCGTATTTAAATAAAAAGACACAATACGACCTCAAAACAAAGGTATGTATCAAAATATATTCCTGTACATCATTTTAGAATTAACCTAATAATCAAGCCTATTTCCTCCACAAATTAAATACTAAATTGCTTTTGTGTTTTATATATTTCAGGTGTTATGTGCATTACATTTTTTTGGACACGGGTCGTACCAATCGCCTGTTGGGGAATCCAAATTAATAAATATGTCCCAACCATCAGTGTCACGGTGTGTTGCAGAGGTGGTTGAAGCTTTAAATAACCCAGCAGTTTTTGGGAAATGGGTGCACTTCCCAGAAACATTTCAACAGCTAAATGAAATAGTGAGAGAGTATGTGCTTATTTAATAAGTTAAGATTTACTTATTACATTTTAATAAATCAGAATTTGTTAGAAAAATATCATACATTTTTATAGCCTTGATGTCACTGACCAACCCTAGCTTTTCATGTGGATAAATTACTAATAAAATCTGATATGTATATATAGTTATACTTAAGATACTTAGAAGAGCATCCTAATATTAATGTAAAACATATTTTTCAGATTCTATAGTGTTTATGGATTCCCCGGTGTCATAGGTGTGATTGATTGCACTCACATAGCTATAGTGCCTCCAGCTGCAACTACCCATGATGAGAGGAGTTATGTAAACAGAAAAAATTATCACTCCATCAATACTCAATTGGTGAATTTATTTATACTTTAATAAGTTAGTAAAGTATTACTTTAAATATTTGTGCTTTAAATTAATCATTAATATTGTTTATTTTAGATCTGTGATGTGAATTTGAGAATTCTTAATGCAAATGCGCTGTTTCCTGGCAGTACCCACGATAGCCATATTTGGAATAGCTCCAATGTTCTCACAACATTGGAGTCAATTCATCAGGCAGGGCATACAAATTATCATCTAATTGGTATATATGACTTAAAAGACTTCAATCTCTTAAAAGTTAAAGCTACTAGAAATCAAAATATAAAACAATGTTATTATTTCCAGGTGATAGTGGGTATGCTCTGAGACCGTGGTGTCTCACGCCCATTTCAAATGCAGATGAAGGGACTCCTGAGGATGCTTACAACGAGGCTTTCAAATGTGCAAGAAGCACTATTGAACGGTGCAATGGAGTATTAAAAGCCCGATTTCGGTGCTTATTGAAGCATCGAGTACTTCATTATGCTCCAAATAAAGCAACTAAAATTATAAATGCCTGTACTATCCTGCACAATATGTGTTGTTTAAAAAAATTTAGAAGAACCGTCCTTAGAAGGATTGAGTGGTGAAGAGTTAGGCATTATTAATGACTCTTCACCTCCAGAAACTCTTCAGGCTACCTATACCAGGGTAAATCCAAACCTTCAGCTTGGACGTGCCAAGCAAAGTGTTATTGTGCAAAGTTATTTTAATTTATAATAAAATTTTGTTATTTATTTTGAAATTGTTTTATTCATAAAATCACAGCTTTACACTTATAATTAAAAATATAAAATCAGTGGTTACAATTACAATATTGCAATCATGGAACTCATTAATCAAATCAAAACTAGTAGTAATTTATAGATGGAAAGGTCCTAGGTGGATATCCTTTTTATTTCTTTAAATTATTTGCGATGGAAACAAGAGCTTTGGTTTGTTTGCGCAGTTCTATAATATAATCTGTATAGAATTGTTTTTTAATTTCATTTTTTTCTTTTAACACCTTAATCTCGCTGGCTATTGAAATGCTGGTATCCAGTTTGGACTGAGCTCTAGTTCTTGTAAGCGCTTTCTTTCTCGATGGAGTTGGTGTGTTGAGTATATGTGTAGGGGGTGTTTCTGAAAATATAAGTTTTATCTTAGGATTATCTTATCATTCAGTCATTGATTACATTTTGAACATTGGACCCAAGACAAGGCTGACCGGAAAGGTTAGTTATTACTACAACTGTACTCTGTGAAATTCAAGAGTTATGTCAGTCAAGTATTTAACCAACAGATGAACATTTGAACCAAAGCATTGTAAATATTTAATGAATAAATAAAACCACTTTAATGCACACCAAAAGGAGAATATAAGCATTGATGCCAAATAAAAAACAAGTACAAATATTGCTAGTCTTATTGCAACTCTGTGATCTCTTCCAGACAACCATATTATTTATTTATTATCTTATGCACACAGGTATATATACGGAACAACAAAAAAATCAAATCATGATACTATTCTAAGGATACAGATAATTTATGCAGTATGAGACCACTTTAAACTTATGCTAAGATACCAATAATGGTTTAGTAGGACATTACAACAGTTCAAATAAAGATAAATTAAGGAATTTGTGCATTTGAAAATGTGCGAATGGAAGTCTTGCTTAATGCACAGGGGGCAGTTTCAGTGTAAATGTTATATTTTTACTATTTATTGTGAAAGATTTTGTATAAAAGTGGTAGAAATCAGACTACTATAAAAACAAAAACAAAACAAACCTTTGTTATGGCATTCTATTAAGTAATTATTTTCTTGCTCTTGAGGATCCGCTGAGGCTTGTGACAGCTCAATTTCAACGAGTTCTGGAGTTTCTACTATCAAGGTAAGGTCTGCAAAATATGAAATGAAACAGTAGTAGTATTTTATTACACTACTATAAGTAGTTTGGAACAAACTGTACAGGGATATTGGAAGGAATTTCTATATTCCAAAACTAAACCTACCTACATACCTTTAAAATTCACTGCAGACTCCTGACTATCAAAATGGCCAGTTAGTACTGCGTCACTGATAGTGTTTAGGATTTCAGTATCCTCTTGTGATAGGGAAGGCATAGGAGGCCCACCTCCTGTCGCATTTTGAGATCTTCGAATGGTTGCACTTTTTTTTTTTGATTTTGATTTCATATCCTGCCAGCACTGAAATAAGTGTAAATTATATAAGAAAGGTACAACGTAAAGTAGAGTCACGTAGTAGAATAATAATTATTTACTTTTCGCCATCCAATTGATGTTTTCTTCGCGCCGGGTATGCTGTTAACTTCCTCAGCTATCCTTGCCCAACGTAATTCGGAGACTTTCTTTGTGAACGTTGGCGAAAATTTTCCATTTAATAACTCCTTGTCAGCCTCCAATAATGCGATAAGTCGCGTCTTCTGTGCACTCGTTGGGTACATTTTTTTTTGCTTTTCCATTTTTTAATCACCACGAAATTTATAAAAATGTATATACTTCTTCTTCTCTTAGAATATGGCTTCAGTAGAGTATTTTCTACGATTTCGCCAATGTCAAGTATATGGCAACGTTGTACGGTATTCAGATTAATCAATATTTATATGGTATTCATATATTATTTCTCAAAAATTAAAACAATAACAGAAATACGTAAACAACCATGTACGGTAAATTGTTCGAATTGACAGAACGTTTCGTTCTACGAAAATAAGAAGATCATAACGGTATGATCGGAACTGTCCGATTTATAATGTTTTATTATCATATTATAATACAGAAATGCGAAAAGTTTATTTAAAACATAAGAAAACGCGTCACATTACTAATTTAAAATATTGAAACTATCAAAAATTTACATTTTGGATAAATCAAAATTTCTCGATTAGGTTTCAACTTAGTCGATGGAAACGGAACGTGTGCCTCGGTATATAAAATGAACTCTGTGGTGCGTTAGTAGAGATTCTATAATTCTGCGACATTTTATCTCTATTATTTGCGAGAATACAATTTTTGTAAAAGATCGACATTTTCGTGACTTTTTCCTTCGACTTAGTGGGTTAGAGATTATCTCTAAAATAGAGATATCTCGAAGCGCGCGAGTAGTGTATAATCTATGACACAGACATCACGTAGGTCACACAGCATTACGTAGGTGCACACAGACATTACGTAGATGCACACAGACATTACGTAGTTCACACAGACATTACGTACGTCACGCAGACCTTACATACGTCACGTAGACCTTACGTATATCACGCAGACTTTACGTACGTCACGCAGACTTTACGCACGTCACGCAGACTTTACGCACGTCACGCAGACTTTACGCACGTCACGCAGACTTTACGCACGTCACGCAGACTTTACGCACGTCACGCAGACTTTACGCACGTCACGCAGACTTTACGCACGTCACGCAGACTTTACGTAGGTCACATAGACATTAGTTTGGCTAGGTCACTAGCTTGAGTAGGACACGGAGCTATTAACTGTTTATGTTATGAGCGCTATTTCAAACAAATGTTTAAGGTAATTAATTATTATTTCCTCACTGCATATTATAATATATTTTTTATTTCAGCTCACTGGTTTGGGGCATGACTGCACAAAGTTTCTGCTGGCCCGCGGCAATATAAAGTACTTATTCTTAAATGCTTATTTTAATAAAGAACTATGAAATATTGCGTTTAATTTTGATAGCTATCAGATCTTACTAATTATAACAAGAAAATTGCTACACATACCATAAATCACTTAGGTACGATAAACAGGTATGTAAGGAGGTAAACATTGTAATTAACGTAATTATGCAAATATCTTTTACTAAGGTACTTATCAATTTTATATTTTAGAATGTATCTGCTTCTCTGTATGAATGAACTATCTGCATTTGAGAAAAAAGCGCGGGAAACCTGATACTAGGCGGGAGCGTAAATTTTTTGCAAACAATTTTATTATTCATATAGTGGTCAGAAGAGTATAATATTCATTTATTTTGTATATAGTTTATTTATTTGTGACATATCTTTGGTAAGTCTCTTTATTGTCTGTTTTTTTCGGGATGGACGAGCCCCCTGATCCGGGGGGCTCAGTTCCTCCAGCATCATGTTTTGTAACTGTTATATCAAACGAATCGGGCGTGGAGACAGATGGCTCCGTGATCTCGGTAACCGGTCGTCCCATTAAACGTAGTCGTACGAGTAAGATGTGCAGGCTTTGCAATAAGCGTAGACGTAAGCGTAACTCAACTGCAGAACTTAAAGACACGGATTGCATCTGTGATTCAGTTGATATAATACAAGAAAAATTAACTTCTGTTATAAACAACGCTGACACATTAATTCCAGTCATCACTAACCAAAACATTACCAATAACAATATCACTGTTGAACCTCAGTCTCGCCCCCCACCAATAGGTAGAACATTTTATGAAGCTACGGATGTGGCTCCTTATATTGTACATGTGCAGAAAGAGCAGGCCAGTCCAGATGACAGCGTTATTCTACACCCTATCGCCTTCGGAAAGTTCCTTCAGAAGGAATGTTTCGGAAACATTGTAAATGGTAGTCTTAAGAGAATAGGACGTAACAGAGTTTCCCTTGCGTTCACTCATTTTGATAAAGCTAATATCTTCTTAAACCACGACAGTTTGAATAAAAATAAATTAAAAGCATTTATTCCCACCTTTAATCTTACTCGGATGGGCCTTGTACGAGGAGTTCCAGCTGAGTGGTCCCCTGAAGAAGTAATGGAAAATATCAACGTTCCTATAGGCTGTGGAAATATTTTAAAGATCAGGCGGTTAAATTACAAAACTAATATAATGGGAACACCTACATGGAAGCCTTCACAGACTATTGTTGTGACCTTCGATGGACAAGTTCTGCCCAAAAGGATTTTTATATGTTATAATGCACTACCAGTAGAGCTCTATACTTACCCAACAATCCAATGCTATAGCTGTTGCCGCTTTGGTCACACCAAAACCCAGTGTAGGTCTAAGCCACGCTGCTATAAGTGTGGACAAGCTCACACTGCTGACAGTTGTAATGTTGAGGAAGACTGTGCATCCTGCTGCCTTTGTTCTGGGCCTCACTTTGCAACTAGCAAAGGCTGTCCGGAGTTAGATAGACAAAAACGAATAAAAAAATCCATGGCTGAATGCTGTGTTTCATATTCTGAAGCATGTAAACTCCACCCACCTGTTACTAAATCATATGCAGATGTTATTGCAACCAGCCGAACAATCCCAGTAATAGGTAAAACCCCGCCTCCATCCTCATCCAATATGTCCTATAGGAAAACAGTAATATTAAAACCTCGTTCACCATATCAGTCCCCGAAAGGATATGACCATGCAGCCCACCAAGAACTCATTAAAGAATATAATATGCCATCTTTGGCTAATGGATGTGCATTAAATTCTAGAACCTCAGAAAATGAGGAACAGTCTTTAACTGATATTATTATGGTACTAATTAATGCTCTTTCTCAGTCCAACATTATAAAACCGAACCACGCTGCCCCTATGATTGAAACACTAAAAAATATAACAGAAGTCCATAATGGATTTACACCATCAAATAGATCCTCGATCTAATCATGCTGTGGAGGTTCCAATGCCCTACCCTCACGTGGTGGTGCAGTGGAACTGCCGAAGTGTGATTAGTAAAAAAACTGAAATTATTTATCTGATCAATAAATATGAACCATCTGTAATCGCTGTGGCAGAAACATGGCTCCAGCCAGGCTCTGTCTTCAAAATTAACGGTTACTCCTGTCTTCGTGAAGACAGAAGTGACGGGTATGGTGGAGTAGCCTTACTCGTCAAAAATAAGCTGTATATAAAACCTATTTCTCTTCCACAACATAGTGACTTTTCTATTGTTGCAGCTCTTATTGCTGATATATGTTTTGTATCTATATATATTCCTTATCCATCTTCTCAGATTTTACAAGAAGTAAATAACATGATCAACCTGCTCCCAAAACCCATCCTTATATTGGGTGATTTTAATTCTCAGCATAAGTTATGGGGTAGTTCCATATCTAGTTTGACTGGAGAAGAACTCTTAAATGTAATAGATGAACATAACCTTTGTGTATTAAATACAGGTGTGCCAACACATACAAGTCCTAATGAGAATGTTAGTGCTATTGACCTCTCCATTGTCAGTTCAGATTTAGCTTCATCACTTTCTTGGCACACACTTTCATCTACTTTTGGTAGTGATCACTATCCAATTCTCATTACCTTTCCTGGCAAAAAAGTTAAAAATGTACTTACCAAACCCCAAATGAAATACAGGCTAATAGATAATAGGTGGGCTAATTATAAAGCATATGTTGAAAATAGTCTTCATAACCTACCTAACACAACATACAACATACAGCAATGCTCAACAGCATTAACAAAATTAATGTTAGAAGCTGCTGATGCCTCATTTCCTGTAAAAAATTCTGCTAATAAAAAACTACCATCTCCACCATGGTGGGACAGCGAATGTACAATGGCTATTAAAAAGAGGAAAAAGGCTGAGATAAATTATAAAAGAAACATGACCGACGAAAATTTCCAAAATTTATTAGTTGTAATAGCTAACACAAAAAAACTGTTTAAAGAAAAAAGATTTTTATCATGGAGACGTTACTGCACTCGGATTTCTCCAAGAACGCCGTCCTCAGTAATTTGGACTAACATCAAACGTTTTCGACTAGGTGTATCCATTTCCACGTATAACACTCTCCCTCCATCCATGTACAATGAGTTCTTGAATAACTTGGCACCTTCTTACGTTCCAGAACTAGACCATAACCATCGGCTTCAGTTGTTAGGTAGTAATGATTCCTTCCTTAATTCCCCCTTTACTTTCAGCGAGTTAACAGGTGTACTTTGCTGCGTACGGGATTCTGCCCCTGGCGAACACGGGATACCGTATTCCTTTTTTTCCAATCTTGGGGAAAATAGCCTAAAATACTTTTTAGAGGTTATAAATTCCGTAATCTCGACAGGTGACGTTCCGTCTACATGGAAGTCACAGATAGTGTTGCCTATCTTAAAACCGAACAAAAATCCGTCGGACGTTTCATCATATCGTCCTATAGCGTTGTCACCCGTTATTACAAAAATCACTGAACATTTAGTTAAAAATAGATTAGAATGGTTCCTTGAAAGCAGAAATTTAATTGCTGGTTCACAATACGGATTCCGCAAGGGTAGAAGCACCTTAGATAGTATTGGCATGTTTATCTCAGATGTAAGACTGGCTTTATCACATAAAAAATCAATTGTAGCAACATTTTTAGATATCAAATCAGCTTATGACAATGTAGTTTTATCAATTTTAAATAAAAAATTAGAGTTATTGGAGGTGCCTCAAAATCTAAGAAGATTTATTTTCAATTTGATGTCTGGACGTTCAATTAAACTGGACTCATCAAGTAGATTAATCTGGAAGGGACTCCCGCAGGGTTCGGTGCTCAGTCCGATACTGTATAATGTTTACACCTATGACCTAGAAAGTTCGTTATATGGAAAATCTAATATTTTACAATATGCAGATGATGTTGTTATTTATAATTCAGATCAATGTATAAATACAGCCAGCTCATCAATGACAAATGCCCTAAACCATTTAAAAACTTGGTGGGACGATAATGGTTTAGAGTTGTCGGTGTCCAAGAGTTGTACTCTTTTGTTCACAAGACAGCGTATGCCTCCTCCTATTACTGTTCTTTACGATAGAGAACCCATAACTGTTAAAACTCAAATTAAATTTTTAGGTGTAATTCTAGACTCTAAGTTAACTGGACTACCCCATTGTGAATTTATTGCTGATAAGTGTGAACGCTCTCTTAATATCCTTAGGTGCCTTTCAGGCGTATGGTGGGGCGCGCATCCCTTTTCTTTGAAGTTGGTTTACAACGCTCTAATAAGAAGTGTTCTAGATTATGGAACTTTTTTGTTGGAGCCTTGTAGCGTGGCTGCAATGAAGAAATTGGACGCCGTCCAAGCCAAAGCTCTTAGAATCGTAACCGGTACCATGAAAAGCAGTCCTATAAACGCTTTACAGATTGAATGCGTTGAACCACCTCAGCAATTACGACGACAGTTTCTGGCAGACAGATTCTTTTACCGTATTTTGCAATTTTAAGAACACCCACTCATTGAAAAACTTAGTAGGATTTCAGAGCTAATTATTACTTCTCCATATTGGACTCACAAATCTCTACCTCACTTAATCATTAGCTATAACAAATTTAAAGCAATAAGTCCTCCTACTCACCGTACACCTAATCTCCCACTTTTTGAAATAAACTTTGAAGCCCTCATAATATCTCCGGATGTTCATCTTAACCTAGGCATCAAAAAAGGTGATACAAATGTAAATATATATTTCAATTCGATAATTGATGAACGCTGGAAGGATTGGCATCATATTTATTGTGACGCTTCCAAACATACCAACAGTGATTACGTTGGGGTAGGCCTGTTCCATCAGCACAAATTTCCGCCACAAACATCAATTTTCACCGCCGAATGCTACGGAATTTATAAAGCATTAGAATATATTAATTTATTTAAACTTATGAATTCCGTAATATTCTCTGACTCCATGAGTGCATTGCAAGCCCTTTGTAAATTCCCTTTCAAAAAGAATGCGTGCTCCCCAATTACTGCTATGGCTAGAGAAGAGCTTACGAATTGTGTGAGCAAGGGATATTCTGTATCGTTTGCCTGGATTCCCAGCCACAGTGCTATAAAAGGGAATGAAAAAGCTGACCATCTCGCAAACGAAGCGATAGAGTGTGGAGACATGTTTCCTTATAAAAATTATACACAAGACCTTGCTGCACTTCCTAGGCTTCACCTCCAACAATCTTGGAGTGAGGCCTGGAAGAGTAGTGCCTGTTTAAAAGGCAAATATTATTATTCCATACAACCTGATATCCCAGCCAAACCTTGGTTTTCCAAGGTGAAGCTTAGCAAGCGAGCTACATCCGTACTCATACGACTAAGATTGGGTCACATGTGCAGTCCGGCACATCTTGCTCGTATCGGTATTATCAATTCATCAGCATGTGAATGTGGAGAAGAAATAAGTGACTGCAATCATATCCTCCTTAACTTTCCCTTGTATGATCACTCCACAATATACAAAAACCTTGTTGACCTAGAAGTTCCTCTTCCCATTAATATACAGTATTTACTTCATAAGAATCATATCGCTATATATACAGTGCTAGCTTCATTCATTGAAGCTAACAATATTAAATTATAACTGTTTATTTCTATTTAAGTATGTTTTGTTTTATGTTTTATTACTATCCTCGTATCCTTTCCTTGCTCCTCTGACCCTATCCTTACTTTTCCTGGTCACCTATCTGATTTTGTAAGTAAATTCGTTAACCCGTTTTAAAAAAAAAAAAAAAACTTAAAAAAATAAGAAGAATACCTACATCAAAAACGTCACGAAGAAAGAAGTTATTGAAAAATGTTTAAGAACCTGACACTGGCAAATGCACAAGAAGTGCGAAGCCAATACCTCCAACGAGGATAAAAAAAAAAAAAAAAAAAAAAACTATCTGTATCAGAAACAAGGGTATAACAAAGGTCTTGATACTTCACCCCGTACAACCGCATTGAATTTCTTGTACCCTTTCTTATATCCATTATTATATTTCTTATACCTTTAACGTTACAAATTGTAAAACAATCTACGTTTGGTTTTGTCATGCATATTTTGTACGGGCCCGTGTAAGATGTGAAAATGTATCCATCCTTATAAGCCTCACTTTTCCACCAAATAAACTGTCTTACCGAATACTTTATGAAAACAAATACGCGTTTTGTCGAATTTCTTTTTCATAGTGGTCATAATTCTAACCTTATGCAACTTGGCAGTTTCTTGCCTATTTTTACCATCGTCTCCTGACGCAGAATCATGTGGTTGTCCCAGAAGATAAGAAGTTTGAATGGGCAAAATGTAGTAGAATTAGGAGTATTGTTTATACAACATCAGGTAAATTCTCGTCCCATGCGTTTGATTTTTATGCTCGACTTGATCGTTGGACCTGGGGCTCTCGCTATAGCGTTCAAAATGAGCCTACATTGCGATTCTTCAGTGAACTGTTTAATATAACAGTTGCTGAAAGCCTTATTGTAATAATTCTAGTTTTAATAGTCTCGGCCGAAGTCTGGGCTGGTTTTGTGTTACTGTAATTGCCTTAATACATGTTGAATATTATCTTGTGACTAGTGTTACTAACCAGTCGGACTCAAATTGGAAAACAGGTTCTGCAAGAGGGTTTCTACTTTTCGCAGCCACGTGTTTCATTCGTTCTCTCGGCTTATACTCTATTTGAAAACCAAAATCCTGAATAATAAGCCACCATCGAATATACGACGAATGAGATCTAACAATGTAGTGCGTAAGGCGGCGCTACCGTGATTAATTTTACGGGTATGCATGTTAAATCAATGGGAACGTGTATTATGATTCTACGACAGCCAGGGTCTCAAGTTATTTTACTGTGGCAAAACTTTTCTTCTTTGGATGCGACTACTAAAATATGCAACTGGTTTAATTGACCCGAAGTTTGAAATGATCTTTCCTGTTCTGGGTACCTACACCATTTTTTGTCTTTTTGCGAGCTTATTTCAGCAAACCCTGGATGAATTTTCTATAATAAGAAGTTAATACTATAAATTGTCAAATCTCGTGAATATTTCGTGGTCATGGGTATTCTGAAACGCAGTTTATCTTGTCCTGGCCGGGCCGAATCATACCCTGCACGAGTTATTACTTTATGAGCCGGGAAGGAAACCGGCAAGTCTCTTATATTAATAAATTATATACGTCCCCCAATCCAAATAATTCCTTCAGGGATAGCACAACACAATTTACCCACTTGCATATAAACAGTATTTGTCAGAAAAATGCAAATGTAGGTTAGATTCGTAATTAATAAATACTTTAATTAATCTAACGCTTTGTGCAGATAGTGACATCACATTTTACACATTATATTTTGAGTCATAGTCTATAGGCTATAGCAATTTTATAAGTCTCGGTGTTGGGGGTACTACAGGTTTATACCGGGTTGACCAATCATATGCTGCCCAATTAAGAGCTCAACATCAATAATATAACAATCAGTTATTTCTACGTAACCACTCAAGTACAGATTATCCATAGATACAATTATTGTTAACGTACCCAGTGACTACGTGAGCACCACCAAAACCTCATTGCAATGGTCGATGGTGTTACTGCTAGATTTAGTGCTTTCGCTTTACTTTGCGTTAGTATATTCAATTTACCTCCAGTATCAATATAAACAAAAAAAAATCTACACCAATGTATGCAACGCGTCTTGTATATGCCCATAAAATTGTTGGTTAGAATACACATGATAGGACTCACCCGGTGTACAGCCGCTTATTGCTGCGTGAGTCTAGAAGTAACAGCAAACCAGCAGGTGGCAGATATGTGGCTGCTGCGCTTGCAGAAATCACAGCGTTGTTGAGTCCGGCAATCTCGTGCATCGTGGCAGACTCGACGACAGATTTAGCACTGCTTCACTCCGGAATGCTGCGACGCTGTTGTTGAGCCTCCGTCTGTTGTAACTCTTCTCCATGTAGACTTTCGCGACGACATAGTGGCTTCAGTTTTGTAAAATTTTCCAAGGATGACAGGTATCCAAAGTAGTGTAGCACAGGCGTCTGGCATTGGTAGGCCTTCGCATTTGACCTGACCTCTGATGATGCAAGATATCGCATCTTCGCCGGTGATATTGCATCTCTTGAGGAGGGATACCTTATCGTGATAGTACTTGGTCATGGTTTCAGAGTCTTCTTTGGTTCTTGCCAGCATGACGTCCAGCTTGTTCACGAAGTCGGTGGGTCGTGGAAAAGCAGTCTCCAACGCATGATTCCAACCTTCCCAGTCGAGGTTGTAGTCGTCCAACTCGTCATACCATCGTCTAGCGGAACCACGTAGACGAAGCTGCATAACAAATTGCCTTTCGGTTGCGTCCCAGCCGTAGATTTCACCAAGCTGATCAATCTTGTGTAACCAGCTACTGACGTTATCAGTGTGATCCTCGGGTCGGAATTTAGGGATAACTTCAGCGTCAGCAAGGGTCACACGACGTAGTTTTCTTGATAATGGCTTGGGTCTTGGTATGGAGTCATCGTAAGAAGAAAAGAAATCGCTTTCTTCGCTGCTCTGCACTTTCCTCTTCCGTTTTCCCAGACCAGCTACATAAGGGCCCGACATTTTTTCAATATCCCACTTCTGAGATGTAACAAACCGTGGGGTAAATTAAAACTCGGTTTCACAATTATATTGCAGGTGTATTTTAGGGCAGAGTTTCCACCTTACACTACTTGTTTACAGAATGATCCTTCATAATGCAATGCTTCTATTTTTATACGGTTCAGAAGCCGTTACAATACAATTCGAAGATAAAACTTAAGGTAGGTATATTTTAAAATGCAACCAGTGTTATTTGAAAAACTAAATATAAACAAACTATTTGTAAAAGCATTAAATATTCAAATATGAATAATAATGGATGAACTAAATAATTTAAGTGATTATTTTATACACAAGTTATTCAATATCCAACAATCTCATATGACGTCACTACTGGTAAACTTAAATAGATGGGCAATGAAAGTAAATTATATTAATATATAATAAATAGGAGATACTGATTTAGAACATAAATAATGAAATATTACAGGTCCCAAATAATTATAATCCATAGTCTAAATATAAATAAATATGGGGATGTGACGCATGTTGTGATGGCTTCACAAAGGGCGGTCATTAGTCGCTAAGACTAGTTATTTAATTTACGACATTAAGAATTTATTATATAAACTACATCATAAAGGCAAGGTTGTTAAATTTATGTGGATACCTTCACATAGAGGAATATTTGGTAATGAAAAGATAGATCGAGCTGCTCAAAGCTTGCCTGACGAAGATCATTTAAGGACCATGAAGATCCCATACGCTGACTTCAATAGTATGATAATTAGGAAGATAAAAGATTGTTTGTGGCATGAATACTTCCAGAAAATAAGTAAAGATAAAGGAAGATGGCACGCCGATATTCAGAAAGTAACACTCGCCTAACCTTGGTACCATCAATATACTGAAGAATCCAACGAAGGAAACTATAGAAGCTTCGTGACAGTCATAAACAGATTGAGATTTGGTCATTGTCAAGTACCGACACACCTTTACAAATTAAAATAAATGTAAAATGTGTGTGTGTGTGTGTGTGTGTGTGTATTAGTGTACACACGTAAGAAGTGAAACTTCTTTATGACATATTTTTTCGAAAAATGACCTACTATTTACAACTTTACAGAAATTGGTTAAATAAAGCTAAATTATATAAAGTTTAAGCAAAAGGCTTTTATTAAAATAGACATGGATACACATAATACAATTATTTCACCTTATTGCTACTAAGATTATTATAGCATTTCATTGATTATAAATTTATAATAGAACTATTACTATTATTATTCTATATTTTTGTAAATAATGGCTTATGGTAACTGAAATATGAAATATACGGTTTACATTCCACGGAATTTAGTGACCGAGTAAAAACTCCATCAAGTGTAGTGCCGGATCTTGTTGTTGATGTTTGAGGACTGTTTTTCACGGTTTTTCATAGATAAATTCAATTTATCTTTCAAATCAATATGGCGCATAACGGAAAAATGTGACTTAGAAATAAAGATGGCGCGTAACAGAAAAACGTTACATTGCGTTATATTACGTTTTTCTGCTACGCGCCATCTTTATTTCTTTCTCTTCGTTATAAAATTTCTCCCATACGTCGATAAAGAAGTTTCACTTCAATTAAAAACTAATAGTGTTTGTTCATATTGTCCGAAAGAAGAAGCGAACTTAGAACATATCATTTTTGAGTGCCCCTGTTATGGTATTCAACGTCTCTTATAGGTGGCTGATTTGAAATCAGATGATGTACATTTCCCGAAGTGTCTCAAAGAACTATTAAAAGAAAAAGGTGTTTAGACCTTAGTTCAATTTTATTACAAGTACTGTCAGCAAATTCTAAGTGTGATGTGAAGTGTATAATATTTAATTAACATTTGAATTGACGACAGGCTCTAAAGGACTAGTATCCAGGGCCGTTAAAATATTACAAAAAAAAAACAATTGTATTTCTGTATTTGTCATGGGCCTCAAAACTAGGCATGGGTCGTACTCGTAAAATTGAGTACCAGGGTTTCCAAGTACGTCCACCTTAAGATACCAGCGCCAAAAACCAGGGTTCGAAATACTTTCAAGTATTTTCCTTCTGCATAGAAAAGTGATCTGTAATCTAATAGTAATAAGGATTAAATTCGCGAATTCATAAAATCTAATATTTCCAAGCCTGGAACGTTTACATACTTACATAGGTAATTGATCTGAGCCTATAATACAAATTAGGAACTCAATTACGTAAGCAAAAAATATACTTCCAAGCCTTAAACGTAAAAGTACTTTCATAGGAAATTGATCAATCCCGTATGTAAAAAATATACTTCCAAGCCTTGAACGTAAAAATACTTGCATATGAAATTGATCCGTGCCCTAATATAAATAAAGATTACAACCGCGTTCACAAAAAAATACTTGCAAGCCCTGAACGTAAAAATACTTGCATAGGAAATTGATCAATAGCGTATGTAAGAAATATACTTCCAAGCCTTGAACGTAAAAATACTTGCATAGGAAATTGATCCGTACTCTAATATAAATAAAGAGCACAACCGCATTCACAAAAAAATACTTGCAAGCCCCTGAACGTAAAAATACTTGCATAGGAAATTGATCCGTGCTCTGATATAAATAAAGAGCACAACCGCGTTCACAAAAAAATACTTTCAAGCCCTGAACTTAAAAATACTTGCATAGGAAAATGATCCGTGCTACAATGTTAATAAGGAGTACAACCGCGTTTACACAAAAATACTTACATCGAACGAGCGCGTAGCATGCGAGCAGCCGAGTAAAGTACTTTAAGGTCTTTCGAGTCTTACGGGTCGGCACCTGGTGCGCGTACTTGAAAGTAAATACCTGGTGTAAAAACCTGGTTGCGTAAATACGTACCTTCCCTACTCAAAACTCGTTTCAAGTCTGTCAGGGGGGGGGGGGGGTATTATGTCCGCTATTATATATTTTGTACATACATAAATTTAATTGTATTTTAGGTTCTGATGTCAACAATTTACAATATGCAGATGATTTAACAGTTTATTGCTCAGGTACTAATATGCAGTTAGTAGGAAACAAGCTAAATACTGCTTTGTCAAAATTAAAAGATTACTTTGATTATTTAAAATTACAAGTTTATTTGTTTATTAATTTAAGTAAATCCAAGGTAATAGTATTTAGTAGGTCAAGAATCCTATTCACTAGTATTCTGTATAATGGTAACATTCTTTTTTTTTTTTTTGGGGATTGTTTTTACAAGGACTATCATGGCAAAGTCATGTTTCTGGCTTGGCAGACAAGGCTTTAAGAGCATTTAATATTTTGAAATCACTTGCTAAGACATATTGGGGAGCAGATCCTAAAATTTTACTAATTCTACATAAATCTTTAGTTCGATCTCATTTTGAATATAGCTATTTTTGTTTTTCCTCAAACCCCTACATTAGTAAGTAACTTAGAAAAAATTCAAAAGAAAAATCTACGTATAATAACAGGTGCTATGAACACTACTCCCATAATCTCAATGCAGGTGGAATGCAACATTCCTACTCTGCTACTCAGGTTTAAATATTTGAAATTAAAATTCATTTTAAAACTACACTCAATTAATAACCATCCTCTATTATTAAAATTAAATGATTCCATAAATTGTGCTTCTACCCCTACATCTTTCAAATACCCATTCATACTCCATGATTTTAAGGATGCATCTGCATACATTAAGAAAAGTAATATCTATAGCAATAACATACTTGCCTGTTATGATGACTCTTATGATTCTAAATTTTTACCAACTGATTCAATTTCAATAGACCCAACCTTAAAAACAAAACAAGAGGTTTATGAAATGATTTCCAGTAATTGGTCAACATATCAAGTGATTTACACGGATGCATCAAAATGTCAAAAAGGTGAAGCAGCTGCATATTATCATCAAAATAAAAAATATGGAAGAGGATTTCGCTTACCCATAAACTGCACTATATTTTCGGCTGAAGCTATAGCTATCCTACGGGCATTTAAGCATATTTCAAATGATATATTATGTACTGGTGAATCGCGATTTGTAATTGTGTCTGATAACATGTCTGTTCTCAGGGCTTTGCAATGTCCTGGATATAACAGCACAAATTATCTTGTTTATGAAATCAAGAAAATCTTTACCCAATTGCTATCATCTCATAAAGAAATTCTATTGATTTGGGCTCCGGCACATGTGGGTGTGACAGGTAATGAAAACGCTGATTACCTTGCCAAAACAACAAATACTCTTGGTGCTAGTATTCACAATATTTCTACACTGTGGCAGGATCTGTTGCCAGTTTACTATACTAATTTGAGAAAAGAATGTTTGGAAGATAGAAATGAAACTATACAGAATAAAGGAGCATGGTATGCCGCAATTAATAAAGAAATGGGCTTGAATCCCTGGTTCAATAATTTTCATAGAAATAGTTATTTACATAGAAAGCTTTATACTCAAATCACTAGACTCAGATTCGGCCATTGCAGATTGAATGCTCATCTTCACCGCTTTAATATCATAGCATCCCCTTTGTGTGATAAATGTACAATGCAAGAAAACCAAACTTTGGAACATATTTTTTTCAAATGTCCAACATTCAATATACAGCGCTTTTTACTGATTGATAAGCTTCTGAAAAAACATCAGAATGTCCCGCCCTCAGTACAGGATCTTTTAGCTAGCCCTGATAATTTTATTCCTGTTTTTCAATTTATTCTATCTACTCTGGGAGAACTATGAACAAACTTAAATAAGTTATTAGTTATTATGAAACTCGGATATGACGTTGATGTTATAATTAGAAGACTTGGAAGCGAAAAAAATTGAAAAAAATAACCTAAAAGATAGAAACAATAAAGAATTGTGATCTATTATTTGTAGACTTGACAATGTTGCCTATAACTTAAAAATACACGAGATTATAATCGATAAAAAAAATAAAGCGGATATTGAAGAAACACGAAAAACGACATAAAGAATTGGCAGTATGGTATTCTCATACCTTCGCCTGTCCGTATGGACGAATAAACTACCACAGAGACTAGACTTTTTGTAAACTACTACTACTGACTACTCAGTACTCTGTATTAGAAGTGGGTAATAAAGCTTTTTGCGTGAACCGAACCGAAACTATGTATTGGTATCCGATAAAGTGTTTCAAAACTATGTATTTTCAAAAACTATTTATTGGACGATATGCGTTTAAAGTGTTTAAGAAATGATAAACGTTTTCGTGTCGGTTTAGGTATTTGCTTCGAAACTTGTAATCAATAGTAAACTAATTCAAGTTCGCTATCAACTGAAAATTTTATAATTTGGTTTTTTGTTCTTTGTCTGTGGTAAATGATTATTATGACTGGTAAAATACAATAATTTGACACAATAAATTCTAGTCTTATCCAAAGTTCTAATATGTAATTTGTACTCGTGCCAATATAGGATGGATATACCTAAATAACGTGTCAAAGATTTGATATGATAGCAGCATAAAAATCATTCCTAATAAAATAGAATAAAATGTGATTTTTATTATTATTATTTAGAATGACTAAAATTCATAAATGCGCGATCTCGCTTCTTGTTCGTGCGATCGTTGGTATCGGTCGGGTTTACTTCGGAATAACTCGGTCGGAGTCATTCGGCTAGTTTCGGTAACTGTTTATCGACGATCCAATGCTGTGTGAATAAAGTGTTTCACCCGATAAATAGTTTCTGAAGAGACCAATACATAGTTTTAGGTATTGGACGCGATACATAGTTTCAATAACTGTTTACGGTTTGCAACGCACACCGCTACTCTGTATGTATTTGTCAAATGGGGAAAAAGGGCGGGAAAGTCGAATTAAAAGGCGCTATTTTTTAAATAAAATAATTTTAATTCATTTCGAGCTATATTAACTAGTTATAGCCCTTATTTTCTAATTCCATGAGTGAATTTAGTAGTGGACTCATGGAGTCCTCTACTTCCGAAACCACTTTAAAGCGGAAGAGTACTTGCATACATGAAGATGAACCGGTTCCCAAGATGTTACCGAAGTTCATAAATACTAAGAGGGGTTTATTCAAAGACATCCTTCCCACCTATGAAGAATTGAACAGAAAAGATTATCCCGTATTACTTTTCCAGGACAACAAAGAAAAAATTGATCTATTTAAAATTAATAAAATTCTTAAGGACTTGGTTCCACTTAACACGTACGTTAAGGCCATTGGTCATTACTATATCAAGATATTCTTTCCAACAAAAAAAGAAGCGAACTCTTTCATTTTGAATAAATCCATTCATAGCAAATATAACTGGTCAGTCAAGATACCTTTCGATCAAATTGAAAGTCAGGGAGTCATCAAGGTTCCTACTGAAATTACCGATACTGAACTTTTGTCGTCTTTGAAATCACCTGGGTGTGAAGTTTTAGGTATCAAGAGATTTAAGAAGAAGCTTCCCGACGGCTCACTTACTTGTCTGCCAACAGTACTGGTAACTTTTTTGAATATTAACAGGCCCAGTCATGTTACTTATGAACATTTATGGTTCGAAGTAAGAGAATATTTTAAACCTTTAGTTCAATGCTTTAACTGTTTCAAATTCAACCACACTAGTGGTTCTTGCAAAAATGCTCAAGTTTGTTCCATCTGTGCAGGTAATCATTTCTATAAAGATTGTTTACAAAAAGATAAAATTAAGTGTAATAACTGCCAAGGACCTCATGTAGCAGTCGCATATGAGTGCCCCCTTAAAGCTTCGAAAGTTGCTGAAATTAAAAATAGAATTTTGGGAGGTACAACATATGCTTCAGCTATTAAAGGCACCAAATCAGTCTTACTTGCATCTAATGAAAAAACATCTAAAAATATCCCTTTGAATTCTAATGTTAATACCAAAACTACTTCACCTCAGAAACGATTTATTATAAGCGATATATTGAACTGTGATTCAACATTAAACGGCATTATAAAAACAATTGTAGATTTGATTTCTAAGAAAGATGGGGCACCAATTACATCCAAGATTATAAAAGAATTGTTAATACACAATTTAAGCAATACATAATCATTTATGGACAAAGTTTTAAAACATTTAAACATAATACACTGGAATTCTAGAAGCATTTCCCCTAAACTTGATGTTTTTAATGACTTTATTGACCTCAGTACTGATAGCATCGACATTATTTCAATTAATGAGACCTGGCTTAGTAACAATAAAAAAATTAAGCTTAAGGGTTATAATATTATCAGGAGAGACTCTGAGCGTCCTCACGGAGGCGTAGCCATTGCAATTAAAAGTTTATATAAATACAGTATTATTGATACCTATTCGGACTACAATTTTCAAAATATTTTGTGTGAAATTGAAATTGGTTCCTTGTACTTTAATATTTTATGTGTATATTGCCCTCCTCCACCTAACGGTAAGTTTCGTATTCATTTGCTGGAAGAAACTTTTAATAAAATAAAAACAGATAATTTTTTAATCATTGGAGATTTTAATGCTCTTCATCTGTCTTGGGGTGGTAAAAATAATAATAGTAGAGGCAATTTGATTTACAATTTCATGAATGATAAAAACTGCATTTGTATTAATGACCATAATATAACTACTTTAGCTCCTTTCGGACAAGAGGGTAATGTGTTAGATTTAGTTTTTGTTTCTCAATCTCTCAGTTCCAGTTGTGCCTTTTCTATATTAGATGATCCTATGAGTAGTAATCACTATCCTGTTCTTGTCAAAGTCTTCTATCAGGCTTCTGAGATATATTTTGCAGATACCCCAAGATGTGGTTCTACTGATGTCCCTGAAATTTCAGAAATAAACTTTAACAAAATTAATTGGCATGTCTTTGCTGATAAGTGCAATACAGCATTATCATCGTTTACTCTAACTAATGATCCTATTGGTGATTATAATAGATTTGTTCAATTATTATATTCAGTATTGTTAACATTCCAAAAAAAGTCTACTGTCCATCTTCGTCAAAAGAGAGTTGTGTGGTGGGATGAAAAGTGTGAGTTAGCAGTTGCGAAAGTACGGTTAGCACTCCAATCATATAAAAGATATCCTTCATTAGAAAACTATTTGATATATAAACAGTTAGATGCTGAAAAAAAGTTAATTATACTAGAAGCTAAACGTACCAGTTGGCAAAACCTATGTTCATCATTTAGCCGCTTAACTTCCATTAAAATAATTTGGGATAATATACGTAAATTCAAGTTCTCTTGTGCCCAAGGAAGTAAAAGCAATGTCTTCATGCACAATCCAGAATATGCTTCTGCTTTTCTAAATAAAATCACTTCTCCGATTAATAATGCAGACTTTAACCATCTTAACACTTATTTCTCACAGTCTGGTAAAGAGTCATTTTCCTGGTTAATTAAACCATTTTCTTTTGATGAATTTATTGTCTCTGCATAATAAAAAGGTAACATCCCCAGGGCCGGATTCTATTCCTTACTCTGTAATACAGAATTTACCAATTAATATTAAAAAGATTTTATTATTAATATATAATACATTATGGTCTACTTGTTCTATCCCAGATAGTTGGAAAATTCAATATGTAACCCCTATTTTGAAGCCCAATAAAGACCCAAACTCTATAAGCTCATATAGACCTATCTCATTAACTTCCTGCTTTTCTAAACATTTTGAAACAATGCTCAAGAATAGACTTGAGTGGCATTTTGAACACCATTGTTTGATACCTCCACTTCAATTTGGTTTTCGTAAAGGTAAAAGCACTCTGCACAATCTCAGCTGCTTAATAGGTGAAATTAAAAATGGATTTCAAGTTAACAAATCTACCTTGGCTGTTTTTTTAGATATCCAAGGTGCATTTGATAATATTGATCAAAATTATTTAATATACACATTATATAAGTTAGGAGTCCCTGGTTTAATTTTGAAATGGATTCACAAATTCCTGAATGGTCGCAATACTTGGATAAAGGTAGGTAGACAACTATATGGACCTAAAAAATCCCATAAAGGTACTCCACAAGGCTCTGTAATCTCACCTTTAATCTTCATACTTAGCCTTATTAATTTTATGTCTAAAATACCTATTCAGGTCAAATATTTATTATATGCTGATGACTTAGTTATTTATGTACAATGTGAGAGTGTTAAAGAAGGGGAACAAACTATGAATAAGGCCCTCCATCACATAGGCTCTATATTAAATAATAAATTGAAGCTTAAAATTAATGTTGATAAAAGTGCTACCATATTTTTCTCAAAAAATGGACCTCATACTCCTCAAATTATCTATGACCATGCAATTATTCCTAATTATGTTTGCTTTAGATATCTTGGTTTGATTTTAGATTCCTGTTTATCTTGGAAACCTCATATTGAATATCTTTGTAGAAAAGCTGAGTTAGGTCTAAATATTATGAAATCATTGGCTGGTCTTAATTGGGGTTCTGATCCCAAAATCCTAAAAATTCTTTATATTAGTACTATTCGTAGTTATTTTGATTATGGCTGCAGCTTTTACTATGATGCTGACAGCTATCTATTAAGAAAATTAGATGTCTTACAGAATAAAGCTCTACGTATAATCTGTGGAGCTATGATGTCTTCGCCTATTAATTCTTTAGAAGTTGAAACTGGAATTGTTCCTCTCACTATTAGAAGATCTTATATCACTGACAAATTTTCTATGAAGTTAATTAGCCTTGATAATGTTATAATCTCTAAATTACTCCATAACTTTGATGTTCCTGACTATAATAATGAAAGTATAAAAGTAGCTATGTCTCTAATTGAATCAATAACATTTCCGAATTTCAACTTCCAAGATATTATATTCTGGTCTAAGCAACATCCTTATTATAATGTTGACTTTGTCTGTACTTATATGAACATTCCTATACATGTAAACAAATTTAATTCCAAAGTTGAATTTTTACAGTTTTTAGACACCAAGAGTAACTTCATAAAAATTTATACTGATGCTTCTAAAACTCCAGAAAGAACTGCTTTTGCCTTTTTTGATCAAGTATATAACTATGGTAAAGTCTTCAGATGTAATGACTATATGTCTGTTTTTTCAGCTGAAATGCTTGCTATTTTACATGCTCTTCAATATGTACTTAAAAATTACAATAACTATACTCAATCTCATTTTCTAATATTATCTGATTCAATGAGTGTGGTAAAAGCTCTCTGTAATAAAAATATGAACATGTATTCTCACTATGCAATCTATAAAATAAGAAGTTTGGTTTATGAGCTTTCTTTCAAGGCTCTGTATATTGAATTCTGCTGGGTTCCGAGCCATTCGGGTATACTTGGTAATGAACTAGTTGATAGCCTTGCAAAATCTTCCTATTCTGTAATCTGTAATTGTCCTGTGCCATATACTGATTTGAATAATTATATCAAAGACTTAATGATTAAGCGCTGGGAGATATCGCTTAGCTATACTCGGCAAGTAAAAGGAAAATGGTTAGCAGAAATCACTCACAAACCATCAACGTCTTCTTGGTTTGAAAGAAACAAGATATTCCTTGGTAGACAGTTAATTACCACTATTTGTAGGTTAAGAATTGGACACTGTAAAATACCTTCTCACTTGTACAGATTAAAACTCATCGATAGTAAATCTTGTATACATTGTAATTATGAAAGTTGTGACCTGCAACATTTGTTCTTTGATTGTAAACAATTTTCAGTGCAACGACTATTGTTGATTTGTCAATGTCAAGACTTGCTAGGGAAATGTGACCTACCTAAAAATATTTATGATTTATTAAAATTTCCTATTTTATATAATTCTATATTTCAATTCATCCAAAGTACAATTGGATCTGTATGAATTTTAGTTATTATTTGCATAGTTAATAATTTTTGTTGTTGTAAAGATATATGTATAGATACATAATTTTAAGATAACTTTGTTTATCTTTGTAATTTGCGTTTATAATTTATAAGTGGTAGAGTCATTCTTAACTTTGTTTATAAGTATTTTAGTTATTTATAAGATAAATATTCTGTTACCTTGGATAAGAAACTGTTATGAGTTTGTAAATCTTTTGTTGGGTTGATGGTTCGTCCAATGCCCATAATAAATGAAAAAAAAAAAAAAAAAAATATTTGTCAAATTGTCACTGTCATTATGATTAACATGGTTCGTTAAGGCTTTATTTTAATCTATTTTATTTGTGAAAATGAATAAATCTTGTTCAAATAGTGCTCCTGCTTCATCAAGAAAGCGACGCACTAATAATCAAGTGGATAAAAGTAAGTAGTGTCTAGTCTGAATCGTGAAAATGATAAAAGGATTGTGAATCGTCGAACAAGATTTTAGATTTTTATGTTTATATTATGTATCTAACTATAACATGTTTATAACAAACGTAGCATCTTTTAATTTTAAAATATAACTAATAATACTAAACTTACAAATACCATGAATTAAAATAAAAAGTTTAAGCATTAAGCTTTCAGTAAGATTTTAATTTATAACCTTAAATTTATATTTGTTTTCTAAATATCTATCTAACAATGTCAATGTCACATTCTTAAAACTATGATTCTAATCACCGATTTTCACAGCATGAGTAGTTTTAAATGAAAAGACTGATTATCAAGTCTATACTTTATAAATAGAACAAAACAAAACATATACTGTCAATTTTCCTTTTTTATAATTTCTATCTATCAAACAGTAATCAATTTAGTGTGCACGGATCTTCGAGATAGAAATATAACGTGGAACCTTATGGATCAATGCACGGCCACTGCCTGGTTATTTCAGAATTTAAAATTAAACAGGAACATTTGATGCCATTTTCAGTAACATATAGGCCTTTTAAAAATATATGTATGGAGAATTTTCAAAAAGACATAGTGCATATAGACTGGGATAGTATATTTATTTAAACTTTTATGTATAGTATAGTATACATAAGGCGGACTTAATGCCATGAGGCATTCTCTACCAGTCAACCTTTAGTATACTTTCCTTTGATAATGCAAATTACATGGTAAATGCATTTCATGAACACATAATATCATTGTTTGATTTCTACATGCCTGTGAGGTTGTGCGTATGGAAAAACATTCAAAGTATTTTAAAACCATCGCAAAAGACACAAAGTTTAGATCTGCCACCAAATTGTATCCACCCAGACTCGATAAACAGTGCATTTCTTAAAGTTTCCAGTAAGTCAAGGCCCACTTATTCTTAACTGACCTTTTATGAATTCCATAGTCATACTAATGCAATTATTAAAATAACACCAGTAGATCAGAAAGTTATTTGAGCCATATCCAAAGCCTTTTGTTCAAACGCCGAAGGATATGATAATATCCCATTAACCCTTTCAGTGCACATGATGCAACGTGTGCATCATATAAAAATGGTCCTCCGCGGCGCATGATGCAAGGTATGCATCATGGATTGCACTTTCGGGAAGTGTTAAAGACCTTAAGTAAACTGCAGCATTGTTTTATGTTTTTGTTTAGTATTTGTTATTACTGAACTTAATACTTGTGCGGTAAGAAATAATTTGCTTTGATTTTATAATAACTACATATTGGACGGTTTTACGCATCAGTTTACTCAACATGTACAATGAGATAAACTGTCAGTTGTCACGTAAACAATATCTCTGCATTTGAAATCACTATAAAAATATAAATTACAGTTTTTTGTGATAAATTGTGCGATTCACCAGTTCATACCTACATGATAATCATCACCTATATAAGTTATATTATATATAAGTTTGTGGATCAATGCAGGATCTGTTTTCTGTTTAAAAACAATAAAACAATGCATACCAGTGGTGTCGTGTAAAACGTTAAAATGTGTTTAAAAAGTGTGTAATTCTAGTGAATAAACATTAAACTGCATTACTGCACCTATATTCAGTGCCTAATGTATACTAAAACTTGAAAATATGTTAAATTGTGCAGTGTGAAAAATAAAAACGTTAAGTGGGCGATTCCAATTCAAAACAAGTTTAACATCTAACAGCTATGACGAGTTTTCATTATATTTATAAAGGACACACGTATTTCGCCACTAATTATTAAGTACGAGTGACCGGTGCCGAAAGTGCGCGGCTCACCACTGGTAGCGTACGTGAAAACTAACGTTCGTAACTCACCAAACGTAAAGTATTTTGACATTCTTTTAAGATTTTCTCTTTTCTTCCATATTGAATTTTGCATTGTAATAAGCACAAAAATGGCTTCTTGTAGTAACATAACCATGAGAAAAGGACGTTTGAGACGATCTTTATCTATTGATTCTGTAGATAGTCTGTCTTCAGATATTAGCACTAAAAGTATGATGGACTTGTCAACTCACCAAAGAAGCACCGAAGTGTTTGAATTAAAAACAATTATTGATCATTTAAAGGAGCGACTATTAAGTGCACATGCAGAAGTAGAAACATTGCACCTAGAAAATGGCTCTTTAAAACAGAAATTGGATGCCGAAATACTAAAGAATGGAAACCTGAGAAATCTGTATATTACTAGTATTAGTTGCAGGAAAAAGAATAAATTACCAGGTAGCGTAAAACGTTTGTCACATAATAGGGATGATGATGGAGTTTTTAACATCTCTGCACGCAAATTAGACTTGGATATTGATTTTCACACTCCTAAAACCTCTTTAAAGTCGCAAAGTGTCACTAAAGTTCATACCAACAAGGATGACATCTTAAGCACAGAAATATTGTCAACAGGAGACAAAGCATGTGTAGACATATTAGTAAACAATGAGTCAACCATAACTGTGAGTAATTTAGATTATCCTGACGGTAGTTAATGAGAAACCTCTGATTCAAGAAATTTCGGAATGCGGAAAAATACTGTTGCTTTCAGACAACCAAGGAAAGGGTACAAAAGCTGATTCATGACGAAAATAATTTATTACTACAGAACTATAATATATCATCGATCAGGAAATCAGGTGCAATAACGGAAGATGTACTATCTAATTGTAACAATCTGTCTAAACAGCTTACGTGTAAAGATTATGTTATTTTAATTATTGGTAGCAATGACTCAAACCCTATCAAACTTTTGTCGGAAATAAGTGTAGCACTTAAATTTCTTAAATCCTGTAATGTTTTCGTAGTAAACGTGTTGTACAATGCATTTCTAAATAGGGAAAAATTGAATTATCACCTAAAACTGATCACAAATAACTCAAAAAACTGCATTTTCATTGACACGAATAATGGTAATATTAGTATAGCACAACATATAATAAAAGCAATCAATACAGTTTATTATAATAAAACATTTCTGTCGTATAACTTCAACAATCGCAATAAGAAACAAGAGCTGCAAGAAAGAAAGACCATTACATGTTGTAATTCTTTATCAACTGTGTTCCATTCAAAATCACGCCAAGGCACAATACCATATTATTTTAAAAGACACTCACGAATACCTTCAAATACTTTAACCACCGCCGCTGTTTCAAATGTTGACGCCTTAAAACACGCCAAAGGAACAATACCGTATTATTTTCCAATAGTTAAAAAAACCTACGGAAAAACTAAGTTTCCTACTGTCATAAACAGCGGTCTGTTTTTTCGTAAGCTATAGTAATATGGAAAATATGAGTAATAGTATCTGTGCACTGCACCAAAATATTGCAGGGGCTCTTAACAAAATGCAGGATCTTAACCTGGCCTTAAATGAGCTGCATGAATCGAATAAAGCTATTGCTGTGTGCTTGAGCGAACATTTCATAGTTGAGGGGGAAGAACAGTACTTAAATTGGAATAATTATAACCTTAATGCTATTAACTCAAGACAAACGCAAAAGAGAGGAGGTACATATATACGAATTTCGGGAATCAAGGAAGTGACACAACATTACTATTTAAAAATGTATTTATTGCTTTTCGAAGTATTCTCCGCGAAATTTGACACATTTTTCCATACGATGGAACCAATCATTGAAGCAACCATTCCATTCGGAAGTTGGGGTCTCCAAAATGGCCGTTTTGTAGGCGTCCACAGCTTCTTTAGGTGATGAAAATCTCTGTCCACGCAATTTATTCTTTATTTTAGGGAAAGTATAGAAAACAAACAACCCGTCTGCCAAGCGTGGCGATTATGGCAAGACCCCCCAATGAGCACACAACACACCATATCGGTCGTTGTGATCTTTGGGGGAGGCCTGTGTCCAGCAGTGGATTTCATTTGGCCGAAATGAATGAATGAATGAATAGAAATCATTAGGGCTTAGGTCGGGGCTGTACGGCGGATGGTCTAATAATTCTATGTTTTCTTGCTCTAAAAACTCTTTTGTTCTGTGCGCGGTGTGAGAACTCGCATCGTCGTGATGGAGGATGATGCGGCGGTTGCAGTTCTCTCTACGGAGTTCAGAAACGACCTGTGGCAAACAAATGCTAGCATACCATTCTGCATTAACCGTTCTTTGTCCCTCAAGAGGAATAGTCGTAACATGGCCGGTTTTGGAGACAAACGTGGCCACCATTTTTTTTGCAACACTCCGTGAACGAACAATTTTTGTTGGCTTTAACTCATTTTCGAACACCCAAACTCGTGACTGGTTTTTTGTTTCGGGTTCGTACGCATATATCCAGGATTCGTCACCTGATACGATGTTGTATACAGCATTTGAGGATCCTGCGTGGAATCTTACGAGAGTTCTGACGCACCAAGTAACGCGAACCGCTTTTTGCTCTTCACATACCAAATGCGGTATCCATCGGGAAAACAACTTTTTTACACCTAATTGTTCATGCAAGATTATTTGTATTTGACTCATGCCAATGTCTAATGTTGCCTGAATTTCGCGGTATGTCACATGTCGATCTTCCTCAATCAGCTTACGCACAGCATCAACGTTTTCTTGGGTGACTGCAGTTTTTGGACGACCTTGACGAGGATCATCACTGAGCTTGACACGTCCACGTTGAAATTCAGCAAACCAGCGATAAATTGTGGTTTTGGATGGGGCTTCATCACCAAATGCAGAAATCATCCGGTCAACACACTGTTTTTGGGTTAAACCACTTCGAAAGTCATAATAAATCATCGCTCTTGAATTTTCTCGAGTCAATTCCATTTTCTCAACGACTAAACAAGTTTGACAAAAGCTTGTGACAAGACCGTGACTCTTTTTTTAAATAAATAAATGGTATTCGATTTGTAAAACCAAGGAGTTTTCAATTAAAAAGATTTTAATATGACAGGAACAGTGGAAATATTCCATTCCCGATACTTTTAGTGCAGCCTATGTATTATGTAAAAACAATCTATAAGGTACTGAACTAAATGAAATAAAAGAGCTGAGTGTGGAAAAACACAATGAAATCTGCGGTGTAGAAATTCATGCGTTGAGACTTATTATAATATGTATTTACAGAACTCCAAATTCAAACGTTCAACTCTTTTTTGACAAATTGAATGAAACCTTAACAATCCTGCAACACAAGAAAAGTAAAATAGTTATTAGTGGCGATTTCAATATTAATATATTATGCAAGGATAGCATTAGTACTCGATTCTTAGACTTAATATCTAACTACGGTATGCAATGTCATATCCAAGAACCAACAAGGTTAAACAAATGTATTGATAATATTATTACCAACATTCCAGAAATAATAGGTAAGACGTACAACTTGTGTTTATCTGACCATAACACAGCACAAGTGGTAGAATTTCATCACCAACTAAAAAGAAATACCACTAGCTATTATTTTATGACCGTAAATGATCACAGTAAAGAAAACATAAATAAGTTTGCGAAATGTATTGGTAGTCTAACATTCTCTGAAGTCTTCGATACAACAGATACTAATTATACCTTTCCTACTTTTCATAACGAACTCATATTATTTTATGAACTATGCTTTCCACTTATTAGAATTAAAACAAATTACAAATCTAGTGGTCTGTCCTGGGTAACAAAAGGACTCAAAATTAGTTGTAAAACTAAACGGGTATTGAGGTACAAATACTATATTGACAAAAAAAGCAGTAGCAAAATTAAATTTAAAACATACTCAAACTTGTTAAAGAAATGTATTAATAATGTTCAGTCCTTATGTAACTTAAGGCACATTTCTAATTCAAAAAATAAAGGTAGAGCTACATGGGAAGTTATCAAGCGCAATATAGGTAATACTAAGCCAAGAGAATATATTGATGATATTAGTGACAACGGTAACACAATTACATCAGGATTAGACATAGCTAACTTATTTAATAACTTTTTCATTGACATAGTACAGAATAGTACTGTAATTAATGCACCCAATTATGACATTTACAAATTGAAAAATAATTATTGTAGTATATTTTTGGACCCTACGAATGCATATGAAATATTTCAGATAATTCAGTCCTTAAGAGATACTAAGTCTGCCGGTTATGACAGTATTAATGTAGAGCTCTTAAAACGTATATCATACTACATAACAGAGCCATTGGCATATATAGTTAATTTATCTTTCGAACAAGGTTGCTTCCCCGATAAACTGAAAATATCAATTATAAAACCACTGCATAAAAAAGGTTCAAAATTAGATAAGAATAACTATAGACCCATAGCGTTAACTCCTATATTGTCAAAAATACTCGAAAGGGTAATGTACAATAGGCTTCTTAAATTTCTAGACAAGTATGACATTCTGGCAAAGGAACAATATGGTTTCAGAAAATTTAAATCTACGCAACTGTGAACTTTAAGTGAACACGAACTTTTTTGCTCTTGAATAAAATTAATATTTAATGCAATTTAAAAACATCTAACAATAATTTTGATGTATTACATTAACAACTAACTGGTTCTATCTACCGGAAAAGTGTTATTTACTTCACTCACTTGTATTTTTATCACCATACTACACATCACTTCAACAATGGATCCACTGCAAAACACTCTCTCAGATATGACAGCACTATTTAACAGCAGAATGTCAGAATTCGAGGCACAATTAAAAAAGGCTGGATCTTCTCCATCTGGTTCTTCAAATTTGAACACAGAATTTGCTGCATTTAGGTCTTTCATAACCCAGGCCCTAGGCAGCCTGCAGCTGCAGATCCAGATGCTTTCCCGCTCCCTGGATAACATGGAGATGCATGGGCGAAGAAAAATTCTGCTGTTACATGGTATTGCTGAGAAGAAGGATGAAGAAACTGCTCAGGTGGTGGTTGATGTTGTGAGAAATCACTTTGCAGCCAATGACTTCACTGTGAGTAGCTTGAAGCGGTGTCACAGAATGGGACAATCAGCAGATCTCAATAAAACGCGGCCAATATTGTTAAAGCTGAAGGATGTTGAGGTCCGGAACAAAATATGGTTTGCAAAAACTAAATTGAAAGGCACGGGCATCACTGTCTCAGAATTTTTGACGAAGGCGCGTCACGATATCTTCTTGGCTGCGCGCGAGAGGTACGGAGTAACAAAATGTTGGACAAGAGATGGGTGCGTATATGTTTTGGGACCAGACGGCCGCCGGCATCGGGTCTTTTCTCACTCAGACCTGTGCGAGATCGAACAGCAAGGCACCGCAAATCCTACTGGGGCTGTGTCTTCCAACACTGCAGAGTCTCCTACCGTCGCCATTGCTAAAGAGCCCATCACTGTGAAGCCCATCGCAGTGAAATCGAAGCGTGCTGCTGCCAAAAAGTAGGATACTATTTGTTTTGTTCTGTACAAATACACGCAGTCCGGGTATTATCAAGTTTTACTATAACACTTAATTGTCAATACTGCCATGATGACAATGTCATCTGTCACGTTTTTGTTTTTCCTATCTGTCATTCAGTTGCGTTCCGATTTTTCCTATTCTTGTGTTCTGAGCATCAATATATATATTTATATATATATTTATTTTACTTGTATTTGTAACGCTTCATTACTGCAATTTTGTATTATCAAAACCTTTTAAACTCTGTAGCCTTTTAACCCGGACTACCCAATGCCTATTAATGTTTCAATTCTTATTTTATTTTTATATATTTTTAGCAGGAAATGTGTCGATTGAAGTGATTGTTTATTTCGATAACACTCGACCGGTGGATGGACAAGATTGCTTATAGTTTATTTTGTATTTTACACAAAAATAAATCATTTTTTATCGTACTCCAACATAAATTATATTTAATGTACGATTCGGAAAACAGTAACAATTCTGAATCCTTCTTCTCAGCAAGCAGCGACGATGAAAGTTTCGTCAGTATTCCTTCACTTGCAGATACTCTAGTATCACAGTTTTCTGATGTTCCTAGGAATTTTAATGTTATTCACATAAATGCCCAGAGTATTCCGGCTCATTTCCCTGATATGCTGGCAAATTTTGATTGTAAAAATATTCACGCCATTCTCATTTCGGAATCATGGCTTAAGCCGTGTCTCCCATCCTCTCTTTACTCTTTGCCTGGTTTCCAACTTATCAGAAATGATCGCACGTCTGGCGGAGGTGGTGGTGTTGCCATATATCTCCGAACATACATTCCTTTTTCCATTGTGAACGTGTCCGCACAGCCACCTCCACAAAACGCTGGTGAGCATATTTTTCTAGAAGTAGAACTTAATCATTCGAAAATCCTGCTCGGTGTCTACTACTGTCCTTCTGCAAGAATAGACTTCTTCACCTCCTTTGAAAATATTTTAGAAAATCTAGTTCCTTCTTACAGTCACACTATTATTATGGGCGACTTTAACACATGCCTTCTTAAAAAAGATTCTCGTTCTTCTTCCATCAACTCTATTATAGATTCCAGTAACTTATTCATGCTTCCACTGAGTGCTACTCATCATTTCCCAAACTGTACCCCGTCACTTCTTGATCTCATCTTTGTTTCTTCTCGTGAACGTATCGCAAAACACGGCCAGTGCTCTGCTGACGCGTTTTCTTACCACGATTTAATTTTTATCTCCTATAAACTTCGTCCTCCTAAGGCAAAGTCAAAAATTCTGTGGCAGCGTAATTTTAGTGGTATGAATTTAGACAGCCTTCGAAAGGATGCTGGCAGCATTGACTGGGCTCCACTCTTTATATCGAAATCAGTTCATGAAAAAGTTAATCTTTTCATAGCACACTTGGTTGAACTGTATGACGTCCATGCACCTATTCGGGCGGTACGTGTAAAACATCTGCCCTCACCCTGGCTTACCGATGAAATTAAAACTATCATGGCTAGAAAAGCAGCGGCTAAGTCAAAATATAAATATCGGCCCACAACCTCCAGATGGGATAATTATGTGAATATTCGAAATCACTGTAACAAGGTGTGTAGGAATGCTCAACGCCATTATATCCATAGCTCTGTTGAAAACGGAGACCCAGCAAAAGTCTGGAAATTTCTTAGATCAATGGGGATCGGAAAATCGAGTCAAGACACTATTCCTTCCGATTTAGATATTAATTTATTGAATCAACATTTCTCTTGCTCGTCTATTATTGACAGGACAACTAAATCAAATACTTTAAATTATCTTTCTAGTCTTCCGACCCCCGATTATTTCCCTTTTATCTTTAATGAATTATCCGATTGTGATGTTGAGAAGAGCATTTTATCCATAACTTCTAACGCAGTTGGAAGTGACTGTGTCAGCCGTAGTATGATCCTTCCTATCCTTGTTGAAATCCTTCCTGTCATCTGTCATATCCTGAATTATTCCCTATATAGCGGTGCCTTCCCAAATGCTTGGAAAGAAGCTCAAGTTACGCCTTTACCTAAAAAGCCCAACCCCACATCCTTTTCTGAATATCGTCCAATATCCATTCTTCCATTCCTCTCCAAAGTCTTAGAACGTCTGATTCATAACCAATTTAGTTCATTCCTTTGTAAGAATAGACTTCTAAATCCTTTCCAATCCGGTTTCCGTCCTGGTCACAGTACTGTTACTGCCTTGGTGAATATTACGGATGATATCAGGCTAGGCATGGAAAATGGGAAGTTAACGGTGCTCTCATTGCTGGACTTCAGTAATGCTTTTAATACTGTGGACTTAGACATTTTGCTTGGCATACTTTGCTCTCTTAACATATCTCCAACGGTAATTGATTGGTTTCGCAGTTACCTGTCTGGTCGCCGACAACGGATTCGCATTGAAGATACCTTTTCCGCTTGGTGTGATACTAATGTTGGTGTACCACAGGGTGGCGTTATATCTCCTTTACTTTTCGCAATTTTTATAAATTCTATCTCTCATAAACTTCTTTCTTCTTACCACCTTTATGCTGATGATCTTCAGATTTATTCTCAAGCTCCACTTGGAACTTTATCAGATGCCTTTAATAATATCAATATGGATCTTGCCCGGATTTCCGAGTGGAGCAAGTCATATGGACTGAAAGTCAACCCTTCAAAAACCCAAGTCATTGTTGTCGGTAGTTCAAGAATGGTTTCGAGGATCGACTGGATGCAGCTTCCCCAGGTTTTCTTTGACGGTAATCAGATTCCTGTAAGTGACAAAGTAAAAAACTTGGGTATTTACATAGATAAAAACCTCTCTTGGGTTCCGCAGATACAAGAAACCAGTCGCAGGATGTTTGCATCGGCGGGATCCTTGAGAAGATTGCGTAATTTTCTCCCTATTGCCACTAAAACTGCGCTTGCACAATCTCTTCTTGTTCCTATCCTTGACTATGCCGATGCCAGCTATCTCGATCTCAACGAGGATCAATTTAATAAACTTGAGCGACTTCAAAACTTTTGTATAAGATTTATATTTGGATTACGCAAATATGATCATGTATCAGAATTTCGTACTAAACTCAAGTGGCTTCCAATACGCCTTCGTCGGAATGCTCATATTCTTTCACTCCTTTACAGTATTCTGTTCAATCCAGCTTCCCCCTCTTATCTTAAAGAACGTTTTGAGTTCACCCGTGATACGCACTTACTATCCTTAAGATCATCAGAAACATTAAAACTGAAAATGCCTATGCACAAAACAAGATTCTTTGACCATTCCTTTACTGTTCAGGCTACACGTTTGTGGAATGCACTCCCAGTGTCTATTAGACGTGCTAAATCGATGGTGACTTTCAAAGGAATGGTAAAGGAATATTACTTGTCTTTGTAATTGTTACTATTCTACTTATTTCTATTTTTTATTTTTTTATATGTATATATGTCTTTGTGAAGGAGTATGTATTTATATTTTGTTATATTTGTCTGTTGAATGTATGTTTGATATCCCTAATGCGTGTTCGTTTTGTATTATATTCAAATGTTTGTTACTACAGTAGTACACCACCAACTACCCTTTATCACACTTATTTTATGATTTTTGTCCATCCAATGGTTGTCTGGAAGAAATCGCTTTTAGCGATAAGACCGCCAATTGTACTGTTATGTTGTTTTATAACTTTGTATTTATTTTGGTGTACAATAAAGTATACTCTACTCTCTACTCTACTCTACTTTCACTTTGGTAAAGTCTATTGTACATAATATAAATTCTAAAATTCCCACATCTGCCCTTTATCTGGACCTCAGCAAAGCATTCGATTTTGTTGAACATTCAATTCTTATTGCAAAATTAGACAAATGTGGTATGAGAGGTCCGGCTTCACAATGGTTCCAGTCATATCTGAACAATAGAAAGCAGTTTACAAGAGTGACAAAATTTAATAAGATGACACAAAGCATACAAAACTTTGACTCGGAGCAACGTATTAACTATTTTGGCGTGCCCCAAGGAAGCATCTTAGGGCCACTATTATTTCTTATCTATGTAAATGATCTCCCACGTGCGGTATCGCATGATTGTGTTTAGTTTGCGGATGATACTACTGTCATCATAGAATGTAAAAATCTAAATTCTTATGAGTCCGACGTAAATGAAACACTTCGAGGAATCATTAAATGGTTGGATGCAAATAAATTAAGAATCAATATTGAAAAAACAAAGGTTATGCACTTTAAAACATATAAATAAATAAATAAATAAAGAGTAAACAGATAAAATTAAATATTAGCTATAGCAATAATACAGTTGAACAAATACAAAGCACTAAATTTCTAGGAATAACATTAGACGCACATTTCACATGGAAGAATCATATAGACAGTATTTGCATGAAGATAAATAAGTTCGTTTTTGCCCTCCGAAAAGTTAAAGATGTAACTTCTAGACAAACTTCTCTATTGGTGTACCATGCATACGTTTGTTCGATTATACGTTATGGCATAGTTGTTTGGGGTAATTCGTCTGAAGTAATGAGGGTCTTCATAGCGCAGAAAAAATGTATTCGTGCAATTTATGGAATTAAATGGTTTGAGTCCTGTAAACCGGTATTCAAGGCAAATAAGCTATTAACTTTCCCTAGCCTTTACATATATGAAGTCGCTAAATTTGTAGAGTACCACCCATTTCTTTTCGAAAATAATGACAATAAAAACAAGCGGCAGATAACTCACTTACCTCTCAAAATGCCAGTACCAAAATTAGAACTGTTAGAACCTAGACGTAGCTGTGTTTATATGGCCCCACTGATTTTCAACTCCTTGCCTAAATGGATTTCTGAACAACCATACAGAAAATTTTGTCGCGTGTTGCAGGATTGGTTAATAGAGGAAAGCTTCTATTCCATTAAAGATTTTTTAAAGAAGAGCTTATGTCGTTTTGCCATTATGGAAATGCATTGTAATCCACAGAATTTCAAATGCCAATTTTTATTTATTAGAATTTAATGCTATTTTAATATAAATTTGTATACCTGTAAAGTAGGTGAAATATGTCTTGGTCACGCTATTGCATTGTAAAATAACAACTTATGTACCATATTTCGTCCAAATAAAAATTTAATATTATTATTATAACAAATTCAGTTATTATTTTTAAGATAACTCAAATCCTATAATTGTGAACTTTAAGTCAGCCATACTTAAGGATAAGGTAATTAAAGGAGTTAAGATGTTCAATAAGACTAAAGATACAGGAGAAAAGCTTTCCAGAAAGAGAAAAACTTCCCACTTGAAGCTCAAGAATAAACAACCAGTGTATGTGTCAGAAACATGTACATTCAGGACGCAGAAGTTATATTATTTAGCAAGAACACAACACAAAGCCTTTGGATACATTTTTCGTTGGACCTCATATGGCGTAGTATATATTCGGAAAAAAATTGGAGACCCCCAAATCTGTATAAACTAGGAAGAGGATATCCAAAAGCTTAAACCTGCTGGTTGCACTTTTGCTGCTTGTATGGAGAATTTGTTTAACGCTTTTTAAAAGCATTGCATGAATTTAAATCTCGTGTTCCTAACGATACATAATATATAAATTACCATACATAGACCGTTTTACACAAACATACATCAACAACACACTACGACATACAACCACTGTTTATTACATTTTAAAATCATACAATAATGTTCATATAAACGAAATATTGACATTGAAAAGTCATCATTTGGATACATATTTCCCCATGAATAACATCTTTCCTCATGTAAATGACGCTACATTCAACAACAATAATATACTAATGCCAAAAGTTGCGATATGTTTATTTATACTTTACAAATGGCCTCCAGAAATAACATAATTCAAGACAATGATGATGTGTCAGTGGCTAAATATTATAAGTGTGACCCGGAAACATGTGGTAGCTTAATTAAGTCTACTCGAAAAGCATTAACTATTATTTCACAAAATATTCTTAGCATCTATGAAAACATGGATGGTTTTATTATTCATATGGCAAGGCTTAGATTCAAGCCAGATATCATAGTTTTGACTGAATGCTGGTTGAATGAGAACAAATCACCACCACAAATAGACAATTACGCATGCTACTTTTCCAAGAAAAGTGTAAATCAAAATGATGGAATTGTCATATATGTAATAAATGGCATCAAGTGTGCTGTAGAGGAACCAGATCCTATAGGAGCCAACTTTTTATTAATTACAATTAACACGGATATTACTATTTTGGCTACATACAGGTCGCAGCCATTTATTGCATCGAAAACTTCTTAAACTCTATTAATAATATATAACGTTTATTTGGCAATTTTAAGTGTTTTTACATTTCCATCAAGCTATCATACAGTGTTCAGTTTTATATTTATATAATTCAGTTATAGAAGGAAAGGTAAGTATATTATTTTGACTTGTGGACTCCACACTAGGTCGAGCCTGTCTCGTGGAGTCCTCCTTGAGTGGTATTAACAATTTATTTAATTCTGGGGTCGATACGATGTGATTAGCTTTAATATTGTGGAAAAATAAAATACTTAACGAATTCAAAGAACTAAACTAAATAATGTTAATATACACAAATATTACTATGAGGGTGCAATGTATATTTTTTAAACTGTTGATAGTGAATGTAAAGGTGTATGTAAAAGTATGACTGTGTGATGAGTATGGACTTGAGAGTGTGTGCGTGTGAGAATGTTTTCTGTTATGATATCACTCGTATAAAGGCTTCGGATTCGGAATAGGATTGAGCTATCAGCCACTTTTGAACAATCATTTTGGCTTTTTTAGTTCTACAATGTTTATATTACAGACTCTAACCACTCTATTATATATAAAGCTAAGCATAAATTCTTGCATATGTTGTGCAAAAGTGGTTTTTACTACAATCGGCGGACATTTGAAGGCACGATGTTTCAGGAGTTGTGGATATTCGGTGGATTGGATTGTATTCCTATGCTGTTTCAGTACTATTTTAAGAATGTATAATTGTCTTACATTAAGTACTGTCAATTCCTCGTATAGCCGTTCTGAGGGGTATTTAAATGGTTTTCTATTCATGACCTTTAGCACCGATCGTTGAGCCCGTTCCAATTGTATCATAGTAGTTATGCCAACTCCACCCCATACCGTTATACAGTAGCAGAGAACCGACTCGCATAATGCCACATATATCATATGTAAAATCTTTTTATTGGCTGAGTTACGTATCAGTTTCATAACATGAATCAGTTTTCTGATACGCTTAGCCACCAAATCAATATGAGGTTTAAATGAAAGGCGTTGGTCAATTAGAACCCCCTGGTATTTGAAAGATTCGACCTTATTTATTACCTTGCAGGTGCAGAGAGATATATGGCAGGTTGATGAGTGGATTTTAAGTTGAAAAGGATTTTTTGGTGCCGATGCAGCAGTTTTATGGAAACAAATACAGTTAGTTTTTTTTTATATTGAGTGAGAGTAGGTTTTTGTCATGCCACTTCTTAGCACTGGTCAGACCATTTTGAGCTTCTTCATGTACTGCTTCCCATTATTTATTATGGAAAATGAGCACTGTGTCGTCTGCATAGCAGATGACTTCTGCATTTTGGACTATATTACAATGGATATCATTAATGTAAATGATGAAAAGTGTCGGGCCTAGGACACTACCCTGTGGTACTCCAAACTCTACGTTTTTTTGACAGCTGATGCTATCCCCTATTTTCACGCATTGTCTTCTATCAGTTAGGTAAGACTCAAACCATTTAAGTGGTAATCCCCTGATACCAATCGTCTCCAGTTTCTTTAGTAGTATCGGGATAGCAACACTCTCAAATGCTTTTGCCAGGTCAAGAAATAAACCTACACACTTTTCGTTCCTATCTAGATAAGAGGTTACAAGTTTAACTAAAAGGCTAACTGCATCTTCTGTGGATTTGCCATGTCTGAATCCAAATTGCTTTTCAGATATTAATTTGTTTTTATCAATGTATGAGGTAACTCGTTTATTTACAATTTTTTCGAGAATTTTGGAGAATGTTCCTAAAAGAGATATGGGACTGTAATTAGCATGGTTTTGCTTGCATCCATTTTTATATACTGGGATGACTTGGGATACCTTCCATTTGTTAGGAAATATACCTGAACTTAGGCTTATTATGTGGTTTAATGGAATAATTATTTCACTTTTTATTAGTTTAATAAGTTTTGGTGTAAATCCATCCAAACCAGGGGCACTGTCATTTTTTTATTTATTGATTATTTTGTCTATCTCAAAAATATCTGTAGGCTGCATAAAGAAATTAGTGGCTAGAGGTTCTCCCAATAGTAGCTTTTTAATAACTGATTTCTGGGTTTCATTTGTATCAGAAAGAATTTTGCGGGCTAGATTTTTGCCAACGGAAGAGAAGTAGTTATTGCAATTGTTAATTGAATTCTGAGCCGATGATCTACACTTGATTAGATCGTTAGGGTTACTTTTATTATATGTATGTTCGCTAATGTTTCTAATAGCTTTCCATAATCCTTTGGTGTTATTTTTATTTTCTTCCAATTTTTGACTATCGTAATCTTGTTTTAGCCTATGCACAAGATTTGTAAAAAAGTTTCTGTAACGGGTATAAATAAGTTTTTTTGTTTGGTCATTGGGGTGCTTTCTCTATTCAATATGAAGTTTATCCCTATTGTTCATACATTTAATAAGACCGGGTGTAATCCAAGGTTTCCATATGTATTTTGTACGGCTGATTCTCTTTTCTATAGAGTGTTTATTGCACATGTCAAAATATTGTGGAATTCATTGGTTGCCTTATTTACATCTAGTTCAGATATGACTCCAGACCAGTCGGTATTTCTGAGTTCTTCGGTTAATGCCGGTAAGTCCGTTTTATTTATTTTGTATCGTTGACTTTTAGTGTCAGTAGGTGCGTGCATGTTAAATCCCATCATTATCATACGGTGATCAGTGATGTCGACATCACAAACTAGACCCATAGCAGTCTGATACCTCGTTTTGAGGAATATATTGTATAAACATGAATCTAGTCGAGTGGGTTTTGAAATAACCTGTTTCAGTCCATGTTCGGACAGTAGGCACATATATTCCGACTTTGCAAATTCCGACGTTGATAAGATATTGATGTTAATATCTCCAGTTACAATAATTGTTGGATATCGACTAATTGTAGTAAGGGTTTGGTCTAAAGAAGAAATAAAGTTTCCAACCTGTTTATGCGACGGGAATCGATATACGGCAATCAAAGCTATGTTGTTGGATATCTCCACTAAAAGTGATTCCGCGTCTTGAAGGGGGGGCTCTGAAACTGTCGCGTTCCAGCAATCTCTAACATATGTTACTACCCCTCCATTTTGGTTAAGGTTGTTCACTGTGCAGTGCGATGTGTAGCCTTGAATCTGTCCAATTATTGAGCCACCTGTTATCCAGCATTCCGTGAGAACAATAACGTCATATATGATATTGAGCCGCTTCAACGCAATACAAAAAGTATTGAAATTATGCTGTATGCTACGTATGTTAAATGTCAAAATCTTAAAGTCATAACTCGCGGTCAATACGTTCCGACAATTCTCAACTTTGTCAAGTTCCTGACACTCTAAATCGATAATATCTAATTCATGAGATATGAAGTTTGTCATTTTTTTTTGTACTTAAAGTAATATTGATTAAAGCTATAACATAATTTGGTGTCAGTAACTTGAGTAGGGTTGAAAACATACAGCAGAGTTATATCCTTATACGACTTGAAAGCGTAATGCATTTTTATAGCACGTTTACAAAAAATTATGTTGTTTTCAGAGAATGCCCCTGTATATAAGATGAAGCAAATTTAAGCGTGATATCTCACTACGAAACATTATGTACGTAACATGTATGTGTATGAAGCATGTGCTGTGTAAGAGTGTGTGAGCATTGTGAATGGGTGCATTAGTGATGTCAGCTATAATTTGTGTTGATAATAAAAGATTACGTTTTGTAATTATGATCTGGGGCCTTACTCCCGACAGCTTCGAGTTCTAAATCAATCGAATTTGATTCGATTTAGTCCCATTTGGTACTCTTGAATTCCACACTAGCGCACAATCGTGCGGTGGCGCAAATAGAAACTAATATGGATCGAAGTATTTGTTAGGATCGAAAAATCCGTACTCCCGACTCTGTCTGACAGCTGTGAATCGAGTTTTAGGATCGAAACTAAACGTCAAAATCCACGATAACAAGAAAGGTACTTTAATGGGATCGAGTAAGATTGTTAAGCGCGATATTTCTTCAAATTCTTTGTTGCTATGGCTCGTCTTGCATCATTTTTTAATGTTCTTGAGGAGGCAAACCGTGTTGACATACGTGCGAGAAGAAATATGCAAAGGATGAGTCGCTATAACACTCGGGCTATGGAAATGGATTCTGAAGAATTTCGCAGAAATTATCGATTGTCGAAGGAATTATATGATGTGCTGGTAGAAGATTTAATTCCACACATGAAGACACCAACTAGAAAAGTGATATTTCCATTAAATCCAAGGTGAGCTCCCATGTCTACGTTTTTAATTAAGTTGCAAATTTATATTATAATTAATTAATTTCTACATTGTTATTTAGTTGTATGTACCTGTATTTTCAGATTTTGATTGCATTATCCTTTATGGTACTGGGAGCTATCAAGGAATAATAGGAAGAAGCAATGCCACAGTAATATCTCAGCAGTCTGTTTCAAAAGCAATAAGGGAGATCACCAAGGCATTAAACCACAGAAACACATTGACAAAATATGTAAAGTTTCCCAATTTGCTGAAGAAAGAAATGTTATTAAAAGAAAGTAAGTGGATACAATATGTTTGATAGCTACACATTGTTTTTATTTGTGACTTGATTGTAATAGTTGTAATTCTTTTTACAGGTTTTATGAAAAGTTTCACATTCCGGGTGTGATAGGTTGCATTGATAGAACACATGTGGCTATCATTAGACCTGTTGAACATGAGGAAAGATATTTTAATAAGAATCATTACCACTCTATAAATGTACAAATTGTAAGTTTAACATTACCATCTGAAGTCTATACACATGTACACATTCACATAATTTCATTACTTAGTTGTAACCATGTACTATTATTTTCAGATTTGTGATAGTGACATGATTTTTTTAAGTGCAGATGCTACATTCGGGCGTCCTACCCATGATTCTTTTATATTTAACCAGCACTCAGTAAAGACACCTTTATTACAGTTGATAATTAGGGGAGAAACTGTATATTTATTAGGTAAGTAAATTTAAATTAGGTAACCACTCTCAAATCATACTAGAGATATTATTAGAAGTAACATGCTAACAATATAATCTTTTTAAGGTGACTCTGGTTATGCCCAGCGAACTTATATGATGACAGCTGTAGTAAACACAGGAGTTGGATTGCCTGAAAATTATTATACACAAATGCACTGCTCTGCTAGGAACACAGTGGAACGAACAATTGGGTTCCTTAAAGCTAGATGGAGGTGTTTATTACGTCATCGGGTGTTACACTATGATCCACAGACTGTAGCCAAAATCACTAACGCATGTTGCGTGCTGCATAATCTGTGCAACATAAATAACTGCCCAGCACCTGACACAACGGATATAATAAATGGCATCAATAATACAGGCGATGACACTCAGCCATCAACATCATCACACAATGACGAGTTACGACAGGGACAAGCGGCGCGACAACGTCTTATCCTAACTCTGTGAAGGAGTAGAAGGCGGACATAATTGAAAAAACAAATAAACATTTGATTTTATTTTGTCTTAATTTATTTTATTCTATTTCTATGGAAGACTTACAGAAAAATGCAACAAAATGATGAAAGTACAGTAAACAGACAGCTAATTTTTTTATATTTTATACGAGAATACTTGTTATTCTCATATAAAATATAGAAAAATAAAAATTAATAGTGAAAATTCACTCATTAAAGGTACACCTAGTGGGACACTCAATTCCTGGTCACCTTCTGCAAAGCCGGTTCCTCCCATCACAAATATCAGTCTTTCTTCCAACTCTGAGATAGGTGGCAGCTTATCTACCCCACCACCAGTGCGAGATGCAGAAGCATTCCGTTGTGCAACCAGCTTCTTGAGAGCATACTTTTATCAGCCCAATACTGAAAACGACATTATTAATTAAATGTAAGTAAATAGCCGCGTGGTGCCGGCTTAGAATACCACCACCCCATTTTATTCCTTTGGTGTCGTTAAAGGCGACTATGAAATTAGCCGGAAGATGGGCAGCATTATCCTTCGAGTACATTTATAACTCAACTGCGATCGCCAACCCGTCTGCCAAGCGTGGTGATCATGGTAAAACCCCCCTACCCACAACACAAAACGCTACGAGGCTACTGTCCAGTAGTGGATGTTTTTAGGCTGAAATGATGATGATGAAGCAAATAGTAATTAATGATTTATATATTGTTTAACGAAACTAGTAATTCATTTACGATTTGGATAGCTTAGAGTTTTACGTTATCTCAAGTGTCCACTGCAGTGCTCTTTACTTACCTTTGACCATAACTTAGCGTCTTTCGTCGTGACACCCAAGAAATTTAGTAAAATTGTGACCTCATCCCATTTTAATTTGGTCTGATGGCGAGCTTGTGCGGAACGTAAATGGCCTGTAGCAATGCCAAGGTTTTCTTCTAAGAATTGCACTAATTTTTCCATTTCTAGATATGATGGGCGAGACATTAGAGACACTGAAAGTAAGCACATAAACTTTAATTACAAACTTATTCACACACTAATTATCATTCACTTAATTAAATCTTATACTTAGACACGTACACGTAAAATACTTGTAGCAGCAAGATTTATTTTCTGTAATATCTTAGCTAAAGAATTTACAGTCACGATGATAATGAACGAATCCGGAAATAGAAGTGCGTGAGTTACTTATGATCCACAGTAAAAGGGTTGTGGTAACGTAAACAAACTTAGGAAATTGGACTTACACAAGCATAATAAATATTTCTAACTAATTACTTATTTCGACAAGTCTAAGTGTGACAAAATAGAAGTGCTTGAGATTTTTTATATTGTAAAAGGGTCGTGAAGAAACATAAACATGCCAAGGATACAGAATAGACAATATTACTACGTAAAGATAATAAATATTTGTAATTACTTACTTAGCAATTTTCAGCACTACATAATATAGTTTCAAGGGAAACATATAGCAGACGTACTAAATTAAGTTTCGAACATTTTGAAATACGACGCCAAACGCGCCTTACGCATATGACTTAACACTTGATAGTTCATTGCACAGATTAAATACAATTCGCAAGTCAATCTTAATGTTTATGGTCACTCTTTATTCCTAAAAATATTATTGAATTTAATGTATTTTTTCAAGTGTTAGCTTGATAAGTGTATATAAACCATTATCATATCGTTTTTGATGTGAATAATGTTGGCGATCGCCAAATATTCAACTGCTAAAAAAGTATCTAACCAAAAACTTATACCACGTGACGATGACGTAATCAGCCGGATACACTTAACGACGCTGATAATACTCGAACGTAAAACGATCTTGGTTTACGATTCGAATTTGTTCGGGAGTACGGTTTTGGATCGAGATCGAATCAGAATCGAGTTCGAAACAAAAACAAAATCAAAACCGAATCAGTTTCGGGAGTAAGACTCCTGTATTGTGAATGTCATGTGTAGACTATATGTGCACGTTTTATTAAGGTTAGTTATGCTATAATAAGAAGAAATAATCAGAATTAAATGTAAGGATAATGTTTTTGAAAGACAAGCTGTACTAAACCATAGTAGCTTCCATGGTTTGTGGGGGACCCACGTTTTCATCCAGGCAGACAGTGACCACAGCCTGGGGGAGTCCAACTTTATCATCCAAGTCCAATACGGTCCGAATAGGGATAGATGGCTGCTTTTCCGCACATATATAGTACCATTACGTACCCAGCAGTATTGAAACCTGTACAACTGAGCACGCGAACGCGCTTCACGAAAAAAAATCCCTGTTGATTTTTGTCAGACGCTCGTTTATGTATATTCTTGATGAGGTTCCTTCGATGATGTCATCAGATGAAAGCGGTCGTCTCTCTTTAGCGGCTTTCAAAATCATCGTTCTTTTTGCTCGGCGAGTTAGCCTCAATACAATAGATCTTGGCTTTCCTACTAGGTCAGTACGTCGCTGGCCTGCACGATATACCTCATCTATGTCGACTTCTGTTAAATCCACACCGATTTTCTTCGCAGTTACCATTGAGATATGAATAAGGTTTTCATTGTTTACTTCCGGGACTCCCATTATTTCAAGCTCAGATTTCATATTCTCTTGTTCCGAGATACTTAGTTTGTGCTGAAGTTGGATAATTGAGTCTTTAAGCAAGAGGATTTCGTTGTTTGTGGCACGGTTTAGTCGGTCAAAATCCTCGAGTTTTTGGTTAAGAGCTTCAGAAACAACAGATAATTTCATCCCGATGTCCGCATTTTGTTGTTTGAGATCACACACTTGCTGTCTTAATAATCGAATTTCGGACAGTAGCAGAGAGGCGTCTGAATCAGTAGTTGGTTGTAGTGGGGCCTTAACACGACTGCCGCGAGTCATATTCACGTTGCCGCTTGCAATTCCCACCGAAGTCCGTGAGTTGTCTCCTTTCGGTTGGGAACACACACAAGTTGGGCAAGTCCAACTGTTTTTGTACTTGTATTGACAACATACTTCGCCCTAGTAAATGCAATAATATTATTATAATTGGAGATGTGAACATTGACATGAAACCTGACAATAGGGATAGAAATAGTTCGCCTTAATTAAATCTCACTGCGGAGCAAGGTCTTCTTCCAGGACATACATTACCAACTAGATTGCGCAATTGTTTGGATCACATCATGATCAAAACAACGAGGACGGCCATAGTCACAGTGATGGATTCTACAGTAACCGACTATAATTCAGTTCTTCTTAGTTTATCATATGGGCAAGAACAAATAAGGAAAAGTAGCCTGGCTTCTAAGACTGATTTTATTGCAACTCTTAAACAACTAGAATCTGCAGATTTCTCTTTTGTCACCTCTTTGGCGAATGCAGAAGAAGCAGCGAATCTCTTTAGTGAAAAATTGTCTACTGCAATAAAATCAAATACAACATCCTCTATGGATGTTGTATTTGAAATGAAAACTAACGCAATAGGTCGAGTATACACATCCAAACAATGCCGAATGTTTCATCTCCGGATGTTGTTACACGAAATACGGGGACCAACAAGTTTCACAGATCTCAGGGCCATTGACGGCTACCTATGCCAGACGTACAGAGAAGCATGTCAACGCTTAGGATTATTGGAAAACGATAACCACTGGGAATTAATACTACAAGAAGCCACACTTACAGCTTCAGCTGAATAAATTCGAGAGTTATTCGCCATCATTCTAACAACATGTAACCCATCAAACCCAAAACAGCTATGGGACTCTTTCAAAAGGAGTATGAGTGATGATATATTGTACCAAATCCGACAAACGAATCCAGAACTGACTATAGAATTCAATGACGACATCTTCAATGAAACACTCATTCGCTTAGAAGATAAATGTTTAGCAATAAATAACCAGGCCTTAGTAGAACTTGGAATTCCAACACCACAAAGAAATGCTTTCAGTGTGCTAAACTACGAAATTACAAAGGATAAAAGCTACAACGTCAATGAACTTCTTGAATACATTGCTCACAACAAACCACTCCTCAATTACAATAAAAAAAAAGTTTACAACGTTATAATGAACCGGATAAATAACAACACTGGTGGAATTATTTACTTGGACGCACCAGGAGGCACCGGTAAAACGTTTCTAATAAATCTAATACTGGCGGATATACGTGCTCAAAAACACATCGCACTCTAGCATCATCCGGCATTGCAGCTACACTTATGGAAGGAGGACGAACTGCTCATTCTGCCTTACAACTAGACGAATACTTTTGCGTAACGTTTTTTAGATTTATTTTTTTATGTTATGTAAAGTCATGAAAGAATTTCAGTTATGTTAAAATAAACTTTAAAATGTTCCTCAAATTGTGGTTTACTTTTTATTAAACGTTCTTAAGTATTTTTATTTATTTTAATTTTTAAAAAACATTGCCCCACACTAGGATTTATCCTGTGTCGTGGGTGCGTTTACAGACACAAATTTCATGCACCATACACCCAGACCCGGAACAACTACCTGCAGATCATACCAATTCCGTGCGGGAATCGAACCCACGACCCGGAGCGCAGCAGTCGACTGTATCAGCCACTGCACCAACCGTGCCGTCAATTATATATATAATTATTTTACCAATATTTAATTTCTATAAAATATAGAAATTAAATATACGCTTTGCACTACTTTCCATACTAGACGAGCTATTTTACATCGGGGCTCGTATATATATAATTAAATTTACATATATATATAATTAAATTTAATTAGATGACTGTAATTATATGCCTGGATCAAGTTGACAGGAATAGTCAACGTCAGCAGTCATCACAGTGTTTTTAGCTCTTCAATTGTCATCGATTGTCTAACATTACCAAAATTTGAAAATAGTCATTTATATACTACTATATGCATATGCGTGTGGTGCCGGCTATGCCGTGTGGTGCCGGCTCAGAATGCCACCACCCCATCTCCTCCCATGGGTGTCGTAAAAGTCGACTAAGGGATTAGCCGGAGGATGGGCAGCAGCGTCCTTCGAGTACATTAACAACTCAACTGCGATCGCCAACCCGCCTGCCAAGCGTGGCGATTATGGCAAAACCCCCCAATGAGCCCACAACACATCCATATCGGTGGTTGTGGTGATCTTTGGGGGAGGCCTGTGTCCAGCAGTGGACTTCATTTGGCCGAAATGATGATGCACTTTAGCACTGATCGAAAAATACTTCTATATGCACTTTTAGCGCTGATCGAACAACCTTACATATTCTATATACGAAGCTGAGACTGAGAGTCTATTAAAAGTTGTCTCAAAATTTGCCTGGCACGTTCCAATCGCATTTTGATCCGATTTGGTTTTTTGACACACTGGTAATGTGTTCCTTTCTTTCGACCCATTATCTAGAATAATATAATACATAAAAAAATTATGATGGGAGATACACATCTGGGTCAATTTAGACCCACCTGTTCCCGTTAGGGGTTAATGCATAAGTAGTTAGCGCATCTGGTTATTTATATTATCGCACCTTTTGTGGTCTAATTAATAATAATAATAAGTATGGAATTTCATTGTAACATATCGTTTTGTAATTATTAATTTTCCATTGCAGATGCCGCCAAATCCGCGATCGAAAATGGATTGAACACAAAAACTCTACATAAAGCAATCAAAAAACGGAAAAAGCCTGTACCAAATTTTCGTTTAAAAGCTAATGGAGAAAATGCTTCTTTGTCTACTAGAACCAGTGAAAGAGTTCCTCTAACACTCACAGACATACAATATTTATTACTACATTCACTACTGGGAAATCTCAACCTAACTGAGTCACCAAGGTGGTATGTCTTAGATAAATGTGAAGGAATCAAACAAACAACTTGTTTGATTCTAGAAGGCATCTCTATTAAGCATTGGGAAAAATACTCCAATAGTCTAAAAAACACAAATAATATATTCAATGATTTCGTGGAAATTTTGACTCCCTCAGTTTATGGGGGTTCTTTAGTCCAGGAACTTGCTTTAGTGCCACTATCAGAAGCTGATAAAGAATCTATTATTCAGAAATATGGGAGTATGAACTTGGCTCTAGAAGCCAGGAAAGACATAATGGTAATGTTGAAAGCTGTGTTTCCCATAGGAAATGAAGTTACAAATGAAGTTAGTATTACGTCTGAAGATAAATATCCCAGAACTCAATTAGTATTATCAGCCTGGCAATTGATTGAAGAAAACTATCCAGTACCTTTGAAGGGAAAACTAAGTGATGCATATGCTGACTACATACTCACAAAGGATGAATATGCCCCTGTAACTGCCACATCACCATTATTTGGTATAGATTGTGAAATGTGTTTAACAAATGCAGGATCAGAACTCACACGAATTTCTGTTGTTAATGAAAAACATGAAGTCATATATGAGTCTCTCGTAAAACCTTATAACGATATAACAGATTATTTAACTCGATTTTCAGGTATTACCAAATCAATATTAAACAATGTTACTAAACGACTTAAGGATGTCCAGAATGACTTAAGAGCAGTGTTGCCCTCTGATGCTATTTTAGTAGGTCAGTCATTAAACACTGATATGCATGCTCTGAAAATGATGCATCCCTATATTATAGATACAAGTTTACTGTATAATTTTACTGGTCAACGAACTCGCAAACCAAAACTTAAAACGTTGGCTAGAGAATTTTTAAAAGAAAACATTCAGATGGGTACAGATGGTCATTGCTCCACAGAAGATTCTTTAGCAGCATTAAAGCTAGTACAGCTGAAATTAAGCAAAAGTATGGAGTTTGGCGATGCTGTACACACAAATAGAGAAAAATTCAAAGAAAATGTTATGAAAATGGTGAAAGCACCTCAGTATGCTTTATCAATATTTAATCACATGCTGGAACAAAAAAAATCTTCTGTAATAATAGGTTGCGATGACATAACTGGCGACTATTATACATATTTAAACCAAGCAAAAGAAAGTATATCTGCTCAATTAAAAAAGGCAAATTCTAAGAAGATAAAATTAGTAACTGTTGACAGTGTAGAAGAGGTAATTACTTCATTTAATCGCTTTGTTACTGATTATAACTTAGCTATGGCTCATTTGAAACTTGACATTAATGAAAGGGAAATTGATCTAATGAAAAACATTGATACATGGATTCAAACTATTTGGGATAGTCTTGTGCCATCATCTTTATGTGTTATTGTGTTTGGTGGAACTACTCAAGATAATGGTTTGGCATTAATGAAAGTGAAGAACATTTAACTAGTTGTAAGTTGCTTGTAAGGCAAAGTTATGTTTAATATAAAGGTAAAATGTCGGAGATTGTATTTTATTTCATCCACCATCTAGGTACCATACCATATGCAATTTACATATTTTCTCTAGAGTATTATGCGGCTGGACAGATCGCACAATCTAAATAAATAATGAGAGAATTACCACGGGCGCGAGCGGATACCGGTCCCCCGACACAAGGTAGGTAGCAGAAACACCACGGTGGTTACGCTGCCATGAGTCCGGCTCACCCCTCCGCCTTAGCCGGGGCGGAGGAAGTCCATGAGGATTTCTCAACGATAAAAGAAAGGTATATACCTACTGCAGTTTGCAGTTCTAGGCATTGAGTTAAACAACTAGAGATGCAAGCCTCTTCAACACGCGTAGAATAAATTGTAGCCACTTTATGATTATGGAGACGTAGCTTTGAAACTAGGAAGCATTTTGATATGAACATATATTTATCTATCTCATACTAACACTAGCGTCGTGTTCGTGGCATCAGTCTGATAGTGATGGCAATATTATTCAAGAGTCAAGATCGGTGTTGCCTACCCTATGATAATTTTCCCCTACGATGGATGAATAAGTAAATGGTTTAATATTTATTCATCATATATATCATATCGGCCATTTATACGTCCACTGCTGAACAAAGGCCTCCCCCATAGTTTTCACAACTGTGTCAACATTCTGGGGGGTATTTGCCAATACTCACCACGCTTGGCAGGCGGGTTGGTGAGCGCAGTATGGCTACCGTTTCACAGAAGGGACGCTGCTGCCCATCCCTCTGGTTTAGATTCCCTTAATCGCCTTTTACGACATCCACGGGAGGAGATGGAGTGGTGCTATATTCTTAATCCGGACACCACACGGAACGAAATATTTATTCATTCATTTGTTATTACTATTAGAGTAAAATAGAAACATAGAAACTATAAATATAATTTATTAGGGTGAGATTGGCGAATAGCAGACTCAGTCGCAAGGTTTGCGTGTAAGATTTCTTGCAATAATTGCTACTCAGGCATAACTAGTCACAGAATGTCGATGCAGATGATGCTTGCACAAACCCGCATGCTGCACCCAGTGTAGGTACCTTTATTTTTAAGTGGATTTATTTTTATATACTATATAGTTATAAAATCTAAATGTCATGTGATTTAAGAAAATAACCCATTTTAACTTTGTATAATATATTTTTAGTTTGGATAGGAATGAAAATTAATATATTTTTTAGGATTCTTTACCCAAAGTATTCTAAATTAGTAATAATAGAATACCGTTACCATTAACACCGCTTACGATATTCAAATATTATCTACATATATATAGCAGTTTGGTGCCGGCTACGAATATCACCAACCCATCTCATCCCGTGGGTGTCGTAAAAGGCGACTAAGGGATTAGCCGGAGGATGGCAGCAGCGTCCTTCGAATACATTAACAATTCAACTGCGATCGCCAACCCGCCTGCCAAGCGATTATGGCTAGTTTAAACGTTTCCTCATTTAAATTTAGCTGAATTTCTTCCTCTTCGCTCAAGATACGCTTTTTAGTTATTTTATGATATCTTTTAACTTTTTGTTCTTTATTTTCAAACTTCTGTTGTTTTGTGATATTAAAAAAGGCGTCTTTGTGGATGTCAACTTTAACCGACGGATAATTTTCCTTATTTTACGCTTTCTAGGTGACTCAATTATTTCATCAATTTCTTGATCTGTTGCCATCTTTTCATCGAAATTCATATTTTCTGCTGGTAGAAGCTCTACATGATGAACTAAATTGAAATCCTGATAAAATGCATATGAAAACCTAAAAAATATATAATTTCAATCACAGAATAAACCACTAGTGTGCTGGCCAAGTTGTAGGAACATACAAGGTCTAAGAATAGTTGAAGTTAATATTTCTTTCTCATAATATATCTAACTTTGTCTAAGAACATTTGTTCTTGTTCGTATTGATGGTCACTTTTGATTAACCCAACAAGTAAGGAGCTAAACAAGCAAAAAGTAAAACAATGATTGCTAATGAACTATGCTACCTCTCATAAAATTGAGGCAACGAATATGAAAAATACAGGCATATTTAACAACCTTTATACGTGTACTTTATTTATTTCTGGTGTACAATAAAGAAAAACTCTGTATATAACAAATATAGATATATACATGTACTTAGGCGTCAAAGTATACCTCCTCATCGCTGTCAGCTGATAATGTTCCTAGAAGGCTGGGGCAGCATTGCCACGTTGAATGGCGATGCTTATTCTTAGGCCAAAGAAAAGGCCAGCCCTCTGATCACGCGAAGTTCGTTTTTTCGAAGTCGTTCTTGGGAATTGAGGTCACGGGTTCCATGTAGATACCCAGAAAGAGTAGAGCCACCCGCTTTTCTCGCGTGCACCGAGAAGACAGGGAGGAGACTTTGCCTGGAGGATTGACAGAAGTTTACAACCTGTCACTTTACAGCGTAATTACCTACTGCGAACCTTGGATGCTTGTAGACGCGGATAGTGATTATTACGGCATAAGTTTTGGTTGGAACGGTTCTGTGATGTATGCTGATCCTCGTTCACATGTGAGAGTCGACGGCAACGGGACGCTCACCTGGCGTCGTTGCCCTAGCAACAGTTGCTAGGGCTCCGCCATACGGAATATCATCTATGCGGCTGCGCCAGACGTCAACGTCATTTTTTGTTTAAATATTTTAGAGATTTTCTTTATGTGTATATTGTGTACATATAGTTAAGGGTACAGTTTTATACAGTTGTTAAGTATATTCCTAATAAATGTTTAATAATGACGGTCACTGTGATGCCGAAAATAGTGCCAGTCAGCCTTCGCTGGATAACCTGGTAAGATGTCCTCACTGTTCCCAGGCTCGTTTTTTAAAGGTTCACGGGGTTTGAAGGTCCATTTTGGTAAGGTTCACAAAACCCAAAATGTACCTTCATGCTCAGCAACCCCACTTACACCTTTTTTTTTTTATTGGTGCTCAGTGGAAATTCTTCATGAACTTCCTTCGCCCCGGGGAAGGGCGAAGGGGTATGCCGGACTCCTACCGGCTAAAACCACTGGGGCGGTCATCTTCGGCACCTAAGGGAGGCTCCAGGTCCTCGTATGATCACACTGGAGCCACCCACTGGTGCCACGCCTATAGGCACATCTCGGAGAGGGTGACTGTAAAGCGGTCACCCCCCCCGGGGGGATTGTAAAGGATCCCTCAAAGCGTCCTACGACAGCACGTGACCACATGCGTGCTACCGTCTTCACTTGGGTCGCTTGGTGTGAGCACGCGGATTCCCCAATCTACGCACCCGCGAACCCAGAGGTCCCCCGCCTTGTAGCTACAGCAGGGGGTTTCAGGCGTATGGGAATTATGCGCCAGGGCGGTTGTTACCCCGGCGCCGTCTCCTCCTTCTTCGAGCGGGATCGGCCCTCTCCCGATCCCGCTCTGCAGTCTCCTTCTGGAGCATGACGCTCTCACAGAAGGAGACCACAGCATTCCAGTTTTCGTGCTCTGCCAACATAGCCGACACTACTGCTGGCCGAGAGAGATCTTGCCCGATCCGATCGACCAGGATCCGCCACTCGGCGGCCAACGCAGGGCACGCCTCGAGCGTGTGCTGTGCGGTGTCCTGGTCGCTATCACAATGGTGGCATTGTGCCGTGGCCTCGCGTCCTATCCTGTACAGGTACGCACCGAAACAACCATGCCCAGTGAGCACCTGCGTCAGTCGGTAGGTGACGCGCTCGCTCCTTCTGAGCCAGGCTCCAAAGAGCGGCAAGACAGCCTCGACGACGCGCTTGGTTGCAAACTGCATCCGCAGGCGATGACGCCACTTTACAAGTGCGCTCCGCCGAGCTAGCCGCCGTAGCCTGTCCAACGCCCCTGGAGGCGCGCCTTCGCCGCTCTAGCGGAGGGAGCGTGTCTGATCGTAGACCCACGCATCCATCTCCGCCAGGATGTCAAAAGGCGGAAAACGCGCCAAGAGGGTTGCCGCCTCGTAGGACACTGTTCGGTATCCTCGTGCGATCCGAATAGCCACTCTGCGCTGCAGACCGTGAATTTTGGTTCTTCAGCGCTGGGCGCCTGATAGTCGAGCTGACCATACAGGCGCCCCGCATAGGACCGCGGACCGCACGACGCCCCCCCCGTAGAGACGGCGAACTTCCTCACATGGTCCCCCAAGATTGGGCAGCAGCCGGTGTAGTGCACCCACTACCCTCTCGACTCGGGAAACGAGGCGCTGGAAGTGCTCTTCGAAGCCCCAGCGACTGTCTAGGGTGAGCCCCAGGTATTTCATGTACCGGCTCGTAGGGCTCCGCCACAACCGCCAAGGCAACCGACCACTCCGCAACAGTCTGCAGCAACAGATTCTGTGCGTTGCGGCAGTGGTTTAGGTTGCCCTGGAGGACCTTTAATTGGCCTCCATCGCCTCCAGTGAGCCGGAGCGTTCGACAGGTGCCGCCGGTGCAGACTCGGCCGAGGCAGGGGGGCTTGATTTTCCCCTCCTGCTCTTCTGGGCTGCACAAGATTTGCAGCCCAATCTGTGCTTTAGTTTTTTTGTCTGCGCCTGGCATTCCCGAATTTTGTGGCCCTGGCCGCCACATCCGAAGCACCGGTCGCTCCGGTCAACCCCCCCGTGTGCGGTGCACCGGAGGCGCACATGCCCAAGTTCGAGGCATCGGAAGCACTGTAATGGCCGTGCCGCCAAGACCTCGACCCTGACCGACGTCCAACCGACGCAAAGGCGGCAGGTAGACGCCAGCTTCTTGGCCGCCTCCAGTGGGATCCGGACCCAGACCGTGCCCTGCCCAAAGACATCGGTGAGCGGCGAATTTCGCCCACCCTGACATCCTCGGGCAAACACGCCGTCGCCGCCACTATGGCATCTGCGATTTCCACTTTGGTGACTGCGTCGTCCAGGTCCAATACCCTCAACTCCGCCATTTTAATTCGACGTGCAATATGCACGTCAACTATGGGGGTGAGCACCTCCCGCATTTTGCGAGCCAGGCTATCGGCCTTGGCGCCGCCATCCTCGCCAGTGACGGAAAGCACCATTCCGCCGCTGACTGACCTCTTGATGGTCACGGTGTCCGGATCGATACACCCCACTTGCACCTACTATCAACGAAAAGACCCTTTAAAAAAAAAAAAAACAAAAAACACTTTCAGCTCTGAAGAGTAAGCACCCGGCCCCAGCGGATGACCTCTCCTTTCCTGACCCTCCTGATCCAAATTCACACCCACTTGTCATTTCAGCCAACCAATTGGTCGCAGCCATAAGCTCCTTCAAGAGCGTTCAGCCGGTGGCCTCGACGGCTTGACTCCACAACACCTTAAAGATCTGACGAGCTCAAGCGCCGGGGAAGATGGTGAGTTGCTTTTGAAGGAGCTTACTGCTCTGGCCAATTTGATGCTCTCCGGCAATGTGCACGAAGCCGTCATTGATATCTTGTACGGGGCAAATTTATGTGCCCTGCGCAAGAGAGATGGCGGCATTCGGCCCATTGCCGTAGGGTGTACCTACCGACGTCTGGCAGCCAAAATTTGCTGCAAAGTTTACAGCGAAATGCTTTGCAGCAAATTTCAGTCTCATCAACTTGGTTTCGGCTCAAAAGGAGGCTCTGAGGCTGCCGTGCACGCCCTGTCTGCATACTTAAATTCTGGAGAAGAAGAAAGACCCGAAGAAGAAGAATTACCCGAAATTTATAGTTTTCTTTGGCAGTGTTATCGATATCCCTCTAAATTATTTTATAAGGACAACCTTTTGGAATCCGCGGTTGGATGCCAACAAGGTGACCCTCTCGGGCCAGTCATTTTTAGTCTAGCTATTCAACCTATAATTCGGCAATTAAATTCAAAATTCAACGTGTGGTATCTGGATGATGGAACGCTAGGAGGTGATGTAGACACCGTTCTAAAAGACCTTATATTCTTAAAACAAAGATTCCACTCAATCGGTCTGGACCTAAACCTTTGAAAATGCGAAATTTATTTACCTGACAACACCGACAGACAATCGACGTTACCAAAATTTTATGCGGTTGCTCCTAATATCAAATTAGCCGAAAAATATACTCTGCACCTTCTCGGGTCCCCAATCCTAGATGAATCCTTTTCATCTTTCATAGACGAAAAAATACAAAATTTCAGTGATATTTCGGAAAGACATTTCAAAATTAATTTGCATTCGGCTTTTACTATAGTAAAGTACTGCTGTTTTCGCCCAAAATTTATATATAGCCTTCGCTCATCCCATTTATGGAAGGAAGCAGTCACAACTTTTAGATAAAATAGACACAATCATACGGAATACACTAACTTCAGTTTTAAATGTGGCTCTGGACGACCGAGCATGGATACAAGCTTCACTTCCTATTCGCTTGGGCGGCCTCGGCGTCCGCAAAATTTTCAGTATAAGTCTACCGGCATTCCTGTCTTCGGTCCACAGTAGTGATAAATTTACCAGGAAAATCTTAGCATCCACACTGGTTGATTTTGAGGTATCGTGCTTGACCGATGCTGTGAATGCTTGGAAAATGACTTGCCCGAATACGGTTTTGCCCGGCAATCCTTCTTCCCAAAGACAATGGGACGAGCCGCTCTGCAGTTAGGTACGGAATCAATTAATCAATACGTCCACTAATGCTGTAGAGCGTGCTCGTCTACTTGCTGTGGGTGAATGGGAGTCGGGGCTTTGGCTTCAGGCACTTCACACGTTTCGGACGACCACACTTTTCGCCTCGCTGCATGCCTACGTTTAGGTGCTCCTTCTGTTGCTCCTCATCGGTGTCAATGCGGTGAAGCTGTTGACCGCCTCGGACACCATGGCTTGTCTTGCATTAAAAGTGCAGGTCGCATGGCACGGCATGCCCATATCAACGACATTATTCGTCGTGCTGTTGTCACTGCCGGCGTGCCAGCTGTTTTGGAACCCAATGGCGGCCTCGGCGTCCGCAAAATTTCCACTATAAGTCTACTGGCATTCCTGTCCTCGGTCCACAGTACTGATAAATTTACCAGAAAAAACTTAGCATCCACACTGGTTGATTTTGAGGTACCGTGCTTGACCGATGCTGTGAATGCTTTGAAAATGACATGCCCGAATACGGTTTTGCCCGGCAATCCTTCTTCCCAAAGACAATGGGACGAGCCGCTCTGCAGTTAGGTACAGAATCAATTAATCAATACGTCCACTAATGCTGTAGAGCGTGCTCGTCTACTTGCTGTGGGTGAATGGGAGTCGGGGCTTTGGCTTCAGGCACTTCACACTTTTCGGACGACCACCCTTTTCGGCTCGCTGCATGCCTACGTTTAGGTGCTCCTTCTGTTGCTCCTCATCGGTGTCAATGCGGTGAAGCTGTTGACTGCCTCGGACACCATGGCTTGTCGTGCATTAAAAGTGCAGGTCGCATGGCACGGCATCAACGACATTATTCGTCGTGCTTTTGTTCACTGCCGGCGTGCCAGCTGTTTTGGAACCCAATGGCTTGGCACGTAATGATGGTAAAAGACCGGACGGTATGTCGTTACTGCCATGGAAGATGGGTAGGCCTCTGGTGTGGGATGCAACTTGTGTCGACACCCTTGCTCCATCCCATCTTCCAAGCACGGCATGCTGTGCTGGCGCTGCCGCTTCTGCAGCAGAAGCCCTCAAACGGCGCAAATACAATAACCTTATTAGCAATTATTGTTTTGAGCCGTTTGGGGTCGAAACGCTTGGGTCATGGGGTCCGAGTACACGTCAGCCTTTCAAAGGTATAGCTAGACGGTTGGTCGACAATAAAGAGTATTGTATTGTATACTAACAACAAGCATAGGAACTGCTTCATCTGATAAATAAACACGGCCTTTCTCCTTTTTAGGGCCAATATTGTCTTGACCTCGGAAGTGCAAATAACAGTTGGCTTTGTAGGTCCACCAGTGTTTCCTTTCATAACAATTTAATTATTTTACCCACTTCTCACGACCCTCTGGATCTTTAGAAACACTACAAAATGAATAACAAAATAATATTTTTTATAGCAGAGGTGACGAACAAGTTCATTTATTAATTGATAAAACTCCCATAAGTCTGGGAAAACCGGAACGCTTTATTACTGACAACACTGAACTTAAAATAATGTTAGCAAACTATTATGATAATCACAGATATATGCAAAATTAAGACAGTAAACTTACGTGTAAAACGTAATCCCGCTTGTTTTATTATGTTTTTGCAATCTAGAACCGCACTCTTTCACCGCACATATAGCCATTTTTGTGAAAATAGTTTTGTGTTACTCCTTTGACGTCAGGCTAGCGAGGCTAGCCACTAAGTGACATAAAGCTGGAGCTGGAGTGGCAACGTCTTTGCGTGACAGCTACCGATCTAGTTACGGTAGTAACATATATCTGTAATAATCTATGAGTAACATATATACATCAATGGTTCTAGGCACTTGTCGCTGATGATAATGCACTTAGAAACAAAACACGACGAATAATGCGTTAAATTTCGCATTCTTGTTTGAAATGTTAAAGATGGCTATATTAAAAACAATTGATGCGATTGGTAGAACTATCGAAACCATTTTAAAATAAGAATAGAATAGATTAATCTTTAAGTTGTCCACCATTATAAAAAAACTACTAGGAATAATTCTATGAACAGTAATGATGGTACAATGGGTGGTGTTATTGCTATAAGCGATTTAGATAAGATCAGTCTTTATTTGCCTTAAACAAGGTATAATGGTTACATAATATTTTTTGAAGTTTACGCGAATAGCATCCATCGAATCGAATCTACAGTCTGCTCGTGACCACGGACGCTGCAAAGTGTTCGAAACGTCGAGCATATCAACATTAGTATTTTATTTTATTATTTATGGTGCATGCATTTATGTTCCACTATACAAAGGTGTTGCTTAATTGTGTATTGCACGTATGATGATTTCAGGTATTATTATGAGCAAGTTGGCTGCACGTTGCATGCATAGATGCTGTACGTAAGTATATAGAATGAATTTATTAAACGCGATATATTTCCGTAAACTATTTTCAATTCGAAGGTATAATTATATAAAGGTATAATTCTCAATACATTTATTGCACTCCTTAAAATCAAATATTTACTATAGGCAACAACTACGAATAAATTATCACTATTGTTATTAGTATTTATTATCAGTAGTACCTATTTACCTACAACAAATAAGGATTTATATAAAATATTAATTATTATTATTTATATTGAATACTGTTATCATTATTATTAAGTACGTACTTAAATTACGTTTTCGTTATTTAAATCACAATTCATAGATTATATTATATATTCATTATTATTAATTCAATTAAACATCTATTCATTATTATTAATTCAATTTAACATTTATTCATTATTATTAATTCAATTTAACATCTATTCATCATTATGAAGTATCACATTTTATATAAATGTGTCGTTAAAATATTCATTTATATGGTAGTAGCTGTTTTAATCTTTTTATAAAAATATTCGATTTTTCTTCATTTTTTATCATTGCTGGTAGTTTATTGTATATTTTTATAGACATAACATGGGGACTGGTTGAATGCATTTTTAATCGAGAGTTGGGTAAATTTAATCTGTTATGATGCCTTAATTTGTATTTCAGGTTCTTGTCTAGTCTTGATCGCTTCTTACAAATTTACAGATTTCTAAAATATATAGACTTGGTATCGTTAATAGTTTTAGGTCTTTGAAGTGGGGTTTGCAGCTCTCTGTGTCTTTTTTATTTACTAATATTCTTATGGGTTTCTTTTGAATGGTGAAAAGGGATGGTACGGCTGTGCTGTTTCCCCATAAGGTTATGCCATAGCTGAGCCATGCATAAGCGTAGTAAGCATAATATGTGAGAAGTGCTGTTTCTAGATTGGTAGACTTACTTCGCGGAGGGCGTATGAGAACTTTGATAATACAGAATATTTTTTTATTTTTTTAGATAATAGTTAAAAAATATTTTTGTTCATGTAAACCATATACAGGCACTTATGAATCGTCGAGACTTTAATTGCCGCGTTCCAAGATGTGGATTTCCAATGGAGAAGAACGAGCAAGAAACTCCATGGTTACTCTTTTTAAATCATAATAAATGTTACAATATTTTATGAGCACATTGTTGTAAAAATCAAGGTTATGTGAAAACAATGTAGGAGAAACGAGTCTAAACTTCTTAAAAAGTCTACAAAACAAGCCTGAATGTATTTTTTTTTAAGTTTTGATTCAGTTGTCATGGCAGCATTTGGCTTACCAGTCCCAACAGACGGCACCCGTTCACGAGCATGACGCATGCATCAGCGTCGCTTAGCTCAACCATATTGCAGGGAAACTTAGCGACCCAATACACGACGACACCATCAGCAGAACACTTGAGCGAGCATGACATACCTAAACTGCCAGACAACTATCACGTCAATAAAACAAAATACAAAAACAACCCACATGGTTCTCGCACTGCCAGTACAGTAACAAATCAAAATAAATTGAATATTTAAAAATAAGCAAGTCATTAAAGTAATTTAAAAAATATAGAATAATTGAATGTCATTATATGAAATAATAGAATAGATTAATCAAATGTCATTATATGAATTAATATAATCCATTATAGGTAATATTGACATAATTTAAATGTCAACATAAAAAAATGGCAATTGTATTTGATAAATACATAAAAAACCAAGAATGTCAGTATAAGCCTATGAAAATTAGAGCAGCTCAATCCCAAGCATTTTTGTCGTCCATATACTCTGTAAATTTATAGAAACCCTTTCTACACAGCTTCTGCCTTATAATGGACTTGAATTTATTAAGACTTAATTTTTTAATATGACTTGGGATTTTATTGTAAAAACGCACAGATTGACATGTAAATGATTTGGTTATCTTCTGGAGCCTAGTGGCAGGAACAACCAGTTTATGTTTGTTCCTGGTATTAATACTATGGATATCACTGTTTTTCACAAAGAGATTAATATTTTTATGTACATACAAAACATTTTTATAAATGTACTGAGATGGGAACGTCATTATATTAATCTCCTTAAATTTCTCCCTCAGTGAATATTTCGGGCTTAACTTATAGATTGACTGAATGGCTCGTTTTTGTAGCACAAAAATAGTTTGAATGTCGGCAGCATTCCCCCACAACAGAATACCGTACGACATTATACTATGAAAATAACTAAAATATACTAGTCGGGCGGTTTCTATGTCTGTTAAATTACGAATTTTCATAACCTCGTATGCAGCACACCCAAGCCTTTTCGACAATTTAAGTATGTGTGGGCCCCACTGCAGCTTAGAATCTAAAGTGATACCTAAAAACAGTGCTGTGTTCACAAGATCCAACTCCGCACCATTCATTAGCACACTGGTTTTTACAATTCTAACATTGGGTGTAGTAAATTTATTGCACTTCGTTTTTTTCTCGTTTAAGAGTAAATTGTTAACATTAAACCAGTGGACCACTCTGGAGATAGCACTATTTACATCGTCAGTAGCCAGATGTTGGCGTTTGAGTTTGAATAAAAGTGAAGTGTCATCTGCAAACAACACTATCTCGTGATTGTCCCTTACGATATAAGGTAGGTCATTTATATAAATAAGAAACAAAAATGGACCAAGAATTGAGCCCTGCGGAACACCCATTGTGACCACAGACTCAGGAGACCTCTTACCGTTAACATCAACTTTCTGAATCCTATTACTCAAATATAAGACGAGAAGATCCAGTGCAGAGTCTTTTACACCATAGTGAAGTAATTTCCTGATCAATATTTCGTGAAGAACACAATCAAATGCCTTAGACAAATCACAAAAGATGCCCAGGGCATCGTGTGAATCCTCCCAAGCACCGAACATATGTCCTAAAAGTTCAACACCAGCATCAGTTGTTGAACGACCCTTGGTGAACCCAAACTGTTTACAATGCAGTAACTGATACTTATTAAAATGCCTTTGCATTTGATCCAAAATAAGCTTTTCATATATTTTGCTAAATGTAGGTAGCACCGAAATAGGTCTAAAATTAGTAGGGTCAGTTGTGCTACCTGATTTAAATAAAGGAATTATCTTACTATTTTTCATAAGATCAGGAAATTTTCCACAGTCAATACATTTATTAAAAATTACGGCCAATTGAGATGCAACAATATCAATGATGGATTTGACCACGCTGACGGAATTTCCCCACAAGTCTGTCGTTTTTTTTACATTCAGAGTGTTAAAGGTTCTTATGATATCTCTACAGTTAACATGATTGAATTTGAATACATGATTGCAAGTGCTAACATTATTTTTGAGTAAAGTTTCTGCAACAGTGGGGGAAGAGTTCAAACATTTAGTAGTTGAAACGGGAATTGCGGTGAAAAAATTCTCAAAAGCGGTAGCAACTTGGATATCTGAATTAATAATTTTGTCATTAATAGTTAAGCTATAGTCACCGCCCCGGGTATTAACTTTTCCAGTTTCACTACCAATAATATTCCAAGTCATTTTAATAATATTATTACTATTTTTAATTTTGGAACTCCATTAATTGGATTTCGCTATACAACAAATTCTTTTGAATAAAATAGAGTAGCTTTTAACATAAAGATTAAATTCGTTACTATTAATATATGTTCGTTCATTATATAGTTCATATAGTCTCTTTCTACTTATGTGAATTCCAACAGTAGCCCATTCACTAAAGTTAGGATAACTATTAACCGTGATTGTCTTGAGGATAAAAGTAGAGTTAAATTCTTTACAGTACAGATTTAATAAATCTGTATATAATTTGTTAGGATTATTATCATAATATGATAAATATGGTAATTTATTTCCTAGTTTATTTCTAAATTTTTCCAAACGACCTGCGGTTTTTGGATAAACAGTAATATCCTTCTTAGCCACATTCTTTGTTTGCTCTGCAACAATAATAATCTGCTGTCCACAGTGATCAGAGTCCAATAAGTTAATAACTTGCTTATAGTGAGGTATAACATTGGTGTAAATATTATCTAAGCATGTGGCTGTAGTTGGAGTGATTCTGGTAGGCTCCAGAAACAAATTAACTAGATTGTATGACTGGAATAGGCATTGAATTCTTACACTCAAACTTGAATTTTCTAGTAAGTTGACATTAAAATCACCACGTGTGATAATGGATTTGTTCAAATTACAAATTTTATGCAATACTTCATCCATGACTAATTCAAAACTATCATATAAGGCGGAAGGCGGTCTGTATACGCTCAATACAATAAACTGCTCCAATTCTATGCAGGCTATTTCTATTGTTCGTTCAATGGAGAGGCTCACAATATCTTTACGTTCTTTAAATTTAATCTGGTTACTTATTAAGATTAATGAGCCACCATGTATGGCATTTTCTCTGCTGAACGAACTGCCAACCTGGTGACTATTGAAATTGAACATAAACTGCTGGTTTTTTAGCCAATGCTCGGTAATACAAAGTGTATCAATGTTATTGCAGTTCATGAATAATTCAACTTCTAAATCTTTGCCCATAATGCCTTGAATATTGTGATGGACCAGGTTGATAGTATTAAAATTAAAAAATGTATTTACTTTGTTACAGTTTGGGCTTCCATGTTTAGTATATTTATAATTGCAAGAGGTTACCTCCATTGTCTTAACATCTAATTTAAATTATTATGCATGTCAGTATGTATAGCCATGTTGTTGGCTAAGTTATTTTCAATGTCAATAAATTGCTCAACAGAAGCAACATGTTTATTAGCCAAATTGTTGGCTGTAATATCAAAATAATATGATAGCGACACAGCTATCTGTCGTTTACAATATTTTGAAAGATAGTATCTATCTTCAGTCAAATACAAATATTTACTAACATGATTGTAAGAATCTATCAAGTGAAATTTGTCATTACAATATGTCAAGTTATGCAATGCCAAACTGAGCTTATATAGAAAGAAAGAAAGAAAGAAAAATATTTATTTCTTATCTGACACGGACATGACGCATAGCCGAACAATAAAAGATATATAAAACAAAATCAATGACAATGCAAAAGTGTGCGTCCCGTCCGCACAAACAGATCGGTATATCGCTCAGCTTGATGCAGTGGCGTCGCAAAACCACTGCGCTGATATTCTGCGACTGCAACATCCTGGTATATGACGTATTGACGTCGTTCGGTATTACATAAACCCATAAAATCTTAAAATAAAATAAAAACATTACTTATACTGGCGCTAAGCGTAACAGTTGTATAAACCGAATAAAATGTGTGATTTATGAGTATAATAATAAATAAATATATATTGTTTTTTGTATATTGTGTAAGTTTAAATGGAACGCTATCGACTCATGCATTCGTGCTGTCACACTCACACAAATGTCAGATAATCCAGCACCGAAACGAGCGGCCATTTTCTTTTTATTTGTTGTTGTTGTGGTCTAATGTTAAATTAAATAAACTAAACTACCATAACAATTTGCTTAAGGAGTCTTATCTACATGTAATTTCGATATCCAATGAAATAATCGTTACAAGCAGAGCCTTGATTGTTTGTGTTGTGAGAATGAGAACCACAGGCGCGTGGGATTGTTATTGTTCAAAATAAATTTCCTGCTGAACCCAAAGACGATGGATTGTTCACTTATTGTGCGATAGCCTGGGTAAGTGACTTACGAATAACAAGGCGCCGGGTGAAGACGGAATTACGACAGAGCTTCTGAAAGCGGGTGGCACACCGGTACTTAAAGTCCTTCAGAAGCTATTCAATTCCGTCTTACTCGAGGGCACAACGCCGGAAGCGTGGAACAGAGGTGAGGTGGTGCTCTTCTTCAAAAAGGGTGATAACACCCTATTGAAGAATTATAGACCCATCTCACTTCTGAGCCATGTTTATAAGCTGTTTTCAAGGGTCATCACAAATCGTCTCGAGCGCAGGTTTGATGACTTCCAGCCTCCCGAACAAGCCGGTTTCCGAAAAGGTTTCAGTACCATAGACCACATCCATACGCTGCGGCAGGTTATACAGAAGACCGAGGAGTATAATCTGCCACTATGCTTGGCGTTTGTGGACTATGAGAAAGCCTTCGATTCGATCGAAACCTGGGCAGTGCTGCAGTCTCTGCAGCGGTGCCAGATTGACTATCGGTACATTGAAGTGTTGAAGTGCTTATACAGAAACGCCACCATGTCGGTCCGAGTACATGAACAGAGCACGGGGGCAATTCCATTGCAGAGAGGTGTGAGACAGGGGGACGTCATTTCCCCGAAACTGTTCACCGCTGCAATGGAGGATGCCTTCAAGCTACTGGAGTGGAAAGGATTCGGCATTAACATCAATGGCGAGTATATCACTCACCTTCGATTTGCTGATGACATCGTAGTCATGGCAGAATCGCTGCAAGAGCTCAGCACAATGCTCGATGATCTCAACAGAGTTTCCCAACAGGTGGGCCTTAAGATGAACATGGGCAAGACAAAAGTCATGTCAAATGCCCATGTCGTGCCCATCCCAATATTCGTTGGGAGCTCTGTTCTCGAAGTTGTTGACGAGTATGTCTACCTAGGACAAACTGTCCAGTTAGGTAGGTCCAACTTCGAGAAAGAGGTCAATCGTCGAATCCGACTCGGCTGGGCAGCGTTCGGGAAACTTCGCAACGTCTTTTCGTCAACAATACCGCAATGCCTCAAGACGCAAGTCTTTAACCAGTGTGTGTTACCAGTGATGACATATGGAACAGAGACGTGGTCACTCACAATGGGCCTCATAAGAAAGCTCAAGGTCACTCAGCGAGCTATGGAGAGAGCTATGCTTGGTATTTCTCTACGAGATCGAATCAGAAATGAGGAGATCCGTAGAAGAACTAAAGTTGTCGACATAGCTGAAAGGATTAGTAAACTGAAGTGGCAATGGGCAGGGCACATTGCTCGTAGAACTGATGGCCGTTGGGGCACAAAGGTTCTCGAATGGAGACCGCGCACCGGAAAACGCAGCGTGGGACGACCTCCAACGAGGTGGACAGACGACCTGGTGAAGGTCGCTGGGAGTCGTTGGATGAGAGCGGCATGTGACCGCTCGTTGTGGAAATCTAAGGGGGAGGCCTTTGTTCAGCAGTGGACGTCCTGTGGCTGATATGATGAATACAATTATAATTCCAATTCTAATTCTACAGGGCAGTTTTTTCTTCTTCCGCCTGTAAAACTACTACTTTTGCACATACGAGGTTTTTACTCGAAGGAGACGTTATATGAATAGTGACTACCACGATTCTACCAGTAAGTACACAAGAAATAAGATAGAACATAACTAAGTAAAAGTACAAGTACAGGTCATTCAATGATTGAATTAATGCAAAGCTCATAATTTGTACCTTGTGCACGATATTTCGTCTACAAACCACAAACAATGAGCAGAAGAATGTATGTAAATCTTATAATATAGCTTTTATTCACCCAACATCCATTAAAAAAGGTCCCAAGTTGGCTTCACAGCATCTTTACTGTATCTGACCACACAGTGCTATGTGATGATGACCACAAGTATGGGGAGGAAGTGAGAGAGACTGCATGAATCCATGTGCGGTGCTGGAGATCGAGAAGCCAGTGATTGCTGGCCATGACCCAGAGGTACAGTTCATTCATTTCATTAAAAACTAAAATTAATATTAAGATTTGACACAAATTACTTATTAAGGGATTATATATTCTTATAGGATACTAGGATAGGTATTTATATATTTATTTATATAATATTTAGATATATATATATAAGTTTAAGTGTATATATGTATATTTTTTTTAAGTATGTATTTTTAAGTTATTTGTAAGAGCCTGCATGACTCCATGTGTGCTGCTGGAGATCCAGAAGCCAATGTTTGCCGGCCAGGACCAAGTTCATTCATTGTATTAAAAACAAAAAACTACTTCATATTAGACTGAAAAAAGAGTTGTAATATGATTATATATTCATAATAGGAAAGGTTATTATTTAGACAATATTTAAATATGTATGGTTAGGTTTATAATTGTTTTAAGTATGTATTTTTTAAGTTGTATATAAGGGCTTGTTTCGTTTTCAGGTTGCGCATTGGAGGTGGCAGGTCATTCCAGCAGTGTGTAGCAGCGTATTTAAAACTCCCCCTGAATGCCGTGGTCCTGTACTTTGGAACAGTCAATGGATTCACTGCAAACCTTATTGGGTACTTATACTGGTTCTGTCTCCAGTCCATTTTATTATATAAGTATTTTGGGTTTTCGGTTGCAATGAGGCCAAACATAAGACTGGCTAAGTGTAGCTTCCTCCTGGCTGCCATGTGCAATATTTTGTTTTTATTTAAATAAGGTGTGACATGGCTTCTTTTAGGAATACTGAAGCAGAAGCGAGCGCAGGCATTCTGTATTCTTTGTATGAGGCATTCTGTTCTTGATAGCAAGCATGGACCATAAACCGTATCGCAATAATTTAGCTTGGATAGTATGAGACTATCCATTACCTGAACTCTCAAAGGTACACTTATGTAATTTCTTATACCATATAGAATCTTGAGTTTATAAAAACAATTTCTTAAAACAATGTTAATGTGTTTTTCATAACGTAACTCTGCATCCATTGTTAACCCCAAGTTTCTTGCCGACTCAACTCTTTCTATTTGTTCACCCATGATGACGAGCCCAAGATTTCGTGACTGTATGGCATTTATTTGTTTTTTGCTTCCTAACACCATAAATTTTGATTTAAGAGGGTTTAAAACCAGGGAGTTTTGTTCAGCCCATGCAACCACTCTTTGAAGGTCTTCGTTAACCTTTCGAACAGCTGACTGGGTTTCGATAGGCTTAAAGGAGATATACAACTGTATATCATCCGCGTACATATGAAACTTGCAGTTAATGAAGGACTTCACAATATCTGCACTGTAAATGATGTACAACAGTGGCCCTAGTATAGATCCCTGTGGCAGGCCCCTCTGCACGTAACACGGGGGCGAAGAGATCACCGTACCATCCCCGTTTCGAATTTCAACGTATTGTGTCCTGTTGGATAAGTAACTATTAAACCACTCCACTGTTTTCCTTTCAAACCCATAGTAGGATAGCTTAGACAACAGTAGAGTGGAATTTATTGCATCAAATGCTCGAGAAAAGTCTAGTAAGACCAGGATAGATCCTTCACCGCTGTCACGCGCTTCGAGAATATTTACTGTGACATCTGAAAGGGCCGTTGCGGTGCTACGGCCCCTTCTGAATCCGGACTGCAGATCAGGGAGAATGCCATTCACTTCCAAAAACTCAACCAATTGAGAGTGAACTACCCTCTCCAAAACCTTTGACAATAATGGCAGGATGCTTATAGGACGCAGATCTTTAAAATTTACTGGGTTATTAGTTTTAGGAATAGGGCGAACAATGGGATTTCGCCATAAGTCTGGGAATGTTTGAGTGTCTATAGATTTGTTGATGATATTGGTTATGGCTTGCAAGGAGTTTGGTAGTGTCAGTAGTAACATGTCCAGATTGATGCCATCCACGCCCTGTGCATTTGACTTAAAGGTTTTTATGATCTTCAGCACAGTGTCCCTATCAACAGCTTTGAGTGTGAAACTGGCTGAGCTGAATCTGTGATGTTCAAAAAAGGATAACTGTGAGATATTGGACACAAAGTTTCCAGGCACATCTAAGAACGCCTTATTTATCGCATCAGGATTGTCAAAATGTACTGGTAGCTGATTGTCCTTGTGCTCCGGAAGTATATCCGATTTTAAATTCTTCCCCAGTATCCTTGGCTGCTTAATATTATTATTAATATTTTTTGTGAAGTATGCCTTTTTGTCACTATCTAGAGCATTTGCGGCCTGTTGCTTCAATTCTAAATAATATTTCTTGTGGTGATCCTGTCCAGACTTGTGGGCTCTATTTCTGGCGTTATCTCTTAATTTAAACATCAACTTAACATTATCAGTAATCCAGGGTGTTGGTCGGATTCTGAATATTTTCCTCTTAAGAGGAGCGTGAAGATTAAAAAGCTGTATAATGCAAGAGTTGAATGTTTGTACCATGATATTGACATCCTCCAGGTTCCCTATTTCAGACCATGGCATCGCTTCTCGATCACTTATGAAAAAGTCCTCCAGTATGTCCTTCATAGGACGATATATAACCACTTTAGGCGTAGGCTTGTACTTTTTGAGGACAGTGTCACATGTCAAAAATGAGTGGTGTCCTAGCTCACTAATGTGATCCACCATTATGTTGCGAACTTTCATATCAGTGCAGATTATGTCTATAAGTGAGCTGCCATCTCCTATAAAGTGCGTAGGTGTTTGTACCACCTGTTTGAGATTCATATGGTTAAGGAATTCCAGGACTTTTTTTGTATTACAACTATTTATATCTAACATATTTACATTTAAATCACCTAATAAAATCACCTGATCAAAAGGTGCCATGCTGGAGATAGTATCAGTAATACCCTCAAGAAACCCAGTCAGGTCTGACCTGACTGGGTTTCTTGACATTGAATTGTTGATTGGCATTGCGTACAGACCTCCATGGTCTGACCATGGAGGTCTGTACGCAGTGCCAATGAGTAACCTTTTGCCATTTGCTTTTGAACTCAACCAAAGCTGTTCAAGATCCATATGTTCAGAATGAGCCATAACTCGCGCAGCCATACCTGTTTTGATATAAAATGCTACGCCACCTCCACGTCCCCCTCGTATTGCCTCTGGCCGCGGTATATGCTTTAATATATAACCAGGGACAATAGGCGCTCGGCCCTCCTGGCCCGTACGCAACCAAGTTTCGTTGATGGCCATGATATCTACTGCATGGTGGCTCATTGCTATCCGAAACTCATCTTGATTTGTACCCAGTGAACCTGCATTCAACAGACTAAACTTGATATATTTACTTAGGATCATTTGTATGTAAAAAGTGTAAAAGCTATGTTGGCAATAGTATAAAACTTTGTTATAATTAATAGTATAAAAATTTGACACGCTAAATAAAAAAATGGTATAGTGATCAAAATTAAAGTACCAAAACCAGGTTGAATGTTGTCTGAAATATATTTAGTTATTATGTGTTTTATATTTATGTTGTGCCTTTTTTTAATTAGTGTAAATATTGTAAAGAATGTATGTTTTAAAATAATAAATATTACATCTGATACTATGTAATGCCTATATGTTATAGTTATTCTGTTATGGTCACTTACAGAACCTCTGACTTGGGTAGCGCAGACGAGATGCACCGTATCAAGAGATGATAAATCGATACAATTAAAAGGACTATTACTAGGTCTTATTTTGTGTGAAATATATTTAGTGAGTTGCATCACTATCAGGCCCAAAAACACCCCGTATATCTGCCTCAGTGCGGATTCTATGAGTGCGGTCACCCGGTTTGTTTCTGGCAAGAATTCGGCCACGCTTCGTCCAGACGAATTGCCATCCAGAGAGACCGGCAGCATCACGCACCCTCCGAAAAAGCTGTCTTTGTGAGGCGTTCGTTTAGATAGAAACGCTGTGCCGGGCCAGGCAAGTTGAGGTCGGCCGTAGTCGCTCCGCGTAGCACGCGCGCGCTCTTCAGCAGTTGGTCGCGCAGTTCACGGCGCGCCAGGCGTACGACTATGGAGCGTGGGCGCGATTGTATTGGACCTTCGGAAATTGTTGCGTTCAATTGCCTTCCGCCGACCCGTTCCGCGCTGACAATGTCGCGTTCCTCAATACAGACTCCCAGCTTTACACCTATGGTCATCACTATGTGAATAGGATTTTCGGCGCTTGTCTCAGGCATGTTTGATATATCAATATCATGTGCCAGAAGTTCCTGGTCCCTGTCGTTGAGTTCTCGCCTCAATTCCTCAACTATCTCGTCCACAGCCTTAGTGTCGACCGGACCAGGAGAAGCCCGCTTCTCTAAAATATCCACCCTAGCTTCAAGACTGTCAATACGCGTATTGCAGGTTTGCATAGATGTTTTTATTTCCGCCATTTCTACCTCCATCTCCTTCCTAAAAACCTGTATCTCTGCTCGTACAGCTCGTAGCTCTTCAAAGATTAACTTCATGTCGAAGCTAGCGTGTTGCGAGAGTTCATGAATGCTGTCAGCCACCATGGGTCCTGCACGCTGCGCAGATGAGTTCGGAGCATCCTCAGCATCACACATTTCAGGGCTATTAGGTGTACTGGTCGGAGTAACATTTTGATCCGCTATGCTTCCTGCGTCTGGTCTGCGTATGGTCTCCGCTGGCAATGTGCTAAGGGCGTTCACTCTGTTCTCCCTAGCTATGCCCTTTCTGCAATCTGGGCAACGCCAATTTGAGGCGACATTGGACATATTTGTTATTCCCATACACACTCGATGATATAGTGAATTACACTTGCCACACTTAGCGCCATCTGTCGACGAGATGAAGCGACCGCAACTACTGCACTTTAAATTAGGCATGATGACAGTTATCTATCTAAAACGATCCAGAACAGATCAGCAGATGGCGTCTCTGGCGATTTAAAATTGACCGGTTGGCAAAATTACTTGGCTGGCCAGTAGATGGCTATATCTACAAACACTGTTGCAATTACTTGGTGTAATTAGCGGGTAATTACTTTATTGCTCTAAAATTATCCTATTATGATTTATGCTATAGCACCACTTTTACACACTCTTCACTGTTTACTTCAATGTTGTTTGTCGTTAATAGTATAAATACACACTTTGTATAAAGTAAAACTTGTGATTTTATTTTATTTTCTCAAAAACAGTAACAACAGGTATACACCGCGACCGACGTAACTCAATCATATTTTCATATCTAATTATATTTTCTTCCTGTGGCAAATGGTGGAATGGAAATGTGAACATCACTATGTTTTTAACATTGAGATTGGATAATTTTGTATAGGACTCTAACAGCCCCTCTTTATTTAGATTACCTCTATTTCCGATAAATATTAATAAAGAACTGTCTTTACTATAATTAAGTTTAACCGTTTTTTGCAATATGCTACTATAGCTCAAACCAGGCATACAGTAATTGGTAACCGATAGTCTATTGCATTTAAGTGACAATAACTGACCCATATCTTTACCAATTTCATCACTAAATATCAAAAGTTCCGATTTTGTAATATAGTTAACATTATTGGGGGTATTCCTCTACTATATACTCTATACACTTTCATGAGTCTGATTCAGGTAACTATGAGTGCTAGTCAAACTATCACAGCCCTGCAATATGCTAGAATCACAAGCTGGCAATGGATAAGCCGGTTGGCCGGCTGGCAATGGATAATTAATGTGGGATTTCCAATTTATATGGGTATGTATCTATATTTAAGCCGAGTAAGGTAAATACGTTGACTACTTCTATTTTTGTTTCTTGATAAAATAAGTTTAAGCTAAGTGGTGATTTTTGTGGTGGATGAAAAGTCATTGATTTAGTTTTCTGATAATTAATTTCTAAGTTGTGTTGGCTCATCCAGGTATTTTTGTCTCTTAGTATAGTTATAAGTTCATCATTTAAGCTTGTGGTATTCTGGCTTGAGATTAATAAGGAGATATCATCCGCAAACAAAACCCATGGTCCGTGTACGGTTTTAGGTAGGTCGTTTATATATACGAGGAAAAGGTGGCATCCGATGACACTACCATGTGGAATGGAAGAGTTGATAACTTCCTTGTCAGAGCGGATACTTTGAATTTCTTTGCTATTGTGGTTAAAGAACTCAATTTCAACTTGATTCTCCCTGTTTTGTAAATAAGATGCAAACCATTTGTGAGCTTTTCCTCTGACACCTATCCCGTATAGTTTGTTCAATAATATGCTATATTTAACTTTGTCGTAGGCTTTGGTCATATCTAACAGTATGCCTATTGCGTATTCCTTAGCATTTATAATATTGAGAGCTTTCTATATATATTTATATACAGCCAGAGTAGTTGACCGACTTTTCCGAAAACCATTTTGGGCCTCGTCAAACATTTTATATTTTTCGCAAAATGAGTAAACTCGCTCACACATGGCTTTCTCAAATATTTTTAGAGCTGTTGGTAAAAGGGCTATGGGTCGGTAGTTGCTAGGATCCGTCTTTAAGTCTTTCTTATGGATAGGTTTGATTATTGCTTGTTTTAACATGTCAGGGAAAGTCATCATATCAGCCACAGGACGTCCACTGCTGAACAAAGGCCTCCCCCTTAGATTTCCACAATGAGCGGTCACATGCCGCTCTCATCCAACGACTCCCAGCGACCTTCACCAGGTCGTCTGTCCACCTCGTTGGAGGTCGTCCCACGCTGCGTTTTCCAGTGCGTGGTCTCCATTCGAGAACCTTTGTGCCCCAACGGCCATCAGTTCTACGAGCAATGTGCCCTGCCCATTGCCACTTCAGTTTACTAATCCTTTCAGCTATGTCGACAACTTTAGTTCTTCTACGGATCTCCTCATTTCTGATTCGATCTCGTAGAGAAATACCAAGCATAGCTCTCTCCATCCAAAACCCCGAGAGCTTTCAACTCGAACTCCAAAACCACTTCGAGTGCCTGGAACATTGCGTATCTGTGGACGATTTAAATCGTAGGTTTGTAGAAACTGTCCAAACGGTTGGGTCTAAGTTCTTCAAAACCCACCGTAAAGGTAGACCAAAAAAGTTCTCCGATCACACTCTCAACCTCATGGCAGAAAGACGCGCCATGACGCTGCAGTCCTCCGGTGATGCTGAAGCATACCGACTGCTCAATAGCCGTCTATATGGATGTCCTTGCGTCACGATATCCGCACCTTTAACACTAATGGTGTTAAAGAGGCGATTGAGCGGAATCAAGGCTCCAAAGTGTTCGCAAGAGACAAGTCTATTGGGCAAAGTCGTATTATGAAGCTGAAGACCGAGGACGGCAGTGTAGCGTCGACTAAGCCAGAGGTTTTGAGAGAGATTGAGAACTTCTACCGGCAGTTATACACCTCGGTTACTATACCTACCATTGGCTCTGACAAAGACCCGCGAGCCAGACTAACCCGACACTATACCGAGGATATCCCGGACATCAGCCTGTACGAGATTAGGATGGCCTTGAAACAGCTTAAAAATAATAAGGCGCTGGGTGGGGACGGAATTACGACAGAGCTTCGGAAAGCGGGTGGCACACCGGTACTTAAAGTCCTTCATAAGCTATTCAATTCCGTCTTACTCGAGAACACAACGCCGGAAGCGTAGAACAGAGGTGAGGTGGTGCTCTTCTTCAAAAAGGGTGATAACACCCTATTGAAGAATTATAGACCCATCTCACTTCTAAGCCCTGTTTATAAGCTGTTTTCAAGGGTCATCACGAATCGTCTCGAGCGCAGGTTTGATGACTTCCAGCCTCCCGAACAAGCCGGTTTCCGAAAAGGCTTCAGTACCATAGACCACATTCATACGCTGCGGCAGGTTATACAGAAGACCGAGGAGTATAATCTGCCACTATGCTTGGCGCTTGTGGACTATGAGAAAGCCTTCGATTCGATTGAAACCTGGGCAGTGCTGCAATCTCTGCAGCGGTGCCAGATTGACTATCGGTACATTGAGGTGTTGAAGTGCTTATACAGAAACGCCACCATGTCGGTCCGAGTACATGAACAGAGCACGGGGGCAATTCCATTCCAGAGAGGTGTAAGACAGGGGGACGTCATTACCCCAAAACTGTTCACCGCTGCAATGGAGGATGCCTTCAAGCTACTGGAGTGGAAAGGATTCGGCATTAACATCAATGGCGAGTATATATCACTCACCTTCGATTTGCCGATGACATCGTAGTCATGGCAGAATCACTGCAAGAGCTCAGCACAATGCTCGATGATCTCAACAGAGTTTCCCAACAGGTGGGCCTTAAAATGAACATGGGCAAGACAAAAGTCATGTCAAATGCCCATGTCGTGCCCATCCCAATATCCGTTGGGAGCTCTGTTCTCGAAGTTGTTGACGAGTATGTCTACCTGGGACAAACGGTCCAGTTAGGTAGGTCCAACTTGGCCTGCAACGCAGCAAAAGTCGCTGGAGTGGCCGACCTGCTAGCGGTGCCTGCTGCAACTGCGGCACCCACTGTACCAGCGGCAACTGTGCTAACGGACACACAGGCCATAGAGGAGACGACTGAGTTGTGGTCCACTGTGGCAGGAAGAAAGAAGAAGAAGCCCCAACCCCCTAAGGTCCAGGGAGCCGCCGCTGTGCAGGGCACGCAACCATCATCTCCCAAGGGAGGGAGGGGTAAAAGGAGGGGCAAAGGAAGGGGGAAAGTCAACCTCCCCAGGGTTCCCGCAACGGCTGCCATCACGGTCACCGTGCCGGAGGGCTCACCTGACAGCCGGTTGGGTGAGGTAATGGCCGAGGCCAGAAAGAGCATAAAGCTCGCTGACCTTGGCATCGGTCCCGACACGGTGACCATGAAGAGGGCGGCCAGCGGCGGAATGGTCCTGTCCGTCGCTGGTGAAGACTGCAGCGCCAAGGCTGACAGCCTGGCGCACCGTATGCGGGAGGTGCTCTCCCCCGTCTTTGCCGTGCGGATCGCACGGCCAATTAAGACGGCGGAGATGAGGGTACGCGACCTGGACGACGCCGTCACGCCTAAGGAGGTGGCCGATGCCATCGCGACGGTGGGTGGCTGTCAGCCCGAGGAAGTAAGGGTGGGCGAAATTCGCCGCTCATCCGTGTCCTTGGGCACCGTCTGGGTGGGCTGCTCACTGGAGGTAGCAAAAAAGGTGGTGTCCGCCTCACGTGTCTGTGTGGGGTGGGTGTCGGCCAGGGTCGAGGCATTGGCAGCACGACCGTTGCAATGTTACCGATGCCTTGAACTTGGGCACGTGCGCCTCCACTGCGCCACCCATGGGGGGGTTGACAGAAGCGACCTCTGCTTCGCTTGTGGCAGCCAGGGCCACAAGGCGAGGCAGTGTACGGCGCAGTCGCAGAGTTGTCCGCTATGCGCGGACTTCGGACTGCCTGCAGGGCATAGGCTGGGCAGCAAGTCATGCGCTGCCCAGAAAGGTAAGAGGGGAAAGCGAGCTCCCTCTGCCTCTGCCAATGGGCAGGAGACGACTGCGCCAGCACCATTGGTCGCAGGCCCACCGGAGGCAATGGATACGACACATTCCCAGCCCTAAGAGTCCTTCAGGGCAACCTGAACCACTGCCGCAACGCGCAGAATCTACTGCTGCAAACTGTTGCGGAGTGGTCAGTTGCCTTGGCGGTTGTGGCGGAGCCCTACGTCGTCCAGGAACATCCTCGCTGGTTCGGGGACGCCGGGGACTCCGTCGCCATCTATTGGGCTGGGGTTGAAGGTGGGCCGCCCTGCTCACTGTTGGACAGAGGGCAGGGCTTTGTTGCTGTGGAATGGGGACCTCTGGCAGTAGTGGGCTGCTACGTCTCCCCCAACGTGTCTCTCGCCGACTTCGAGGGATACTTGGATGGGGTGGCGCGCAGCATTCGCTGTAAATGCTTGCCCCGTCTAGTGCTCGTCTTGGGGGACTTCAACGCTCACTCTAGAGCTTGGGGCAACCGTCGGGACGGGCCGAGGGGGAGGATAATACAAGACTGGGCGGCATCGCTTGACCTCCGATTGTTGAATCGGGGGTCCGTTAGCACCTGCGTTCGGTGGCAGGGGGAGTCGGTCGTGGACCTGACATGGGCGACTCCTTCGGTGGCCAGCATGGTGTCGGGCTGGCGGGTGGCGAAGGAGGTGGTAACGTTGTCCGACCACCGCCACATAGTTTTTGACGTGGCCCTCCGTTCGCCTGGCCCGAGCCGTCTAGGTCCTAGCCCGCAGTCGCGGCGTTGGGCCCTCACACAGCTCGATCGAGAGATGCTCGTCGCTGCTGCCAACGTCGTGGCGTGGTCAGTGGTCGATCAAGGGATCTTGCCCGATCCAGAAGAGGAAGTAGCCTGGTTCCGGGAGGCGATGACGTCGATATGCGATGCATCAATGCCCCGGGCTAGGCGCTCCCGGCGTACGGCGGTGTACTGGTGGTCGGAGGAGATCGCGCAGTTGCGCACGGTCTGCCTGGCATCCCGCCGCCGGTACCAACGAAGCCGACGCCGGCGTAGTGCTACAGCTGGAGAGACTGCGGAGGCCTATCTGGCCTACCGGGCGGCCACGAAGTCGCTGAACAGCGCAATTCGCGAGGCGAAGGCTCGGTCCTGGAGCGAGCTCCTGGAGGGACTGGACAGGAATCCGTGGGGGAGACCCTATCGTATGGTCGTGGGCAAATTGCGCCCGTGGGTCCCCCCGGTGACCGAAACTTTGGCCCCGGATTTGCTGGAGGGAGTACTTTCAACGCTCTTTCCGGCGGTCCGGGACCGTCCTGGTCCCTCTCCATCCCCGATTGCCTCGGAATGGATCGAGGAGTTAGGGGTTTCGGAAGGGGAGCTGGACCGAGCCATTGGCCGCCTGAAGAGTCGCAACACCGCACCGGGTCCGGACGGCATTCCGGGCCGCGCGTGGGTGTATGCACTGCAGTCTCTTGGGGACCGCTGTTCACCAGCTGCCTCCGTCGAAGCGTGTTCCCGTCCAGCTGGAAGGAAGCCGGATTGGTTCTGTTGAGGAAGGCAGGAAGGCCTGCGGAGTCTCCTTCTGCATATCGTCCAATTTGCCTGCTCGACGAGGCTTCGAAGCTATTCGAGAGAATAATTACCCGAAGACTCGTTGAGCACCTGTCGCGAGTGGGTCCCGACCTGGCCGAAAGTCAGTATGGCTTCCGGCAGCGGCGGTCCACAATCGACGCGATTCTTCGCGTCCGCTCGCTGTCGGAACAGGCAGTGTCCCAGCGGGGTGGGGTGGCGTTGGCTGTTAGTCTAGACATCGTCAACGCCTTCAACTCCATCCCGTGGGGCGCGATTAGGGGGGCACTAGTCCATCATCGATGCCCCCCTTACCTGCAGGGCATCATAGGGGCCTACCTGCGCGATAGGCACATTCGCTACGTGGGCAGGGATGGTAGCGTAAAGCGGAGGGAGATTACGTGCGGGGTTCCGCAGGGGTCGGTTCTCGGCCCCTTTTTATGGAACCTCGCCTACGACGCGGTCCTGCGTGTCGTTCTCCCCGCTGGCGTCAGCTTGGTCTGTTACGCTGACGACACTCTTGTGTTAGCCAGCGGGGAGTCCTTCGAGGGAACCATCCGGCTTGCCGAGCAAGCGGTGGCAATTGTCGTGGCCAAAATCCACGCTCTGGGTCTGCAGATAGCGCCCCACAAAACCGAGGCGCTATGGTTCCACAAACTGCCGCGGAGCAGAGAACCACCCAGTTCGTGGATACGCGTTGGTGACGCGCAAATCAGGGTGGGCCAGTACATGAAGTACCTGGGGCTCACCCTGGACAGTCGTTGGGGCTTCGAAGAGCACTTCATGCGCCTCGTCCCCCGAGTCGAGAGGGTAGTGGGTGCATTGCACCGGGTGCTGCCCAATCTCGGGGGACCGAACGAGGAAGTTCGCCGTCTCTACGGGGGCGTCGTGCGGTCTGTGGCCCTCTACGGGGCGCCTGTATGGTCATCCCGGCTGTCTGGCGTCCAGCGCTGCAGAAACAAACTTCATAGTCTGCAGCGCAGAGTGGCTATACGGATCGCACGGGGATACAGGACAGTGTCCTACGAGGCGGCAATTCTCCTGGCTCGCTTTCCGCCTTTCGACATCCAGGCGGAGATGGATGCGTGGGTCTATGACCGGACACGTTCCCTCCGCCAAAGTGGGGAAAGCGTGCCATCAGGGGCGTTTGACAGAATGAGGCGGCTGGCTAGACGGCGCGCACTCGAGATATGGCGACAACGCCTACGGTTGCAGTTCGCGACCAAGCGCGTCGTCGAGGCCATCCTGCCACTCTTCGGAGCCTGGCTCAGAAGGAGCGAGCGCGTCACCTACCGTCTGACGCAGGTATTCACTGGTCACGGTTGTTTCGGTGCGTACCTGCACAGAATAGGACGCGAGGTAACGGCACAGTGCCACCATTGTGGAAGCGACCAGGATACCGCACAGCACACGCTCGAGGAGTGCCCTGCGTTTGCGGCCGAGCGGCGGATCCTGGTCGATCGGATCGGGCAAGATCTCTCTCTGCCGGCAGTAGTGTCGGCTATGTTGGCAGAGCATGAAAATTGGAGTGCAGTGGTCTCCTTCTGCGAGAGCGTCATGCTCCAGAAGGAGACTGCAGAGCGGGATCGGGAGAGGGCTGATCCCGCACGGAGAAGGACTAGACGGCGCCGGGGCAACAACCGTCCCGGCTCCCAAGTCCAACACGCCTGAGCCCCCTGCCGTTACTTCATGGTGGGGGGCCTCGGGGGTCGCGGGCGCGCAGATTGGGGAATCTACGTGCTCACACCGAGCGACCCCCGGGAAGACGGTGGCGCGCACGTGGTCACGTGCCGCCGTGTGCCCAGCACAGCGCAAAGCGAGGCTTGGGGGGATCCTTTACAATCCTCCCCGAGAAGTGCCTGGGGGGCGACCTTTTTACAGTCGCCTTCCCTCCGCTAGAGGGGGTGACCGCTTTACAGTCATCCCTTCCGAGATGTGCCTAAAGGCGTGGCACCAATGGGCGGCTCTAGTGTGATCTTACGAGGACCTGGAGCCCGCCTTCGGTGCCGAAGATGACCGCTCCAGTGGTTTTAGCCGGTAGGAGTCCGGCATACCCCTTCGCCCTTCCCCGGGGTGAAGGAAGTTCCATGTAGAATTTCCACTGGACATCAATAAAAAAAAAAAAACTTGCCCGATCCGGAGGAGGAAGCGTCCTGGTTCCGGGAGATGATGACGTCAATTTGCGATGCATCCATGCCCCGGGCCAGGCGCTCCCGGCGTACGGCAGTGTACTGGTGGTCGGATGAGATCGCGCAGTTGCGCGCGGTCTGCCTGGCCTCCCGCCGCCGGTACCAACGAAGCCGACGCCGACACAGCGCTACAGCCGGAGAGACCGACGAGGCCTATGCGGCCTACCGGGCGGCCACGCTGGCGTTTCAGACCGCCATCAGCGAGGCGAAGGCTCGGTCCTGGAGCGAGCTCCTGGAGGGACTGGACAGGTATCCGTGGGGGAGACCCTACCGAATGGTAGTGGGCAAGTTGCGCCCCTATGTCCCCCCCGTGACCGAAACCATGGCCCCGGATTTGCTGGAGAATGTACTTTCAACGCTCTTTCCGGCGGTCCGGGACCATCCTGGTCCCTCTCCACCCCCGATTGCCTCGGACTGGGCCGAGGAGTTGGGGGTTTCGGAAGGGCAGCTGGGCCGAGCCATTGGCCGCCTAAAGAGTCGCAACACTGCACCGGGTTCGGACGGCATTCCGGGCCGTGCGTGGGTGTATGCACTGCAGTCTCTTGGGGACCGCTTGAAGCGGCTGTTCACCAGTTGCCTCCGTAGTAGCGTGTTCCCGTCCGGTTGGAAGGAAGCCGGATTGGTTCTCTTGAGGAAGGAAGGAAGGGCTGCGGAGTCTCCCTCTGCATACCGTCCCATTTGCCTGCTTGACGAGGCTTCGAAGCTATTCGAAAGAATAATTACCCGAAGACTCGTTGAGCACCTGTCGCGAGTTGGCCCCGACCTGGCCGAAAGTCAGTATGGCTTCCGGCAGCGGCGGTCCACCATTGACGCGATTCTTCGCGTCCGCTCGCTGTCGGAACAGGCAGTGTCTCGGCGGGGTGGGGTGGCGTTGGCAGTCAGTCTAGACATCGTCAACGCATTCAACTCCATCCCGTGGTGCGCTATTAGGGCGGCACTAGTCCATCATCGGTGTCCGCCTTACCTGCAGGGCATCATAGCGGCCTATCTGCGCGATAGGCACATTCGCTTCGTGGGTAGGGACGGTAGCGTAAAGCGGGAGAGAAAGAGGGAGATTACGTGTGGGGTTCCGCAGGGGTCAGTTCTCGGCCCCCTTTTATGGAACCTTGCCTACGACGCGGTCCTGCGTGTCCTTCTCCCTGCTGGCGTCAGCTTAGTTTGTTACGCTGACGACACTCTGGTGTTGGCCAGCGGGGAGTCCTTCGAGGGAACCATCCGGCTTGCAGAGCAAGCGGTGGCAATTGTCCGCTTTACGGTCACCCTCTCCGAGATGTGCCAATAGGCGTGGCACCAGGTGGGCGGCTCTAGTGTGATCATACGAGGACCTGGAGCCTCCCTTACGTGCCGAAGATGACCGCTCCAGTGGTTTTAGCCGGTAGGAGTCCGGTATACCCCTTCGCCCTTCCCCGGGGCGTTCATGAAGATTTTCCACTGGGCACCAATAAAAAATAAAAAATAAAAAGGTAGGTCCTACTTCGAGAAAGAGGTCAATCGTCGAATCCGACTCGGCTGGGCAGCGTTCGGGAAACTTCGCAACGTCTTTTCGTCAACAATACCGCAATGCCTCAAGACGCAAGTCTTTAACCAGTGTGTGTTACCAGTGATGACATATGGAACAGAGACGTGGTCACTCACAATGGGCCTCATAAGAAAGCTCAAGGTCAGGGAAAGTCCCCTCATCAAAAGATTGATTTATTAATAAGTTAAATGGTAGGGTTAATTCGTCTACGCATTGTTCGATCAGGACCGGTGGGAGTTCATCAATGCCGTAGCTTTTTTATTTTTCAGGTTTTTTATAAGTTTATATACTTCACAAGGGTCTACCGGTCGAAGGAACATTGTATTCTCTGTAGGATTGCGAACGCTTGCGCCACTGGGCGTGTTATCTCCTGATAGGCCGCTTCCTTGGCCGATTGACGCGAAGAAGCTATTAAAAATGTTAGCTATTGTCTTCGGTTCAGATATTGTGGTGTTGTTTATCTTCAATTCTATGTTGTGTTTTATATTTTTTGGTTTTTTATTTGTACGCTCATTTATTACATTCCACATGGTTTTTACTGCATTATTACATTTTTTTATTTTATTTATATAATGTATCTTTTTAGCTGCAATAACTATTTTTTTAAATATTTTTTTATACCTTTTATAGTACTGTGTAAGGATTGGACTATTAATTTTCAGTGTAAGTATTTTTAACAGTCTTTTAATTTTACAGGAAAGTTTTATGCCTGTAGTTAACCAATATTTTTTATATTTATTTTTTAATTTAATTTTACGTATCGGTATGCAGTGGTTAAGCGTATTTATTACGGTATCACTAAATGCATTATAATTTTCATTCTTATTTTTATCTATTAAAATGATGTCTTTCCATTTCAGTGCTTTTAGTTCGGTTTTAAAATGCTGTATATTTTTGCTGTTGTATAGTCTCTTTTTTACGTACCATGTTTGTTTGTTTTGTTGGGGTATTTTTATATGAAGAATTGTCCCGTTATGGTCTGAAAAACCACATTCTTCTATAGTGGTGTACAGATATCTGTTATCAAAGTTTGTGAAAATTAAATCTAAACATGTGGATGAGGTCTGAGTTATACGCGTGGGGCTCTTTATGTGTTGTGTGTACTTAAATTCTAGCATGAGATCTAAAAATTGATTTGTTTTTATGTTATTCTCTAAAATATTTATATTAAAATCACCGCCTATTATAACGTTATATTTATTTATAACTAGCTGGGACCCGCGGTTTCAACCGCGTTTAATTTAAAAGAAATTTAGAGTACTTCGACATAGACACTAGACATAGAATAAATATATTGGATTTCAAGGAGTTTTTTTTTTACGCGGAACCCTAATTATTTTTCTAAAATAAAAGTAGCATAAGTTATTCCTTATAACATCAGCTATCTGCCAGTGAAGGCCCCGTCAAAATCGGTTCAGCCGTTTCGGAGATTACCCGGAACAAACAGACAGACAGACAGACAAAAAAAATTAAGTAGTTTTTTTGTTATATGTAACGTACATACTTTCATATGCATTTTATTAGTAGCATTAGCATTAGTAAAAAGCTGTTATTTTGACATTACAAACAGACACTTCAATTTTATTTATTTGTATAGATGGTGTTACGGTCTGGTTTTAATATAATGTCCACATGTCCAGCTATACATAATATGTGTGAATTAATTGAGGCGCTCATAGCCAGTTGCACTCACTAATCGGTAAACGATTGGCGAGGTTAAGCAACGCTTGGCGCGGTCAGTCTCTGGATGGGTGACCGCATAGTGGTATTTCAACTGAGCGTCTCCGTGCTTCGGAGGGCACGTTAAATCGTCGGTCCCGGTTGTTGTGATTAGACAGCAGTGGTTAAGCCAAGTTGCAGACCTTTGGGCGGCTTGAACAACTCTGACACAAGGGTGGCCACTAACCATACGAAATATATATAAATATATGAATTACATGCAAAATAATAATTCACAAATGTGAAGTCAAAATAATAGAAATGTCACAGATGAATTGGTCAATACAAAATCGTTCTAGCATACGTCGTTATCCGTAATTACAACAGTGCATAGTATTGAGTATATGAGTTTTTGACCCGTATCTCAAACCTAGAGGCGGAACGAAGGGAAGATAAAAAACTGATTCGATCGCTGGAAAACAACATTGAAACTCTGGAGCGGAAGTCGCGGGCATGTAGCATTGAAGTTCGGAACTTTCCTAAAACTATCGGAGAAACAAAAGTTAGTCTCTGCGACTTGGTCGTAAATATGGGAAAAACTTTGAACGTCAACATAGATGACTCAAAAATAATAGACGTTTTCAGAGTGAACACAAAAGATAATGCCAATCCAGTCATAATTGAATTCAGCACCGCCCTGCTTAAAGAAAAAATTACTAGCGGAGTGAAAATCTTTAATAAACTTAAAACTAGGGGCGAAAAGTTAAATACCACCCATCTATGCCTAAAACAACCAGTACAACCGGTTTATGTATCCGAATCGCTGACATACAAAACGCAAAGACTATTTTTTTTGGCTAGGTCCTTGCGGAAAAGTCACGGTTATTCATTTTGCTGGACATCACATGGCATAGTGTACTTGCGCAAGCAAGTGGATGACCCACAAATCCGAGTAAATTCCGAGACAGACCTTGATAAACTAAGAACTAGTGTATGACTATTTATACTTACCTATTTTATCATAGAAAATCAGGTTTTTTTGAATATTAATAATTATTATAATGTCTGTTTGTTCAGTCTCTTGCATGTTAATCATCTTAATCCTGTGTTAAAACTAACTCATAATTCTAATTCTAAAACTGTATGGCAAAATTTATGATATCTACCAATCGCATATCGCACACTACAATATACAACAATCCTCACAAACACCAAATGATTGCTCTACCTACAGATATAAACCTCACAAAAATATACTTTCATCCAATACCCACATATACACATACATACAATATACGCACTCTAACTTTAAAATACAATATAAGTCACATACCGATAAAATACCGTCAACCTATCTGCATAAGGTCTCAATGTGTTCTAAATAAATCTAAATGTCTGTTATACATTCTTGTGCTATTAAATACTAATAATAAAATTCGATACTGTACAAACCAATATAAATTATGTAGACTCCATCTCTTTAGCTGAATCTTCTAACTGTAACCTGGACAATTGTAACCCACCAAAATTCAATCCTAACCATTGCCTTAAAGTCATAAACCAGAACATTAGAAGCATTAATAAAAACATATCCGGGTTTGAGATAATACTTGCTAGAACACAAGTGGAATGGGACATTATGGTCCTGACGGAGTGCTGGCTTCTGGGTTCCAGTAATATTCCATCACTCTGTGGATTTGATAGTTACTCAACTATGCATAACCATACCCAAAATGAGGGTGTTGTCGTCTACACCAATAAACATCTGCACGTAACGGTTGAAGAACCTACAACTGAATTTAACTGCCTAGTTATAAAAGTAAACCATAACACAGTTATTCTAGCAATATATCGATCACCAGCTTCTAGGGATACAACCAAATTCTTGGACTCCTTACTAATGTATTAACAAGGGTTGACCATATAAATAACATTATTATTACAGGAGATATTAATATTAACATAAGCGAAGAATCCCAAGATCCCAATAAAAATAACTACTTAACGCTATTAGCTTCGTTCGGCCTACTACCAGCTCACACTTCCTTCCTACTAGACAAAGCAGCTGCTTAGAGCACATTATCCTTAAGTCAACATTGCCAGCTAAAGCTCTTGTAGCACACTCTGCACTTACAGACCACGATACAGTTATGCTCTTTCTGTCAAATAAAACTCGAATAACCAAGACCACTAAATTCATTACTCGCACGGACTATGCACAAGCATCGGCGGAATTGAACAAGCTCGATTTCAGTCCAATATATGAAATACAGGATCCCAACAAGGCAGCAGATTTTTTAATTAATTCGATTAGGGGGGTGATAGAAATAAATACTAAAACGTTTAAACTCCCAAATCGCAAAAAAGTTTTGAAAAAGTGGATAACGCCAGGTCTTTTAAGGTGTATGAGACACAGAGACAGAATGCACAAGAGAGCTACAAATGCATCTAATGACGAAATTCTACAACTTTGATACAGGAGGTACAGAAATTATTGCAACAACCTTCTGAAACAGGTCAAAAGGGATTACGAAAGAAATTAAATTAAAAACGCTGGGCAAAATAATAAAATGCTATGGCAAGCAATAAACAATGTCACAAACAGGGCTAAAGCTCCACACAGTTACTTTCACTGGCACCCACACCTTCTTTTTTTTATTTTTTTTATTGGTGCCCAGTGGAAATTTATCATGAACTTCCTTCGCCCCGGGGAAGGACGAAGGGGTATGCCGGACTCCTACCGGCTAAAACCACTGGAGCGGTCATCTTCGGCACCTAAGGGAGGCTCCAGGTCCTCGTATGATCACACTAGAGCCACCCACTGGTGCCACGCCTATTGGCACATCTCGGAGAGGGTGACTGTAAAGCGGTCACCCCCCCAGGGGGATTGTAAAGGATCCCCCAGTGCGTCCCACAGCAGCGCGTGACCACATGCGTGCTACCGTCTTCTCTTGGGTCGCTTGGTGTGGGCACGCAGATTCCCCAATCTACGCACCCGCGAACCCAGAGGTCCCCCACCTTATAGCAACGGCAGGGGTTTTCAGGCGTGCGTATCGGAATTAGGCGCCAGGGCGGTTGTTACCCCGGCGCCGTCTCCTTCTTCTTCGAGCGGGATCGGCCCTCTCCCGATCCCGCTCTGCGGTCTCCTTCTGGAGCATGACGCTCCCACAGAAGGAGACCACTGCATTCCAATTTTCGTGCTCTGCCAACATAGCCGACACTACTGCTGGCAGAGAGAGATCTTGCCCGATCCGATCGACCAGGATCCGCCGCTCAGCGGCCCACGCAGGGCACGCCTCGAGCGTGTGGCACCCACACCTGATCATGCAGTCGAAATGGTGAACGACTATTTTGTCACTATTGGCAAAAACCTAGCAGATAAACTACTGGGGACGCAGACAAAACCAAAAAAAAAATACAAATGGCAATCCCTGCCTAGATTCAATGGCATTACTTCCTACTGATCAGGGAGAGGTCGATATATTGATAATGTCTTTACGCAATGACTGTGCAGTGGGTTGGGATAATATATCGGTTAAGCTAATTAAACAACAAAAAAATATTATAGTTCCACCTTTGACCCACATTTGTAATTTGGCTCTCGCAACCGGTATATTCCCTAAGGTATTTAAAAGATCACTAGTTCAACCTATTTTTAAGGGTGGAGACAGAGATCGAGTTACTAACTACAGGCCCATTGCTATTCTGCCCTCATTGTCCAAAGTACTTGAGCGCCTCATGAACAATAGGTTAACAAACTATATAGAATCAAGGAATATACTATCACCGTCTCAATATGGCTTCCATTCCGGTAGATGTACAAGTGATGCAGTACATGACCTAACACTACACATTGTAGGGAACTTGGATAAGGGCCAGAAGGTCCTAGGTATCTTTCTAGATCTGGCGAAAGCCTTCGATACCGTCTCTGTTTCTACCCTTATACATAAAATGGAAATTCTGGGAATAAGAGGAACACAGTTAAAACTCTTCAAAGACTACCTGAGTGGGCGTACACAGCGCGTAAAGATAAATGAATACCTAAGCTCTAAACGGCCAATCACACACGGAGTCCCACAGGGCAGCGTAATTGCGCCGTCCCTGTTTTTAATCTATATTAATGACCTGTGTGCGCTCAGTCTCCACAAAGGCAAAGTCTTTACCTTCGCCGACGATACTGCTCTGGTATTTACTTCTAATACATGGGAACATGTATTCAAGTGCGCTCAGACTGGTTTGAACATAGTGTCAAAATGGTTGCGCGACCATGTCCTGAAGCTGCATACAGAAAAGACAAAGTACATCCCGTTTGCGATCAAAAACAATACACTCCACCCAGCTTTCTCCCACACTATCGTAGCACATAAGTGTGCCGCTCCACACATTGATGATTGCATATGTACACACCTCGAAAGAACCAACTCAGGAAAAGACCTAGGAGTCATTCTGGACCCTTGCTTGGGCTTTCATCTACATACTGATACACTTACCTCTAGACTACGCAAGTTAATCTATGTTTTTAAGAACCTGAGACATGTAGCGGATGAAAGCCTAATAAAGTCAGTCTACTACGCCCTCTGTCAATCAATATTGACATACTGCATCACTTCCTGGGGCGGTGCACACAAATCCAGTATCATTCAAGTAGAAAGGGCACAGCGAGCCGTTTTAAAGGTATCATATTTCCTACCATTTCACTATGCTACAACCGACTTGTACAGAGAGACCAAAGTTTTGACTGTACGTCAGCTGTTCATACTACGCACGGTCATCAAACAGCACACTCTCCTGACATTTAGTCCTTCACTTCTCTCTCTCGGTAAGAGGCGATGTAATCCTGTCGATCGTACCATCAATCTATTCCACCCATTTTAGTAACCGTTTCTTCTGTTTTCTTGGAGGCCATCTCTATAACAAAATAAATAGAAACATGGATATATTTTCCTTGACAAAACACCTTTTTTTTTTATTGATGTCCAGTGGAAATTCTACATGGAACTTCCTTCACCCTGGGGAAGGGCTAAGGGGTATGCCGGACTCCTACCGGCTAAAACCACTGGAGCGGTCATCTTCGGCACCGAAGGGGGGCTCCAGGTCCTCGTAAGATCACACTAGAGCCGCCCATTGGTGCCACGCCTTTAGGCACATCACGGAGGGGATGACTGTAAAGCGGTCACCCCCTCTAGCGGAGGGAAGGCAACTGTGAAAATGGTCGCCCCCCAGGCACTTCTCGGGGAGGATTGTAAAAGATCCTCCCAAGCTTCGTTTTGCGCTGTGCTGCGCATTGACAAAACACCTGTGCAAAGAAAAGATATTCGAGTGGCTTATGTCTTTGGACTATGACGAGACAGAAAAACTACTATCGGTGTCTAACTAAACTGTATTTCTGCCACTACATATACACATACAAATGTACATACAAACACACGCACGCATACACCCTCGCACACAGACACACCATAAACACATAAGAGCATGTACACTATTATCGTACGTACGTAATATATGTTATACGAACATTGTATAACATATATTACGTACGTACATACTTACGTACGGAACTTTCCGTGTGGTGTCCGGATTAAGAATATAGCACCACTCCATCTCCTCCCGTGGATGTCGTAAAAGGCGACTAAGGGAATCTAAACCAGAGGGATGGGCAGCAGCGTCCCTTCTGTGAAACGGTAGCCATGCTGCGCTCACCAACCCGCTTGCCAAGCGAGGTGAGTATTGGCAAATACCCCCCAAAATGATGACACAGTTGTGAAAACCTATGGGGGAGGCCTTTGTTCAGCAGTGGACGTATAAATGGCCGATATGATGATATGAACATTGTTGTAATATATAAGTCAGTAAATTGTTTTGCTCTAGCTTACGGAAGCCAAATAATGTATTCGTGGGGTGGAGACCTGGTGACCTTGCTTAGTTTAGGCACCAGTCTCACACAATATACTGATATTGTAAACTAGGCAATAATTTGTATTATTATATTTTATACTAGCTGGGACCCGCGGTTTCACCCACGTTTAATTTAAAAGAAATTTAGAGTACTTCGACATAGACACTTGACATAGAATAAATATATTGGATTTCAAGGGTTTTATATTTTTTTTACGCGGCACCCTAATTATTTTTCTAAAATAAAAGTAGTCTAAGTTATTCCTTATAACATCAGCTATCTGTCAGTGAGGGTCCCGTCAAAATCGGTTCAGCCGTTTCGGAGATTACCCGGAACAAACAGACAGACAGACAGATAAAAAAAAAAAATAGTTTTTTTGTTATATGTAACGTACATACTTTCATATGCATTTAGTAAAAAGCTGTTATTTTGACATTACAAACAGACACTTCAATTTTATTTATTTGTATGTATAGATTGTGGTGAGAAAATAAATTATGTTATGTTATGTTATTATATTCTAATTTGAAAAAAAAAATCTTCCATGTCTTATAAATTATACTGCATGGGTATAATTTAAAAAAATTGTTATATATATTTATTGCAATAAATACACCTGTACAATCAAATAAAATTGAAGTGTCTGTTTGTAATTTCATAATAACAACTTTTTACTAAATGCATATGAAAGTATATACGGTACGTAAAACAAAAAAGTATTTTTATTTTTTTCGTCTGTCTGTCTGTTTGTTCCCGCTAATCTCCGAAACGGCTGGACCGATTTCTACGGGACTTTCACTGGCAGACAGCTGATGCTATATGGAATAACTTGGGCTACTTTTATTTTAGAGTTATAATAAGGGATGCGCGTAAAAAAATTAAACCCCATGAAATCCAATATATATCGTTTTTGTATGTCTTCTGAATAGAAAATTGATCCTTAAACTCATTGGAATAGGGATCACAATCGCGTTTACAAAAAAATACGTCCATTAACAATACTTTTAAGTATTTTTAGTTCCTCTCAGCTCCACGCGACCACCGAGCGCGAAGAAGCGGGCCGAAGGCACGTCGTGACGTCACGCGAACGAGCGCGGAGCGAGTAGCCAATTAAAATACTTTAACGGCCGAATGGTGCCGGCTTAGAATATCACCACCCCATCTCTTCCCGTGGGTGTCGTAAAAGTCGACTAAGGGATTAGCCGGAGGATGGGCAGCAGCGTCCTTCGATTACATTAACAACTCGACTGCGATCGCCAACCCGTCTGCCAAGCGTGGCGATTATGGCAAAACCCCCCAATGAGCCCACAACACCCCCATATGGGTTATTATGGTGATCTTTGGGGGATGCATGTGTCCAGCAGTCCACTGCTGGCTGCTTCGGCCGTTCATTTCGGTCGAATGAAGTCCACTTCATTCGGCCGAAATGAACGGCCGAATACTCAAACGCCATTTAACGTTAAGTCCCCGCTTAAACTATTTGTGTCGCCCGGTTTTGTACCAAAAACAGGTTTCTCGAAGTTAAAGCGGGGGGATTTAACGTTAAATGGCGTTTGAGTATTCGGCCGTCAGTCTTTTGAGTCTTAAGGGTCGGCGGCACGTCGTACTTGAAAGTAAATACCTAGTGTAAAAACCTGGTCGCGTAAATACGCATCTTCCCTACTAATAATTGACTTTGAATTGAAAAATTCGAATTGAATATGAAAAGGCATAATTATTAATGTAGATTGAAAGATTGGGGAGTCAGCGTGCTCACACCGCGCGACCCCCGGGAATACGGCGGCAAGCACGTCGTCACCTGCCGCCGTGTGCGCAGCATAGCGAACGGCGAGGCTTGAGGGGATCCTTTACCATCCTCCCTGAGTTCGCCAGTGGGTTGACCTTTTTACAGTCACCTTCCACCCGCTAGAGCGGGTGACCGCTTTATAGTCATCCCCTCCATGGTGTGCCTAATAAGCTGTGGCACCAATGAGCGGCTCCAGTGTGATCTTACGAGGACCAGGAGTCCCAGCCAAGGAAGTAAGAAGAAGAATTTCCACTGGACACCAATAAAAAAAAGGTCGTCAAACGATTTAGATTTATATATTTAATATTGGATTTATATGTTCCGTTTGGTGTCCGGAATAGGAATATAGCACCCCTCCATCTTTTCCCGTGGATTTCGTAAAAGGCGACTAAGGGTCTCTTAACCAGAGGGATGGGCAAAAGGGTCCCTTCTGTAGACCAGAAGCCATACTGCGTTCACCATCCCGCCTGCCGAGCGTGGTGAGTACTGGACGGGGCCCAATCTATGTACGGGCCTTATTATTGATTTGGTTTAGCCAGAGGGATGGGCAAAAGGGTCCCTTCTGTAGAACAGAAGCCATACTGCGTTCACCAACCTGCCTGCCAAGCGTGGTGAGTACTGGGCGGGGCCCAATCTATGTACGGGCCTTATTATTGATTTGATTGATTTTTTTAAAAACGTTGCCCCACACTAGTTTTTCTCTTCATCGTCTGTCGTGGGTGCGTTTACAAACACAAATTCCACACACAAGTTTACTAAGTTATTGAATACATTATACTGCTTATATGAAATATTTGTGTTTCCAATCCTCTCTGTGTACTCAACTTAAATTTAACTATAGTTAGGGTGGTTCCGGTTTGCGTAACTACGTCCAGTCTTAGGTCCGTATTACAGAACGAAACTCAAGCATTGATCTCAGTTTAAAACTAGTTTTGAGTTGAGCATTAATTTTTAAACGTCCCTCAAGCATAGATTTATTGAACGTAGTTCAACTAAGTCGTGGATTTATTCTAAACTGTGATCACGTGAGTGTGGTCCGGATAGCGCTTGAGCACAGTTTTTAATGTATGTCGTTTCTTGCGCATTGATTTTTGGTTATATTGTTGTTGAATACAAGCTTAGATGTTTTTATAAGTGTCTCTGCAATGATATTATATATTAATGTATCTGTAAAATGTCATTGAATGGAAGCATAAATTTATCACAAAATGGATATTTTTGGAGAAGTTGACTATTACAATGATTTATTTAACGATCATTCGAAAAGAAGTTTGATCTTTAGTGTTCCTCTCAGATGTATATTATTGACTTGTATAATTGTTTTTTTTAAATGAGATAGTTTCATGTTTCCTCAGTATATGGTTAAAAACGTCATACTTTCTTTTCTTTACTTTCTGGAGGAGCCAACACGATTCCGCCACAGGTTGATATGTTAATATGTACATCAAATTAAACTATATTTATTTGTCAACATAACATTTGTTCACGTGTTCAATGACAATAGGTGCCCGTGCCAACACCAATATACGTTCCTTTTAGTTTATACTTCAACAACATTCATCTCGTTAAAGTATATAAAAATATTTTACGTAGGTAACTAGTATGTAAAATAACTCTTTTAAAATGAACCTTGTATGTAAAGAGGAACTACTTTGTGAATATCTATATTTCTTAATTAATAGAGTTATTGAGGTACATTTAATTACTTCTAATTCTGCGCAGATCGGAACAAAGTTGGTAATGGAAATAAATCGTAATCGAAAACAGGCTGATCAATGATAATATATACCATAGATATGTTACGTCCATATTAAATGGCGCGCAAAATACAGTCTCGCTTGCACAACCATGTCGTGAGAAAGAAGACACAAAAACAACAAGTGTAAAAGAGATAGCTATCTAGGCGAACCTATTGCGAGGTGCTACAATTGGGGGAGTTTTGATTCTTAATTTTTGCAAGCATGTAACATATCTACTTCTTTTTAATATATAATATCATTGAGGCTGATGCATAGACAATGAGTAATATGTGCTTGAGGCGTGATTTGAATCTCGTCTCAACTGAGTTTAGATTGATTATCGTTCTGGAATATGACCGATACTGAAGTACAGATTCTATACTTAAACAGTGATCAGGTGATTAAAGATCAAACTGGACTTGAGTATCGTTCTGTAATACGGACCTTAGTTAGTGGTATAACGTACCTACCCACGATCAGTATGATACACTTGTAAGAAAAAGTAGGTTTATTTATTATTATATATCTTATCTTAATATATATAGATTACGTGTAACGTTGTTTGTCCGCTATGGACTCCCTAAACTAGTAGGTAACCAATTTTAATAAAATTTTGCACACTATGTGCAGTTTTATCCAAGTCAAAAGATAGGATGTAGGTAGTAGATATCTCAATTTATAATCGCAATATTATTTTATTGCGAATTATTTGTTTCTTATCTAAAAAGAGTCATAATTATCTGTTATTTCGATAATATTCTAACAGATGGTGGTATAAGGTAATTTGTTGACTGGATTGAGTAAGTATCCAATAGATGGCGCTATGTTAAAAGTACAAAGTTTTATGTAAGCTACAGTTTATTAGTATAATGCTGAGGCCAAAGTATAAGTTAAATTTATACTCGTATTAAGTATAGTATTCAGTGAAATTATATTCGCTTTTTCAATTATTGGTGCTAGCATAATCGGCCATTTGTTGCTGAGGCTAAAATCAACTCGACGGAAAATTTCATCAATCGTTTTTAAATTTTAACCTAAAGTTCAAATGCCAATCCCGTGGATTTTTATACTGGCTGTAACCGTCTTTATTCGTAAATAATAATTTCACTTTATTGAATAGTTTACAACAATATAACATAACGTAAACCTTAGCCAATGCGTGGCCGGGTCTGCTAGTAATAATATAAAACATTACACTCATAAAATATAAACTTATATTATTTAAATCGACATAAAAAGTACTTTATTTAAAAAGCGCATAAATTTGTCCAGTAATAGGGTCGACTGTTAGAGACGGTGGTAGTTCCGCAGCTATGTCCGCAAAAGCCTCCCATCGGGTCGCACGACTGCTCTCGGATTGACTTGGACTTACGGCTTCCTCGATGTGGTCCTCTCTAATAAAAATAAATAATTACTTGATGTGGTTTCAGTCATCAAATTAGGCAGCAGAATGTCAATGAATGTTTGTTGTATGGGCAGTATGTTGTTACTAATGCATAACATAAAAGCCTTACAAAAAATAGGACAATAGACGTGGCCATTTATGACTTCTACAAATGGTTATGACTAATGTGGATAAGAATAAGCCAGCCTGCGCTATATTTTGCGACATGACGCAGGCATTTCGCTACGTCCAATATGATATTCTATTAAAGAAACTTGAAAGATAAGGTGTTAGAGATAATGTTCTTAAAGTCTTAATACGACTCATTCATTTAGATCAAATAGAACAGTGTTGGTTGTTTAGCGTCGAGTGGTTAAATCTATTATGTAGCGGTGTTGTGGTTATTAATAAAAAAAACAAATATATATATATTATATCTTATAAAGTAAAATATCCATATAATATCTTATAAAGTCTGACTATAAATATCTACTTAAACCTGACTGACTGTGACTGTGTTACGATTTATAAATATGTACTTTATATTTTATTAAACACAAAACTGAATCGAAGTTAATAGTTGATTCTTTAATTTATCTTTAAAATCAAGTTTTAAATTCATCATGAAATAAAACAAAAGAAAAAGACATATAATTTTAAAGTTAATTATTTATAATGAATGATTAACCGTGTGGTGCCGGCTACGAATAGCACCAACCCATCTCATCCCTTGAGTGTGGTAAACGGCGAATATGGGGTTAACCGGAGGACAGGCAGCAGCATCTTTCGAGTACAGTAACAACTCAACTGCAATCGCCAACCCGACTGCCAAGTGTAGTGATTATGACAAAACCCCCCAGTGAGCACATAACTCACCCAGACCGGTTGTTGATGCGATCTTTGGGGAACGCTTGTGTCCAGCAGTGGATTTTATTCGGCTGAAATGATGATGATGAATGATGATATTATTGTTTTGTTTCTAAATTATGAATAGTAAAGTAAACAGTATTAGTATTTTAGTTATACTTACCTACGCTTGACAACGTTAAAAAATGCTAATAAATTTATTTTTTGTTCTAGAGATATACTGTCAGTTTTTGATAGGGGTCACAGATATAAGTCAATCTTAAAAATCATCTCTCCGGGTTTGATGGTGCGAAGGTGCAGGAGATGAAAGGTGTATTGAGCAGTTGTAGTCGCATTACATGGAGATATAGGAAATGTAAGAGGAACCGAAATATGTATCGAGAATAACGAGGGTTATCTAAAGCTTATTAAATGATTACATTGTTTTAGTTATGTTGTATTTATTTTATTGTTGTATGTATTGTAATATACGAGGGCGGTTTGATAAGTTCATGACTTTGGAAAGAAGAAACACTCTTTTTACTTATACATTTTTTTATTTTTCTACAGGAGATTTCCTTTCAACTCTACGCGCTTAGTCCAGCGATGTTCCAACCTCTTCGACACATCAAAAAATTTCTTTTTATCAATCCCTGAAAAATAGGCACCAGTTTCGGCTACCACCTCTTCGTTTGACGAAAATGTTTGCCCGCCAAGCCATTTCTTCATGTTTGGGAAGAGGAAAAAGTCACAGGGGGCTAAATCTGGCGAATACGGAGGGTGTGGCAATAATTCGTATCTTAATTCGACAATTTTTGATTTCGCGATTGCAGACGAGTGGGCCGGTGTATTATCCTGATGAAATATAATTTTTTTCTTTGCTAGATGCGGACGTTTCTTGATCAACTTTTTATTGAATATAAACTGTCTTGCCTTTATCCAAAAAATCGATGTAAATAACCTCTTGGCTGTCCCAAAAGATTGTGGCCATCACTTTACCAGCCGAGCAAACAGTTTTTGCCTTCTTTGGGGCACGTTCCCCGGTAGAAGTCATGTATAATGACGTTCCGTCAACTGTTATGTACCGGCGCATAAACTCACTCGGATTTAGATTATACTTGGCTAGGCATTCCTCAGAAGCTGTTACACGATTTCGTTTCTGGTCGACTGTTACTTAGTAAACGCGGCACCCATCTTGCAGAAAGCTTTTTCATGCCCAGAATATCATGCTAAATATAAAAAACTCGTTCAGTCGAGATGTGCACAGCATCACTTATTTCGCGTATCTTCACTCGGCGGTCTGTAAAACAATATCATGTATTTTATTAACCATGCCGTTCGTAGTGACCTCAATCGGCCTTCCTGGGCGCTCCGCGTCATTAGTGGTAGTACGTCCATTACGAAATTCAGTGAACCACTTATGTACCATCCCACGAGAAGGCGCATAATCACCATAATACTTTTCAATTTGTCTTCGGTCTGCTTAATAGTTTTACCACATAAAAAATAGTGTTTAATTAGCACTCGAAACTCGCTTTTCTCCATTTATATATAGTCGCCTAACTTTTTTGTTTCTAAAAAGCTTGTTTTAGCGCCAAATTGAAATAAGAACGGCATGCGCTTCGTAGTGAGTTTCCAAATATGAGACAAACATTTTTATTACAAAAGTTTTTATTCAACCTTAAAGTCATTGTGTTGCCAAACTGCCCTCGTATTGCGCTATATCCGCTTATTTAAGGATTAAAATTTAAGGTTTCATTTAAATCTTCTATTCATACAGAAAATGAATACTTAATAATAATAATAACCTGGCAACACTACAAAAAGTGTCAACATTTTTCAGTCCTCTAAAAGAATAAATTTATAATAACTATAAAATACGAATAGACCAGCTAACAATTTAATAATTACAAAAAAGTGCAGAACCTCCGTCCAAAACAGAAATGACGATTAATAAAACCATATATAAATAGTAAAAATATAAAAGCGAGTATGACAGCTGTTGTCACCAAGCACAACGCCAAAATCAAAAGGAATGACACCTAAATGGATATGGAAATCATAAAATGTTGACCAGAGCTAGGACAAAAGCACGCCTACCATCCCCGGACTCGTCGCCGTCGGCAGGGGAGAGGCCGGCCACCGACATGTTTGGAGCCTAGGGGCCAACCGGCCCCGAGCCGGGTTCCCGCTGCCGGTGGTTATGTGCAGCGCATGAAATGGACTCCAACAATGAACGAGAACGTCATGCGCGCATATTATGGGTCTACAGATGGAGGAACTAGTCTCACTGCGTACCTTGGCAGGATGCTTACTCTGTTTCAGGCACTTGAACCTACCGTCAACGTCTCGGCCCAACGATTATCGGATCAGGTGCGGGTTATACAACGCAATCATAGGTTGGATGACGCCGCACTTGACGACACGACCGCAAGAATTTGCAGAAATTACATCACGGTCTGACCGCATGGAGGAGGAATATGACAGGGCTATAACTGTAAGTAACCAGTACAACGATAAATTGAGGAGTGCAATGGAGGATGCGATTCGGGACTATCGAACCACTCCAGTCGAACTAAGACCGCGACTACCACGTTTGCCCATGCATAACAAAAATAGGGCGGTGGTATGTGCCCTGGATTCGCTGCTTTCTATTTTGAAAGCAGCGAAAGTCTCGCCGATACGCACTCAATCCTGTATTGTGCAGCGGTAGCGGCATGTCGTGTAGCTCACGTGAAATTACCATGCCGTGAAAGAGCTACACAACCAAAATCTGCCGTATCAGCTTGGCAGTATAGGATTGAGCGGCGTATCGACGATGCCAGGGTACTTATCGGTAAACTAATTTGCTTCAGAGAGGGTAACACTCGACCGAGAGTTATGCGCTTGGTGAGACGGGCATTCTCAGGGACTGGAACCAGCCCTCGAGAATATATGGCCTGTGTCACAGAGCGCATCGACTTTCTGACGCAGAAGGTTTATGCATGGGCGAGCCGTATTCGCCGGTATAAGCGACGAGTGGAACGATTTTACCAGAATCGCATATTCCAAAGCGATCAAAGGTGGGTATACAGGTCTTGGGAGCGACCTGACCAAAGTGTGGATGACGTTCGTCGACCGGATGATGACGCCATGAGTGAATTCTGGCGCAGCATCTGGTCGATGCCTGTCAACCACACCGAGGGTGACTGGATGTGGGACGTCGAGCGAGCCTGTGAACCTATACAAGAGTTGGGAGAAATCATAATTTCTCCCCAAGACGTAGCCAGTGCAGTCCGTCCGATGCCGAACTGGAAATCCCCGGGACCGGACGGACTGCACAATTTTTGGATTAAATGGCTGCGAAGTTCTTATGCTCGCTTGGCGTCCCAGTTTCAGTCAGCCTTAGAGGCTGGGTCGCTACCACAGTTCTTTACAACTGGAGTTACCCACCTGCTCCACAAATCAGGTAGTGCAGCGGAGCCCAAAAACTATAGACCGATCACATGTTTACCGACGGTCTATAAACTGCTTACATCCATTTTGAGAGAGAAAATTACTGATCATATTAACAAGAATAACATCATATCCGCCTCTCAAAATGGGAATAGGAATGGGTCCCGCGGCACTAAGGAGCTGCTCCTCATAGACATGACTGTTAGCCAACAAGTTCGTCGCTCCCGAAAGAATCTGTGGGCATGTTGGATAGGTTATAAGAAGGCCTATGACTCGGTGCCACATACATGGCTCATGAGAGTGCTGGAGTTGTATAAAATAAATACAACTTTACGCACTTTCTTGTTGTCATGTATGGGGTAGTGGAGGCCGGTCCTTCGCTATCCAGGATGTCGACAGATTCAGGGGAACGGTGAAACGATAAAAATTGAGCGGGGAATATTCCAGGGCGACAGTCTGAGCCCCCTGTGGTTTTGTCTGGCCTTAAACCCTCTCAGCACAATACTAGAGGTATAAAGGCTAGGCTTCCCGCTGCGGAGAGGAAGTAAGGTAATATCCCACCTGTTTTACATGGATGACCTGAAACTGTTTACCCCTAGCAAATTGCAACTAATAAAGATACTGAAAGTAACTGAAACTTTCAGTAATTCTATTAGGGTGGAATTTGGTATGGATAAATGTGCGGTCATGCATGTAAAACGAGGCGAGATCGTGGAATCCGAGGGAGTTCAACTCTCGGATTCTATTTACCTTAGTTCACTCTCCGCAACGGAATCATATAAATACTTGGGTATGTCGGAGGCCTTGGGCATCAAAGAGGCTGACATGAAGCAATCGTTGACGGAGCGGTTCTTTGGTCGCCTGAGGAAAGTACTTAAAAGTCTTTTGTCAGGTGGCAATAAGGTCCGCGCTTTCAACGGTTGGGATAACCCAGCAGGCATGAGCCAGTTTTGATGTATTCCTTTGGCATACTCAAGCGGACTCAGACGGAACTTGAAGCCCTGGATAGGAAGGTCCGTACACTGTTGACTGTAAGTCGGATGCATCACCCTCGGTCTTCGGTAATGAGGCTGTACATCCCGCGGAAGTGTGGAGGTCGAGGCTTTTAAATGCTAAGACTCTCCAAAACCGCGAGGTGTGCCGCCTCAGGGATTATTTCCTCCATGCCGAAGGGGGGATGCACCGAGATGTAGTCGCAGTAGATAAAGGACTAACCCCGCTCGGTTTGGCTAAAGAGAACTGGCATAAACCTGAACCTATGGCATAACCTTATGGGGAAACAGCACAGACGTACCATCCCTTTTCACCCTTCAAAAGAAACTCATAAGAATAGTAGTAAATATAAAATACACAGACAGCTGCAAACCCCACTTAAAAGACCTAAAACTATTAACGATACCAAGTCTGTATATTTTAGAAATCTGTAAATTTGTAGAAGCCATCAAGACTTCTTTACAAAACGGGAAGACAAGAACCTGAAATACAAATTAAGGCATAAGAACACATTAAATTTACCCAACTCTCGATTAAAAATGCATTCAGTTAGTCAGTTTATTATTTAATTTTATAGACATAACATGGGGGCTCCATGTTATGTCTATAAAATTAAATAATAAACTACCACCAATGATAAAAAATGAAGAAAAATCGAATATTTTTATAAACTAATTAAAACAGCTACTATTAAATAAATGCTACTACCATATAAATTAATATTTTAACGATACATTTATATAAAATGTAATACTTAATAATAATTAATAGATTTAATTGAATTACGATTTAATTTAATTGAAACGACTCCCAGCGACCCTCACCAGGTCGTCTGTCCACCTCGTTGGAGGTCGTCTCACGCTGCGTTTTCCGGTGCGCGGTCTCCACTCAAGAACCTTTTTGCCTTTGCACTTTTTCCTTACGTGATGATATCTGCCAGTTCACTCTACTGTAAACCGCGTAAAAGAACTTCGTTCCAAAAAAAGTTTTATAGACATTTCATCAGAATCGGTCCAGCCGTTTAGGAAGAGTTCAGTGACATACACACAAACAGAACTAAGAATAGAAGCGTTATATATATAAAACCAGCTGCCCGCCTCAGCTTCGCACAGCCGAAACCGATTGCAGCACCACGTACCGGGTCCAATAGTGAATCTAAACCATCCACTCAAACATACATAAAGCATCATCCAAATCGGTCCTGCCATTTAGGAGTTCGCGGACATACACACGTACAGAAGAATCATATATGTAAGATCTATAATTGACGGCACGGTTGGTGCAGAGTATTTGTATGATCTGCAGATTGTTGTTCCGGGTCTGGGTGTATCGTGTGTGGTATTCATGTCTGTAAACGCACCCACGACACAGGAGAAATCCTAGTGTGGGGGCAACGTTTATATATATATATATATATATATATCTATATGTGCATTTTTTATGTTTTTTTAAAAACCGTTGCCCACACAAGGATTTCTCCTGCGTGGTAACTTTAAATATTAAAAGTAGATATGTTACATGCGCGCCAAAAGTAAGAACCAAAACTCCACCAATTGCAGCAAGCACCTCGCAATCAGTTCGCCCAAGACAGGACAACGAGCACACACTGTCACGATCTGTATTGTTTTATTAATTAAGTAATAAAATGCCGTCATGCGTATAGAAAATGCACAAACTATCAAGCAAAAATAAATAAAGAACAAGGGATCTTATACCACACGTGAATAACGAACAATATAAAAATATTTTAATCAAAATACTATTCAAATTATATATAGAATAATATTCTCGAACAAAACACAGGCCAAGCAAAGAAAAGAGACAATATCACAAGTACGACAAAGACATCGAGTACACGTGTTGTCATTTTAGATAGCTATCTCTTTTACTTTCGTAGTGTTTCTAACTAATCTTCTTTCTTACAGCATAGGTGTGTTTTTTGCGCGCCATTTAATATGGACGTAACATATCTATGGTATAATATCATTGGTAAATATGTACCTACTACTACACCCAAACTACACGAAAAGTTTGATCAGCTCTGTAACTATTGACATTTTGGGGAAAGTCGTAGAACAAAAGTTGCTCATTACTACCCAAAACATTACACCCTTTCCGACTAATCTTGTATAAATAATGTTTATTAAGTAGGGTTGCTTCTGTCCACAAACGGCATGGTACAACTTTAGAGAGGGCCGTAAAAATCCTCGGCAAAAAGAATTTCACCAAAGGTCAGGTATATATGGTCTTAAGTCAGGTGAAAATTTAGATGGTGTTACGTTATGCGACTAAAGGCCATCGAAACTGTTGAATAGACCCCACGACGGTAAAACACTGCTCGAAATAATAATAGTTTTTAATAGTTATACTTCACCAAAAAGTTGCCTTAAATATTACATCGAGATTATTAGGGCTAATCTTGAGTTTTAACAATAATTGGGAGCATCCGTAGCCGAACTAGGACAGGACAGTCCTGTATCTCAGCGTAGAGCACCAAAACCCCTCAGATAAGTAGATACGTTAGCCATACAATACAGAGGGCTTTATTTAGCCAAGAGTAATAATTAAAGCAAGTAAATTGAAATAAGAGATAACAAAGGTTGACTGAGTGCGCGCAGTAAGGGTGTGAATGTTTGTGTACTGTCAGTAAGTATGTGTGGTGGGATAATGAGTATATAGAGGTATAGTGGTGCGTGTATTTTGGGTATTTGTGTGCGCATGTTTATGTGCGTGTGTGTATGCGTTTGGAAATTCAGGTGTAGATGTCGGTTTATATGTTTACCAAAGAAACAAACCAAAAATTCAATGTTAACCAGCTTTTTTGCTAGTTACCTACAGCTAGTTGGGTATACTGATCAAGTCCTCCGTTTCTTCGTACGAGAGACCTTGTAGATAGTCATTTACTTTCTTTATACACAAGAGCTTGTTAAGTGGATATATGTTAATAATTTTATTGATTTTATTATATATAAAAGGGCCGATGAAAATGAAAAACCTTCTAATAAAAGTAGTTTTTGGCTTGTAAACAACAAACAACAAACAACAACAGCATGTATCAACAGCTACATGGGGTCTTAAAGTGAGGACTTCACAAAATTGATACAACAGCCTTGTTGGGAATAAAAATGGTTTAAAAGTACAAGTTTTCAACAAACCCCGTTGTGCAACTTCTATGATTCTCATTGTTGTTTTTGGAGTCCCCCCCCCCCATCCCAGGACGATATGCAATATGTGATGATAGACTGGCATAAAGCTAAGTAAATCCGTTTGCGAAGAGTCGCATCTACGATATGCGAAGGTTTTTTTTTATTTGGGACAAGCCCGCCACTCATTCCCAACCACTGCAACTCCTGTAAGCCAGGATCTTCAATGGCGACCACCGAAAAGAACACCGATCAATGAAGCTCGGTGTGTCCCAGAGAAATGAATAACTGTCTTGGAACCCGCACCGAAATTAATCAGAAAAGAAAAAGGAGGAGTAGGAAACAATATACGTTCCACTTTCCTCCGTAGCAAGCAGGAGACAGAGAAAAACAAATAGGCCATAGGCACAATAAATGGGAGTTTACAACAGGGTTAAGCCCAGTTGCCAAGCACCACGGGTACAATTTTTTTATTTACGGGTCCTATGTTGTGAACTATTGTGACTGAAACCTACCTAAGGTATGGCAAAAACACTTGAACGCACGGAAATTCGTCCGAGTCGCAACAAGGTCTGTATAGTAAACAACCCCGGATGTAACTTGCATGCTGTCAAACATAATATTGCGTTCATCTTGCCAAAGAATACACTCCCACAGGATATGATGTGCAGACTGTTCATATTCACAGTCCGGTGTTGAACATTTGCAGAATGGTGCGACAACAAGCTTAAAGCTAAATAATTTACTCTTAAAGCTACCATGACCGGTGAGAAATTGAGCCACGCAATGATCAACTTCCAACCATGCACTTGCCAGCCGCTCACGAATGGATGGAAAGTACTGGTATAGGTGACTGCCCTTAATAGACGTGTCCCACCTGCATTGCCATTCGGCCAAGAGTTCCTCCCAAACACCAGTCTGCAGATCCTAACACGATCGCGTTGTAGCAGAAATTCCGCGTCCATGTTTTCTCTAGTTGAGTAGTACATTGCAGCACGTCGCTGTATCTCAAGATCAACTGGCAAAACACCTGCTAGCACAGGCAGGTACTTCAGTACTTACTGTCCTATATGCCTTGCACAAGAATATCAACGCTAAGCGCTGGCTTTGGAGCAGTTTACGTCTTGCCGCGCCGATAGTAGCCCTATCGGCCCATACAGGTGAACCATAGCAAATACAACCTAAGTAGGTAGCGCCGTAAATAGTTTTCAAAGTATAAAATAAAAAAGACCCCATGTAGCTGTTGATATCCTTGTCAGGGCATAAAAGTTCCTTTTAGCTTTTTAACCTACAGATTTTATGTGTTCAACGATTGAAAAATTTCTCTCCAATACAAGACCAAGGTAGCACACGGACTCCTTTCTTTTTACGGTATTATTTTGAATTTAATGCTCGGTAATGTCTTAAGATTGCCTTTTAAAATTAGTTGAAAGGTTTATTGTGGTGCAAACATTAAGCGGTTTCGTTCGCCCCAACTGGAGATTAAACGTAAACAAGTATCCGCCAATTTTTCAAGGCCCGCCCTTGTACTTGACTGAATAAGCAGAAGGCCGTCGTCTGCGTAACCAGTCAATGAACAGCCGGATGGTAATGGAATCGCTAGAAAATCATCGAAACCCATGTTCCATAGATAAGGACTAATAACGGGTCCTTGAGGACATCCCATCGTGACTTCCTTCGACACAGCGTGATGACCAAGTTTGAATTTGCAGATCCGTGTGCAAAATATGAGTAAACGAGAGTGTAGATTGAAGCAACCGCGAGCTTTCATTTTAAGTAGTAGCATTGGCCACCACGCGTTGTCGAAAGCACCAGAGACATCAAGGAAGATGCCTATCACGTACTTATGTTCAGATGAATTTACTACTTTCCTAAGAGATTGCCGCGTCAATAGTAGATTTTCCTATTGTGAAGCCGAATTGGTTATTATGAAATTTCGGTCCATCTGGCAGCAAACGTGGAACTATAAGGCGCTCGAGAAGTTTCCCTAAAGATGGTAGTAAAGTTATAGGGCGGTATGATTTAGGATCATCCGGGGGGTTGTCACCACTTTTTGGTATTATGCGTATAAAACCGGAACGCCATATACGAGGGAAAAAGCCTTCAGCAATGCAGCGATTAAAAACGGTCAGTATAGATAGAGTCACCCGATATTTTACAAGCTTCTTTAATCATTCTATTCGATATTTTATCTTCTCCAGATGCTTTATTAAGTGGTAGTTTATTGACAACGTTTATGAATTCGTCAGTGGATGGAAGGTCAGACGCTGGGGATTCCAGCGGTTCAGCAGCCCACGATCTGACCAAGTGTTTACGCACTTCGGATTCAATTTCTATGCCTATCCATTTCCGCCCGTTTTCTAAGGAACGCCTGCGAGTGATTTTAGTTGATTTGATAAAATCATCCTCTGCAACCGACAACTCGTCTTTAATATTTTGCCGGTTATACCGTTTTACCGTTGTTATACATTTTATACTTTGTTTCATTACATGACGATTTAATCGCTAGTAAAGACACGATAGCCGTTACCCACTGAGTAATATCCATGATCGCGGACTTATTCGCTATGTTTATGCGGGATCCCTGATCATTAACAAGGTCGTTGATTTTTTATAAATACGCTGATGCCTCAGACACTAGTTCACAATAGTCAGATTGGCTCGCGTCGCTAACATTTAAAATTGACGAGTTCTTTTCAATAGATTCCGACTTTTGCAGCCGCTTGGATAGGTCCAAGCGGCTGAAAAAGTCGGATTCCTCGGGTGAAATATATGATGGAGAAATTTCGCTATTTAAAGTAAATGTATTGTTGCAAAGCCACTTTTTAACTAAGTCAAATCCCTTTTTGGCCGCATTAAAAACCTCATCCCAACTTTTGCCGGAGAAGAGCGCTGTATCATCCGCGTAGGAAATTATGTTTCCCTGAGGTATTTTGAGGTTTGTTAAATCGTTGATATAAACCAGGAATAAAGTGGGACCCAAAATGCTACCTTGTGGAATGCCGAAAGTTACTGGAAGTTCACTGCTGGTATATTTACCAACACGCACACATTGATATCGTCCGGAGAGGTAACTCTCAAAAAGTTCAAGTTGAGTGCCCCTAATGCCGAGTATTTCTAGTTTTTTTTTTATTAAGATCGGGACAGTGATCGTGTCTAAGGCCTTCGCAATGTCGAGAAAGATTGACTAGCATTTGTTACCTTTATCCAGTTCAGAGCTTATATTTTTTGTTAATTTGAAAACAGCTTCATTAGTTGATTTGCCCTCACGAAAACCAAATTGATTACACGATAGTAATTTGTTTTGCTCAAGATACTTGACAAGTCTAGAGTTAACAATTTTTGCAAGAATTTGGGAATCTGAATTCATTCAGAATCTCTGTCACCACCCTTGTGTATAGGATGCACTTCTGATTTTTTAAAGTGTTGCGGGAAAGTGCCTTGTTTCAAGACACTTAATGAAGAAATGATTGAAGATGATAGTAAGCGGAGGAACAAGAAAGTTTTTAAATCGTTTAATGATTTTGTTTGAGATGCGATCTAAGCCAACAGTGCATTCATTTTTTAAACTAATCACGTGATGGTCCAGTTCTTGTTCACTAATTTCCTCCATAAATAATGAATTTAGCTGTGGAATTTGCGTAGTATAATTGGAATGATCAATTTGATTATTATTGACTCGTATGCAGTTTTCTGCTAGCGATTTACCAACATTTGCAAAGTAGATATTAATATGTTCAACTGCCCGCTGAGGAGAGGAACATATTTGAAGTAGATCTGGATGATTATTATTTTCATTAGATGCGGGGGTAATACTTTTGACAAGCTTCCATATTTTTTTACTATCTATTCATCATTTCATCATTTCGGCCGAATAAAGTCCACTGCTGGACACAGGCCTCCCCCATAGATCACCACAACCACCGATATGGATGTGTTTTGGGCTCATTGGGGGGTTTTGCCATAATCGCCACGCTTGGCAGGCGGGTTGGCGATCGCAGTTGAGTTGTTAATGTACTCGAAGGGCGCTGCTGCCCATCCTCCGGCTAATCCCTTAGTCGACTTTTACGACACCCATGGGAGGAGATGGGGTGGTGGCATTCGGACTAACTACTAATTGATTTTTATCGTACGATCGTTTTACTTTCTTTAAAATCTTAGTATAAAAATGTATATAACGTGTATAAGTTCAAGGTTCAAAGGCTTCAAGATTTCATTGTCGGGTGACATTTTAGAGTTTTGATGTAGCTTGTCTCGGTTTTTCATACAGCGCAATAAACCTGGAGTTATCCAAGCTTGCATATTTTTTTTACGTCTGGATAAAGTAAACGTCGTAGTATTCTTTTCTAATGCTGTTTGAATATTAGTAACTAGGTAATCTATGGCAAGGTTCGGATCCTGTGTCTGATATATAGGGTTAAGATTAATATTTATCATGTCCTCAAAATTTACCTGATTAATTTTGGTTAAAGTTGTAGCTGCGTAAAATCGTGTCTGTTTAGGTTCCATGCAAATTAGTACCGGATGATGGTCGTTCAAGTGTGTCTTTGGCACGATGGTAACGCAAGGATATTTTGTTTTAAGTAATACGTGGTCGATGCATGTGCCACTTGCATCTCGGGTTACCTCTGTATGAGCTGGTAAGAGTCCATGAGAAGCAGCAAGCGTAAGGTATCTTTCTCCCGAGAGTTCTATTTTTCCAGAATTAATTGGTATGTTCATGTGGAGACATCACCACAATGTTTTTAACAGTCGTCAATTTTGAAAGAATTACTTCTAATGATCCCAAGAAAGAATCTATATTTGTATAAGAAGGTGAACGATAGATAGAAACAATGGCTATTTGCTTCATATGTGCTACTAGACAATTTCCCTCTTGTCAATCAGGCTCCTCTATGGAGAAATTAAGATGCTCTTTACAGTAAACTACAACGCCATCGTTTTGCTTATGGTTTCTTTTAGTAGCGAAAGAGTGGTAGCCTTTAAGTACGGGCACAAAATGAGTGTTCAATAACCAGCATTCCGTTAGTACAATTACGTCACATTCAATTTTCAAATTGTTTAACATAAGTTCTAGACCTAACATGTTACAATTAATAATGCGGAAATTTTGCGTAAAATCTGTAATGTCCAGCTTGTGATGTTATAATTTTGTGGCAATCTTCTAAGACACATGATAAAGATTTAGAGACAGTTACATCATCAATTAATTCAATTAAATCGTATTGGTTATCGAATTTTGGTACGAGGTCGTAATTGGTTAAAGAAGTAGGCTAGTTGAGTTTTTATTTCAATATTTAGTTGATCATAGTGAGTGTAACGAAAGAAAATTTGTTGGTCCTTTTTCAGTTTGTATATATTGTATTATTGTAACTAGTATTGTTTGTTTGTTTTGTGTACGTATTTGTGTTTGGGTTGTTTATGTATAGACTTTATGTAATAAGTTTGCACATAAAAGTGTGCAGTTGTGTGTTATTATAATAACAATATAAAAGTATATTAGTTGTATCTTATATCTTTAAATGAGCAATTCTTGTATATATATATATATAATTGGAATCTCTGAATCGGCTCCAACGATTTTCATAAAATTTAGTATATAGGGGGTTTCGGGGGCGATAAATCGATCTAGCTAGGAATCATTTTTAGAAAATGTCATTTTATAGGCGTTTGAGTAGTCTCAACTGAAAAATATGACTCTTCCTGACATCTATTGGCGAATAATAATACTATTTTTTGTGAGCAACTAATTGCTTTAACGACACAACAGCAGATGGCGTTGTTAAGTAACACGAAAATACCGAGCAAAGCTCGGTCATCCAGGTGCTTACGTATAAAGTATCAGAAAATAACAAAAATATAAAGTATTGTTGGATAAGTGAGTTGCTAGTCATTTAGAAAGACTAAGGTGATTTAGATCAGTCTCTGAGTTAATACGAGTTTGTAGTTCTTCCACCGTTTTACGTAGATATACAAGACCGTGAGAGGTCCACCAGAACGAAAACCCGTGCCCTTTTTTAAATTGTCTTGCTAAATAGTAAAGTCGTTGGGTTTTGTATGTCAAAGTTTCAGAGACATATACGAGCTGAACAGTAAATTGGGGGTTCAAGTGGGCCGTATTAAGCTTTTCTCCTTTGTCCTCCGATTTATTAAAGTCCTTTACTCCCCTTAAGATGTTCTCTTTTAAGATTACGGAGTTAAGATCAATTATTATGGGGTTGGAGTTGTCCTTAGACTGGAGTCTGCTTATTTGCTTAAATGCAAAGACTTACAGCCGAAAAGACGGCACGGTTGGTGCAGTGGCTAATACAGTCGACTGCTGCGCTGCAAAAGTGAAGTCCCTACTTATTTGCTCAAATATAGTTCACAAAACTCGAGAAAATAAAAAAAATGTGACATTCCACCGGTAATTAGACAAATCACTCTTAATAAACTCATTTAAAAATAAACAATATTTTCAGTACGCTTTAGCCGCGAGCGCCATTCTGTCGGTGCAAATCATAGATTATGAATAATACTAGAGGAGACACCGTCTAGTCTAGTCAAGTGGTCGACAAATATCGGAGCAATTGATGTACAACCATAAAAAAAACTCTTTCTTTTTGATGTCGATCATTAACAAAAATAAAATCCCCAATTATAAAAAAAACCCTCTAAAAAGTAAAAAAAAATTACATGTACTTTAAGTTTAATATACGTAGTAATATTTTGTTCCATGCTAGTCACGCCCGGAGATTGCTAAATAAATAAAATAAAAACAATACAGCTAAAAATCATAATCTATGAAATTTTAATACAAGTAAACTACCTATGCAACGTAGGTTAATATCAAAATTATTATGTAAGACCATAAATATAAAAAGAAATGATTACGTTTGTAGTCCGTACCGTACCCCACCGTGCCTTATTACATATATTCAGCACTGTACCATATCAAATATATGTGTAACTAAACTAAGGTAAACTTTCGAGCAAATCACTCTGCCCTCAGCGTAAGGTAGGTTCAGAGGAAGATGTGATAGTTTTGGCCAGAAATAATCTGGCATGTCGTTCAGCCTTTCCCCAGGTCAATGTCTACATGAGGATTTTCCGACGATAAAAAGGAGCGGTAAAACCTAAGATGTTTTTATAAAAATCAATAAAATAATGTTTTTTAAAATGTCATTGGTTAAAACACGTTTGCATTTGAACAAAAAATTTCATGGGGTCTGTGTTACTAGAATCATGTACTTCTAATACTACCTAATAAAGTTAGTTGCATTTACTTACATAGAAGTTTTGTGACCTGACATTATTCAAGGTAACTTAAAATTTGTTTCAATTATCCTTGGTCTCTCCTACACACGGATTCTGCTACGCATCAGCAGCGATCCTATAATATATTTATTGAATACTTTCGAGATTAGCCATAACAGGCGCTAAGTTATACTACTAACAGTGAATTGGTAAGAATCCTTAAATACTAACTTTTCTTTGTCTTGTTGAACTGCACAATGCGCTTCATTATTGTCCACATTACTTCCCTCTGTATTACTGCTATAAGGATGCTTCAAACATGCACGCGAGTCTTCTATTTTTTTTAAATCAGATTCTTGTTCGTCCAGTCTTTCTGGACTATGAAACTCTACTACTTTTTTCACCATCTCTCCTAATTTAGCTACTTTTTCCTCTTTTTGTAGTATACTGCTTGTGTCTGTTTTATTGGTGTTCTCACTAAATTGTCTGTCTTCTTGATTCTCTGCAAAAATGAATAATAATTTATGTCCAAGTTCATACTCTTAAGCATAAATATTAAATGTGTCCAGTATCAGGTCAACGGCCCGCGACTACGATGACTCCACGTCTCGTTAAGGTAGTTCCACTGATAACATATTTGTAGTTCACATTTCAGGTGGGTTCTTTTAAAACATGAAATATCGCTAAGGTCACTGACTGTTGTCAGATAAATTATGCAGCTTATCTATTTATTTACAACTTAAAAGGTTTGTCTGAATTTTTATATATTTGAGTGCATGCACACTCTTATCACGCGATACTACACATTACTATTACTTGTTTTGATCGAACTTTAACTTTGGAATGAAAGAACAATTATTGCGCTCATAGCCAGTTGCACTCACTAATCGGTAAACGATTGGCGGGGTTAAGCAACGCTTGGCGCGGTCTGTCTCTGGATGGGTGACCGCATAGTGGTATTTCAACTGAGCGTCTCCGTGCTTCGGAGGGCACGTTATATCATCGGTCCCGGTTGTTGTCATTAGACAGCAGTCGTTAAGCTAAGTCGGAGGCCTTTGGGCGGCTTGAACAACTCTGACACAAGGGTGGCCACTATACGAAATATATATATATATATATATATATACTTATAACTTTCAAAGCGTTAGAGGTGAATTTAATGAACCCTAGACAATTCTTAAACAATATTTTTCTTAATAAGAAAGTCTCCATTACGACGCTTACTCTCGGAAGCCTCTCGGTAAAAATATGGGTAACGTTGGCTATCCAAGAGTGCTATTTCCCCATCTTTCTTTCTTATATGCCCAGGATTATACCATGTATGTACCATTTTGTTAAAATTATATTGAACTAAAACATTTTATTGTTGTTCAAAGAAGTTGACCTTTATTCCCGTTAAAATAAAAATTATACTTGTACTGGTAGAAAATTATATGTAGGGACCTCCTTTTTCCTATTTAAACATAACCTGGGATAATATGGTCATACAACGCTTTAGAACTGTTATTATCACCACTTTTCCACACTTTTTCCAAAGTGACCGAATAGTAGGGTCTCGGGGTTACATGGTCAATAAGTTTATGTTTTTATTTTATTTTTCCAAGAAACGTTTTGTGCGCCTGCAATAAGTAAGCGTGTTTTGATGTCATCTGTTCACACAGATTTATTTAATATCGATATGTACAGAAGTTAACGAAATATTTTGATATAATGCTCAGAAAGGTGGCATGAAGTAGGTTTACGGTATAGGTATATCATGAAATTATTTAGATTTAATAGAATCTCGTAACCACATTATCTGTGAATGGAGATGACTAAACGTCTACAAAATAGTTCTCTTTTCTTGTATTTCTTGCTTATAACACTTAAGTGATTTTTAACAAAATATTTATCATAATAATATTAATTTGTTTAAACTTCTGAGAATATGTGGTTTAATTATTAATTAATGAGGCCTAGCCAACACAATATCAGATGCCTATCAAGAGCAACAATACCTTGTTCTGTATTTAAACTAGAAGTAGATCTATTTCTAACTATATGTAAAGGTTCTGCTAAGGTATCACACGAAGGAAGCACGGTTATTTCGTTTGTATCGTATCCCGCTCTATAAATTATTTCTTCTGAATCTTTTGACTGGTCGTCGCTCATTTCGTCTTCAAAATGTATGCTTTTTTCTGAAACATAATAAAAAATATGAGAGAGTATTACTAACGCGCGGTTGTAGTAGAACTTTTTATTTTAATAGCAGGATAAAAACAATATGTTATTTCAAATAGTAAAAATCATAATAGCATGAGCATGATTCTATCATAATAGAATAATTTACATATGAAAAAATTGAATAACGTTTATATAGTCAATGTCATCACAGTTATTATTATTATTAAATACTAGCGACCCCCGGCCGGCTTCGCAGGGGTAGCACTAATTATATGACAAAAAGTTTCCAAAAAACCAAAAAAGAAAAAAAAAATCTGTTTATGCAATCGCTACCAAACTTCACAGGATCACCCGCTGGGTTAATCTGAAGATTGCCTGAAAGTTCGTCGAAATAGGTTCAGCCATTTTGGAGTACATAGGGAACATACATACATACATCGATTTTTATATATATAGATAATATTATATTTTCTTTATTAATAATATATTTATTAAATTTAGAATAGGACTAAATTCGTGTATAGGTAATATAAATACTATAGTTAGTCCCGAAATACTATAGTCAGTTGCTTTTGAAATTATGGAAACTGTGTAGGCAGCCGTTAGTTCCGTTCGAAAAAAGATCTAAGTTAACTCGCAAGTCGCGCCTACAGAATTTTTACTACAAATATTTTTTATTTGTTACCTCGTTTTACTGCTATAGGTAGAGCTAGAGTTATTTAGCAGTACCCGGTACAATTCTGACAAAAGAAAAGGTTTTAATAAAACACTTAAACGGATTACATACGCGTAGATTATAGATTTTATTGCATTCGTGGTTGGAGGATAACTGTCATCCTGCGACCATTAATGGTGCAAAGAAAGAAAAGAAAACCAAATTTCTATAATAGGTATACGCAATGTAATCCGTTTAAAAGTGTTTTATTATAATGAGTAATAGTCGCAAAAACCTAAGACATTACTAAGAAAAGGTTCATTGCTATTTTCATCGATTTTGATTCAATAATACGAAAATTAATAAACAATTAAGTAGGTAGGTAGGTATATAGGTAATTTCATGAATTCATCACATTAAATCAGTCCGTAATCCGCCATTGCTGTAACAGTTATTGGGAGGCCCATCCTCCAAACGACTGCTATAATGGTCGGTCACAGAGTCATCATTATCATCATCATATCAGCCAAAGGACGGCCACGGCTAAACAAAGATATCCCCCATAGATTTCCACAATTATTTCGTCATTTTGAGGAACTTTGGCAGTAATCACTACGCTTGTCAGGCGGGTTGGTAATCGTAGAATGGCTACTGTTCCACAGAAGAGACGCTACTGGCCATCCCACCGGTTTAGACTTCCTCAGTCGCCTTTTACGATATCCATGGGAGGAGATGAAGTTGTGCTATATTCTTAATCTGACATCAAACGGAATAGATATCGGTACAGAGATATAGAATAGATAATTTCGTTTAACACCCGGTATGTAGTAGAAGTCGCCAATTAATTGCCGAGGACCACATACAGAATGCAGGCATAAATGCCTAAAAATAGTTTTTTGTGATTCTATTGAGAAATTCACGATAAAATGCTGTATCATTAATTTTACCGGCGCGCAACCCTGGGAGGGTTTTAACCCTAACAGGGCCATTTAGCTTACAAACAGCATTATTTTGTTACGGTTTTTGAACAGACGTTTTATCAAATTCTTATTCAGGATTAAAAACAATATTACCTACATAAAAAAATATGCACATAAGTAACAAAAATTGTTTTATGAAATTGGCAATGAGTTAAAATATCTTGTAGGTAGCTACCAAAGTACGAAAAGGGTACCTTTATACCCAAATTGTCACATCTAACATACCTGCCGTATTAGAGTTGGCCATGTTAGGAGAGCTGCTAGTACAACCCATTATCGCGAGAGTATAAGGTTAGGTCGCCATAAGACCGAAGGCAAAAGGATGAAATGAGTATCTCGACGTAAATCGGGCGCGATGTACGTCGCTGCCGCGGCGAACGCTTGACCAGCCGACCGCAGCAACTCGGGTCGACTAGCCGTTAGTTACACGACTCCCCGAGATCGTATCGTAGTTACCTATTATGGAAGGAGGCAGCCCGCTAAACTGACCTCGCACCCCATCGCGTTTTTCTATTAAAAGAACGTAGTACATTGTTTGAATCGCAAATGGTTCAGTGAAAGACCTTTCTTCCGTTAAATTAATTTATGGAGTGTTCATTTTCAAATTAATATTACTAAACGTAACTATACTGTAGGTTTATTCGTAAGTAGATATAAAACCCATCTCATCCCGTGGGTGTCGTAAAAGGCGACTAAGCACTAGCCGGATTAGCCGGAGGATGGGCAGCAGCGTCCTACGAATACATTAAAAACTCAACTGCGATCGCCAACCCGCCTGCCAAGCGTGACAATTATGGCAAAACGCCCCAATGAGCACACACCACCGATGTCAGTCGTTGTGGTGATCTTTGAGGGAGGCCTGTGTCCAGCAGTGGGCCTTATTCGGCCGAAATGATGGTATATAAAACAAACATTCATCAAGTTAATTGAAACACCCCAAAATTAACGGCGTAGTGTCGATTAAACTATGCCTAATTATAAACTAAGCTTCCCACTTAAATAATGTGTTTTTTAATCGGTATATTTTTTATTTCTTTATTGCAGGATACGAACCTTCCACACCTAGATTCCCACGTTGTCGTCGTGGTGGGGTTTGCGTGTCGTGTCGTTGGGGCTAAGCCTGTAAAGTCACTCACGACAGGCCCAAAGGGAGAGACTAGACTAAGAAGGATCAGTGGCGGACTCCAGCGTGGACTGCCGTGTGGACGGGGTGCCCAATTTTTCGGATAGTGCCCGAATTTCGCTCTCCTATTACTCTGTTCAGCAGAGGATACTGAGGATGCGAAACCGAGACGGGTTTCGTCAGTCGTGGACGCGATTGACGGACTGGCAGCAATGCCAACGTCTCCACATCGTAATCCTGAGGTATGCCGAGTGTCGTGGCCATATCTAGCGGCTCAGCATAAGGACCGAGGGTCTTGGCTTAATTGCCCGGGCTGCGAGGAAGAAAATCTCTATAAAATAATTACCCTGAAACCCAAGTTGGCGTGCGGCGAGGGGGGATACATGGCTGATGGTTAGTTCAGTCTCTAGCACGCAACTCTAGGGTACCGGCGGAAACCCTGGTAGTAAATACGCTTACCCAGGTACAGGGGGCACCGGAGCGACCTCTGCTTCGCTCGTGGCAGCCAGGGCCACAAAGCGAAACAGTGCGCGGCACAGTCACAGAATTGTCCGCTATGTGCGGACTTCGGACTGCCGTCAGGGCATAGGCTGGGCAGCAAATCGTGCATGGAGAAGCGAGCCCCCTCTGCCACTGCCGATAGGCAGGAGTTGACTGTGCCGGCGACATCGTTCTGTTATCCAGGAGGTTCAAAAATACTTTTTAAAAAAGAAACTTTGATTTAACTGAAAAATAAGTTTATTTCACGGATACACCTTTAAGAGAAAAAGGCAAGTGTTCAGGACCGAGGTTTACGAGAAACTGATTCTTCTCGGATATTCGTGGTCTGTCAGTGGAAAAAGAAATACTGACGGAGCGTCTACGCGTGTAGGATTCTATACATCTGTACGGATATAACAACCCCCCGGTTGAGAGGAAACTTACGGAAAATGGAAGCTTCCATAAAATTAATCGATACGTAAGCGGAGTGGATCTGGTCTCATCTCGATACCGGAATCATCGGGATTCTCAGTTTTATTTGATTTCATACGAGGTAACTTTGAATACTTGCCCTTTTTACCAAGATATATTAAAATAAAAGTTAAACACAGAATTACTGATAAGACACTTAAAATCGGAAAACTAACATGGTTATTAAAATCATATGTTGTTTCTACACTTTCTAACTCATTTAATATTTGATCAGATATAATATCAAGGATTTTGAGATTATCCAAATTAACATTCTTGATTTTGGAAACAGGGAGGTTTAGTTTACTGTAACAGGTAATAATACAACAGCTATCATTAATAATATTAAAGTCTGAGGATACACTTGGTATGTTAATCAATCATTTCGGTCGAATGAAGTCCACTGCTGGACACAGGCCTCCCCCAAACCCTCGGGTTGGCGATCGCAGTTGAGTTGTTAATGTACTCGAAGGACGCTGCTGCCCATCCTCCGGCTAATCCTTTAGTCGACTTTTACGACACCCACGGGAGGAGATGGGGTGGTGGTATAGTTATAGTTAATACTAGGGGAGATTTTCCTTACTAATTTAGTATTCTTATGATAAGCTACACAATCTAATGGGATATTAAGTACACCTGTACCGTGTATTATAATTTCAGAAAGTTCGTTATTTTGGCACTCTACGGATATTTTAGTTGGTTTAGATTGCACAAATACCCATTTATTACCATATAGATATCTATATGGACAGTTTTCTGGTAATGACGAGAGAGCTTTGGTAATTATTTCGGTTTCGCAAGATGGATTGCCTGATATTGTATAGATATTGGCTATTTCACAAAGGTAAGTTCGGGTTAGAATGTTTTTACAATAATTTAAATGATTGAGAAATGTGAATGATGATTTGTCTTTGCTTAGAGCCAAATATTCAGGGTTCTCAGTGGTATGTGGAATAGGTAAAGGTATACTTTTATAAAGATTATATTCTACGGCGTTTACTAAAGGTATTTTAATAACAAACATAAACTTACCATCTAAATGATAACAAACTAGGTCAGCAATATTCATTAGAACATGAATATTATTTAATTCTAGGTTTATTGGGAAATCTCTAAACTTAGGGACTACCTTAAGATTACTTACGATATCTGTATATAACTGGTAAGGTGTCAGAATAGATGGGTGAATAGTATTGCTCTTTACAAATAGAACGGAGTTTAGGATATCTTCGATTTTGAAAGACAATGTATACAAGTTGGATTACAGGACATTTAGAGCAGTATCAAATATAAATAACTAATAATGTGTTCACTCGCCGTATAACATAACCTTGTAGACATATTTTTCATTATTCTTGTCGGTTTTATGATTCAAGTATTTCAAAACCTAACCCAGACTGTAACGGTGATTTTTGCCATAATTCAACTAATTCTATAGTTTTGGCGTTCTCATCAAATATAGAAACAGACAGAAATTCTATAGGTAAACAGATGCTAATCAGTCTCGTTTCTGGAGCACCCAGTAGTGATTTTTCTCACAGCAATTTACAATTTTTGTCAGTGTACGATTTTATTACGTATAGAATTAATCAATACATTTCAGATTATTTTGCAGAGTGTTTCACTTATTTTAATGATTTAATTTAGGTATTGTATATATATTTGTAATATGAACAAAATTATTATCACAGAGTATAGAAAAATATATCTTCATAATATCCGCCATTTATACGTGCTGAACAAAGGCCTCCCCCAAAGATTTCCACAATTGCGTCGTATTTGGGGGGTATTTCCCAATAATCACCACGCTTGGCAGGCGAGTTGGTGAGCGCAGTATATGTACTGTTCCACAGAAGGGACGCTGCTGCCCGTCCCTCAGGTTTAGAGTACCTTAGTCGGCTTTTACGACATCCAACGGGAGGAGATGGAATAGTGCTGTATTCTTAATCCGGACAACACACGGAAAGTATATAACTACATACATTTAAATGTAAAAAATTAAAGCCCTTTTCAGTCATACAATCTTGTAAATATGTTTCTGGAGACAACCCGAATTAATCCAACTACAGATAATATTTATACAGATGTTATAGGTACCTCACTACAAACAAGTTATTAACTTACGGCCGAATTTAATAATCATTCAATCTAAAATCTTTGAATTTCGGATTACGGATATGTCTATTTCTTGTGTTAAATGTGATCATAACACAACAATTGATGAATTTATAAGTCTTAAATCCAAAGATTTTGGATTAGATTGATTATTAATTTCGGCCGTTATTGGACTCTGATCACTGTCAACAGCAGATTACCATTGTGCACAATAGAAATAAGGCTGTGAAGTATATTACTTTTAATCCAAAAACCGCGTGTCGCTTGGAAAGATTCTATAATCGATCTAATCCTAATTTAGGACATCCATGGGAGGAGAAGCTGTACCGTATACCGGTAAGCGACAAAGTGAAGAACTTGGGTATTTACATTGACAAAAACCTTTCTTGGGGCCCGCAACTACAAGAAACCAGTCGCAGGATGTATGCGTCAGCAGGATCTTTGAGAAGACTGCGTAACTTTCTCCCGACTGCCACTAAAGCTGCACTAGCACAATCTCTTCTTCTTCCTATCCTTGACTATGCCGATGCCAGCTATATCGATCTCAACGAGGACCAATTTAATAAACTTGAGCGACTTCAAAACTTTTGTATAAGATTTATATTTGGTTTACGCAAATATGATCATGTATCAGAATTTCATAATAAACTCAAGTGGTTACCAATACGCCTTCGTCGGAATGCTCATATTCTTTCACTACTCTACAGTATTCTGTTCAATCCTGCTTCCCCCTCTTATCTTAAAGAACGTTTTGAATTCACCCGTGATACACACTCACTATCCCTAAGATCATCAGAAACGTTGAAACTGAAGATGCCCGTGCACACAACAAGATTCTTTGACCATTCATTTACTGTTCAGGCCACACGCTTGTGGAATGCACTACCAGTGTTTATTAGACGGGCTAAAACGCTGGTTACTTTAAAAAAAATGGTAAAGGAATATTACTTGGATTTTTAATTGTTACTGTATTGTTTTTGTGTATGTATTTTTTAATTTATATATTTTGAGAGTTATTTTTTTTTTGTTATTTATTTGGGAATAAACTATGTATATACATTTTGTTACATTGTTCAATATATGTATTGTTAAATAAAGTATTACTGTTTATAAATATTAGATACAACAGTAGTACACCAACTACCCGATAATCTCTTCTTTTATGATTTTTGTTCATCCAATGGTTGTCTGGAAGAAATCGCTCTTAGCGATAAGACCGCCAATTGTACTATTATTATGTATGTAAAATTACTTTGTATTTTCTTTTGGTGTACAATAAAGTATACTCTACTCTACTCTATATTTTAAATCCGTACACCACAAGGAATATGTCGGTTTAAAGAATTTTATTTACCAAAAGAACATTACATAGTTCACATAATCTGAGAAACTTAATTAAAATATATTCAAGTACATGGATATATTCAATCGACCATAGTTAAACAAAGTAAAATTGTTAATTATTAATTAGGTACACCATCAATTTATTTTTAAAAACATTAACAGATACAGAGTCTTTTATATTTTTTGGTAATTTATTATATAGCTGAGCTTCTATATATAATATAAACATGAAACATCTTAATATATATAAATTACGTGTCACGTTGTTTGTCGGCTATGGACGCCTAAATTAGTGAACCGAGGTTAAAAAAAATTTGCACACAGTATGCAAATTTATTCAACTTAAAAGATGAGTCTACTCGTCGACGGCGACGCCGCAAAGTGTTGGAAACATCGAGCGAATTAACATTAGTATTTTATTATATATATTTATCGTGCATGCATTTATGTTCCACTATACAAAGGTGTTGCTTAGTTGTGTATTGCACGTATGGTTTTTTCAGGTATGATTATGAGCAAGTGTACTTTTTGTACTAATAATATAATAATTGTATGTGCTAGGGCTGCACGTTGCACGTATAGATGCTGTACGTAAGTATATAGAATGAACTAATTAAACGCGATATATTTCCGTAGGCTATTTTCAATTCGATTGAAAGGTAGGATAGTTTATATCTGAATTTATAATCGCAATATTATTTGAAAAGGCGACTATGGGATCAGCCGGAGGATGGGCAGCAGCGTCCTTCGAGTACATTAGCATTTCATTTGTGATTATGGCAAAACCCCTCAATGAGCACACAACACACCCAAATCAGTCATTGTGGCGCATATTTGGGGGGAGGGGGACCTGTGTCCAGCAGTGGACTTTATTCGGCTGAAATGATGAGCTGGAAGCTCTTTGGGTTTTGGATCGGTACTGGACGGAGCGTAGACCTCATACGTTGAGATCTTTTAGGTATTATACGAAGATTCAATGTGCCTCTTACCATGCGGTGATCGCTGCCAGTTTAATCGCGTTGATCAGAGAGACATCATATTTGTTCATTATCGACATGATGTCTATTGCTATATAATTTTTTGTCACACCTTTAAGACATCCAGGTCCACTCTCTGTGTTTCTGCCTTTTGAAGAAGGAGTTTAACGTATATAGTCCTTCCTTCTTCATGAAGCTCGTCAGGTCAGTAGTCGGCGATGGTTCCGACATCCTATTCTAAAGTGCCCCACTCGCAGCTCTTCGCCATCTCATTGCCCAGTTTCGCCTTGAAGTCCCTTATGACAACAGTAAAGTGGTTCTGGAATTATGCATGGGTCTGGAAATATCCTCATACATAGTCTCCATCTCGCTATCGGAGTGTGCCAAGGTCGTAGCGTATACATAAATGACTTTCAACGAATACCGTTTGGTTATTCTGAGTATAGGGTGCGCCACCCTAGTCACCACACTCTCGATATTCACTACGTTGTTCACGAGGGACTTGTGGACGATAAACCCGACAATCGTATCTTACCCCACTCTTCGTATTTCAGACTATCGCAAAATATCCGACCGCAACCTGCTCAATTCTTACACAAGTTCTGCGATCTTCTCTTCAGTTCGCAGTGACTAGCCGGGTCTCTGCCGAGGATTAACTTAAGCACCCCCTGCCCAGCCGTTACCATGACCGCTACCGTAGCCTGGAATAGCAGGGCCGCCGGGGACTAGGGGTCTGGGTTTGTGTTGTGTGTTCATTTGGGTGGGTTTTGCCATAATCGCCTTGCGTGGCATGTGGGCTGGCGATCGCAGCTGCAGACGCTGCTGCCCATCCGACCGATATCGGTCGTATTGGTGATCTTTGAAGGAGGCCTGTGTCCAGCAGTGGACTTTATTCGGTGGAAATGATGATGATGAAATGATGAGACATAACTAAAGACTTAAAAAGTCAGTTATTTTTGTGGGAGAGGTAGTGGAATTTAAACATATAAATTAAATAATGCTTATATTTTATACACATAGACCGACAGTTGGCTGCTGCGCTCTGATTCGTGGGTTCCATTACCGCACGGAACAAATATTTGTACTATCTGCAGGTAGTTGTTCCGAGTCTGAGTGTATTGTATGTGGAATGTATGTCTGTAAACGCACCCACGACACAGGAGAAATCTTATTGTGAGGCAACGTTTTTTTAAAAGAAAGAAAAATAAATACAAATCCAGCATAATAACAAAGTACACAATAAGACAATATTACAGAATCCAGCATAATAACAATATACATAACATTTATCACCTGATTATTGCAGAGGACAGTTCAGAGCAATATGATGATGGTTTTTATGAAGGGCTTCTCGCATTCATCCCAAGAGCGATGTAGATGCTTAACCAAACAAAAAATGATGTGTAGGAAGGTGTCTTGCCCCTTTTATACATTGGTCTGCTCGTTAGGAGGGGATAGTAGTCGTTTGAGAGACATTGATAGTTAATTAAAATACCCTCAATCCCAAATGAAAATATTAAACTTATTTCACTCTCACACGGCCATTCATTCTGACGAGCAGCCTCTATAGCTCACAAATTACATTTAAGTAACTTTAACGTTGCTACTTCGGCAAAATCACACAACATTCTTAACATAAATGATCAATGAGAAATTTCATTAGGATTATTCAAAAAACATGTCTCGAAATGCAACTAATAGTCAAATCGCATGACTGTCGCCAAGGCATGGTCAAATCACATGACCACAAAAGCCAAATCACATGGCATGGTCAAATCACATGACAGCAAAAGCCAAATCACATGACCGCAAAAGCCAAATCACATAGCATGGTCAAATCACATGACCGCAAAAGCCAAATCACATGGCATGGTCAAATCACATGGAACTCTAAACTTACTATCAAGTTTAGTTATTTTTCGTGAGTTGAGTTTTACTAGTACAATATCTCAGACTTTAAACGATATATTTTTAGCTTTAGAATGATCAAAATCGCCTTTGCGAATTTTACCCAGCTCGTCCATCCTAAGTTTTGACTTTTATTTATTTATTTTGTTAACAACAGCTTACAGCACTTACAGTTGCCCAACGCGCACAGTAAGCCAAGTAATAGTGTTACTCGTAAATACATATTTCTTATATTTAGCCATTAAGGAATTTAAGACAGTAACTAATAAATTGGTTAATGCTGTAGCTGAAAATATCGACCTCTGGCTGCTGAGCAATCAGAGCGTTTAGCAATGTAGCAGCATGACTCGTGGGAATATACTGGGAAGTACATGTGCGTACCGATGGCATCGCGAGTAGACGGCGCGCGCGCAGCCGCGTGTACTGGTTAGGCGCGGACAGGAAACAACGAGCGAGGGTTGTAGGGTTGTCGATCTTGCTCTTTAAAGTAAGATAATAATGGACCATTAAAGCACATTTCCGTCTTAACTCCAACGTGTTTAAGCCCACCATACCAGATACAAACAGAGACGGATACAAAAACGGATAGTAGTCAAAGAGTTTTTTATAAAGATAACGTGCAAATTTCCGTTGAACACGTTTGGTCCATACTTCTCATGTGGAGCCCAAATAATAGATTTATACTCTAAAATACTACGCACGAAGGCAAAGTACAGGACAATGATTGCACCCTTGTCCTGTAGTCGAGCTGATTGTCTCATGACGAATCCCAGTGATTTAAAAGCTCTGGCACAGATTTCTGATATATGGGTGTTCTGCGTCAGACTACTGTCGGAAATTATACCCAAGTCTCGGATTTTGGTGACGCACTCAAGCGGGACATCAGCATTCTTGTATGTATATGGGGAAACGAGATCGCGTAAACGTTATTATTTTACACTTAAAAAGTTGAATTCCAAGCGATGATCGCGTGCCCCACTCCCCAACACTATTGATATCCCGCTGAAGCATGTCACAGTCTTCAACAGACCCAATACCCAAGAATAACTTCAAATCATCCGCAAACAAAAGACACTGAGCCGTTGTGACGACGATCGGCAAGTCATTGACCATTATGAGGAACTGTGTCGGTCCCAACGTGCTGCCTTGACTTACACCAGAACAATTGTCATACGGATCTGAGCGGTAATGGGATAGTTGCACGTTTTGCCTACGATTGGCAAAGTAATTGGTAAATAGTTTTAAAAGGTTGGGTGTAAACCCTATCCCAGAAAACTTTTTCAAAAGTTGTCATCGTTGTGAACGCGGTCAAAAGCCTTTTAAAATTAAAATACGCCACGTCCACCTGCCTATTGCGATCCATTTCAGTCACAGCATAATCAACGAGGTTGATCAAATTTGTAGTAGTAGACTTACCAGCGCTGAAACCATGTTGACAATCGCTCAATAGTGGTTTGACCTGTCTGGTAATATGCTGATTCAAAATAGATTCAACTAACTTGCCGAATGCCGACAGCACGGCGATAGGTCTATAGTTTACAATTTTCGATTTGGAGCCACCCTTGGGCATAGGCGTGACGCGAGATAATTTCCATAAGGCTGGAAAGGTCCCCGTTTTTAAGCTTTAATTAAAATACGGGCCTCACGTATAGGTCGCACACTGTTTCCCAATGTTGAAATACCGTCAACGGTGTGGGTAATTGGTTTTGTTGTGACTGATTCATCACTAATTAGTTTTTCAATTAGCTTATTTAGCTCGATAATAAGCATTTCAAGCGAAGACACTTTACTCTGTAGCGAGTTCACAACCTCGGTTAAGTCGCGAATAGCTAGTTCGGTATTTTTTGCGGACATTTCTAATTTAATTTGTGGAAACAAACGGAGCTTTACGAATAAGCTGCTACTTCAAAAGTAGGCGTAGTAGTATCTCGGCGTAGTAGTAGGAGTATTTTGACGGAAAATATCGAGGTCTAAACGCTCAACATCATATAACAATGCCGATATAGTATGAGGTGACAGACTCGCAGCCCATTAGAAGTCTGAAAGGACTAGTGCTTTTAATTGCTAATTGCACTTGGCCAACAGCGTCCTTCCAACTTCTTTTAGTCGTATTTTCTACAATCGTAAAGCAGTCTGTCAGAACCCTCATCATTCGCTCAACCTGTCCATTGGCACGTATAGCTATGGAATGTTATTCTACTAACCTACGTTCACAGAATCTCGTGAATTCTTTGCCAATATAAGAAGCAGCCTGATCACAAACAATGCGTTTAGGTGTGCCAAAAGTATAAATCAATTCCTTCAAGCAATTCACAGTTGCTACTGCAGTCATATTAGCCACAGGTTTCATATAACAGAACTTTGTAAAAGCATCTATAAGAATAACAGCGTACTGTTTGGTAGGTTTACTACCACTTAATTTACCAGTCGTATCCATATGAACCGTATGGAAAGGAATATGAGGTTTATCTATTGGATGAAGTGAAATTTGTCGAGAATCAGACTGGCGTTTATTAATCTTGCAAGTCAGACAATTGTCAACATATTTACGGGTACACATGGACAAACCTCAAATAATATAACAAAATTGATGTGAAAAATGATTAAAGAACGCACTTATAAAAACATAATAGGACACAACAAAACTTAACATTATCAATCCATGGTAAACTTACGTCTGACCCAAAACAGGTTTCTGGCAGCGCGGCCGGCCTGTGCTCGGACCGATTGATAACACAATGTTTTTACATCCACCTACACCACAAGAAATAAAAAACATAATAAAAAATTTCAACGGCAAATATAGTCATGGATTAAATGAATTGCCCCCTATATTACTTAAAACGTGTGCTGATGAATTGACGATACTATTTTATCTACTAGTAGCACATCAATTTTATCATTTTTAGAGGGGATTTATTTATTTTATTTATTTATTTATTATTTATGTACACACAACAGAAGAAAAAAAAATAGGGTATATAGGTCACTTAAGTACAAAGGTACTGCTTATTTCTAAAGAAATTTCTGCCAGCAGACCTGCGACAGGAGAGGGCAATTGGAAACGTAGACACAGTGTGTAACATTACAAAAAAAAACAAAAAAAAGATAACGATATAATAATTTCAAACAATAGATATACATAATAAGGGTAAAATACACACATAAAATAACTACAAATATACTAATACATATACTATCCGTATTTGCCGTGTGGTAACGGCTCAGAATGCCACCACCCCATCTCCTCCCGTGGGTGTCGTAAAAGTCGACTAAGGGATTAGTCGGAGGATGGGCAGCAGCGTCCTTCGAGTACATTAACAACTCAACTGCGATCGCCAACCCGCCTGCCAAGCGTGGCGATTATGGCAAAACCCCCCAATGAGCTCAAAACACATCCATATCGGTGGTTGTGATGATCTTTGGGGGAGGCCTGTGTCCAACAGTGGACTTCATTAGGCCGAAATGAATGAACATATACTATCACAATTATGAGGAAAGATAATGTTCGTTAACGCGTTTCTTAAAAATAGATATAGATTTAGAATCACGTATATTAGGCGGAAGTGAGTTCCACAGTCTTACTGCATGAACAGAAAAGGAGTACGAATAGTGATTGGATTTGTGGGGTGAGAATTGTAGAAGAGATCTAAGGTGAGACCTGGAAGGGACCTCAGGAGGGCGCACATACGAAAAACGCTCTCGCAAGTAGGAAGGATATGTAGGGTTGAAAAGGAGACATAATATCAGTGTGTTTCTGCGAAGACGGATAGGGAGCCACTTGAGTTCTTTGCGAAGGTGGGATACATGGTCATACTTCCTAAGACCGAAAACAAAACGAATACATAAATTTTGCAGGCGCTCAAGCTTGTTTAATTGATCCTCAGTGGCATCCAAAAAGCAGGCATCAGCAGATATTCCCAGACCCATTGAAAATGTCTATAATATTACCCATACAAAAAAAAAAAACTCGAAGATAGCACTATTACCGACATCATCTAAAATATTTGAAACAGCATCATTAATAAAGACAATACGGTACAATAATCTGTTTTCCAATTCATAACTAGAAGCTATATTTTTGTCGATACTGCCTGGCTCGATGGACTATATGATACCTTTGGTTTCAGAATCACTGTTTTGCTGTACCTCTAGCCACTCACTATAATTTTGAACATTACTTATGTTGACAGTTGTCGGATTGCGACTCAGATAATCTACGTGATAAATGCGTTCTCCTTTGCGATATTCTATATTAAAATCGAAAGATCGCAAGTAAGTCCATCATCTATGAACTCTAGTCCGGAAGTAACTTGCTAGCTCGCAAAATTGCCGTACTTGCTAACAGTTGTTGGCAAGGGAGCATTCAAAAGAGCGTGAACTTTACCCGGACTAGGTCTTACTTGGCCATAGGAGACAACTCTTCCCAAATATTTAATCTCTGATTGTAAGAAATTACATTTTCTAACATTAAGTGAAATCCCTATTTTCTCAGCGTCAAGAAACATAAGCTGACTCAGAATATATTATTACATCATCGATGTAATATTAAAACAAATTCTTCGTCAATGAATTCTTTAAGTGCTGCATTGATGCCCCTTTAAAGAAGAAACTGAAGGTGCAATACAAAGTGTGAAAGGCATTCTTAAGAACTCAAACTGTCCATCAGGAGTGACGAAGGCAGTCTCTTCTATTCTAACGCCGTAAAATTATTTTGCTCTCGACAATCTACTAATAAGGTCATCGACAATAGCTAATGTATAGTGGTCACGGACGGTGATGCAAGTTAGTTCCCTGAAAGCGAAACTTCAGAGACTACAAAAACCAATTCAATATTCAGGCCATCAATACACACCATACATAATTCTTACGCGATGAACAAAAATAATTGGAGACAGGTGGTTTCGCAAACTATTCTACCCTTCATGGAATTGCCTATATGGATGATATGAAACTGCGCTACCTAAGACTAGGCTATTAACATGGGAGGACTTTTCATCTCTAGCTGTCTTATTCAAGCGTCAGAAACAGTTTTCAGAGGTATGCCCTAAATAAGAAATTATTACAAAAAGAACAAGACATAGCAGGTGGTCTTGATACAAAAGGTTTGGAACTCCCAGAAGTAGAAGCTAAATCCTTAAGAAAATCTCGATTACCGATTTCTGAGTGACAATCTTTTTGCACGTGACCTAATTTGTGGCATTTGTGACATTGCCTAGGCTTATCATCTGTAGTGGAATTACTTTTATAACGCTTGGGCGGAACATTGTGATCAGACTTTACCAGACCTCTTTCGCTTATATGAATTAACACTCTCAATTAACTGCGGTAAATGTTTCGGTGTAAGTCTTAGCAAATCAGAACGAATGCGAAAGTCAGACATCTCTGAAATAATCGCTTCGACCAGGCGCTTTTCAGGCATCTCCACACAAATCGCCTTCTTCGCTAACTCCCATTTTCGAGTCAAGTCGTGGTTGTTCGCCTGCTCACTGGTGTACTCCATAAACAGCGTCAAGTCGTCATAATAACGCGCTTCATCTGCAAAAGTTTCAATAAGTCCTGCTTTGAGTTCAGGTCAGCTAGTAATACTTGAATTTTTCCTAGTCAAGTTAAGAATTTCTCTATCAGAAATCTCATATTCAATTTGAAGGTCCTCGACGTTCTTGTACCAAACTTGCACAGGACCGGTCCGAATGGTGGATTAAAAGCTTCTGCAGTAGTGCGAATTAATTGAGACATAACTTCTTGCATCATATTTTGCACAAACTAAATAGGCACAAATTCCACTGTCCTTGAATCATGGCCGTCACTTGTTGCTGTTGAACAGCCAAGAGCTACGTCACCGTTGGCCGGTGATGCAACACCCCGCAGAGCCGCGCCACTGATGGTGGATGGACCGCTTTCCATGACTGCGTAAGCACCAGTTGCTGGTCCCGCCGTCCCTTATCCCAAAATAGGTAGTTACACATTCAAGAAGACTCTGAGACTTTCTAGAGGTTTTGTCGACGCTCAGTCGCAGGTGTAATACAAAATCCAGCATAATAAGACAATATTACAGAATCCAGCATAATAAAAATTCATATCGGAAAAGAGGGAACATGATTATTATTAAAATGCGCAGAACCGCTGACCCCATACTGGTCATCGGTTCTGCTAATATTAAATTCATCCATAAGGGAGTGGTACCTATAAAACAAAACAGCAAACAAGTCAGCCTAGGTGTTCAAATGATTTATTTTCTAACAAACTAATGGCACGGAGAAACAATAAAATTATAAATGAATAGCACAATTAACTTCTTTAATTAAATTAAATGCTAATTAATCAAAGTTACAGGGGTTTTGCTTACGACCTTTCCAACTCGATGATCAGGAGCAAAGTGGGCGAGTTGGCTAGCTATTCCAAGCGGGTGCAATTTTATAAACGTCATTGTACCCGCGTAGAATTCACAACAAATTGATCTACTTACAAGCTGATAAATAAATTATCTCTTCTTACAAGACAATGAAACTGTTACAGATAATTAACACTTATTATAAATAGAATTAAGATTAAATTACAAACAATCACAGAGCTGAAAGTTTTTAATAAATCAAAATATGAACTTACTTTTTATTCTCACTGTTCAAAACAATCACTTGATAGTCAAACAAAACTAATTTAATAGCATGGTTTAAGAACGGCAAAGCTAATACATAGATAGGCTTTTTAGATAAATTCTATTTTTAGATTAGAGTTTACATTAAATAGTTTAATATTAAAATAAATTAGACGCTGTTTATATTTCCGACTGATGTAAGCGCTGCGGCGACATACATAATATTCTAATCCAGTCTTTCCCAACGTGGGCGATAACGCCCCCTTGTGGGCGCTGCAGGCCTAAAGGGGGGCGGTAAGAGACCCAGAAAAAAAAGGGGGCATTGTGTAGGGCTTTGGGGTCGATTTATAATTTCATCTACCTAGCTAGGAAGACTCTTAGACACCGACTGAGCTCTCGACTCTCGACTACATCTTGTGAACATCAACTAATATTAATTAAGATATAGCTCAAACTCGGTTCGATATAAAAGACCGCGGGCAATCATGTTTTAACAAGTTTTTGTTAAATAATCCGAATTGTACATTCCTATACCAATCGGCTATAATACTTGTTCTTGCTTGTCGAGTACGATTGGGCGTCGAATGAGATAAACGAGTTTATGCACGTTTGTCTTATTCCTGTTGGTGCGTGCTGCTTAAGCAATCCTATATAAACGACGTAAATTTATTTTATTTTCATTTGCGGTTTCGCGCATAATAGATAAGCAGTACTTGATTTCAACACTTACGTATTTCTTAAAACAAAACAATGTCGGAAGTAAAAAAGAAGAGACGGCAATACTCTGCGGAATATATTAAATTCGGATTTATTGAAAATCCCACAAACCCGTCGTCGCCTTTGTGTCTTCTATGTATAAAAACATTTTCGAACGAAGCAATGAAGCCTTCAAGACTGCAAGTTCATTTGAATAAAATGCATCCAGATAAGACAGAAAAGAATGTAGCATACATAGGCTGCACTAAAAGTATCGGGAATGGAATATTTCCACTGTTCCTGTCATATTAAAATCTTTTTAATTGAAAACTCCTTGGTTTTACAAATCGAATACCATTTATTTATTTAAAAAAAGATTCACGGTCTTGTCACAAGGTTTTGTCAAACTTGTTTAGTCGTTGAGAAAATGGAATTGACTCGAGAAAATTCAAGAGCGATGATTTATTATGACTTTCGAAGTGGTTTAACACAAAAACAGTGTGTTGACCGGATGATTTCTGCATTTGGTGATGAAGCCCCATCCAATACCACAATTTATCGCTGGTTTGCTGAATGTCAACGTGGACGTGTCAAGCTCAGTGATGATCCTCGTCAAGGTCGTCCAAAAACTGCAGTCACCCAAGAAAACGTTGATGCTGTGCGTAAGCTGATTGAGGAAGATCGACATGTGACATACCGCGAAATTCAGGCAACTTTAGACATTGGCATGAGTCAAATACAAATAATCTTGCATGAACAATTAGGTGTAAAGATAAGATAAGATAAGATAAAAAGTTTTTTATTCATTTAAACCATTAATAGCACTTATGAATCGTCATGACTTTAGTTGCCACGTTCCAAGATGTAGATTTCCTATGGAGAAGAACGGGCAAGAAACTCCATGGTTACTCTTTTAAAATCATGTTACAATATTTATGTGTACAATGTTCTCGAAAATTCGGGTTATATAAAGACAATGTTCCTACATTAAACATAGTAAAGTCTAAACCTCTTAAAAGTGTCAATATCAAATCATAAGCTAGTTGAATATAAAAAATTATACAATAATAAATTCAGGTGTAAATGATTAGTAATAATAATGTCACGTCAGAAAATAATAATTGAAATGTGTTAAAAAAGTTGTTTTCCCGATGGATACCGCATTTGCTACGTGAAGAGCAAAAAGCGGCTCGCGTTACTTGGTGGGACGCACGGGACTTACGCAGGATCCTCAAATGCTGTATACAACATCGTATCAGGTGACGAATCCTGGATATATGCGTACGAACCCGAAACAAAAAACCAGTCACGAGTTTGGGTGTTCGAAAATGAGTTAAAGCCAACAAAAATTGTTCGTTCACGGAGTGTTGCAAAAAAAATGGTGGCCACGTTTGTCTCCAAAACCGGCCATGTTACGACTATTCCTCTTGAGGGACAAAGAACGGTTAATGCAGAATGGTATGCTAGCATTTGTTTGCCACAGGTCGTTTCTGAACTCCGTAGAGAGAACTGCAACCGCCGCATCATCCTCCATCATGACAATGCGAGTTCTCACACCGCGCACAGAACAAAAGAGTTTTTAGAGCAAGAAAACATAGAATTATTAGACCATCCGCCGTACAGCCCCGACCTAAGCCCTAATGATTTCTATACTTTCCCTAAAATAAAGAATAAATTGCGTGGACAGAGATTTTCATCACCTAAAGAAGCTGTGGACGCCTACAAAACGGCCATTTTGGAGACCCCAACTTCCGAATGGAATGGTTGCTTCAACGATTGGTTCCATCGTATGGAAAAATGTGTCAAATTTCGCGGAGAATACTTCGAAAAGCAATAAATACATTTTTAAATAGTAATGTTGTGTCACTTCCTTGATTCCCGAAATTTTCAGTGCCGCCCTCGTATTTTCAAGACCTAGAGAAGAAGCATAATACTCAGCCAAGTGTATCAAAACTATTTTCGGCGGCTGCTAAGCAAGATGACGACGGACTTCGAGCTTCGTACAATATCTCTTTGTTAATTGCTCAAAAAGGCAAACCACACAACATCGGAGAAGAGTTAATTTTGCCAGCAATAAAGGAAGTAATAACTACTGTGCTTCATAAACCGGCCGCAGATATTATCCGAAAAATTCCTTTGAGTAATAATTCTGTGCAAAGACGAATTGATGAAATGGCTGAAAACATTGAAGAATCATTGTGCAATCATCTGAGGACTAGTCAATTCTCAATTCAGCTCGATGAGTCCACTTTACCAACTAATGAAGCGTTGTTGCTATCTTACGTGAGGTTTATTAAAGATGAGAAAATACGTGAAGAACTATTGTTTGCCAGAAATTTGGAGACAGATACAAAAGGCGAAACCATATTCAATACATTGGAAAAGTTTTGTGAAGAGAAAGAGATTCCTTTGAAAAATATTATATCAGTTGCTACGGATGGCGCTCCGGCTATGACAGGGCGCCTTAAAGGCTTCATAGCATACTTAAAGAATAAAATTCCAGATGTCCTTGCTATACATTGCGTTATTCATAGACAACATTTGGTTGCTAGAAACTTAAGTGAACGACTATTTCAATCACTGCAATATGTCATCAAAGCAGTCAATAAAATCCGTAGCAGCTCTTTGAATGATAGATTATTTCATCAGCTTTGTGTTACGAATGACGAAGATTTCAACCGTTTGTTGCTTCATACTGAAGTTCGTTGGCTGTCAAGAGGCAATTGTCTGATTCGATTTTACAACTTGTTTGACTCTATGATAGAGTTCTTGGAAACTAAAGATACAGAACTGCGCAACAAGCTCATAACATCAAAGAATGATATAGCTTACATGACAGACCTGTATAAAATGTTCAACGACATGAACCTCCAACTGCAAGGCGATGAACTAAATTTAATTAAAACAAAAAATGTCGTTGCTCCTTTGCAGCCAAACTGCTTCTGCACAAAAAGAATATGGGCAGACGTGAGTTTCACAATTTTCCGAATTTATCAGTATACTGCAGTAACGACGACTTGTTTGCCTACTGCCAACATTTGGAAAACCTCCACATTGACTTCACCGAACGATACCAGGACATTTTAAACTTGGAAATACCAGACCGGGTGTTGGATCCGTTTTCAAATGTCAACACAGCAATGTCACCTCAGCTGGAAGAAGAACTTATAGAATTGACAACAAACGAAGAAATAAAAATCAAGTTCAAAAATGGATATTTTTGGCTGACTTTTGGCTACAAAAACTGATCCCGCAATTGTACCCTGGATTGTGGTCAATTGTTCAACGATTTTTGATAGCATTCCCATCGTCATATTTGTGTGAACGTGGATTTAGTGCTGTGGCAACGCTGCTTACTAAAAAGAGAAATCGTTTGCGTGTTACCGAACGTGGCGACTTGCGGCTGTTTTTGAGTAAATTGGAACCTGATATCAACAAACTTATTGAACAGCATCAGATTCAACCTTCACATTAGTTTTTATATAAGAATTGATTGTTTGTTTTATTTTCAATAAAAGATACTCTGTCCGAATACTATAAATTTGCGTTTCAATAATCAGTTATAAGTACTTAGCGGTTTTTAAGTATGTTTAAAAAGGGGGGCGTTAAAAAATAATTTATTTAATAAAGGTTGGGAACCCCTGTTCTAATCGGTCAAGAAAGTAACGGGAAAAGATCAATGTTTGTTATTCATCCAAATTTATTTTATCACCTTCAAAGTATGCTCCAATTAACGAATAATTCAATCATTAAAACATTTTTTAAACGCTGTTTCCGTAATTGAGTTCGGTTCTCGCAGCGAATTCTCGTTTGAAAACGGGTGCCACGAAGTGAGAGAAGTCGGTTGGAGCCTTATCTGATGAATATGGTGGTTGCTCGATGGTATTTGTTGAGTATTTGGTCAAAAATTCGTTCACAATGATGGCCGTGTGTGAAAGCGCATTATCGTGGAGCAAAATCCAAAAAAAATTTATCCACAAATCTCAAATAATAGACTTTATTTACCGTTTGACTACTGTAAATAATCCTTTATATTATTTTGGTGTACAATAAAGTTACATTCTATTCTATTCCACATCTCGACCGCTTTTGTACGCTTTGTACCACTCATAAGCACGTGTTTTTGAATAAAATCGATTCTGTAACATTTTTCACGAAATTCCATTGGCGATGCAAAATTTAAGACAATCTCTTTGTTCGGTGTTTTTGTCCATAATGAAATTCGCTATACACACTAGATATGATATAACTAAAAACAGCACTGTATTTAATATAAATCACAGATGCAACTCAAACTCCGCACCAAAATAAAAAAACAGTTGTGCCAATCTGACAACAACAATAAAATCAAAAATTTGAATTTGGAACCATAAACAAATCATCCATTCCCGATACTTTTTTGACTGAATGTATATCACCTGATTATTGCAGAGGACAGTTTAGAGCAATATGATGCCGTGCTTTAACAACTTCAGATCTGTCGGTGATGAGGTCATCTACGGGCCCCGTAAGGGGCGCGAGGATCAGAACATGGACTGATTAGTCCTCCTCTGGGAATCATTCGTGGTTGCCTCAATGGACAACCGGTTGTTGTGTGTGCCTTTTTTTTTATTGGTGCCCAGTGGAAATTCTTCATGAACTTCCTTCGCCCCGGGGAAGGGCGAAGGGGTATGCCGGACTCCTACCGGCTAAAACCACTGGAGCGGTCATCTTCGGCACCTAAGGTCAGGTCCTCGTATGATCACACTAGATGTTGTGTGTGCCTAGAGGAAACTGGGCACGATGGCCTATGGCAATATTGCTACCGAAGGTGGCAATATTGCGATGGGTTATCGCGTGCGGCAAGACATAATAACTCGCCGCTCAGCGATGAGTATCTGTAATTATGTTCATAGTAGGGGCGTCCGAAGCTTTTCACGACAGACCGGGCGATCAGGCCCTGCCAGGTGGAACCCAAGGTTACCCAAGGAGAGCCCAGCAGAGACCCGATCAGCGACCGGTTGTCGGTTTAGTGGGACTCCCTCTACCGTACACACACTGAAGATCTTCTACGCACCCCTTAAGGGGTGCGAGGAACAGCACCGGGACCTTCGGTCCTTTACTATCTTTTCGTGGTTGCCACACTGTTGAATGAAGAAAATGCATTTTGTGTTTGTCGAGTTTCTTTGTTTGAGTTAGTCGTGTGTAGGTGTAGCGGACTTTGCTCCAGAAGGAGACCGCAGAGCGGGACCGGGAGAGGGCCGATTCTGCTCGAAGAAGGAGGAGACGGCGCCGGGGTAACAACCGCCCTGGCGGCTAATTTCCATACGCCTGAAACCCCCTGCCATTTTTATAAGGCGCGGGACCTCTGGGTTCGCGGGTGCGTACATTGGGGAATCTGCTTGCCCACACCAAGCGACCCAAGAGAAGACGTTAGCACGCATGTGGTCATGCGCTGCCGTGGGATGCTTTGGGGGATCCTTTACAATCCAAAAAAGATGTACCTATAGGCGTGGCACCAGTGGGCAGCTTTAGTGTGATCGTACGAGGACCTGGAGCCCCCCTTAGGTGCCGAAGATGACCGCTCCAGTGGTTTTAGCCAGTAGGAGTCCGGCATACCCCTTCGCCCTTCCCCGGGGCGAAGGAAGTTCATGAAGAATTTCCACTGGGCACCAATCATTTATTTATATATTTATAATAATGGATTTACTCGGTGTCTAGGGGGGGCGAACTTTGTTCAGGATTCTTCCAGTCAGGTGTCACGCTCAACAGGTTAGCCGCTGAGATTAATCAGCGTGGCCAGTCCGTTGAGTATGACACCGACTGGGTCTTCATGCCTGCGGATGGCCAACAGCACGTCCTGCAGGATGTTAATGGTGGCGACGATGAGCCTTTCCTTGGCATCATCGTCGAGCGTAGTTGGGGTGGCGAACTTGGGAATTGTCCGCTTAGCTTGCCTGGGTTGATGGCGGGCGAGGTCTCTTTGAAGCAACGGGTATCCGGGGGGGCGGGCGGTTTCGCCTCCTCTTTTGGCCGCGCCTCTTCTTCTTGGTGGCGACGATGCTCGAGCCGCGCAAGGCGGGTTCGTTCACCGCTGCCATAAGCGTCTCCTCGAGCGTCGGGTTTAATGCCGGTTTCTTTGTTGTGGAGGTGGGTGGCTTCTCTTGGGTAGTCGCTTATTCCGGGCCTCCTTCCGGAATACGGGGCAAACTACGCTGTTCGCCGGCCTGCGCTAACAGCATTGGTGCGCACCACTGCTGTTAGCGCAGGTGGCAGCCTCTTCAGGCAAACGGGGGCATTCGCCTGCGCGGTGCTCCCCTCCACACGAGTGGCGGAATAGTTGGCACCGGTGGCACTGAGCCGGGCCTCTCTTCCCTCTCCACCCCTCCATCGTGATGCAAAGCATCTCCGTGATGCGGTAAATGCCCGGCACGACATTTGGTGTCCTCTTTAGCATTGCGAAGTATATGCAGCCAGGACGTCCTTGCCGAGCCTTAATCGATCGGCTCGTATCCCTGCGTGCGGAGATCTTCTGTTTACTGTGGGAGGGGTGTCGACCGGTAGCCCCCGTATGGCCACCTTTATACACCTTTCTGCGGGGAGCGAGTAGCTGTACCAGCTTACTCGCTCCGTCTTTTCGAGGTCCACTAAGTACCGTTGTACAGTGTGGAATTCGGCCTCTGAGGTGGGACTGAATCTCACCCCTTTCCCGTACGGTCGGGCGTTGGGGGTTTGTCCCAGAGATGTATTTAGGGCACGAAAGTGACGCGCCCAGTCTGACAGGTACTCCTCGTGGATCCCGCATCGTTGGAGGCTTCCTTGGTGCGGTCAGTGTTCAGGTTCGAACGCGGGCGCGGAGAGGGCGTTGTCTTTGCAGCCTCGGCGAACGAACGTGGTGCGGCAGTGGCACCGTCTGGTGTGATTTCTGGGATTTTTTTGGAAGATATATTGATCGATCTGCTCGTTTCATTCCCTCAAACGTCTTCAAAAATTCCTGCCTTTTCTTACTAAGTTAATTCTTGCACAATCTTTCCTTCTTCCTCTCTTGGATTATGTCTGTTTTCTTGATGCATCAGAGGAACTAATATACAAACTCGAACATCGGCAGAGTTTGTATATCCGCTTCATTTTTGGTCTTCGAAAATATGACCATGTGTCTGAATTTAGAACCAGATTGAGGTGGTTACCTATTCGGCAACGCCGTGATTCTCATATTCTTTCCCTACTGTACTCTATTCTTCATAACCCAAATTCCCCTGTCCATCTTCGTGAGCGATTTGAGTATTTTGTTCCCAGGGGACAACCCTGTCGATCGGCTTCTTCTCTCCTTCTCCGGACTCCTCTTCACACTTCTAGCCGTTATGACGGTTCCTTTACTATTCGTGCCATACGTCTATGGAATTCCTTACCACATGCCCTACACGACAGCCGTACTCTGGACGCTTTTAAGACTAGAATTAATAAGCATTTCCTTGCTATGTGACTTTTTTATATTCGTTATACGTCAAAATGTAATATATTTGTATAACATATATATCATGGTCTATATATATATATATATACATATTTGTTTATATACGCACATGTATTATTTATTAGTATATATCGGTTTTTTATTTTCAGTTTTTATTAAATAACTGTTTCAATATTATTGTACACGTGACTTTGCCCTCTTTTTACCACCACTCTCTATCACTCAAAGGTTTTGCTGGTAGAAAACTCAGTCTGAGTGAAGCTCGCCTTTGTACATAACATTTATATTGACTATTTGAAGAATCGGCTTTGGAGGATTGACGCAGGGTCTTTTTGCCTCCTCTGTGATGTCACCTGGGCTTCTTTTCCGTCTGATCGCTCGCAGTTCCGGTTCTGAGTCTGGGCCACGGTCGGTCGACATCGGCGACCCGGAAGCGAGCGGGTTATCATATCAGTGTCCGTACGGGTCGGAGAGGTATAGAATAGAATATAGAATAGAATATACTTTATTGTACACCATTTGGATCTTAAAAATAAAACTTAAAATATTAATATAATGTACAATGGGCGGTCTTATCGCTAAAAGCGATCTTTTCTAGACAACCTTAGTATGGACAAGAAAGTCACGAAAAATAATATTGGGGTAGTCCGTGGTGTACGGATAAGTAGATGATAGTACTAAATATTTAAAACAAATCTCATAATAATACAACAGATACATATATAAATACATACATTTTAGGTAATTATGAACACAGAAAAGTGATATAGTAAAATAAAACGCAATGCGATAACAATGAAATAGCATAGACAAATTACACGTTTAAGAGGACAGATAATGTTCTTTTATGATTTTTTTAAAGGAGGTTAATGATTTGGCAGCTCTCACTGATACTGGCAATGCATTCCACAACCGTATAGCCTGGACTGTAAAAGATTTATCGAAGAATTTGGTGGAATGAATTGGCATCTGAAGTCTCAAGTTCTCCGATGATCTTAAGTATCTCGTGTGTGTGTCATGAAGGAACTTAAAACGTTCTTTAAGATAAAGGGGTGTTGTGGGATTAAATAAAATGCTGTAAAGCAAAAATAGAATATGAGTCATCCGGCGAAGTCGTATTGGAAGCCACTTGAGCTTATTGCGAAAATCTGAGACATGATCATATTTGCGCAAACCAAATATGAATCTGATACAAAAGTTTTGAAGTCGCTCAAGCTTATCCAGTTGTGCCTCAGTCAAATCAAGATAACTGGCATCAGCATAGTCAAGGATGGGTAGAAGAAGGGACTGAACAAGCGCAGTTTTGGTGGCAGTTGGAAGAAAATTGCGTAACCTCCTCAAGGATCCTGCCGATGAAAATATTTTTCGACTTAATTCTTGGAGCTGTGGACCCCAAGAAAGGTTTTTGTCTATATTTATCCCCAGGTTCTTCACCGTGTCACTTATGGGTATTGTAGTACCATCAAATGTAATCCTGGGGACTTGCGACCAATCAATTTTGGTACTTAGCCTGGGGCTACCAACAACAATTACTTGGGTTTTTGATGGGTTCACTTGCAGTCCATAGGCTCCACTCGGAAATCCGTGCTAAATCATGGTTAACCATTTTAACAGCCTCCGGCAGCTCTTCTGGGGGAGCTTGTGAGTAGATTTGCAAGTCATCGCATAAAGGTGGTAGGATGAAAGAAGTTGGTTAGAAATGGAGTTAATAAATATTGCGAAAAGTAGAGGAGAGAGAACGCCACCCTGTGGTACGCCGGCAGAAGTGTAACACCAAGAAGAAAAAGTGTTTTCAATACAAATTCGCTGTCGGCGGCCACACAGGTAACTACGAAACCAATCAATCACCGTTGGAGATAAGGGAGCAGAGTATACTAAGCAGGATATCGATATCGACGGTATTAAAAGCGTTGCTGAAGTCAAGTAAGGAAAGTACCGTCAGATTTCCGTTCTCCATACCTGACCTTATGTCATCCGTAATATGGACTAAGGCCGTGACTGTGCTATGACCAGGACGAAACCCAGATTGGAAAGGATTGAGGAGACTATTCTTGGAAAGGAAAGCACTAAGCTGGTTGTGGATAAGACGTTCAAGGACTTTGGAAAGGAATGGTAATATGGATATAGGGCGATATTCAGAGAAAGATATTGGATTTGTTTTTTTAAGTAAGGGAGTGACTTGAGCGTCTTTCCATGATGATGGACAGATGCCATAAGATATGGAGTAATTAAGGATGTGGCTGATAACTGAAAGGATTTCGCCAAGGACTTCCCAGTATCATCTTACGGCTAACACAGTCACATCCAACTGCGTTGGATGAGATTGATACTACGCTCTTCTTAACATCACAAGCAGAGAATTGATTAAAGACAAACGGTGAATAATTAGGAGTTGGAAGAGATGAAAGGTAATTTATTGTATTTACTTTGATAGTCCTGTTGCAATTGGACGAAGAGGAGAAATGTTGACTAAGTAACTCAATGTTTAAGTGTTTGGGGATAGAATCTTGATGTGATTTTCCAACTCCCATTGATTTAAGAAACTTCCAGACTTTAGCTGGATCTCCGTTATTAATAGAGTTATGGATATAGCGGCGTTGAGCATCTCTACACACCTTATTGCAGTGATTGCGGATCGTAACATATTCATATTTTATACATATATATATATATATACACATATATATATATATATACATATTTTTCCCGATTGAGTAGAGTAGGGCGACATTTAAATTTGGATCTAGCTGCTGCTTTTTTGTGCATAATTGCTTTTATATCATCTGTCAGCCAAGGTGCAGAGACGTGTTTTATTTTCACTGGACGAACGGGAGCGTGGATGTCGTAAAGCCAGATTAAATTAGCAGTCAGAAGACTGACCTTCTCATTCATCGACTCACAAGTCAAAAGAGGTATCGCGAGATACGCCGGTGCGACCAGGAACCATCCCCGTGGAGACAACTGATAGATCAGAGTCCTCGTCGTCGGCGGAGTCGCCCGACGAGTATACGTAGTATCCCGGTTTTCTCAGGGGTACTCGCGAATCTTGGGCACTGTCCTTGAGTGGAGCCGGTGACAGGACTCCCGTCTGGGTGGAAGTCTGTCCTCCGTGCGTCCGCCTTTGGGACTGATATTCGGACCGTGATGTCAGTGGCGTTTATGCGGGTGCTCGTGATGATTCCTGTTCCAGAGCGATAAATTGTCGTTTCGGTGAGACTTGCGGGGCGTGCGAGGGCGCACTGCTGGCTGTGGTGGGGCGTCCGGCCACTGCGTAAAAACGGGAGCATCCGTGGTGATTAGCGGTGATCGCGCGGGAGGCACGGCATATGTGCAAACGCGGCGGTAGTGCGCGCTGCACTGACGGCGGTCCGAATTATTCTACGCACCCTATAAGGGACGCGAGGATCAGGGGCACCTGGGGCACCTGAGGCACTTGGGCCCTCCACCTGAGGTATCAGGTGCAGTGCGCACACTGTCGGACCGGGATATGAGTCGCCAACTTATGTGGCATGAAGCCTCTTGGCACTATTGCCTATATAGAAATGTCACTGTTGTGTTACATAGGAGGGCGCCCGAAGTGCTTCACGACACCCGGGCGAGCGGACTCTATGGGGTGAGACCCCCGGTTACCCGGAGGAGGCCCCGCAAGTGTCCACCCAGCGACTGAGTGTCGACTTCAGGTGGCGCCCTCTCTACTGTACTAATTTGTCCCACTACTCACGGTTTTGTTCAGAGCTAGCCAAACGCGCCGCAAGTAGTGGGACATGGGATGTGCGTATTAAGGCGACTTGTCCTGTGAGTAACGTCGCCCTGTGATTCCGTTTCACAAGTGCGTCTTTCGATGCAACCTGATCCACGGGAGAGTCTGAGCGAATGTTTAGTCATGCATGTGTGTCTGTGTTTGTTGCGCCTATGTAAACTTTACACAACACAACACAACAACACCTACAGTAAATGCATGTTGTGTTGTGGAGTTTCATTGTTTGGGTAAGCCATATCCTGGGTGATTACGACTTACCCGAGCGTAATTTTCCCAAGGGGGAGGTCGGGAGGAGGGACCAGCGGCTAATAGTATTCACCGTTGTAGTCAGTCATTGAACCCATGCCGCTGAGGATGATCCCGACCGGATCTTCGTCGTCCCTGATGGCAATCAGCACATCGAGAAGGATGTTGATTACTGCCTCTACGTGGCGGAACTTCTCCGCTCGCCACTGCCGTTGTGGTGGCGGCGAGGGTGGTGATGACGGTGGCGGTGCGGGTTGCGTCTCCGTTTGGTAGTCGTACGGGTAAGCTGTCGGGGAGATTACTACCTGGTCCGGTGCAGTCTCCAATGGGTAGTCTCCCTCCCCGAGGCTATAGGTTGAGCTGGTCGATGCTGGGGATTCTGCCCTAATGCTGGGGGAGTCAGTGATTCCTATATCGGGGTCACTGGGGCCCCTTCTGCATGGTTTCCCCCTCCTTGAGCGCTTTCTGCGCGTCTCGGGGGGGAGATTGGTTTCCTCGTGGGTGGGGGGAGCGTCCGGTGTCGCTGTCAGCGGCACGGACTGCATCTCCTCATCAGGTGTGGGGTCAGGTATTTGGCACTTACCTGTGGTCATGGTGATGGCATACCAGCCCTCCTATTCCGTGCCTCTCGGTGGAATACAGGGTCAGGGACACTGTCCGACTTTCAGCGTCAGATTTTGGACCAAAGCACACACCCTTCCCGTAGGGGCGCGCATTTGGGGCGTGTCCGAGAATTGATTTTAATTGCCGAAAGTGCCACGACCAGTGCGGCAGCTTTTCGACAATCACAAGGGGGTTGCGTGGTTTGCGTACCTGGAGATCCTGGGGGCTGTTCCGGTTGCGGCAGGCGCGGAACGGTTTTAGTAACCGGGCGCTGGGTCCACGATTGTGGGCTGAGTGGAGCTCTTGCCACCTCTGCAAAAGTCTGCGGGGGATGACCTGACTGCCGGTCGCGGTCAGCCATGTTGGCGGGTTCTGTCGGCGGAAATCCCCGAGTATATCCACCGACAGATATCCACCCCAACAGGCCGAGCCGCGTCACCTGGGTCGAGGCGAGTGTCCGTAGTTTTCGGCTACTTCTTCTTCGTATGGAATGTGGGTAGGTTCCTCGGCAGGTGAATCGGGTGACACACTGCGGGATACCTCCCGTACAGGCATATGCGCACTTGGCGCGATGGAGCGCCGGTCCCTTGGAACGGGCGAGTAAAATTCGAGCGCGGCGAGACGCAGCGGGGGGGTTCGGGTAGCGGCACGAGGGGCGTGGGGCGCGACGAGGCAGGATCCGCCTGCAAGTGGCGACGCATGGCGGTCGGAATGTGTACTTCCCCGCTGGGCGCAGCAGGGGAAGGGACCGATGGCGTGATCAGTGGGGCGGCGGGGGCTAAGCGCGAGGGCGTCCGCGATGCGGGGAGCAGCGTTTCGACAACTGGAGAGCAGTCAGCTGTAGCGGGCTACGTGGCGACTCCACTGACGGTGGGTGACGGCACGCGGGCTCTTATAGAGTGGGGGTCCACATACGGCAGCGGCGGTAATGTGAGTACGGGTCGGAACGTGGATTGCCGGATGGCCATGGCGTGCTTTCATTCCTGCTGGGCTGTTACGGGGGCAGATGGCACTGTGATAGCGTCCCGAGGCTTGGGCACAGCCTGAGCGCGCGTTATACGCGGATCGCGTGTATAGGACGGCGTGGGAGTGGCACTTCCCGACTGTGTGGCCCCTTCCGCGGGAGACGAACGTCTTGTCCGGTGGATATCCGGCACGGATAGGGTTCTGTCCATCCCACGGTCCACATGTGGGGGTCATCCCAGAGGGCTAGGAGGGGACAGTACTCACGTGACAATGTTTGGTGGGCACTGAGGCAGTGTTTCCACGTCGATTGCTGTTACCAGCAACCAGACGCGAGCGTGGTGACTTACCGTAAAAGTCCACCTACGCCGATCACTGTTGCCAGCGATCAAGCGCAAGTGTGGTAACTTTTCCGAGGTGTCCGAGCGCAGTATAGAGCAGAGGGTCGCCCCCAATTGCGACCGTCTGCGAGTAACTATGGCGTTCCTTCTGATCTGTCGGAAGGTGGCTTGCCCCTTTTATATTATTTTATTTTTATATGGCGGCTGTTCTTGGGTTTCACTCGGCGAGCAAATTGGGGGATCCTTTACAATCCTCCCCGAGAAGTAGGTACCTGGGGGGCAGCCCTTTTACAGTCCTACCTCAGTCAATAGTCAGTACCTTCCCTCCGCTACAGGCGGTGACTGGATTACAGTTAACCCCTCCAAGATATGCCTAAAAGCGTGGCACCAATGGGCGGCTCTAGTGTGATTTTACGCGGACATGGAGACACGTCGCTGCCTAAGATGACCGCTCCAGTGGTTTTAGCCACTAGGAGTCCGTCATGCCCCTTCGCCCATCCCCGGGGCGGAGGAAGTTTATGATGAACTTCCACTGTGGACCATAAAAACGGTAGTGAGACTTGGCATACCTCGAAGGGTTATGTTTACTAAACTCAGTATCACAGAAATTAAGGCGTTATCCGATCAGAGATCAGAATCGGATATAAAATGAGCACATTCGCCGCAGCATCAGGTACATGGCATAGCATTGGCTCTCATGTCGGGTGGTGATTCGGTCGATGGGCTCTAGTGAAATAGTAAACATTCGACCGGAGAACGGACCTTAGCATTTGTAGGCTAAGATAACGATAAGAAGAAGAACACTTGATCTTATACCAAGCTACATAGTTCAACATACAATAAAAACGATTAAGTCAAGGCTACAGCCAATTGTCAAGGCGTTAAGTCCGCCTCTGTAGGTACATATTTGTGCACTATAAATAAATAAAATCTCACTTGCCGCTTTATTCTTTTGTTTAATTATAATTAGCCTACTATAAATATACGTTTAGGTAAGTGGAGCTAACTCTCACTAATAAAGCTTAGTGGCTGGTTCGCGGTAAAAGCCCTTTGTTCTTAAAAACACGCAATACCTTGCATATGGATTTCCCAACATACACGAATAAATTATGCCACCTTCGCCTTACTCACGCCTCATAATCTGCCATTCGTAGACCTACAATGTTTGTTTAAACACATGAAATCGCACCACGCTTAAAAATATATAGTTAAAAAAAGTAAATATGTAAATTATCTGGATCAAATGATACCTAAATATAAAATAGTTAAGTTAAAATAATGACAAAATATGGCAATAATCTTTACCTACTTTTTTTACATGCACGTTCTTCCATTACCAAAACAACTATCTGTTTCTGTGTATCTGTTCTAAAAAATATTTGTTTCGTGCGAGGTCGAACCCGCGACACGTGGCGCAGAAAGTGCCGAACCTACGGAACAAATATTTGTATTATCTACAGATAGCTGTATGTTTGTGCATGTTAGATTTATGTCTATAAACTTTACTCACGACACAGGAGACATTCTAGAGTATTTAGTTAGTCAAAAAGTTGAGATTTTTTTTTTGACAACGTATAGTTACTTTTAATTTTCTGTTTTTTAATATGGAGAACAACACGTCAAGCAGTTGCGTCCGGTCCTGATTGAATATACAAATATCTGACAATAATTACGGAAAATCAGAGGGTCGAAATGTCCAACAACCGGTCTAGCCAAAAATATGAAGTATACCATCATTTCAGCCGAAGGACGTCCCCTTCTGGACAGACGTCATTTATCTCGGAAATAATAAATAAAGGTTACAGTTTTAGTAATTTTTGAGCACGCAACAACGCAATCAAAACGCTACGTAACTGTTGTAAGTACTATACTACTGCGAGCGATGACATCATCCGTGAACTGTAGCAAAACAGCCGTTTAGTTTTTACTTACATCGCAGTTTATGTGAAAATACATTCTTTATTGTATTTGTATTCAGAATAGGCGTGAGGATAGATAAAAACAATTATTTTATACTGAAATCAGTCAAATAAACTGGAAAAAGACAAAAAAAACCACGGAAAGACCGGCCCATCATTCTAACGCCAAGGGTTCCAGAATAATGTGCAGAGCATGGTATCAATATGTATATAATTATGTATGTAGTGTTTTTTAATATTCATTATTTACATATTTAGTATAGTATTATTTATGTTTAAGGATATGCATTTGTGTGCACCAAAGCAGCCCATATCTTGCCCAGTATTTTTTTCCATCCTAAGGTTGCCTGGAAGAAATCACCGTGTGGGATAAGGCCGCCCATTGTTCTCTATATTCCAAGTGTTACTTTTTAATGACTGGTGTACAATAAAGAATATAATAAACAAATAAATATCCGTTTTTGATACAATTAAATAATTGTATCGAAAATATACCCACTAGTTTAGACTTTTACCTTACAAAGAGTGATTTAAATAAATGATAACAAAATCTCAAATTTAATAAAAGACAGGGCATATTCTTAACCTTCGACAGTCTAAAACCTACCAAAGGAAAAAACATTTCGTGAATGGCAAGCTTTAAGTAGGTTGCCCGACGAGCGGGCGCTGTAAACTATTGTTTTCATGACTCTAGGTCACAGATTTAAAAATAGTATCTCAATATTTGAATAATAAACTGACGCTTGAACTTAATTATGCATAACACTAAACCATAGAACCCTTTTCTATCACCCATTAGAAGTATATCATGTACTCCTCTGTGGAGGAGGTACATGGCGGAGCTTCGCCTCAGGGAAGAGCGGAGGGGTATGCTGGACTTCGACTAAAACCACCGGAGTGGTCATCTTCGGCACCGAAGGGGAACCAGGAATATAAGAACTCGCAAACAATCACACTGGAGCCGCCTATTGGTACTACACCTTTAGGCACATCTCGGAGGGGATGACTGTAAAGCGCTCACCCTCTTTAGCAGAAGGGACAGTAGCTAACTATAGACTGGCAGGGCTTTCAAGGCATTGAGCTATGGCTCTGCTGAGAAGTGCTTACTAAGCTCCTCCAACCTTGTGTTGCGTATCATTGGAACGCTCAGGATATGTGAACTGTTTGCATATCGCTGTTGTTGTTGTATGTTACCTATTCTTACTGTTAGTATCTATTAAAATTATGCTCTTAGAGTATTTGTGGACAATAGAATCTTTATCCCACTTCTGATATTAGCGTTTTCTAAAACAAATTCTTAAAGAGAAATATATTATAGAGTCCTGAAGCAGGTTTTTACTGTATCAGCGGATGCTGATTCAGATTTTTTTAGATCAATATCAGCGGATGCTGATCCTGATAGTAATAAATTACTTAAATAAAACATATCCTACTATAAAGTTATTAGCAAGTGTGATATATTATTTTGATAAAAGTTAAGTTATACTTAATAAACGTATTATATTTTATAACATATATATACATAGTATATGTAACATTTTTGTAATTTTTTTTTCAGTAATCGTCTTTAATAATTAACAACATTTCAAGTTTCTATCAATAACTAGCTAATGCCCGGCATGCGTTTTTTAAGGGATTTAGTAGCAGCTTGATTTCGATCTCACAAATTAAAAATCAGGGGTTCTTCTAGATGCTTAAACTTTAAATGATATTCTAATGCGGTATTTGTACGTCTTTTACGAGAATAATCTTTTTACATCGGTATCCTTGTCCAATAACGTAATAGATTTCCGTATTGCACTATTCATTGGAGGAGGCATTATGAATTAGAATATGGTTTAGGGATTACTTATTCTTTATTATTACACTATCACACAATAAGTCACTAGCGTCCAACCATAACCAAACCAATTTAAGTTGACGAAACAATCGAATGAGAGAAAGTGACAGAGTTTTTGTATAACTGTCTATGATTGGTTAAAACTCCACGTAACTTGTGCTAGGTCGCGCCTTCAAGTGGGGGACCTCTGGGTTCGCGGGTGCGTAGATTGGGGAATCTGCGTGCCCACACTGAGCGACCCATGAGAAGACGGTAGCACGCATGTGGTCACGCCGTGGGACGCTTTGGGGGATCCTGTACAATCCCCCCGGAGGGGTGACCGCTTTACAGTCACCCTCTCCGAGATGTGCCGAGGACTTGGAGCCTCCCTTAGGTGCCGAAGATGACCGCTCTAGTGGTTTTAGCCGGTAGGAGTCCGGCATACCCTTTCGCCCTTCCCCGGGGTGAAGGAAGTTCATGAAAAATTTCCACTGGGCACCAATAAAAAAAAGGTCCCGCCTTCAAAGAATACGTTACGACTTGAATATCAGCATTAAAAATCAGCATCGATTGTTGCTGATGGTGATGCTGACATTAAAAACAATGCAGATAATCCGCGGATGCTGATGCTGATATTCGCAACAACCCTGTTACAGACCAATCTAATCAATTATTATCATTTTAATAATATTTAAAAGATAACCGCATTGTTTACTTCCAAAATCATATTAACAAGATATCAACAATTTATCTTTAACTAGCTTTTGTCCGCGGATTCGCACGCGTGGAATTTAGAAATGTATATCATGCTATTGAAAACATGCAATAATGACCTGGAGCTTATATTAGGAACTTGTAATAGGTGTAGAAGGATCATGATATATTTCCGAATGACACGACCCATAGGCCTCCCGCATATTGCATCCAGCCTAGCCAGCCGAGTGCCAAACCATGCGCTTTGTGTTTTGTTTGGAAACGCTTCCCATATGGCACTGGGTGTCGTCATCAATAACTTTCATAACATGTAGCTTGCCCTTTTCTGCCCGGTATTAACAGTCCAGTCACTCATTATAGTCACACCGCTCATTTTGTCACATAAATTAGGGTTTAAGTCGAGTGTTGTAAAATACTTTTACAATATCAAGATACATTTCGCAAGTACGTTTTTAATCGTGTGGCTACCTTTCAAAGCCGAGTTACTCTCGCTGTTTTAACTGTTCCACTCGTCATCTATCTTCTAGGTATGGGCTACTAGTGACTAAATACTCCTCAACCTAACTGAAGCTCTTGCTTCAGCCACTGCTACATTTTCACCATGTGTAACAAACCAGAATTTGATTATACTGAAACAAAAACGTGGGTATAAAAAAATAAAAATACTAATTCAATTAACCTTACGTATACATATAATGAATAGTTCCCGTTTTATTCTGTAAAAGGTGAATCGGAAGATTGACTTACCTCTTTTTTGTGCTTAATTGTGAATTATGATTTTTTTCTTTCGTTTTCTCCGCTTCTTATTATTTATCTACCGCTTCCGGTTGTGATTGTGGTGGGTCCACCTTGTAAATTTAAAAAAAATCGTTTTACCACACTGCCACTAAAGTTGTAACTTTTTCTTCTTCATTTATCTATTTATTTAACTATTATGTTTCTAAGAGGGAGACGCTTACTGTGAGCGCCACGTCGCGCCGCCGTTTGTTGCGTATTGCCATCACTGAATGGTAAGAGGCACATTGAATATTAATCTCAAAGTTGAGAGGTCTCATCTGATGAGGTCTACGCTCCGGCCCTCTAGTGCTCATATTCAAAACCCCGAGAGCTTTCAACTCGAACTAAAAAACCGCTTCGAGTGCCTAGAACATTGCGTATCTGTGGACGATTTAAATGGTAGGTTTGTAGAAACTGTCCAAACGGTTGGGTCTAAATTCTTTAAAACCCACCGTAAAGGTAGACCAAAAAAGTTCTCCGATCACACTCTCGACCTCATGGCAGAAATACGCGCCATGACGCTGCAGTCCTCCGGTGATGCTGAAGCATACCGACTGCTCAATAGACGGATATGGAAGTCCTTGCGTCACGATATCCGCACCTGTAACACTAACGGTGTTAAAGAGGCGATTGAGTGGAATCAAGGCTCCAAAGTGTTCACAAGAGACAAGTCTATTGTCACATTCCGCCTGACGCAGGTATTCACCGGACACGGTTGTTTCGGTGCGTACTTGCACAGGATAGGACGCGAGGTCACGGCACAGTGCCACCACTGTGGAGACGATCAGGATACCGCACAGCACACACTCGGAGAGTGCCCTGCGTGGACTGCCGAGCGGCGGATCCTGGTCGATCGGATCGGGCAAGATCTCTCTTTGCCAGCAGTAGTGTCGGCTATGCTGGCAAAGCAGGAATTGTAAATTGGAGTGCTGTGGTCTCCTTCTGTGAGAGCGTAATGCTCCAGAAGGAGGTCGTAGAGCGGGATCGGGAGAGGGCCGATCCCGCTCGGAGGAGGAGGGCACGGGGCCGGGGTAACAACCGCCGCGGTGCCCGTGTCCAACACGCCTGAGCCCCCTGTCGTCTTTGTATAGTGGGGGGGCCTTGGGGGTCGCGAGCGCGCTTATTGGGAAATATGCGTGCTCATACCGAGCGACCCCCGGGAAGACAGCGGTGCGCATGTGGTCACGTACCGCTGTGTGCGCAGCACAGCGCATTGTGAGGCCTCGGGGGAATCTTTTACAATCCCCTCGAGAGATGCCTGGGGGGTGGCCTCTTTACAGTCGCCTTCCCTCCACTAGAGGGGATGACCACTTTACAGTCATCCCCTCCGAGATGTGCCGAAAGGCGTGGCACCAACGGGTGGCTCTAGATGGAGATCTTTCGAGGTTCCTGGAGCCTCCCTTCGGTGCCGACGATGATCACTCCGGTGGTTTTAGCCGGAGTCCGGCATGCCCCTTCGCCCTTTCCCGGGGCGAAGGAAGTACATGAGGTATTTCCACCGGATCAATAAAAAAAAAAAAAAAAAAAGATCAGGAAACCTCCACGTGCGCTCGGTGGCTGCTGGTCCCTCTTGATACGTCCGGGGGGAAGAGCAGTTGTCGGGCCGGTGCACCCTGGGCACCGGGCAATAACTTCTCCACTTTTTGGAGGAACTTATTGTCCGGTGGCTAATATTCTGACAAGGACGGGCCCAATTTTTGGGCTGTAGGTAGGCCGTAGGGTGTTCCTCCGTTTTCGAAGGAGCATGGGCGGGCTAGCGGCGGGCTCGGTGTGCACTCACCCTGCTCTGAGCAGGTAGTGGGAGGACTCCCCTTCCCTGCCACCGTCGATATCGTAACCTCGGTTGGAGTGTCGTGGTCACGTCTCGCGGCTCCGAACGGGACCGAGGATCATGGCTTAACCACGCGGATCGAGAGGAAGAAGGCCTCTATAAAAATTCCCCGAACCCAAGCTAGCGTGCGGCGAGGGGTGCATGGCTGATGGGAAGTTCAGTCGTGGGCACTGCCCGGGTCGACCACTTATTTCCCCCATACTCGTGGGATCAGAAATGGTAAAAAAGACAACAAAAATTAAGAAAGTGGAAGGAGAGAAGAATGGTTCGCAGTCGGAATCTGACAGCACCCAGATGGACGTGGGGTCGGATGTCGGCTCCGTGTCCAGTTCGGGTGCCAGGACGCGTAGTGCACGTGGCTTGCGCGCCAATACGCGTGCGCAGCGTGCGGTCGCGTCGTTGTCGCGTCCGGGCACGCCACTGCCGTCGGGTGGGGTAAGCGACTCCGAGGATTTCTTGGACCCTCGGAGTTCGCAAGCATCGCTCAATACGGTGTTGGGTGGTGAAGGTCGCAAGCGCACCCTCCCGAAGGCGTCTGTAGGGTCATCCCCTGACGCGAAGAGAACGGCCCGAAAAGAGTCGGGCGTTGAGAGGCTGGAGAGGGAGAATGCGGAGCTGCGCTCCCAGCTTGCCAGCCTCTTGGTGCAGATGGAGAAACTGACGATGGAGGTGGGTCTCCTTCGTCGTCAGAGGGACGCAACTACAGGCCCCAGTAGAGCTGTCGCTCCGGCGTTCTTGCCGTCAGATGCAGAGGCTGAGTTTCGGCGATCCATTGTCCTCGAAGTCGGGAGGATGATGGACGCCAAGCTGGCGGCATTGGCGGAGCGGCTTCCACCGGAGCAGCGCCTGCGCCCGCCACTAGCAGCGGATGCGAGACGGCTGCAGTCTACGACCACATATGCAGCCGCTGCCAAAGCGACGCAGAACGCGGCAACGGCTGCAGCCTCCGCCAAGGCGCAAACTCTCGCGACAGTGGCTCAGCCCCAATCTAAGGGGAAGAGCGGAAGTCGCGGTGCTGTGAAGGGGACCGGGAAGGCTGACCGGCAGGCGACAACGGCCAGGGTTGCAGTGTCCACCGCATCCACGGCGGCCCAGCCGGCATCAACAGAGCCAGAGTCCTTGCAGTCTGCAATGGAGACCACTGAGGGGTGGTCCATTGCAGGCAAAAAGAAGCGGCAGCCCCGGTCTCCTAAGACGCAAGAGCCCACCGCTACGCAGCCTGCGCAGTCCTCTCTGCAGGACGAGGGGAGGCGACGTAAACGGGGTGAAAAAAAAAGAAGGAAGGGGAAGGTCAACCTCCCCAAGGTTCCCGTATCGGCCGCTATAACGGTCACGGTGACCGAAGGCTCAGCCAACACAACGTTGGGTGAAGTCATGGCCACCCAACCATGAGCTTTATAGCTCGCCGACCATGGCATAGGTCCGGACACCGTGACCATTAAGAGGTCAGTCAGCGGCGGAATGATGCTTTCCGTCGCTGGCGAGGATGGTGGTGCCAAAGCTGACAGCCTGGCGCGCCGAATGCGGGAGGTGCTCACCCCCATCTATGACGTGCGTATTGCGAGTCCGATCAAGATGGCGGAGTTGAGGGTAATGGACCTGGATGACGCCGTCACAAAAGCAGAGATCGAAGAGGCCATCAAAGCTGCGACGGCGTGTTCGCCCGAGGATATAAGGGTGGGCGATATTCGCCGCTCACCGATGTCCTTGGGCACAGTCTGGGTCCGGATCCCACTGGAGGCAGCCAAGAAGCTGGCGTCTACCTGCCGCATTTGCGTCGGTTGGACGTCACCTAGGGTCGAGGTGTTGGCGGCACGGCCATTACAGTGCTTCCGATGCCTCGAAATCGGTGCACCATAAACGGGGGGGTTGACCGTAGCGATCGGTGCTTCGGATGTGGCGGCCAGGGCCACAAAATTCGTGAATGCCAGGTGCAGACAAAAAACCGCCCTCTGTGTGCGGACTTCGGCCTTCCAGCCGAGCACAGATTGGGCTGCAAATCTTGTGCAGCCCAGAAGAGCAGGAGGAGAAAACCAGCTCCCCCTGCCTCGGCCGAGGGGCTGACGACGTCTGCGCCGGCTGCACCGGTCGCACGCTCCGGCTCAGCGGAGGCCATGGAGGCCAACTAAGGGTCCTCCAGGGCAACCTAAACCACTGCCGCAACGCGCAGAATCTGTTGCTGCAGACTGTTGCGGAGTGGTCGGTTGCCTTGGCGGTTGTGGCGGAGCCCTACGGCGTCCAGGAACACCCTCGCTGGTTCGGGGGCGCCGGGGACTCCGTCGCTATCTATTGGTCTGGAGCCGAAGGTGGGCCGCCCTGCTCTGTTGGACAGGGGGCAGGGCTTTGTCGTAGTAGAGTGGGGACCTCTGGCAGTAGTGGGCTGCTATGTCTCCCCCAACGTGTCTCTCGCCGACTTCGAGGGATACCTGGACGGTGTGGCGCGCAGCATTCGCTGCAAGTGCTCGCCCCGTCCAGTGCTCGTCCTAGGGGACTTCAACGCTCACTCTGGAGCTTGGGGCAACCGTTGGGACGGACCGAGGGGGAGAATAATGCAAGACTGGGCGGCGTCACTTAGCTCCGTTAGCACCTGCGTTCGGTGGCAGGGGGAGTCGGTCGTGGACCTGACATAGGCAGCTCCTTCTGTGGCCCGCACGGTGACGGGTTGGCGAGTAGCGGAGGAGGTGGTCACACTTTCGGACCACCGCCACATTATGTTCGACGTGGCCCTCCGCACGCCTTGCCCGAGCCGTTCTAGTCCCAGCCCGCGGTCGCGGCGTTGGGCCCTCACACAGCTGGATCGTGAGTTGCTCATCGCAGCTGCCAATGTCGCGGCCTGGCCAGAGGTCGATCAAGGGATCTTGCCCAATCCGGAGGAGGAAGCGTCCTGGTTCCGGGAGACGATGACGTCAATATGCGACGCATCCATGCCCCGGGCCAGGCGCTCCCGGCGTACGGCAGTGTACTGGTGGTCGGATGAGATCGCGCAGTTGCGTGCGGTCTGCCTGGCATCCCGCCGCCGGTACCAACGAAGCCGACGCCGACACAGTGCTACAGTCGGAGAGACTGACGAGGCCTATAGGGCCTACCGGGCGGCCACGCTGGCGTTTCAGACCGCCATCAGCGAGGCGAAGGCTCGGTCCTGGAACGAGCTCCTGGAGGGACTGGATAGGGATCTGTGGGGGAGACCCTACCGTATGGTAGTGGGCAAGTTGCGCCCATATGTCCCCCCGGTGACCGAAACCATGGCCCCGGATTTGCTGGAGAATGTACTTTCAACGCTCTTTCCGGCAGTCCGGGACCATCCTGGTCCCTCTCCACCCCCGACTGCCTCGGACTTGGCCGAGGAGTTGGGGGTTTCGGAAGGGGAGCTGGGCCAAGCCATTGGCCGCCTGAAGAGTAGCAACACCTCACCGGATCCGGACGGCATTCCAGGACGTGCGTGGGTGTATGCACTGCAGTCTCTTGGGGACCGCTTGAGGCGGATGTTCACCAGTTGCCTCCGTAGTAGCGTGTTCCCGTCCGGCTGGAAGGAAGCTGGATTTGTTCTCTTGAAGAAGGAAGGAAGGGCTGCAGAGTCTTCCTCTGCATACCGTCCCATTTGCCTGCTCGACGAGGCTTCGAAGCTATTCGAAAGAATAATTACCCGAAGACTCGTTGAGCACCTGTCGCGAGTTGGCCCCGACTTGGCTGAAAGTCAATATGGCTTCCAGCAGCGTCGGTCCACCATAGACGCGATTCTTCGCGTCCGCTCGCTGTCGGAACAGGCAGTGTCCCGGCGGGGTGGGGTGGCGTTGGCGGTCAGTCTAGACATCGTCAACGCCTTCAACTTCATCCCGTGGGGCGCTATTAGGGCGGCACTAGTCTATCATCGGTGTCCGCCCTACCTGCAGGGTATCATAGGGGCCTATCTGCGCGATAGGCACATTCGCTACGTGGGCAGGGACGGTAGCGTAAAGCGGAGGGAGATTACGTGCGGGGTTCCACAGGAGTCAGTTCTCGGCCCCCTCTTATGGAACCTCGCCTATGACGCGGTCCTGCGTGTCGTTCTTCCTGCTGGCGTCAGTTTAGTCTATTACGCTGACGACACTCTGGTGTTGGCCAGCGGGGAGTCCTTCGAGGGAACCATCCGGCTTGCGGAGCAAGCGGTGGCAATTGTCGTGGCCAAAATCCACGCCCTAGGTCTGCGGATAGCGCCTCAAACTGCCGAGGAGCAGAGAACCACCCAGTTCGTGGATACGCGTTGGTGACGCGCGAATCGGGGTGGGCCGGTACATGAAATACCTGGGGCTCACCCTGGACAGTCGCTGGAGCTTCGAAGAGCACTTCCAGCGCCTCGTCCCCCGAGTTGAGAGGGTAGTTGGTGCACTACACCGGCTGCTGCCCAATCTCGAGGGACCATGTGAGGAAGTTCGCCGCCTCTACGGGGGGGTCGTGCGGTCCGTGGTCCTATACGGGGCGCCTGTATGGTCAGCTCGACTATCAGGCACCCAGCGCTGCAGAACCAAAATTCACGGTCTGCAGCGTAGAGTGGCTATCCGGATCGCACGAGGATACCGAACAGTGTCCTACGAGGCGTCAACTCTCCTGGCGCGTTTTCCGCCTTTTGACATCCTGGCGGAGATGGATGCGTGGGTCTACGATCAGACACGCTCTCGCCGCCAGAGCGGCGAAAGCGCGCCTCCAGGGGCGTTGAACAGGCTGCGGCGGCTAGCTCGGCGGCGCGCACTTGTAAAGTCGCGTCATCGCCTGCGGATGCAGTTTGCAACTAAGCGCGTCGTCGAGGCCGTCTTGCCGCTCTTTGGAGCCTGGCTCAGAAGGAGCGAGCGCGTCACCTACCGCCTGTCGCAGGTGCTCACCGGGCACGGTTGTTTCGGCACGCACCTGCACAGGATAGGACGCGAGGCCACGGCTCAATGCCACCATTGTGATAGCGACCAGGACACCGCACAGCACACGCTCGAGGCGTGCCCTGCGTGGGCCGCCGAGCGGCGGATCCTGGTCGATCGGATCGGGCAAGATCTCTCTCTGCCAGCAGTAGTGTCGGCTATATTGGCAGAGCATGAAAACTGGAATGCAGTGGTCTCCTTCTGTGAGAGCGTCATGCTCCAGAAGGAGACCGCAGAGCAGGATCGGGAGAGGGCCGATCCCACTCGAAGAAGGAGGAGACGGCGCCGGGGTAACAACCGCCCTGGCGCCTAATTCCCATACGCCTGAAAACCCCTGCCGTAGCTACAAGGCGGGGGACCTCTGGGTTCGCGGGTGCGTAGATTGGGGAATCTGCGTGCTCACACCAAGCGACCCAAGAGAAGATGGTAGCACGCATGTGGTCACGCGCTGCCGTGGGACGCGCTGCCGTGGGACGCTTTGGGGGATCCTTTACAATCCCCCCGGGAGGGTGACCGCCTTACAGTCACCCTCTCCGAGACGTGCCTATAGGCGTGGCTCCAGTGTGATCATACGAGGACCTGGAGCCTCCCTTAGGTGCCGAAGATGACCGCCCCAGTGGTTTTAGCCGGTAGGAGTCCGGCATACCCCTTCGCCCTTCCCCGGGGCGAAGGAAGTTCATGAAGAATTTCCACTGGGCACCAATAAAAAAAAAAAAGGTCCAACTTCCAGAAAGAGATCAATCGTCGAATCCGACTCGGCTGGGCAGCGTTTGGGAAACTTCGCAACATCATCATATCAACCACAGGATGTCCACTGCTGAACAAAGGCCTCCCCCTTAGATTTCCACAATGAGCGGTCACATGCTGCTCTCATCCAACGACTCCCAGCGACCTTCACCAGGTCGTCTGTTCACCTCGTTGGAGGTCGTCCCACGCTGCGTTTTCCGGTGCGCGGTCTCCATTCGAGAACCTTTGTGCCCCAACGGCCATCAGTTCTACGAGCAATGTGCCCTGCCCATTGCCACTTCAGTTTACTAATCCTTTCAGCTATGTCGACAACTTTAGTTCTTCTACGGATCTCCTCATTTCTGATTCGATCACGTAGAGAAATACCAAGCATAGCTCTCTCCATAGCTCGCTCAGTGACCTTGAGCATTCTTATGAGGCCCATTGTAAGTGATCACGTCTCTGTTCCATGTGTCATCACTGGTAACATATATCCTCGGTATAGTGTCGGGTTAGTTTGACTCGCGGATCTTTGTCAAAGCCAATGGTAGATATAGTTACCGAGGTGTATAGCTGCCGGTAGAACTTCTCAATCTCTCTCAAAACCTCTGGCTTAGTCGACGCTACACTGCCTTCCTGGGTCTCTTGCGAACACTTTGGAGCATTTATTCCGCTCAATCGCCTCTTTAACACCGTTGGTGTTAAAGGTACGGATATGGTGACGCAAGGACTTCCATATCCGTCTATTGAGCAGTCGGTATGCTTCAGCATCACTGGCTGCAGTCGTCATGGCGCGTCTTTCTGCCATGAGGTCGAGAGTGTGATCGGAGAACTCTTTTGGTCTACCTTTACGGTGGGTTTTAAAGAATTTAGACCCAACCGTTTGGACAGTTTCTACAAACCTACCATTTAAATCGTCCACAGATACGCAATGTTCTAGGCACTCGAAGCGGTTTCGGAGACCACCTTGAGATAGATGTCCGCCTTCCCGGTAGTAGAATAAGTTGCCAGATTTCAGGGTTATCGTGTTCTCGGCCTCTCTTCGGACTTCTGATAGACCCATGATATCTCAGTGCAACTTATCTATTACTTCTTCCAGCTCAATCTTTTCGTCTGCCCTCAGTGTGTGCGTGTGTTATACGTTACCAGGGCCAGTTATCGTTTGGGGAGGTAGCCGGATCCCGTTCGGTGATTCTTAGCATCCCCTGCCCCGCCATTACGGTGGCCGCTAGTAGTAAGAGTCCCTTAGTCGACTTTTACGACCCCCACGGGAGGAGATGGAGCGGTGCTATATTCTTAATCCCGACACCACATGGAATAATTATAAATTTTTAGTCTAAGTAAAATAATAACTAAATGGGATACGAATGGAAAGATAGATATTAATTAGAAGAATATAAAGATAGATGTAAAGTTAGTTTCGTATAAGTTTATTATTGTAATATAACGCGATAATTTTACTTGAAACTTATTTACGTTAAATTAATTTTTGTCATGAATAGATTTTTTGTTACAGACTAACTAGTTACCTATATTTTATCAATATACGTATGAAGTAGAATCAATTTATCTAGGTTGATTAAATAGCAACTTAAGCAATGTTTAATTAGTTAACTAATCTTGTGTCTGTCATATACATTTGTAATAATGGGAAAGAACAGTAGTAAGGAACAAGTTAGTGAACATGTTATTATTACCCAAAATAGAGGAAATATATCTCAATGGGAAGAAAAAATGGATAAATTCGCGATATTTATATTTGTGTTTAACAGCTGATAGTTGTTCCCTTTAATTATCATGTCATGCATTGCTTTCCACAGCGCTGGTTCATGCCATGGACGTCGATAGTAAGCCACATCAAGCCCTGAGTCTTGTTGGATAATGGTAGCACGGCGAACTTAATAACCCAGGACTTGTCTGGTAAGCTTAATGTGCCAACTCGTACTGTAAGTTCTAGAGTGACCGGAATAAACAATCAAACATTCAAACCAACTCAATCTTGTAAAAATCAAATTCAGTCTATAAATAGTGGATTCGAGTTGGATATTTATTATTTAATCTTGCCAACAATTACTTCCTCCATTCCACACTCATACATAAACAAACACGACGTACCATTACCGTCTGGAATATGTTTAGCGGACCCAACATTTTATGTCCCTTCATCCATTGACAAACTTGTTAGGGCTGAAGTATTTTGGAGTGCAATTGGTACCAACCCTATTCAATTAGGCAAACACAATCCAGTATCAGTATCTACGAAACTAGGTTTGGTTGGCTCATTTCGGGTGCATTATACAAGCCTAGTATTCCTGAAGTATCTTGTATGACAATACAAGATGAAGCAGATACAGGCCTAACTCGTTTTTTGGGAGTTAGACAGTATATCATCTAAACATAAATATACTCCCGAAGAAAACTAGTGTGAACAAATATTTGTAAAAACCACAAAGCGAGACAAAGATGGGCGCTTTGTAGTTACTATACCACTTAAAGAATCTCCAGAATAGTTAGGTAATTCTTATGACGTAGCCAAAAGACGCTTTCTGTCACTAGAACGAAGGTTCGGTAGAGATCCACCATGTAAACGGCGTTACGTTCTGTTTAGGGAAGAATATAAGACACTGGGACATATGAGTGAATTTGTTAGCCCTCGAGTATTTCCATCACATTATTATATGCCTCATCACGGTGTTATCCGGGAGTCAAGTACGACAACCAAACTCAGGGTCGTGCTTGACGCCTCGGCTATTACGTCATCCGGGAAATCATTCAATGACATCCAGTTTGTAGGACCGACAGTACAGAATGACTTGTTATCAATTTTACTACGTTTTCGGCAGCATAAATTAGTCTCTGCCAATATTGAAAAGATTTTTCATCATTTTCGTATAACTGACACACAGCGCCCCCTACAATTAATTTTGTGGAGGCCGCATTCATCACAAAATCTTAAAACAGACACATTAAACACAGTTACGTATGGTACTGCATCAGCACCATTTTTAACTACACGAGGTCTAAAACAATTAGCCTCAAAAACGTCAGACCCAGCCACACGACGAGCGATTGCTGATGATCTGTACGTTGACGATTATCTTTCAGGTGCAGACACAATTTCACTTTGTCATAATGTCATGCAGACGCTAGATTCAGCACAGCTAAACCTTCGAAAATGGCAATCTAACAATACACACAACCACAATTCAAACACACGCAGCAAACTTCAAACACAGACAAATGAAGTACGAATGAATGATAAATGTCTTTATTTATTCATCTATTTACTTTATTTACTTTCCACCCTGACCCATCCTGCCACTCTTTTCATCCCGTTGCAATTTTGTACTATTTCCATCCTTCGTACCCATCCTACATATCCTTCCTGCTTCCGCTGCGATGTCCCGAGGTCAGACATCGCGGTCCTTTTTGTTATTTTTTTATTGATGTCCATTGGAAATTCTACATGGAACTTCCTTCACCCCGGGGGAAGGGTGAAGGGGTATGCCGGACTCCTACCGGCTAAAACCACTGGAGCGGTCATCTTCGGCACCGAAGGGGGGCTCCAGGTCCTCGTAAGATCATACTAGAGCCGCCCGTTGGTGCCACGCCTTTAGACATCGCGGTGCTGCCATCTCAATACACCAATAGATGGTAGGAGATATATACCGTGTGACCTCCCGCGTGTTTGTGCCGTGCGCGGGTACCCGTAATGGGGGGTGAAGGAGTCCTGGAGGTTGAGCTGCACAGTCGTTGTCCGCTGTCAGCAACACGCCTCTTTGGTCCCAAACTCCTCTAACATGGGTGGTTGTGGCTGGGCTGGCTGCGATCAATCGGCTATGCCAGTCCTTAAGACTAGCCGGCTAGTTCTCTTGGGTGCTGGGGTCTACAGCCAGCAGTGTGAGCCAACTGCGTGGCGGAAACGTGGTGGTGAACGCTGTGTGGGCTCGCAGACAACACACTCAGGAGTACTATACTCTGCTGATAGTTTGCTGATTATATGTTTGTATAAGCATCCCCAAAGGTGCGGGCTCCAAGGAGGGTGCGGAATCAGCGGAATGAAAACAAAATAACAACCGTATGGATAATTCCAGGAAAAAAAGGCGATCAGTCTCTAGGGACAACCAGGGGAGCTTTTTTAAGGGCAACCCAAAAAACAAAGCCTCTGTTGGGAATGCCAAGGGACCTGACGCTTTGGGTACCACTGCAGCCTTTATTGGAAGCAGCCGAGGGGCCTCTGGCAGTACCAACGTACAGGCGGGTAGGGGGGGAAAAGGCTCACGCCCTGACTCGGCTTGTGGACCAGTAGAAGGCGAGGGCTCTACGCAGCCTGACCCTGATGCAGGGAAACAGCCAGTCTGGGCAAAAGCAAAGGTGACCTACAGACCTGCTGTTGGCGGGACTGGAGGCCCTGACGCTTCGGGCAACGCTGCAGCCATAACTGGCGGCAGCGTCCAAAGTAGAAGGGCAACCGACCATGTTAGCATGCAGATGGGGAGGGGGAAAACAGGCTTGTCCCTGGACTTGGTGGGTAGACTGGCGGGAGGCCAGTGCTCCACGCAGTCTGACCCTAATGTAGGGAGACCACCGGCCAGGGATGAAGCACAACAGTCCCACAGGACGCAGCCCGCATGCCAAAAAGACTGAGGACTGAGGGCAGCGGAGACTCAGTTGAGGCCAATAATGTGCCCAAAAGGACTAAAGCAGGGTCCTTCCGGGGTGCAGTGGTAAAGACTAGGATGGCCATCGTTGCGGAGGACCATCCTGTTCAGACCCTGAAGGCCGAGGATATAGAAGATATCCGGGACCTCTTATGGGATAAGATGGTGGAAACGCCAGAACCCAAACCCATCTTCGTCCTAGGAAACGGACTCACGGCAGGCGCGCTACAAGTAGTGTGTGATGGCGAAGCAGCTGTCACGTGGCTACGGACACTGCAAGGGAAGACAATCAGGGACGGGGCCTTAAGTCTACGTGTAGCAGATGCGAAAGACCTTTTTTTTTTTATTGGTGTCCAGTGGAAATTCATCATGAACTTCCTTCGCCCCGGGGAAGGGCGAAGGGGTATGCCGGACTCCTACCGGCTAATACCACTGGAGCGGTCATCTTCGGCACGTAAGGGAGGCTCCAGGTCCTCGTATGATCACACTAGAGCCGCCCACTGGTGCCACGCCTATTGGCCTACTGTAAAGCGGTCACCCCCCCAGGGGGATTGTAAAGGATCCCCCAAAGCGTCCCACGGCAGCGCGTGACCACATGCGTGCTACCGTCTTCTCTTGGGTCGCTTGGTGTGGGCACGCAGATTCCCCAATCTACGCACCCGCGAACCCAGAGGTCCCCCACCTTATAGCAACGGCAGGGGTTTTCAGGCGTATCGGAATTAGGCGCCAGGGCGGTTGTTACCTCGGCGCCGTCTCCTTCTTCTTCGAGCGGGATCGGCCCTCTCCCGGTCCCGCTCTGCAGTCTCCTTCTGGAGCATGACGCTCTCACAGAAGGAGACCACTGCAATCCAGTTTTCGTGCTCTGCCAACATAGCCGACACTACTGCTGGCAGAGAGAGATCTTGCCCGATCCGATCGACCAGGATCCGCCGCTCAGCGGCCCACGCAGGGCACGCCTCGATCGTGTGCTGTGCGGTGTCCTGGGCCCCAATTCTGCTAATTTACAAACGCTTCAATGGCGTCATAATGGCGTGTCGATAGCATGTCGTCGGAATAGTTTTACACATTTGGTATTCTGCTAGTTATATAAGACCAGTGGCTTTCCACTGACTTTTCAATTAACTGTCATTCAGTTGCAATTGAAATATTTGGTATTCTGTACTTCAATAGTTTATCAATATAATGACAATGGTTAAAGCTACGGTATTCTACTCGTTATTTGACATTTCTGACAATCGTCTCTCAATGACTTTTTGCCATTGAACTATCATTGAGTGGTCATTGAACAAACACTGATTTTGTTGCTCTGATACGACTAATATTCTACATAATATTGGAAAAATTGTGGTTGTTCCTGCACAACCCCATGTCGGAGGAATATTTTATGAATACCTATGATTGATTAAATCTGAATACCGTACAACGTTGCCTTATTGGCGAAATTGTGGAAGATATCTACAGAAGCCAAAATCTAGGAGAAAAGGAACCCGATTTCGCAAATCCATCCAAAGCTTGTCTGGCAGAGAGAGCTGTGTGCGATAAATGTGCCCATTGTGCATTGACTATTGTGACCTATTGTTTTTGTTATGTGGTGTAAAGTAAAGTGTACTTTTATAAAAATAAATATTAAACAAACCCATTTGTTTGTAAATAAATAGTAATCTTAAGTACATACAAACCTAAATAAATAGTATTCTAAGTAAGAAATCTAATGATGTTATATATTTTAGGTGATTCTAGGTGTGCATACTAGTCTGCATCAATGCTACTCATGTGTTATATTTAGGCCCACCACCCATGAGGGGCGGTATTATAACCGAAAGGAATTCTATTTAGTTAATGTGTTGGTTATGACTAGGTATATTCAGCTATTTTAATAATATTACGTTTAACAAACAACATTCTTACTAAACCTACTATATTATAACTTCACTATAGATTTGCAATGCAGACCTTATCATTTTAAGTGTAGATGCAAGCAGCCCCAGTTCATCCCATACTTCAATGGTATGGCAATGTCATCCACTCAGTTGCTATTTGACCGAGTTGTCAAATGCTGGAGAACAATTAGTGTTTGTGATAGTTAGGTTACTAGGTATGCTATAGTCGGTGAGAATATTCCTTAAAGGTATCAATATTTATCAATTAGGTTTATATACACAGATTGTGCTTACTTTATAATTCTTGATACCAAGCTAGACTAAATGACATTAATCAGTAGTATTTTTCTAACCAAAACATAAAAGTATATATACTTTCTAGACATCGCAAGATCTTAAACAGCCATATAACAAAGTCTTAAACCAACAACTTTCAGGGCGAATTTAAATGGGATGGTGGACGGCAATATATTATATAATAATGTGGATTTATGTGGAAATAGGTAATAAAAACATTTGACCTTTAACTTTGTAATTATATTTATAATCAAAATCATACACAGAGATTTACACAATAATACAGATAAGCAATCATCATATTTCATAGGAAAATACAAATGGATAACTGTTAGAATTTGAATACAAAACAAACTTTAAGATGACTGTGGGCAGTTTTGCTACAAAGCATTAATTAATCGTTGCCTATCTGTGCTGCCAGTGATTGTTTCCCTAAATGATAATACCTCAGTAGGATAATTATCAGTTATTATAAACAAGAGGTGATTGCCCAAAACCTCCACATGTGGCTATTGTGCCTGCTCCACCAAATATTTGAAAACTCCAGTTGATTCATAGTGGGGTCCCAGTATTGCTATTAATGCAATCAATGTGTGCCACCAATGACCTGGCACATGATATTTTTCATAGAATCTGTAAAAATAAACTTTAATGAATATGTGTACTATTTCAGACTTAGTAGGCATCTTGCTAGTCTTTAGGGCTGATCTTCAAAACCCTAGGTCCTTATGATCAGACAATCAGTGAGTGGAGTCAATGAGAACTGAGATATGAGACTACATAAGTTAGTAATATGATTAGTCAATATTTAGTTTTGTTGATATTTGTTAAAACAATATGCATATAAAATGAATTAAATATATTTTATAATCCAAAAAGAGAATTATACATTTGATATGAAGGATATATAGTAATATTAATGTATTCCTACAAGAAACACAATATTAAACCTTAGGTTTTGGTTATTACATATTTAATTCCAGCTACATAATTTTAAAAATGTTTATTATAATCTAAAGTTTGAAATATAAAAACCAATTAATTCTATAATATAATTAATCTATTGCTTATATTGTATATATTTTTATGTACCTACTAACTGATACACAGATGTTAAGCAACATTTAATTACGGCTATGATAAAGAACGAAGGAAGTGCATAAATGACTGTAAGTATACAAAAGATGTGTATTAAAATGTTACCCTTTTTTATTACTAGTTTCTTTCTTGTGTTGGGGGAAATTATATGTAAGAGGCTGTGGGTTGGTTCAAATCCGCTAACACAGCATCATTTTTACACAAACTAACAATTGTTTGACCATGCAGCACTAGCTAGTCCAAGCCACTAGGTTTCTGATATTCCCTGATGTTTCAAACCTTATAATTGTTGAGATCTAAAAAAGAAATATTAGTTAAATAAATGTGCAAGATTATGGTAACTAGTAATAAAGGAAATATAATAGGAAGAATTTTAGAACAAGTTTACACTGTTCACCCATTAAATAGGCATCCCAATACACAGCTTACGGTCAATTTGTTTTAATAGTAAACATTTGTGGTGTAGTATACATTAATAGTTAACTATGAGATATATTACCCACCTTCAGATGAATCGGAATACACGCTACACCTTTGAGGAGCGGTAAGCTTATCGGAAAGAACACCACATAAAAACAGAAAGTTCCTACGTGACACGGTATTGCATAGTGAATTGAATATTAAAGGGTCTACGAATATGGGATCCCATGCTTCCCTGTTATCGTTCTTCGAGCAATATGCGTACCTAACTACCTAGCTGACGCTAGCTTCGTACTCGTCTTCGTGTTTACTACGATTGCCATTTTCTCTTCTTTTACAAGATAAGGCAAATCAACAAAAATAAAATTTAGGAAATAGCTAAAGAAGTAAAGATCATAGACTAATATTATACTTGGAGATAGACTGGCAACTCAACGTCACAGAACTCTTCTTCACGATCAGCGCCTTCTGAACGCCAAGCCATAAAACTACATTATATAGATATACGTAGGTATAGACAGGTGTACCTTTTAAATAGATGTATGTATAGATATGCATGGCTACGTATGAATTGCGAATATATTTCAATTTAGTTTTTTTGAATGTCTTATACTTTCAAAAACAATATAAACATTCACGAAACAAGTTTTAGTATACAATAAACAAAACTGAAACATATACAGTAATTCGTACGGAGCTATGCATATCGATACATAAGATGTAATAAGCAAGATTACAGTTTTATTAGGAACTCAGTCTCAAGGGAATTAAATAAACAAAACAGCGAAGTATAATAATTAAGATATTTATTAATTAAACATTAATTTCCACACCAGTTTGCCTCATTCGTTTCCTACCTTTCGTTTTATTATAATGTTCTCGAGCCTGTAAGAATATGCGGTCAGTTTCATCATTAAAATTTACAAAATTCATGTAACTCTTGCCAGTTAGGACATTGCTTACTTCTTTACACCAATTCATTGTGGAAAACACAACACTTTTCTGCAGCAAATAATTATTAAGCAGTTCCTTGTGTTTTTCACATTCCATGAAATTAAAATTAAGGTGGACTGCTAGAATTAATATTATATTCTTTGTTATATTGTTTTTATGCCCATATTTATTTAAAATCTCATTTGTTATATGTTCTACATGGGCAAAAAAGTCAAACAATGCACGGGTAGGATAGCATAACCATCTTTTGCCAGAATATTCTTTTTTCGTAATGAATTTGTGAAAATCTTCATTTCTTTTACTTATTAAATTTTTACGACAATTTTTACATTTTTTAAAAACATATTGCTTGGCTTTGGTTGCTATCCACCCACTGCAATATGCTATGGCTGCGCATTTTTCTACATGTACTCGAGAACGGCTTTCTATGAGTATTTGCGTATTTATTATTTCAATATTTAAATGATCATCAATAACTTCTATAATTGTATTCCCATCCTCTGAAGCATCATTATTTTCATTTTTTAATTTTATAAATGATTTTAGCGACGACAAGCAAACGCAAACTGGGAAATACATCTAAGTATTCCTAATTAGAATTTAGTGTAATAATAAAAACGCAATGACAGGTAATTAATATGCCAATACTTTGTATGGTATTATAATAGAAATTAAAAGCATATAATTTAAATTTATAATTGACTGATCTTATATGAAAAAGATTTAATTTATCCATTTGCTGCTATGATGTATACGTATTTAAAATGTGAATGCCATTATTGTGTTATGCCAGAGGCACATACCTGCCATATAACCAAGTGTCACGCCAACAGACTTGCTAAATACTTGTGTGCAAAATTTGACTTTCATTTTCGGTATCAATGATGGTACCACATGTTGAGCTGTCAGCTTATGGGCCAACTTTACACCCTTGTATGAAGGGCTTCTTAGAAAAAGATTTTCTATGTGTGACCATTTTCCTATGCGTTGTTTGCCATCCATTACAAATTTTAAATTTTTGTTTAACAAATTATTGCGTACACCCTTAATAAGGTGAGGTGGATCATATATTGGCACAATTTTGACACTGCCGACTTCAAAAAAGCCACCATTATAGTTCTCATTTTTTCTTAGGTATTTTGCTTTGGTTTCATCCATCAATTGATTAACGGCAGCAAGGTTTGTGGCGCCCTGGTCACATACTGTTGCTATAACTTTAAGACCTGTGCCTTGGACTCTTTTTATGATTTGTATTAGCTGTAATTTCAAATCTGATGTCTTGGTTGTGCCTGAGCAAAAACTGTAGGCTATTGGCTGCTTATATTTTTTTACGATGCCTCTCACCATAAAAACAAGCGCATGATCCGAGAATATGAGTTCCCTTTTGCTGCCATTGTCGACAAAACCAGTTATGAGGTCGTGTACCTTGTCGTAACTTAGGTTCGTAGCTGTTGACATTTCATCAAATAATATACAACAATACTTATGCTTTTCTGGCATTTTGACAACTTTTTTCTGTAAATGTTGAAATATTTTTTCATTAATACCAGGTATCAAATCTACTTTTTGTAGAAGATTCTGTAGTGTTCTTCGACTTGGCAAAACACAAAGCTGGCTTAATAAGCGATATGCCTTGGGTGAAGGTTTATAAAGTGTCAGCGCTAGAACTTTCTCATCGAGAGTAAAACGCCTTCCTCTAGGATTTTTCCCACTTCCTTTTGTTTGCATCAAGAACAATATTTTGGCTGCCGATGAAAGCTTCTGGGTCACCATTTTGAAAGCATTTGTATTTGATAGTTTGTTTGCTAGCAAATATCTATTACGGTAGGTCTGTTTGGCTTTCAGAGCATTACGAAGTTTTAACGATAGTTTGTTTATTTGATTGTTTTCATGTTTCCGTTGCAAGATGGTTACTGAAATGAAAACATAATAATATATTAACTGAGCAGAAGTTTTTAATTACAATTGAGCATTAGTTTTAGGAAGGTATGCGAAAACTGAAATGATGATGTTTCATTTTTGGCTAGCACTTGTGCCATTATCAAAAATAAGGAAAATATACCAGAAATTCACGAAAAATATTATTCCGTAAATATTAAATTAAATATTATTCCGGAATAATACGGTTGGCAACTATTGTCATATGTTTAATCTAAGTAACTTAGCTATGGTGGGTGGCGTCTTGGTAGATTGCATGCGTTCCAAAATCAGGTCAGAGGCAACATTTAAAATTAAACTACATATCTTGAGATATTCATCATTTCGGCCGAATAAAGTCCACTGCTGGACAGGCCTCCCCCAAAGATCACCACAACAACCGATATGGGTGTGTAGTGTGCTCAATGGGGGGTCTTGCCATAATCGCCACGCTTGGCAGACGGGTTGGCGATCGCAGTTGAGTTGTTGTGGGCTCGAAGGACGCTGCTGCCCATCCTCCGGTTTATCCCTTAGTCGACTTTTACGACACCCACGGGATGAAATGGGGTGGTGGCATTCTGAGGCACCGGCACCACACGGCGACTCACTTGAGATATTAAATCTATTAGAATATATAAGTAACTCTTTTTGGAGTACACCAATTTTCCAATATTAATAGTAAATAAGAAAATATATAATAGTATCCTTGTACAATCTTTCGGAACGCTCGGATCATTCATTCATGTTTCTACGCCCATCAGATAATTAATGGCTATTTATTTGCATGTATGATATTTAAATGTCTGTTGTCATGTCTGTCAGTCTCGTGCAACGAACATAATACTTTCTAGAAGTAGTAGTCTTATTTTATTTTACATTTTTCGGAAAACTTAGCTAGGCAGATACAATAGTTACATTTATTAATAACATGAACGAACATGGCCAATCAAAAGTTTTCACAAGTAGCAGTAGATAGTACTCACAAAGTAAACACTATTGGACAATAGACACATTGTTTTACAAGGGCGTAAAATATATGTATTACTTATAAGTATTATTTATGGTAAGTGGTCAAAAAAGTGATTGCATAAAGTCTTTTTAGGGTTCCGAACGTCCGAAGGAACAAACGGTGGAGCCCTTATAGGATCACTCGTGTGTCTGTCTGTCACAGCCAATTAGCTCCGAATCTACTGGATCAATTAAGGTGAAATTTGGTCCACATATGGATTTCTGCAACCCAAACACGGATATGTAAGGTAAATAAAGAAATTTTAAATATGGGGTCACTTTTGGGGTGCAATATTGAAAATTAAAGAATAAAGTTTTGCTAACTGTACCGTGTAACACATTTCATAAATGGAAGGGCTTGTTATGGGGGTCATAAATATTTTAGTGTACAAAATAAGTAGGTAAATATGTTTTTGAACGAAAACTGAATATACTTAAAAAAAATCTCTGTATGGTCTTTAAACGATCAATGTAAATGGTATAGTTAGGGTTCCAGACTTGAGAGGCATACTCGAGATGACTACGAACGAAAGGACTGTATAAGATTTTCTTAATGTATGTCTTAATGTTTCTGAAATCTGACGAGATTCTGAGATAACACAGAGTGCTTTCGAGGCTTTATTGATAATATTATCTATGTGTGCATAAAAGATAAGCTTTGAGTCAAATGTGACTCCCAGGTCCCTGATTGAATTAAACCTGGTAATTGCGATATCTAATAGTGTATAAATGAATGTAACAGTGTTAGGTTTACGGGTAAAAGAGCATACACACTTGGAGACGTTTAAATCCAGCTTATTTACTGTACAGTAGTTTTGAAACCTATATAGGTCCTCCTATAGTAAAAGAGTGTCTGTAACACTAATTACCTGTTTCATGATTTTCATATCATCTGCATATAACAATATCATTGAGTGATGAAAACAAGAAGTGATGTCATTGATCCTTGGGGAACCCCCGAAGGGATACGTATAGCTCTAGATGAGTAACCGTTCAGTACCACACTCTTGACACTTATTTTCAACATACAACTTTGACCATCGTTAGAGATTGCCTCTGATACCCATCGATGAAAGTTTACGCATGAGAATTGAGTGATCTATTCGATCAAAAAAATTGCTATAGTCGTATATATAACGCGACTTGGGACCGTTGTGACATGGACTCCGACAAAAAGTCACTACTGAGAATAATTGATTTGATGTAGTAGATCGACCTCTCAAGAAACTCTGTTGATGTTCGCTAAAACTGCGTTTTAGAACCGAATAAACTTGCCCGTAAACAATTTTTTCCAAATTTTTTGCAAAGTAGCATTGTTTCGATGTCGGTCTATAGTTTTCCACTGAGGTTCTTGGCCCATTTTTATGTCTGTGTTATATATGTCGACTTCCAGACCATATTACCAGGATTGAAAGCGGGGCGGAGAGGCTTTTGGCAGTTTACTATAAGGACCGGTGAAATACTGTCCGGACCTGCAGATTTATTTAAATCTATTCGTGTTAGTAGCCCATGCAGCTTATCTTCGCATATTTCAAAAGCACTGATGTCAGATGTGCTGCCCTCATTTCCCCTCCCGCGAGGACTCTGCACATTATACGATGAAAGAATATCGCCAGTAGACACCGGGTCTTTGAGAAAATTTTAGTTAAAATTGTCACTGAACATATTGCAAATGACATCACCGCTGCAAGAGGACAGTTGCCCAAACCGTAGACCTGACGGATAAGACTTGGATTGTTTCCTTGATTTAACATAACTCCAAAAGGCATGAGGATTATTACGTATGTCCGATTCAATCTTGGTTATATATAATTAAACATGTCCTTCTCTAAACCTTTAGCCCGTTGTCGTAATAAAGCAAATTGTTGATAATCCAAGAGGTTCCTATATTTTTTAAATTTAGTGTTAATTTTTGCCTTTTCCTTAATTATTTTTACCAATGGGCTCCTGTACCAGGAAGGATACTTGGATTGGTAAACGACTGTTCTTTTTTGGTATGTACCTATTACGTACGTCAATGAATAACAACGTAAAAGTATGCTACGGCATCATCCAACAGCCTACAGTTCAATTCACACTGCCAGTCCACATTATTTAGTTCGTTAGTTTCGAACGACGTTAGTTTACGTCATAGTCAGCCGATTGATATAAGAATTTAACATAGGGACGAATAGGTAGTGACACATAAAGCTCGGTGATGCAGATCTCCAGGTACAAGTGGATGTCCGCAGCAAGTGACAACTCCATTATTGGATAACACCAGATCCAGATTCCTATTACTGTTGTTCAAGTGACAATTATACTATAATAAGCTACAAATATTGAAATTGCCAATTAAATTAGCTTGGACATCACCATGCAAGTTAGTAGGGTATTAAGAATAACCATCGTAGGCCGGTAGCCACGTTATGTTGGGTTGATTAAATTCTCCCAGAATAATGAAACCGTCGGCTGGATGCTTAAGGACAATCTCTGTTAAATTGTCTGAGAAATTGCTTAACTGGACTGTAAAAGAATTCACTAAATTCTGGCAGCATATGTATGCAACACATAAGTGCAATTTATACGATATTCTAGGTATTTTTAGTTGCAGCGTTAATGTAACCCACAAGTCCTCAGCAGACGAGCACCACTCGTTGTGGGCATCAGCCACAAGTTCACGTCTAACAGCATTTATAACACCTCCCCCCATAATTTGACTGGTAATATTGTAATCCCGGTCCCGTCTCCATAGATATCTGTCATCAAATATTTCGGAATCGGATATACCTTCAATTAGCTATGTCTCTGTCAAGCAAATAACATCAAAACTATTGATACATTTCTATAGAAAACACCTGTTTTAGTTCGTAGTCCCCGCACATTTTGACAATAAATGCTAGTTGGCGCCATAATAAATCATAAAAAACGAATAAAAGGAAAAATATAATAAACAGGCACATTAAATTTGTAAAAACAGATGGTATTCTTAAAGATGGGTTCAATACTATATTAAGCAAATTAGGACTTTTAATGCATGTAAATTAAGTTCAACGAAGGTAATGCAAATGTAGGTGTAAGAATAAAAAATATAATTATTAAAATATAACAACTTGTACATCGACAAGCAAAATGTATCTTTATAGACGAACTGATAGTGTGGAAAAAGGGCAAGACGAAAGTCATGTCGAATGCCCATGTCGTGCCTATCCCAATATCAGTTGGGAGCTGTTCTCGAAGTTTTTTTTATCGTTGCCCTACACTAGAACCCACGACCCGGAGCGCAGCAGCCGACTGTATCAGCCACTGCACCAACCGTGCCGTCGATAGAAATACTCGTCAACAACGCCTGGGAGTCGTTAGATGAGGGCAGCATGTAACCGCTCGTTGTGAAAATTGAAGGGGGAGGCCTTTATTCAGCAGTGAACGTCCTGTGGCTGATATGATCATGATGATTCAGTAGTAGGCTAAATTATTATTTATTCAAAATATTAATACTTTTTAGATAATTTTGAAATGCAACTGACATTGACAATGTGAGAACAGTATAGCTTATGGTCCCCTAACAAACAACTCTACTCCACGCATATCTATTGGCTACTTGTTTAATTTCGCCACCCCATAAGCCATATTTCCACGCGTGTGGTCTAGAAAACATCAGAGATACAGAGTGGGGTGGCATCGAGTGATATAATTGCGATTCCACCCTTAATGTATTTGGTTAGATGGCATCGCTTCTCACCTAAACAATAAAATATTTGTTTATTAGAAATATAAAATATTTGACTTTAACGATAGAATTTGCTATGCATGCTTGGTAACTGCTTCAGGCAATGTGTACCAATCAAATAACCCTTATATCTGTATAATAGACATGGCTGTATAGTTTATTCTACTTCAACAACAAGAAGGCGCACACATCAAATTCTAATTATCCTATAAGAGATGAAACTTCAAGAAAAAATCTAAATGAATCCTTGGCTTTCGAGATAACGTAGATGAAACTGATATACTTAGGTAAACGAATGTAGGTAAATAAGTAATTAATAGAGTATAATGATGAAGCAACAACATCAGTAATAAGACTAAATTTATTAATTAGAACAGATAATTTAGAGGATAAAAACGTCATTTACAAAATCTAACATTGAATATTTTTCTCACGACATACGTCTTTTAACTTTTTAATTATATAAAAATCGTTACCTGAAATATTTTATAAATACATTTCACAGGCTTTCTAAAGGGTACAAGTGCTAACCAAAGTTTCGTACAAAAGCATCAGCTTTTTTATCCAAAAATACTGTCGTTAACCGTAAACATATAATTCATAATCATATTATATTCCCACTACTGGATATCAAATTACCTCTCAAAGAAAGACGCCCACTGAGAATTTAAGATTACTGTAATAATTATCTACACAATAAAATAAAATTGAAGTGTCTGTTTGTAATGTCAAAATAACAGCTTTTTACTAAATGCATATGAAAGTATATACGGTATATATAACAAAAAAACATTTTTTTTGTCTGTATGTCTGTTTGTTCCGGGTAATCTCCGAAACGGCTGGACCGATTTAGACGGGACTTTCACTGGCAGATAGCTAATGGTATAAGAAATAACTTAGGCTACTTTTTATTTTAGAAAAATAATTAGGGTTCCGCGCAAAAAAAATAAAACCCTTGAAATCCAATATATATATTCTATGTCAAGTGTATATGTCGAAGTACTCTAAATTCCTTTTAAATTAAACGCGGGTGAAACCGCGGGTCTCAGCTAGTAGTAAATATATAGGCTCCTTATTTTTACTAAAGATCCCTAAATTGGGGCTGAGAAAATCAACAACAACATGCATAGTATTGTATATTATGTATATTTAGAAGACTGTGAACTACTGTTAACAGAAAAGGTAACATACCTGAACTACTATATTGAATATTTTTTGTTGTCTTGGGATTGATTACATTAGAATGTAATAATGTAGACTTCGGAGATGTAAATGTTCGGCTCATACATCGTGCTGGAAAGAAAAGAGAACAAAATGAATAATAATATTCGCACTTCCAAAAATATCTATATAGCCTAAGATATATTATGCTAGACTAATTGTTCGAAGTTGCTTGTTTTTTCGAAGGCGTCGTTGATATATTATTAAAACGTAAGATTTTTATTTTATTTCCTATTTATTTCACCATCGTATCCCAATTAATTTGGAGTCGGCGCAGCACGTACAGAGATGGAAGTGAATTCTAAAATGTCGGCAAACAGTTCTTCTATACCTACATCTCTATTAACCGTAATTTCAAAATTCACTTCCTAGACACATCATCATTCACACATCCCATAATTTTATTCTTATTTCTAACTGCTCGAACGAATGAGCTCAGATTCACTTTTTCAATTTTATGGTACCTACATATTCCCTTACTCTAGAATCAACTGTTCTGTCGCATCTAATAACTACTACTAGTATAAAAACAAATAGCTGCTAACTGTTCTAAATGTTAGACGGTTGAAATATTAGGTAACCATTCTTCGACTTGCTCGAACTAGAGATATATTAAATAAATATAATTAGTAACATACCACTGGCAGGCTTATATTCAACAGCTTTTGTTGTTGTGGAGTGTCGAATTACAGGATCCAATAATGGAGCTTCCTGGGAAGTAGATGGTTGGCAGTGTGGAACCAATGGACCTGTAGTTGGAGCTGAAAAACAAAGGACAAGTTTCTCATTAAAAACCTTAAAAATTATGAATTCTATGTATTTACTACTATCTATTCCAACATCATCGGTCTATAATGTCCTCACTGCCACACTGGACACAGGCCTGTAATCCACCACTCAGGCACGGTGCAGGTAGGTGGATAGCGATTGTTCTTGGATCGTTGGTCCCACAGCATGCCGGTTTCCTCTAAATGTTTTCATACACTGTTTTGAGAGCACTGGTGATGAAATAAATTGCAAACAGTGAAGCTCATGCCTGCCTGGGTTCAATCTCATGATATACAACACGACGGGGTCGTTACCACTGGGCAACCACTGGTCCATCTGTTCCACTCTCGATATTTAAACTATTATCATTAAATGCGTCAGTTGCTAAATCTGTGTGTTTGCTTACAACATCTAACCTACACACACAGGCCAAGGCAAATGAGATTTTGTATATTAATTAAATAAACCTAAATCATAAGTTCAAAATTATTATACTGTACCTGAAATGTCTCATCATCATTCACACATTATCACATCATTTAATTTCTTCTTATTTGTAACCGCTAAACAAATGGGCTCAGATCTTTCAAATTGTACGGTACCTACATATTCCCTACTGTAGAGTCAACTGTTGTACTGCATCTAATGGGCACTATAAAAATAAATAGCTGCTAACTGACTGATCTAAAAGCTAGACAGTTGAAATATCAGGTAACCACTCTTTGATTAGCTCAAACTAGAGTTATTTGAGTAAATGTAATTAGTAACATACCACTGTCAGGCTTATATTCAACAGCCTTGGTTGTTGTGGGGTGTTGAATTACAGGATTCAATAATGGAGCTTCCTGGGAAGTAGATGGCTGGCAGTGTGGAACCAATGGACTTGTAGTTGGAGCTGAAAAGCAAAGAACAAGTTTCTCTTTAAAACCTTGAAAAATATTAATTCAATTTATTAATTGTTCCTACATCATCAGTCTATAATGTCCCCGCTGCCACACTGGACACATAACTGTGGACTGTAATCCACCACTCAGGCTCGGTGCATGTTTGTGGAGATCAATTGTCCACGAATTGTGGGTCCTTTTGTTTATTGGTGCCCAGTGAAAATTCTTCATGAACTTCCCTCGCCCCGGGGAAGGGCAAAGGGGTATACCGGACTCCTACCGGCTAAAACCACTGGAGCGGTAATCTTCGGCACCTAAGGGGGGCTCCATGTCCTCGTATGATCACACTAAAGCACGAATTGTGGGTCCTAGAGCCTGCCGGGGTTCCTCTAAATGTTTTGAGAGCACTGGTGATTAAATAAATTGCAAAAAGTAATGTTCAATTTGCCGTGTGGTGCCGGCTCAGAATGCCACCACCCCATCTCCCATGGGTGTCGTAAAAGTCGACTAAGGGATTAGCCGGAGGATGGGCAGCAGCGTCCTTCGAGTACATTAACAACTCAACTGCGATCGCCAACCCGCCCGCCAAGCGTGGCGATTATGGCAAAACCCCCTAATGAGCCCACAAAACATCCATATCGGTGGTTGTGGTGATCTTTGGGGAGGCCTGTGTCCAGCAGTGGACTTCGTTCAGCCGAAATGAATGTTCAATTTTATAATAGAAACAAAATGGATAACAATTTAAATATATAATGCAGAAACCAGCCTATACCCGAATCAAATAATATTACTTTTCGTGGTATCCACGACAACTAATGCTAGTGGAAATTGCGTATATAAAATATGCACTAAGGTAATAGATTTGTATGTAGGCACTATGGTGCCTTACGGTTACCTCTAATATAAGATTTGATATCCTATTATGGGGTAATACTGTGGATTTAAAAAAAAATTGTTATCATGGTAGTGCATCCGATTTAAATGAACTGTAACTGATGTCAAATGGAATATTGTGTATTTTGAATTATTGGTAAGTAATGCGTAAAACCAAGCGTGGCGATTATGGCAAAACCCCCCAATGAGCCCACAACACATCCATATCAGTGGTTGTGGTGATCTTTGGGAGAGGCATGTGTCCAGCAGTGGACTTCATTCGGCCGAAATGATGATGAATGCGTAACAGGGAATAACGAAGGATTAATTTTTATTTTTGAACAGTATCTCTGAATGAATTATTAAAATGTCTGATGACAATTATTACTTACATTATAACTGCATGTAGTACTATTATCTGATGCATAAATAATATAAATTCGCTTACCAGATTAAATACCATCTTTGTACCCATATTTTAGCGAATAAATGACTAAACAAACCAGGACAGTGCAAATGAGATGTGTATATTAATTAAATAATCTTAAATCATAAGTTATTTTTTTTTTATATTGTACCTGTAATGTCTCCTGAAGGTAAAAGCAAAGTGGGAACAGCCAATGTGCTAAGTCTGTTTTTTGGGTAAAGGAACACCTTCTCAGAGTGCCGACGGCAAATTCTTCGAGTTTTGTGGATGGTAGTACTGTCCAAACTTGCAATATCACCTCCAATATTTGTCACCCAAATTTGAAACCTTTCTGCAAATGCTTCAGGATTTGGAAAATAATGCAGAGGTACACCTGAAAATATAAAGTGACCATGTTGGGACTAACCTTCATAATACAAGATTAAATCACAATAATATCAATATTGATTTCTTTATTCTGTTGGAACACATAAATGTTTACTGAGTATCTTATTGCTGTAATATTAGAAACATTTTTTTAAATAAATAGTAAAGCTAGATATTTTCACCGGCTTTGATGCCACACTCTAATTAAATTTCAATGCATCATGGGAACATTACGCAACTCAATCGTCAGCATTATTCCTAAAATACTTTTTTTGACAGGATAGCTAATAATTAAAGCCAGAGGTTACGACCTTATTTTGTACCTTTAATAAATAAATCATAAACATGTTATTCCTCAACAGTTTTTAATTAAATGAAAGTTTATTGCAGCGTCTAGGTAGCAGGCCCCCAAAGGATTTTGCAAAATGGTTTGCTTTTTACATCATCAACAGGGCTAAAGATTTGACCTATTTTGTAGCTTACAAATCCTGAATTTCAACTTAAAACTTAAGTGCATTACTTTAGAATATATTCATATAATCGTCCATCGCGCAAGCTCATACAGATTATAGACATAAATGAAAGTTTCACAAGTAACCTCTTTGAATAAAATATTCCTAAATATTAAAACTCACTCATTGATGTTTTAGGTACGAAAATAAAACAAACTAGACTTACCTTTGTTAATGTACATATATAAATTTCTTTATAATTTTGATTAAAGCAGATAGATAGTGGTTTTCCTTGTTCCTGTGGAATAATCCACAGAGAAATAGTAGTAATACATATATAGTTACATACATTCATACTTACTCATATTAGACATAAACAATAATCATAGTAATTACATCATTAATAGTTACTGGACATTCGTTTGTCTAACCTAATACTAAATGCCTCAGCCGGAAATCGAACTTAGAACTGCATAGTAGCTGGTGAGCTTACCTGTAATATAAATTATTTACTATGTAATCTAGCATTGACGCCGTACGGTTTTCTAAGCTTTTTAACAAAGTTCACATTTTTATAAAATAAATAATCCGATTCTCACCAAATTTTATAGCAAGACACTGGAAATCAGAGAATGCTTTCGAATAACCATATTGTATATAAATGTATTTGAAGCTGTGCATAGTTATTTTAAAATCATTTTATCCTGCTAAAACTTACTATCTTGTATTTCACTGCTGCAAATAACCTTTTATTACTTAAATACTAATAAAACAACATGTTTTTAAGTTTGTGTTGCCAAATGTACCTCAAGTCGGATTGGAAATAATACTCAAAGGCAACAAACTCTACTTAGTGAATGAAACTGTATTTCTAGGTATAAAGATTGATTCTAAATTACAATGGGGTTCTCACATAAAGGGTCTATCCAATAGGTTAAGGTCTACTACATTTGCAGTTAGTAAAATTTGGCCACTAACTGATATAGCAATGGCCAGATTAGTTTATTTTGCGTATTTCCACAGTATAATGTCATATTGGCTCTTGTGAATTCAATATTAATATTACAGAAGAGGCAATCCACGCAATCTATGACATGGGTCCTAGTGAATAGCTTAATTTTAAAAAATATTAACATGCTAACAATGCCGCCCCTTTACATATTTTTAAAAGTTATGTTTGTTCATAAAGCCATCCTAATATTTAAAGTGAAGAGCGAAATTCATTGTATAAATATGAGAAATTAACATAAAAATCATAGTTATAAATTTACATACATTTAAATTGTTAGAAATAAATAAATCATTCTTAGGTACCTAACTGTTGGGAAGTTTAAATCACATATTTAAAACTACTCTCAAAAAAAAAAGCCTATTAAAGGATTAATGAATGTGTTGATGATAGGGACTTAAGGCGTTAGTTCTTTTTGGCTGATGTGGCTTCCCTGGAAACCAAATATATTTGAACTACTATTTGTTTTGTGTAGCTGCTTTATTTTTTTCATCTATATATATATAGCTATTTTAAACACCTTACATAGAGCAGAGTCATAAAATATATTAATAAGAAGAAAGAAAGAAAATAAAGGCCAAAAATGACTCTCTTCTCAGAGATTGTCATGATTGAAATGCCCTCTGTTGTTTCAATAGGATATGAAAAAGGTCTGTCATGAACTAATTACTGAATAAATTATTGTTTTCCCATCTTGAATTATAATTTACTTTGAATTATGTGTTTCTTTTCTTTCTCATAGGTTATATTTATTTCCATTTATGTATAACCTCTATGGGCTCGCTGGATGGACGAATATTTAGTTTACGAATGTATTTTAAGGCACTTGCAGAGTTCTAATTCAGGATTACCTCTAACTAGACGATGCATTTATCGTCATCATCGCAGCCGCAAGAAATGATGCTGCATTAAAACGTAATTATATCAAAAACTGTTGAGGTAGAAAGTATTTGTAATTTTATATTATTGGGGTACAAAATAAGGTCTTAAAGATAGCTATCAGCCGTCTAAAAACCTGATTGAGGCCTGCTGGATTTACGGACACATGATGGGGCTATTTTAATCACAACACATATGTATTAGAATACTCACCATCTGATGCTACGACAGGGCATCCAGGAACACAGCAAACGTATCGTGGCATTGTATAAAATGTAAAATAACCCTACACTAAGATGTATGGTCAAAACTCCTCGCGGAGGGCCTATCTACATGTATGTTACAAACACTTTCACAAAAACCACAGTCAATGCTAGAATTTTGATGATTCTTGATAAACGGAGGAACCAAAGCTCAACTCGACGTAATTAACACAAAAACACCAAAATTTACAAGAAACTTTGCGCACGAGTATATACACACACCGGCAGAAAATTTCTTGTGACATTTATACAGAGTTGCTAACATTTAGTGTTTTAACGACTCACGTAACCGAATATTTGTTAAAATTTGTTATTAAATATTTTAGACATAAATTACGTTTGGTTTTAAAATCTGAAATTTTAACTCCTTTATAAATTAATTGAAGAACAATAGCAAAATTATCAAGTTGTGCTAAGTACCAAATTAATCTCGAAAAAAATTGGCAACACTGAAATAAGTTTCTGTCGCTTGGCACATAGGTGGCTACAAAATTCATGATCATGTTTTGTTCGACAGTTACCAGGGCATGGTAAAGATAGATAGCTAATTATCTAGTAGTACTGGGTGTTTTGTTCAGAAACGCTTTAGTAAAACAGTTTTTAGACGAAAAACGAACGGACGGTTTCTCGGCTAACTGACATTACGTTCCAAAACGAACGAGATTTCTAACCTGAGTACTCACATACTGCAAACTTCGTTCTCTCAAAAAACGTTCCAGTCGCCGTTTCTTCACAAACGTTCGGTTGGTACAACTACTTTGCACGTTTTTGGAACGAAGCATCTAATTAAATACCTTAAGGCAATTGTTATAAGAACTATTATCGTGTGAAGAACAACCAGTTGTTTTTAACCGCCAAGTAACTACTTTTAGTTACAACGCCAAAATGAATCTTATATGTATTAACACTAACTACAAATTTGGTGGTAGATAAACATGATGGAGAAAAACTGTTTCTTTTTGGCTCTCGTTTCAAGGACGGCTAGTCGGATGTTCGTTTTCAAAATTTGATTCTTGCATAAATTGTAGTGTTGGATTTTTTTTTTTTTTTTTTTTTTTTCTTCTTGATGGCAATTGTAGCCACAGCCATTTTGCCAAGGACAAGTTTAAACAACGTAAAAGTTTGGGAAACAAGTATTATTATTGTAAATAGATCGAAATTTTGTAATCGTTACAGTTTATTTTACAGTAATGTATATACATACTTAATATTAAGATTTGAAATCAATACTAAACAAAAACAAATTATATCTTTATTTTATTTGAAATAATAAATAGAGATAAACATTTATATACTAAAAGATTGTTACTTAATAATAATATTTGTACAGAAGTGGGAAGAGAAATATGAAGAGAAACTAGACTATTGAAAAGTATTGAATGGTCATATCGTGGACAAGCAAAAAATATATGATGCAGATCTCCAGCCTCGGCTCCACACTCACAAGCAGCATTGTCAATAATACCAAGCTTAGCCAGGTGAGCCGGAGTACAACTATGCCCAATTCTCATGCGGATTAAAATACTCGTTACTAACTTGTTAAAATTAGCTTTATAAAACCATGTTTTACAAGGTATAGGAGGTTGTACTTGGTAGTAGTTTCTACCTTTGACTCGAGCACTGGCTGTCCAAGCATCATCCCAGGATTCCTTAAGATAAATGCGTGGCAGAGCGGCCCAGTCATGGCAGTAATTTTTATATGGAAACAGATCACCACACTCAATCGCTTCCTTCGCAAGACGATCAGCTCTTTCGTTTCCCCTGATACCTGCATGCCCCGGAATCCATGCGAAAGATACACTATATCCTTTTAAACTACACTCATATAATTTTTGCCTAGTTACTATAATTAATGGGGAATGCGACTGACTTTTAAAAGGAAATTTGGCCAGAGTTTGTAAAACACTCAATGCATCTGAAAAAATTATGGTTCTCTTTAACTTCATTAAAATAATGTACTCTATAGCCTTTAAAATTCCATAGCATTCTCCAGTAAAGACTGATGTCTCCACTGGAAACTTAATCTTTTGGACAACGTCATATTGGTGATGAAATACTCCAACTCCCACACAACTAACCGATGTAATTTTAGATGCATCAGTATAAATATGATGCCAATCGTGCCAGTTTTGTTCGATAATAAAATTAAAATGTACACGAGTGTTATTATCCGCCTTTTCAATATCTAAGTTTGAAATTATATTTGGCGTTATTAGCAATGATTCATAGCTTGAAGTAAATAAGGGGTGAACTATAGAACGGTGAGTAGGCGCTTGAAGAGACAGAAATTTACGGTAACTTATCACTAAACAGGGAGGATTTTTATAGGCCCAATAACTAGAACTATCAACAAGATCTGAGAGAGACTGCAGAGATGGAAATAAAGGTTGGTTTAAAAATTGAAGAATACGAAATATGAATTTGTCGGATAGGAACTGTCTTCGTAAGTGTAGTGGAGGTTCACCACATTCAACCTGTAAGGCATTTATTGGACTAGATTTCATCGCTCCTGTAATAATTCGCAAAGCTTTGGACTGTATACTATCTAGTTTTGAAAGAGCACTTCTGTTGCAGGGCTCCAGCACATATAATCCGTAATCCATAACGCTTCTAATTAATGCGTTATAGATTAGTTTGAGGGAAAACGGATGGGCGCCCCACCAAACTCCAGCGAGGCACCGGATAATATTTAGGAGACGTTCACATTTTCCAACTATGTAATCACAATGTGGAATACCCGACAATTTGCCGTCTAAGATGACACCTAAGTATTTAACATTACTTTTAACAGGGATTGGGTTATTGTCATAATTAATAATAACAGGGGGAGGTAATCTTTTTCTAGTGAAAAGAACAATAGTACTTTTGGCAGAAGATAACTGTAAGCCATGTTGATCTAACCAATTTTTGAGAAGTACTAGCGAAGAAGATATCGATGCAGAAGATTTATCTATTGATCCACTTGAGTGATACAATAGCAAGTCATCAGCGTATTGTAGTACCTTTACTTTATTATTAAGAAAAGATTCCAAGTCATGAGCGTATATATTATACAACAGCGGGCTGAGAACCGAGCCTTGCGGCAATCCTCTCCATAAATGTCTGCTTTTATGATGAGTTTCGAGAGAGATATTAATAGTTCTATCATATAAGATGTTGTAAATAAAGTTAGTAAGAAGATGTGGCACATTGAAGTTGTTGATTTTTTTTATTAGGATATCTAAATCAACGTTATCATACGCTGAACTTATATCAAGAAACGCGGCAACTACTGACTCGTTTAAGGAAAAAGAAGTCCTAACATCTGTGATAAGGATGCTAATGCAATCGATGGTACCTCTACCTCTCCTAAAGCCATATTGACTCTGGGATAATAAACTATGATTTTCTATTAACCATTCAAGGCGAATTTTTATTAAGTGTTCTGCAATTTTACATAGAACAGACGAAAGAGCTATAGGACGATAAGATGATGCATCATTGGGTGATTTACCAGGTTTCAAAATAGGTATAATAGACTGGGACTTCCAAGATTTTGGAAAATTACCCGTTATCAAAATAGAATTTAAGATATTTAAATAGATACTTAGCGTATGGTCGGAAAGATGAGTAAAAAAGGAATACGGAATACCATCGTCACCTGGAGCAGAATCTTTTAAATTTAATATTATACCTTTTAATTCAGAAAGAGAAAATAGAGAGTTTAGTATAGTATTAGAACATGAAAATGAAGAATACAGCGGGGAAATAAATAAAGGTTTTGAGGGAACAGTTGGGGGGGCAAGTTTGTCTAAAAATGTATCGGTTATAGGAAGAGAAATAGATGAAGGAGACTCATTAAATGCAGATCTAAATCTTCTAATGTTACGCCAAACTATAGATGGGCTTATTTTTGGTGAAATGGAAGAACAGAAGCTTTTCCATCCTTCTGATTTCTTTTTCTTTAGGAAGATATGTGTTTCTTTGATAACTCTTGTAAGTTGATCAAAATTTTCATTTGTGGTTTCTTTACAATAAGCTTTTTCAGCCACTTTTCGTTTTTGAATAGCTACAGTACAGTCACTGTCCCACCAAGGTGGAGATGGAAGCCAGTTTACAGCACTTTTTTTTATAGGAAAAACCTCATCAGCAGATTCGATCAAAATCTTCGAAAAAGCTTCGGCACATAGCGGTTCATTCCCATGGGACAGTATTGGTAACGATGGGATCTTACGGTCAACGCAACTTTTAAATTGGTCCCAATAGTCATCATTACTATCAGGCAATCTATACTTAAGACGCGGATTTCGCCTCACCTGCGATTTATTTTTAAATGGAAAAGTAATTACTATAGGGTTGTGATCACTGCCACAAGTAGAAGAGAAAGTTGTCCATGATAAAGTGCATGCTAAGTTGGGAGTACAGAAAGAAATGTCAATTGCACTAACTCCAGCCGTAGGGCTGTTGCGGCGTGTAGGTTCACCAGTATTTAAAATGCATAGGTTATTGTGATCTATAATCTCAAGCAATTCTTCACCTAAGTAGGTACTTGAGGAACAACCCCAAGACATATGATGACAATTAAAGTCCCCTAAGATTATGAACGGTTTAGGTAAAGAAGACAGAATTCTATTTATTTCTGAAAGAGTATCAGATGAAGGGTGAGGAATATATACAGAAACATAACAAATATTATTTACACAGGCAGCAATAATTGATAGATTACTGCTGTGAGAAGGAAGAGGAAGATAAGAGAACGAAAAAGATTTTTTGATGAGTATAGCTACTCCTCCATACCCATCGGATCTATCCTCTCGAAGGCAGGCATAACCAGAAATCTTAAACAAAGATTCTAGCTTAAGCCAAGTCTCCGAAAGAGTTATAACAAATGGATCATACTTATTAATTAAAAACAAAAGATCACTTTTTTTACCACTAATGCTGTGGCAATTCCACTGGATCAATCTGGCTGGATTGCGATCCATTATTAAATATATTTGTAAATTGATTAAACAGAGGGGCAGCGTTGTTCGGTGAAATAACATAACATTGAGTTAAAAGATTGATTAAAGCAATTATAATTTCTGTAATTGTAGGTTTACTATTAATCTCTGATTGTGAATTCAGAGCACAACCGTTACTTGGAGGAGGAATATTGCATTCTTTGATTAATTGTTCATGAGCAGCGCGATCATATTCATTCGCGGGCTTAGGAGGGTTTCGAGGTTTTAAGAATACTGTTTTTTTATATGAGTAAGAAGATGGTTGAGGTGATATTTCCTTAGTTTTTAAATATGTACTGGATGATAATATATCCGCATAGGATTTTGTAACCGGTTTGTGTAATTTAGAAGCCTCAGAGTATGAAATACTACTTTTGGCCATAGTCATTTTAATTTCACTTTGCCTAATATATTCCGGGCATGACTTACTAGTAGCTAAATGTGAACCAGAGCATAGACAACAAGAGACATATTCTTCATCCACTGTGCAAGTGTCACCGCAATGACCCTGACCACATTTAAAGCATCGTGGATTCCCTCTACAGTATGCTTTTGTATACCCAAATCGGCAGCATTTATAACACTGCACCGTAGGGAAAGTGTACAATTCAACAGGTAGGGAATTAAAGCACATGAAAACTCGTTTAGGCAATACTTGTCCATCGAAGGTTAAAACTACAGATTGAGATGGTTTCCAGGTTGGACCATTATCGACCATCACCTTATAGTTAAGACGGCGGGCTTTTAATATTTTACCACAGCCAATCGGAACAGTTACGTTATCGATCACCTCTTCAGGCGTTAACTCCGTAGGAACGCCCTTAATTAGACCCATTCTAGTAGTGCTGGATGATGGGATGAACGCCTTAAAATTATAATCAATAAGTACATTCGAGGAAACAAAAGAGTTCGCAGACTGGTATGATGAAAATGAGAGTGATAATCTGTTTCTTCCGATCTTCTTAAGACTCCCATTAACAATATTTAAAAAATTATACTTTTTCAGGAATCTACCAAATATAACTGGATTCAAGGTGGTGGAACCCTCTATCTGCTGCTTCTGCACATGTACCAAAAATGGGGCAGCATCCGATGAATCATATAATTTCCTACCCACAGGAGTATATGTTTTCTCGTTAGTAGTAACATTGCTTCCATTTTGTTCAGCAACCATATTCATATTTTGATTGTCTAGTGTAACATTATTCGTACTCAACAAAGCAGAAGCAGTGCTCTCAGGGATATTAATGCTAATTTGTTTTGAGTCCCGGGGCGTATCACTTTCGTCACACATGCAGTCGTTGGGAGTAAGTTTTCCTAAATCCGTACTAGTTCTCTTTTTTCGTTTTTTGTTGCAATGTTTACAAACTCTACGTACTGATTTAGTCCTCTTTCTCTTATTAGTGGACACGGATCCGTCTGTATCCATGCTAGATGCATCATTACTAATTGTAACAAACTGTGAAACCTGGAGGTTTGTACCACCAGGATCAACGATATCAGGGGGCTCGTTCATATTTACATATGTATAAAAAAACTTACACTACAATATATACACAATAAAAACGATATAAATTTACATAAAACTACTCTACCGATAAATAAACTAATAAAAAATTAAAATTTAAGTTCAAGAAAATCAAAATGATAACCGCGCCAGTTTGAGTTTCCCGCCCTTTTCCTAGTGTTGGTTGACGTCATACGTGCACCATGCACGTATGACGTCAACCAACACTCCCGCGTTTTTATAAGTATAGAAAAAGTATGACGAATGGTTAATAAATTTATTAATTTCGTATTAATGAATGCAATTTATATATTAAATTATAATATTAAACCACCCAATATCCATTAATTTATGAATTCATTTTTCAGTAGAAAGTTTTCGTAGTCTAATTACGCGGAAGCACGGAAGAATAATGTAGGTATATTATAGATAGGGGGGAATGGGAGGGAGAGGCCTTTGTTCAGCAGTGGACGTACTGTGGCTGATATGATGATACATAGGTCATGGTCATTAAAAAACAGTTTATTTTAAAATCTGTTTTTGGAAACTCTTTTTTGAGAAAATAAAACTGTTTCGTTTCATTTTCCGAAAAATCTGAAACGACCCAGTACTATTAGCTAGTAGTAGTTTATTCGTCCATACGGACAGGCGTCGTTTTTCGTGTTTCTTCAATAACCACTTTATTTATTTTTTTGTCGATTATAATCTCGTATATTTCTAAGTTAAAGGCAACATTGCCAAGTCTACAAATGTTAGATCAGGTGAAATACCAATTCTTTATTGTTTCTGTCTTTGAGGTTATTGTTTCCAACTTTTTTTCTCCTTCAGTCTTCCAAATTCCAATAATTATAACATCAACGTCATATCCGAGTTTCATAATAACATATTTAAGTTTGTTCATAGTTCTCCCAGGGTAGAAACAATAAATTGAAAAATAGGGATAAAATTATCAGGGCTAGCTAAAAGATCCTGTACTGAGGGCGGGACATTCTGATGTACTTCCAGAAGCTTATCAATCAGTAAAAGGCGCTGTATCTGTATGTTGAATGTTGGACATTTGAAAAAAATATGTTCCAAAGTTTGGTTTTCTTGCATTGTACATTTATCACACAAAGGGGATGCTATGATATTAAAGCGGTGAAGATGAGCATTAAATCTGCAATGCCCGAATCTGAGTCTAATGATTTGGGTATAAAACTTTCTCTGTAAATAACTATTTCCGTTAAAATTATTGAACCAGGGATTCAAGCCCATTTCTTTATTAATTGCGGCATACCATGCTTCTTTATTCTGTATAGTTACATTTCTATCTTCCAACCATTCTTTTCTCAAATTAGTACAAATAACTACATATGACTACTACAGAACCACAAAGTACGTTCCAAACCTGTCACTTGTAGTAATTGTGATTTTAAAATTTCTACATTTTGCTGAAAGATTGTTTTAAATCAATGGAAACTATATTTTTATGTTTTAAGCATTACTTATGACGATAAAACGTATAGAAACTAAATTCAATAAGTTCATTATAACTAAATCCATAAGAATAAAAATCCGGATATTTTACAGAATTTTAATTAATTAATTTATGACCATTCAGACGCATGGATATAATAAGGCTTTTGGTAGATTTTAATGGGCAACACAGATTGTCATAATCATTACGATTCCATTGGTCTACCAGTGTCATTCAATCGACATGCTATTGAAACGACATTGAAGTTTTAGCAGAATACCAAATCTGTCACTATTATAATGGCCTCTCAATAGAGTGTCGCTGGAATGGCAATTGTGTGTCATTTTATTTAAATTAGCAGAATTGGGGCCCTGGTCGCTATCACAATGGTGGCATTGTGCCGTGGCCTCATGTCCTATCCTATGCAGGTACGCACCGAAACAACCGTGCCCGGTGAGCACCTGCGTCAGGCGATAGGTGACGCGCTCGCTCCTTCTGAGCCAGGCTCCGAAGAGCGGCAGGACGGCCTCGACGACGCGCTTGGTCGCAAATTGAGATGCGAAAGACCTGCCAGACCAGTAAAGATGGCATGGAAAAGGCGCATGCCATCCAGAAAGGCGACCCTAACACAAGAGCTCGACATGCTCCGGTCGTTCAACAAAGACCACACGACTGCGGAGTGGAAGGTGGTCGATCAAACAGTTGAAGGTGTGGTCGCCCGTAGCATTATCCTGATGGATAGGCCGACTACATCAAGGAACAAGGCTACAATCTGCACGTGGGGATGGACCGGAGCTACTTTAAGCTCCTAGACGATGGGCTAAAGCGCCCCGTCTGTATGATGACGTACCGACTACCTCGGTTCTCGGGAATGTTGTAGAGCCAAATGCGGACGGAGTGGACAGTGAGGAGGCGAAGTCAGGTGACTCTGAACCACGGGGGGACGATCCGGTCTCATCGCCATTTTCGATGAGAACGGAGTATCTCACGCTGGGATTGGACGAACTGGGCATTGCCTCTTCACCGGCCATTCTAGACGACATCGAGCTGCTGGCAGAGACGGGTGAAGGAGGCCAACAGCACCAGGCGTCATCACAACCACAAGCCACAACTATGAGCAACTTAAGGTGCGTACAAATTAACCTGCATCACAGCACAGCCACGGCAATACTCAGTCGTCAGCTGAATAGGAACAAATATGATGTAGCCCTTATACTGGAACCATATGTATACAAGGGGGACATTAAGAGATTAAATACTGGTGGTGGACAACTGTCATATAAATGTCCCTCTTTATGATTACTGAAGATTAATGAAGGGATAGAGGGGAAAAGGAAAAGCACCATCCTATCCTCTGCCTATCTACCATACGTGGAAGCAGACCCGGTTAATGCCTTGTTACATAACCTGGTCAATAACTGCGCAAACGAAAATCTCATCATAGGATGCGACGCAAATCCGCACCATGTTGCATTGGGCAGTACAGACAACAATAAAAGAAGTGAAGTGCTTATGGACTATCCGGTTAGTTCTCCCTTATTCATAATGAACAAAGGCAATAGACCAACTTTCGTAAATAAACGTAGGGCAGAGGTCATTGATATTACGCTAGCAACTAAAGGGGCTAGCAAGGCAACAAAAAATTGGCACGTGTCTGGTGAAATTAGCTTATCTGACCACAATTATATTCGCTTTAGGTTTTCGTACCCAAAATGCTGGTAAGGTACTCAGAAGAAATCCCAGGAAAACGAACTGGGCATCTTTCAAGGAGGATCTCAAAGTAGAACTTAGAGATCTCACAACTAGGCTAAACTCTATAATAGATATAGAATTTGAGGCGGATAGAATATCACAAACAGTAAAAACCTGCTGGATAAAGAACTGTCCGGAAAAAGAGGTGAAATTGCAAAGGGAACCATGGTGGTCCCCTGACCTAGAACATCTAAGACAGGACACCAGAAAAGTTTTCAACTATGCGAAGTCGATAAAAGACTTCACGATATATGCAAAAGCGCTAACGCACTACAGCAAACAAGTTCGCAAAGCAAAGAGATGGGCGTGGAGGGATCATTGTCAGAACATAAGCAGCTATCCGGAAGGAATGAGACTGCCGAAGACAATGAGCTCCGCGAAGGTTAATCAACTGTCATCCATAAGAAATGACCAAGATAAACTCACAACAGATGGAAAGGAGACACTAGCAATCATGCTCAAAAAACACTTCCCAGACTCGGTAGAACTACACAGTGTGACTGAAAATATCATCACAATTGTCGAAAAGGCTTAGCTCTGCAGCATACGCGGTAATGAAAATTCGTTATTTAACAGACATAGAAACAGCCCGATTAGTATATTTTGGTTACTTTCATAGTGTAATGTCGTACGGTATTCTGTTGTGGGGGAATGCTGCCGATATTCAAACTATTTTTGGGCTGCAAAAACGAGCTATTCGGTCAATTTATAAGTTAAGCTCTAAATATTCACTTAGGGAGCAATTTACAAAGATTAATAAAATGACCGTTCCATCTCAATATATTTACGAAAATGTTTTGTATGTTCATAAAAATATCTCTCTCTTTGCAAAGAACAATGATACCCATTGTACCGGACGGGCGAACCTCGGTGATGAGTAGCTGACGTCCTGCACCTATAGGTTCCGGAAGTACTTTTAAACTTGCCAAACAATCGAACGTGTTGATTCCGTATGTGCACTTATACTTGTAGCGGAGATAACGTAAAATAAAAACACAACTTTCACTGTAACTTATGGCAGAGAGCAATTTCAGACTGTACCGCACCACTTATTTACTATCAAGAACTAACTACTAATTAAAAACTTGGATCTATTTTTGTTCTTGTTCCTGAAGGGACGGGCGCGCTTAGCTACCTCCGATCCGTACATGCACGAGAGCCGTGAAATTGCTTCCCCTTTTCATTGTTTATTTTTGCTATTGTCATACAGGTATTGTCTACGGTTTTTCTTGTATCTAATAAAAAATAAGCTCTATTGTGTGTGTCTGTTATTCCTTAAAGTGTGTCCTTTTCAGGTATACAAAGGGAAAGGGTTAAATAATATGTGTTAGCTGTGTATTTACAGTTTTATCCTTAGTTGTAAGGGTGTTGAAGCTGAGTGACTTAATAAATTTCGTTTATTGTCGTAATTATATAACTATACTTATGACTCTAAGTTTAAGGGTGTAGGCAGTGGTCTTGGCCAACTGTTGTTGATATTTTCTTATAAATTATGTTTATGCAATTAATACAGAGCGTAGTTTAGGCCCAGTGGCTAAAAACAGTAGTGATGCTAGTTTTCTACGATTATACATTATCTGTGGGCTGAGGGCGTGGTTAACTAAGGGGAATCCCCTTTTTCTGGCTTACATTAGTCTAAATCTAGTACATAGGGTTAGTTTTGACAAAATCTAAGTACTAATCATTGTTGTATGGGGTGTCTAGGACTAGTAGGCAAAAGTTACTTTTTTACAAATTTTCGAAAATGTACATGTTTGACTTATCTAAATATCTTATATGTATATTCTAATAATATTATTCTAAAACTACGTATGTACATCGTGAGTTTATGTCGCGAGCGCTGTTGCTATGTGTGTAAACATCACGTCGTGGGTTTTGTGGTTGCGTCGCGAACATATCTCTCGCCGTGCAGTCTCGCTGGCATCGTTGTCAGTGCAGCTGCACCAATCTCTCGGTGAGCGGCGTTGCTACTTGGGTAGCGTTATCACCTTTTTCGTAGGCCGTTTGAGTACGCCGCCTGCTGTGCGCACCTCTACAGTGCGTATTTGCCCGTCTGCTCCCGGGAATACAGCGGTGATGACGCCGCGTGGCCATGTATTGCGAGGCAAGTGGCCATCGGCGATGAATACCGGGTCGCCTACTTGTAAGGTGGGACCACGGTTATGCGGAGTCCGCCGATATTGGAGGTCGGGGAGGTATTCCCTCACCCAACGTTGCCAGAACATGTCAGCGAGTATTTGTGCTCGCCGCCAATGTTGTTTGTTGTGTAAGTCATTTTCGTCGAATGTGCCTGGGGTAGGCAGTCGTCTTGATCCGCCCAACAAAAAATGGTTGGGCGTTATTGCTTCATCGTCGTCTGGCTCGACCGACACATGTGTCAGCGGTCGGCTGTTGACAGTGTACTCGACCTCGCACAATAGGGTTGCGAGTACTTCTTCTGTTGGATGACGTTCGTGTAGTACGGTGGTGAGTGTGTTTTTCACACACCGTACAAGTCGCTCCCACGCCCCTCCCATGAAGGGCGCAGAAGGTGTGATGAACCGCCACGCTATGCCGCGGCGGCTGGCTTCGTTGCGCAGGGCGTCTCGGAGCTCTCGGTCGGCGCCGTGCAGGTTGGTGCCGTTGTCTGAGTACATCTCAGTAGGGCACCCTCTGCGCGCGGCAAATCGCCGCAGCGCCAGGATAGCGGAGTCTGCGCTAAGGCTGCCGGCGACCTCCAGGTGAACTGCCCTAGAGGTCAGACAGGTGAACAGCGCCACATAGCGCTTGTGGTGTTGACGCCCGATTGTCACGGACAACGGGCCGAAATAATCTATACCTGTAAAAGTAAACGGATGTTTATGATGACCCAGACGGGCCTTAGGGTGATCGCCGGTTGCCGGCTCGGGTGGATGACTTTTCCTTATTCGACATTGTAAGCATCGACTTATTACGGCCTTGGTTGTAGGTCGTAGCCTCAGGATCCAGAAGTGTTGCCTCACTTCGTTTATTACGGTCTCAGTGCCGCTGTGATGTAGACTTCGATGTGTCCAATCTATATACAACCGCGTTATGTCATGATCGCCATCTAATATAGCGGGTGTTTTTGAGTTGCTTTGGACTCCCTCCACTGCAGCTATTCGGCTTCTGAGAAAGATTATGTCATTTTTGTATTCTATTTGCAAGTGTTTTAATCGGCTATCATTGTCTATATTTTTATTGTTCCGCAGGTTACTTAATTCCTGGTTAAATGAATTTTGCTGTATTAATTGAATTATCAAATGTTCGGCTTTCCCTAATATATCGGCGTTTAGGGGTTTAAAGATTTTAGCTTCCTTTTCAGTTGTTTTCTTTTTAATTTTCATTGGCTGTATCTTTTTCGTTCGCCAATCCGGATCGTTGCTAATATTTTTCTTATTTCTTTTGTAATTTACTTTGTCCGTTTTTTCGCGACATATTGTTATAAACTGTAATACCCGTCCTATCGAGCGTATTAATCGTTCCCATTTCGAGAACCTTTTGGGGTCAGGTAGAGACTCTGATATATCGAATTTTTGTTTTGTGCTTATGTTATAAGTCTTTTCCTCCCCTGTGTTGTCGTTAACTTTAAATTTCTCAACTGGCCATTTTGAGGGATCTTCGTACAGAAATGTGGGACCAAAATACCACTCATGTTGCGAATTGAAGTTCGCCGGTACATCGCGTGTGGCCGCGTCCGCTATGTTCTGTTTTGTCGGTATCCAATGCCATTCCTCGGCCTTACTATTTTCTTGTATCGCGGCTATTCTATGAGCTACGAACGGCTTGTAGCTGCGAGCTCCTTTTGTGACCCAAGTGAGTACCGTTTTGCTATCTGTCCAATAGAATGTTTCATGTGGTTTAATCTGGTGTTCCTCCGCAACCGCTGTCGCTAAACGGCTTCCTAATACGGCGGCTTGCAGTTCGAGACGAGGGATAGAAGTTATTTTTAAAGGTGCCACTCTGGCTTTGGCCATTACTATTGAAACATTTACTTTACTATCTGAGTTTGTTGTTCTCCAGTATACTACCGCGGCGTACGCGGATTCGCTTGCGTCTGTAAATACGTGCATTTGTATTGTCGTAGCTGAGCCATATCCTAAATAGCTTCTAGGTATTTTTATATCTTTTAGATGGCGCAAGTGTGTCAGCCACGCTATCCACTGTTGGGCTAGATCCCCATCTAGGTTTTGATCCCAGTCTATAGTTCGTCTCCACGTTTCCTGTAGTATTTGTTTAGCTCGTATTGTAACCGGCGATGCTAATCCTAATGGATCGTAGAGCGACATTACTATTCTGAGTGCCTCTCGTTTAGTCGGAATTTCTTTCGTAATTAAATCTGCAGGCAATCGTGCCAGTTCTAAGTTGAAACTTAAGTGGTCGGTACTGGGGACCCAAATCAGTCCGAGTATTTTTTCTTCTTGGCCTTTACTACCTATATTGACCCTATCGTTAATATTCTTATTGGAATCTAGTTGTGCCAACAATTCGTCTGAGTTCGATACCCATTTGGTTAAATTAAAACGCGCGCTTTTATGTATGTTTTTTACTTGGGTTGCTACCCTGGCCGCGTTTTGTATGTCTATGAAGCTATCTAAATAATCGTCCATGTAATGATTTTCAACTATAGCCCTAATGGCTTCCGGTTTGTCAACGTGTTTTTTCGCGTTCCAATTTTTCGCGTATATAGCTGTACACGGTGAACTCGCTGCACCGAATATTATTGACGTCATTCTATATTCCTGGGGTGCGCCCTCCCGCCGGTCGCCACGCCACAGATACCTAAGTGCATCTCTATCTTCTTTACGAATTTTTACTTGTAAAAACATTTCAGCTATATCAGCTGAAACTGCTATAGGGTACCGCCTAAACCTCATCATCACTCCCGGTAGTGATTGTAATAAGTCCGGTCCTGTTAACAACTGATCGTTTAGTGATACACCCTTCGTTTTCGCGGCCGCGTCGTGTACTATGCGAATCTTATCCGGCTTCATTGGGTTATATACGTTAAAATGTGGTAAGTACCAAACTTTTCCTTTAATGCATTCCTTAGGCGCAGTCTCTGCATACCCTTTATCTATTAATGCGGTCATTTGTTCGTTATATCGTGTTTTTAGTTCGGGGTTACGATCTAATTTATTTTCTATTGAGATAAGTCTCGTTAACGCGTTCTGATATGCGTCCGGCATTTCTATATTTTTGTCTTTCCATAATAACGCTGTTTCTATGTGACCCGTATCTAACTGACGTGTATGTTTGTCTAATATATCTTCCGCGCGTTTCTCTGGATCTGAACTAGGCCGTCTCGGATTTATCATTAAAGATTCAACAGCGAAGAAATCATTCAACTGACGGTTTATTTTTTCATCTATGGTAGTTAAATTATGAATAAATTGCACACTGTGACCGAGGGTTCTTTCGAAGACGCCGTGTAGTACCCATCCTAATGCGGTAAGTGAAGCTACTGGCTGATTTTTAGGGCCGATACGATTTTCAGTTGATAATAATAAATTCCAATTGTCTTGTCCTATTAGAATTTTGGGTGTGACTGCCCCATATACAAGATCGTCTCTTAAGTCGGTCAAGTGTTCACATTCTAATATATCTTGTTGACTTATAAGTTGCGGTGACAAATTTAAGTTAGGTATAGTACGTGCGTATATTTTTCTCTGCCCCCTACGCTTAGTGCATAGCGTGATAGTAACGCGTCGGGAATTCGGAGTTTTTAATTTTATGTCTCCGATAGCTTCCATATTTAATGGCTCTATTCTGCCTTGTGCCCCTATTTGGGTCGCTATGTTTTCGTCTATCAAAGTTACTGTTGAGCCATCGTCTAATAACGCGTGAGCGTCTATCTCTCCCGCCGGTCCAATTACTGTTACCGGCAATATCTTTAAAAAGGCGCGAGTTCTATTCGGGGTCCAAGCGTTAGCGACTGTTTCTTTCGGTTCTATGTCACTCTTGTCTTTTTTAATATAATGTAACATAGAGTGATGTGTGGCGGTGCAATTTTCTATGCCACATTTCTTTGGTTTACACGTGTGTTGCTGATGTCTATATTTTAAGCAACGATAACACATACCGTGTGTTTTAGCTAATTCCCAACGTTTGTTGGTATCGACTTCTTTAAATTTTCTACAATCTGATGAATAGTGACCCTCGTTATCACATATTCTACACTTTGGCACATATCTATTTGTCACATTATTAGTTTTATGTATAAAGCGTCTACTTACGTGATTTTCTGTTACCATTTCCGGCGGCGCGAATGCACTACAGTATTGGGCCTGTTCCGACACAAACTCACTGAATCGATTTAGATCCGGCACACCGTTATATTTTTCCGTGAATGCTTTATACCACTGTACGCGTAACGAATTTGGTAATTTTTCTGTTAAGTTTCTAACTAGTTCCGCGTTAAGTAAATAATATTCCCTTTTTAACGCTTTTAATGTTACTACACTGCTTCTAACACGACTGGCGAACATACATATATCTTTTGGTGATTCGCTGCATCGCGGTAACGTTTTTAACTTATCTGTTTCGGCTTGCGCTATCGAGTCGGGGCGTCCAAACTGTAACTCTAGTTCCTTCATTATTTCGTCCGGTTTCGCGTGTCCGATAAGTTCCGAACTGACGGTGTCTAACGCCCTTCCCCTTAGACTTCTTCTGAGTCTCGCGGTATTTTCTATGTCGTTGAAATACGTTTTCGTTGTTTCGTATATTGCACGGAACGATAGCCACTCTGTATGGGCTCCACTATAATTTGGTAAATGCATTATTACCTTGGACGCGGATTGTATTTGCGAGTTTATATTTTTTCCTATTGGCGTCCTATTATCGGCCAGGGCCGCGATCGCGGAGGTTAGCTGTGTTACGAACGGTCGGAGCGCGTCACTTTGTTCACTATTTTCGCGTTTTAAAACTGTATTACTATCGCCTAACTTTGTTGGCACGTTTATCGAATTTTTTACCGTTTTGTCTATTATATTGCCTATCGTATTTTCTATTGTATTTCCTATCGTATTTTCTATCGGCTTTATGCACTGTGTTGGTAGCTCACTGGTTTCAGGTTCCGGCGGTATGTTGGTTGTTTCTTCTAGCCATGATCGTACGAACTCAGCCTTTGATTGGCCTTCTTCGTCGTATTCGGTTTCGGAATCTTCATTTTCGGCTTTCTTTAACGCTAAACGGGCGAGCTCCAATTTTATTTTCAATATGTCTTCACGGGCCTTCACTATTTTTCTATGGGATCGATCAGTGCGGTGACTGCTATTTTCTGTACGTCCCTTCCTTGGCTTGGCCGTGATGTTTTCCTTTTGGGTATTTTCTATCGTCGCCTTTTGGACGCTCTTAACCTTCGGCCGTAATGTTCTGTCCGAGTCGCCTTTTAATTGTCGAATATCCTTGGAGCCAGTCGGATTGTCTATATTTTCTATGGTGTTTGATCTAGCTCGCGGACGGGGCTTCCCGGTATTTTCTGTCGATGCCGATGGTGATCGTGGTGGATGTTCATGATATATTACTCTTGCTGCCCTCGGTGTGTCGCTTTCAGCATGGTTTTTATTTTCTTCTGCCTGCTTACCCTGCGACCGCGTCATTAACGGCATGTTTGCTATTTTTTATTTTTATCGAATGTATACGCGCACTACACGAAATGTACTATTTGTTTATTGTATATCCGGCTCGAAGGACCATTGAATGTACCGGACGGGCGAACCTCGGTGATGAGTAGCTGACGTCCTGCACCTATAGGTTCCGGAAGTACTTTTAAACTTGCCAAACAATCGAACGTGTTGATTCCGTATGTGCACTTATACTTGTAGCGGAGATAACGTAAAATAAAAACACAACTTTCACTGTAACTTATGGCAGAGAGCAATTTCAGACTGTACCGCACCACTTATTTACTATCAAGAACTAACTACTAATTAAAAACTTGGATCTATTTTTGTTCTTGTTCCTGAAGGGACGGGCGCGCTTAGCTACCTCCGATCCGTACATGCACGAGAGCCGTGAAATTGCTTCCCCTTTTCATTGTTTATTTTTGCTATTGTCATACAGGTATTGTCTACGGTTTTTCTTGTATCTAATAAAAAATAAGCTCTATTGTGTGTGTCTGTTATTCCTTAAAGTGTGTCCTTTTCAGGTATACAAAGGGAAAGGGTTAAATAATATGTGTTAGCTGTGTATTTACAGTTTTATCCTTAGTTGTAAGGGTGTTGAAGCTGAGTGACTTAATAAATTTCGTTTATTGTCGTAATTATATAACTATACTTATGACTCTAAGTTTAAGGGTGTAGGCAGTGGTCTTGGCCAACTGTTGTTGATATTTTCTTATAAATTATGTTTATGCAGTTAATACAGAGCGTAGTTTAGGCCCAGTGGCTAAAAACAGTAGTGATGCTAGTTTTCTACGATTATACATTATCTGTGGGCTGAGGGCGTGGTTAACTAAGGGGAATCCCCTTTTTCTGGCTTACATTAGTCTAAATCTAGTACATAGGGTTAGTTTTGACAAAATCTAAGTACTAATCATTGTTGTATGGGGTGTCTAGGACTAGTAGGCAAAAGTTACTTTTTTACAAATTTTCGAAAATGTACATGTTTGACTTATCTAAATATCTTATATGTATATTCTAATAATATTATTCTAAAACTACGTATGTACATCGTGAGTTTATGTCGCGAGCGCTGTTGCTATGTGTGTAAACATCACGTCGTGGGTTTTGTGGTTGCGTCGCGAACACCCATAGTATTAATACTAGGAACAAACACAAACTCGTTGTACCTGCCACTAGGCTCCAGAAAATAAGCAAATCATTTAAATGTCAATGTGTACGTTTTTACAATAAAATCCCAAGCCATATTCAAAAACTAAGCGTTTAATACGGTATAATCAAGTTTATTCCACATTAATAACGAAGTATACAATTGTTCACATTCGATCGTTACAAAACAACATAATACACAATAGGGATATAGTTCGTTTACAATTTTGAGTGAGTAATCCCGAACGAGACTCGCGGAGCGATGGTTAAAAATTACGTGCGCATCCGTTGCTGTCAGCGGCTCACTGACTGCGGGTCCGGAGCGGTGTCGCGCGCGAGCGTCGCGTCTTGCAACCGTTGAGGCCCACGCGAGGTGGGCCGAGCGCAACCGACTCGTAAATCAAATAGGTACATATGCCAATAAGTAGAAATATAAAACCCGCGTTATATCCTCCCCCTCTAGCCTAACAATGCGCCTCCGCAGTTGGGCTAGGAATCTAAATATCTGCGCGGTCTCCCGCGCTTCCGCTTCTCTCGAATAGGGGCTTCTACTTGACCAGTAAAGGGTGTGAGGTGCGAAACGTGATATCTACCTATGTCCCCCCCGGTCTGCACACTCTCCAACACGTAAGTTGTTGGGCTAGTAATCTTCGCGATTTTATATGGGCCGTCACGACGTGGGATAAACTTTGCGGACTGCCCGCGCCCTGCGTCATTCGGTCCTTGAGTTTTGAGAAGGACGAGATCTCCTTCCTTATAATCTGGAGACTTCCTGCGCTTCTTATCGGCGTTCTTCTTCTGAACCTCCTGCACCTTCTCGTGGTTGTCCCTGGCCTCATTAAGCGTCTCAGCTATTCGCTTGAGGTAGGGGGTTATACTGGGCACGAAGTTATCTTCATCTATAATAGTTCTCATATCTGTCCCTGAATCAGAAGGGGCTCTCAGCTCTCTCCCAAATGTGAGATAAGCTGGCGAAAATCCGGTACTGGTAGTGATTGCAGAATTCATTGCAAATCTCACCGCAGCGAGATGTAAGTCCCATGTTGAATGATTTTGACCTACCAGTATTGCCAATTGAGGCTTGAGGTCCCTATTTTTGCGCTCAATCGGATTGGCCTCCGGATGGTAAAATGGCGTGAGCGTCTGGTTAATTCCTAAGACGTGGCAGACCTGTTGCATCACCTCGCTCACGAACTGTACGCCATTGTCGCTAATGAGGCGGCGGGGTACCCCATACCTTAGAAAAACCTCATTGGCTAGAGTCTGAGCACATTCGACGCTGGTGGCATTCTCCAACGAAAACAATTCCACCCAGCGCGAGCAGACATCTTCCACGATGAGGACCCACCTATTCTTCCTAGGCGTCTCTACAAGAGGACCGAATAGATCAACGGAGACGACCTCAAACCTTCTAGAAAGGGCAGGGGTCTGTAACAACCCTGCCGGTTTACGGTTGTCAGCTTTATACCTTTGACAAGGCACGCACTCTTTAATATAGTTCGTCACGAAGGTACGCATACCAGGCCAATAAAAGCGAGACCGAACACGGCTTAGTGTGCGTTCCACTCCAAAATGGCCAGCTGTGGGCGAGTCGTGGAGATATGCCATCACCTGCCTGCGTTCATGCTCGGGTACTACTAAACAGCAGTCCTCTTCATCGTCGGACTCCAAGCTGTATCTGTAGAAAATGCCGTCGGATATTGTATATCCGCGGTCGGACCACGGTCTCCCCCTAGTGGGTTCGTCAGACTCTAAGTCCTCGATAACTTTGCGGACCTCTAAGTCCATCAGCTAGTTTTCACGAATATTGCCGCTATTCCTCCTCGGCATGTCAATCGTCGTGAAGCATACATCGCAGTCCGGATCTTGCGAGCACACAGGTTGCGACAACGTGTCTGCGATCACGTTCGAACGTCCGGGCGTATACTCGATGCTAAGGTCAAATTTCTGTAAGGTTAGGGCCCACCTAGACAGTCGACCGCTAGGTGACCTCTGGCTCATCAGCCAACGTAAAGGCTGGTGGTCCGTCCTAACTACTATCTTCGCACTCTCTACATAACCGCGGAACTTGCCTAAAGCCCATACGACGGCGAGTGCTTCTCGCTCGGTCGTGGAGTAGTTCCTCTCGGCGCTAGTGAGGAGACGGCTTGCATATTCAATTGGCCTTTCGTCGGGGCCCTCCCCTTGCATGAGAACAGCTCCGAGGCAATATCCGCTACTATCAGTGCGGAGGACGAACGGCTTCGACTCGTCCGCTTGACGCAAAATGGGAGCGGACACGAGAAGAGACTTAATACGTTCAAACGCTTCCTGTTGCTTGGCGTCCCATTGCCAAGTACTAGTCTTCTTCAAGAGGTCCGTGAGTGGCCTCGCAACATCTGCGTAGTTGGCTATAAAGCGTCGGAACCAGCTCGACGTTTGCAGGAAACACTTTAAATGTTTAATGTTCCGGGGGACGGCCATGTTGTCGATCGCTGCGGTCTTATCCGGATCTACCTGGATTCCGCCTGGCGCGATAACATGGCCCAGGAATTTTACAGACTCTCGTGCGAAGTGGCTCTTGTCTCTGTTGACCCGTAACTTAAACATATCCAGACGGTCAAAGACAGCCTCCAAGTCGGACAGATGATGCTCGAAGGGCCCTGGTGACAACAATATTAGGTCATCCAAATATGATAGGAGTTCCACTCCTTTCAGGTTGGACCGGAATCTGTCCATCAGCCTCTGAAAGGTTGCTCCCGAATTCCGTAGTCCCATCGGCGTTCGTTTAAACCTGAAGGTTCCCAGCGGGGTAGTAAACGCAGTCTTGTCCTGGTCCTCAGCGGAGACGCTGACCTGATAGTACCCTGATCGTAGGTCCAGGGTAGTCATATACTCGCTGGTTTTCGCAGCATGTAAAATATCTTCTATTCTCGGAAGCGGGTACCTGTCGGGTTCTGTTACAGCGTTAAGCTTTCGGTAATCTATACAGAGTCTTAAACTTCCGTCTTAGCCACGAGGACTACGTTGGAGGCCCAGGGGGACTCACATTCGTCAATGACGTCATCTCGCAATAGCTTATCCAATTCCTTCTGTAAATCTTCTTTCCTGTTTTGGGACATTCTATAAGGCGGAGAAGCAATTGGCTCCTGGTCTGGACCGACTTTTATTCGATGGGTGGCAAACTCCGTTGCAGGCCCGTCGCGCGCAAACTGCTGCGCTCGGTTGCTGATAAACTCGCTAAGCGTGCGCCTCTGCTCCAGCGAGAGCTTGGATCCTTCGTCCGGACGCAAAGCGAGCTCTGCGGAATCGGCACGCATCAAATCTGCGTCAGCTGCATTTAGGGTGTATGTCTGCACAAAGTCGTGAACATGCTCGGGGTCATCCGCGAACATCCACTTACCTTGGGCGACGTCCAGCACCATACCCGCCTGAGACAAGAACTGAACACCTAATAAAGTCCTAGTCTCGGCGCCGGGCAGTACTAAAAACTCGCATGTCACCTCGTGACCCACAATGGTTATTAGCGTTTCGGTAGACAATAGGGTTCTCCATGTTTGGGATCCATCGGCCAATCGCACGAGGCGTTGAGTGTCCTGAAATGTTTTTCCTGAATTCACTAAGACTCGGTAAAGCAGTGGGCTAGCAATGCAATGCGTAGCGCCTGTATCAATTATCGCCACACCGTGACAACCCATAATACTAATATTCACCATCGGGTGAGGTATGTTATCGCATACGACCGCATTACCTAAGTGTACGCGTGAGCTACCACTACTATCGTAATATAAACCTACGTCACGGCTCAAAGTGACTACACTATTTGAGTCGTAGTGATTAATAGTCGCATTGTTAAAACTCGCCCCTTTCTCCTCTTTATTTGACGTCGACGTTCCCACCTTACAAATATCACATTTCGACCTTACGACACCCGGTTTTCCATAACCGTAACATCGAATGCTCGTAGGCGGACAACTGGTACCGCCACCCTTATTGTTAGAGTTAGGTACTTTTTCGCGGTTGCGACACTCGTCGCTAATATGTCCGAATGCTCTACAATAACTACAACGCGGCCTATTTCTATTACGGACGGTCGCGCTCGCGGTCGGTGAAGTCGACCGGACGGTCGCGCTCGCGGTCGGGGAAGTCGATCGCGCGGAATATTGACCGTTAGTGGGGGTCGATGTTTTTGTTTGCGATCTATTTTTAGCATGGTCTGAATTGTTTACCTTATATTCCTTCATAGCATCCTCCGCGATTCTCGTGTTACACAATAACGCGTCTACACTGAAGATAGTATCGCGGGGCACTCGTTTTTTTAGCTTATGATGAAGGAGTCCGTAACATATATCGATTTGCACTACTTCTTCTAGTTTATAGGGTAACTTGGCAATCAGGGCACGTATCCTACATAGTAACACTTCGGCGCGTTCTTCATCTTGTTGCTCGGCGGCGAAGGTCTGACGGAATATCTTGTGTGCCGGTTGAGTCACGCCGTAGATCGCGCGGAGTCGGACGAGCGCGTCGGGCCACGTGGTTACTGACGTCTTGATGCCCCTCCACCATATAGCCGCTTCACCTTCTAGTAGCATGGGCAGTCCTCGGAGGGCGTGCTCGTCGCTAACGGCCGCGCATTCTTTATATATTTCGACGGCATCAAGGAACGCCTCCAACGCCTCGGCCCGTCGAATCGCGCCGTACACCTTGTAAAGTTACCACCTACAGTAGTTGCGCTGGTCGTGTTCGGCGAAGGTGCGGATACAATTGGGGTGGAAGCCCTTAAGTCTCCGGCGCACCCCAACAGCGAACTTATGAGGCTCCTATTGGCATCTCCTTGTGCCCGTGTGATGGTTTCCATCAGAGTGGATAGAAATTGTTCGGTCGGGAGCTGGAACGCTGGTGTCTGCTGTGGTCTCGTATCGGCACTCGCAGCATCGTCAGCACGGCCAAGCTCACCGGTGCCGGACTCGTCACCGGTCGGTGTGACATCATCCTCGTCCTCTACTTGTTGCTGCCGGAGCGCTTCCCGCCTCGTCATCGGCATCGTCACACGATACGGGTAAGAATGGGAGGTCCGTGCTTCTACCAAGTAAGTTAGGTACTCAGGAGTAAGTTGTAGACACCGTAACACAGTTCGAAATTACGATTCGGCCACTAGTATGGGCGCCAGTTTAATACGGTATAATCAAGTTTATTCCACATTAATAACGAAGTATACAATTGTTCACATTCACACGTTACAAAACAACATAATACACAATAGGGATATAGTTCGTTTACAATTTTGAGTGAGTAATCCCGAACGAGACTCGCGGAGCGATGGTTAAAAATTACGTGCGCATCCGTTGCTGTCCGCGGCTCACTGACTGCGGGTCCGGAGCGGCAGTGTTGCCACCAGTGGTGGTAATTATTTCAATAACGGATAATGTAATGCATTATTCTTACGCAATGTATAACACATTATTGAACAACGAATTATCCTGTTGTCGTTTTTCGTTATTGTTATTGACAACAGCCACTAGCCAGGCAGTGTGCGCACACTCGCAACTAATGTCGCACGGCTACATGGCGAATAAGAAAGCATTATGCGCAACCAATAGGCGTGAGAGATATGGTGTTATTCAAATATGACGTACTTCGCATTGCTAAAGAATTACAAATCATACGATTTAAGGACTTAAAGGCACGTCATAAAGTTCACTTTTATTTTTATCGTTGTCTTAATGTAGTGATCGTAAAATAAAACATGTGACTCATGTTTTATTTTACGATTTTATGCTTTACTCAATTGGAATAATGTCGATTTTAATATTTAACTAAGGCAATAACTAAACAACGGATAACGAAATTTTGACAACAGTGGGACAATAATGTAATGCGAGTTGCGAATAATGTAAATGTTATCGTTATTGTTGTCATTGCGATCACGAACACAATTGTCATTATCCGCTGTCGCTGTCCGGTGATAGTTGAAAAGTTTAGTTTGGTGTTTTAGATTATTGTAATTACCAAATCATTTTAGTATAGTATATAGTGTTTTAAATTATTTTAAGTAATGTATTGTATATAAACAAGCTACACATAATTCATAATTCATTATAATGTTGCAAAACGACTCAACAGCTGGATAACAGGATAACTGACAGCAGTTTACAATAACAGTTGTTGTAAAATAACACAGCAGTGTAATTCATTATTGAAATGTAGCCGTTATTGCCATCTCTGGTTGCCACCTCATAAAAATAAAAGTCACTAGATCAACACACAAAAGTCACCAGATTGGGCTACATTTGAAGCGAAAGTCACCAGAAATCCCAAAAAACATGTTTTAGTAGAAAAAACATTGTAATGCCATCTATCGAAATATCGATAGTACTGGACAGACTACTCAAGCGGCAGTACATGTTCAAATTGCCGTGTAGCTCCGGTCACGGTTAGCGCTACCCCATCTCATGTCGTGGGTGTCGTAGAAGACGACTAAGGGAGTTTGGAACCCAGTGTGTACCATTAGTATCAGGCACTTTGAGTTGCCCGCACGTGATGGATTAACAACCGACTACTACTACCATACCCAACAAGGGGGTAAGTGTCAAGCAGCAGGGCAGGAAGAAGAAAAATCATTGTTCAAATACTGTTACGCAAAAACAATAAACGCTGTGACTCGGTACCACTTTTTATTGTGTACCAAACATTAAAATATGTCAAAAACCAGATTGTTTATTACATCAACAAATTCTAAGTATGGAAAAACAACCGTAATTGTAAAAATAGATAACAATATTTGGTTGTAATAATTATTTTGTAACGTCAAAACAAGAATATAAATAATAATCAATATTCTATAGAAACTTTTTAGGATAGATGAAGGCGAATCAAATATCTCTAGAAGTCGCTAAAAACAAAAAATCGCTAAACGCCAGAAATAAATCGCCAAAAGGGGTCAAAAGTCACCAGATCTAGTGACAAAATCGCTAAGGTGGCAACACTGCGGAGCGGTGTCGCGCGCGAGCGTCGCGTCTTGCAACCGTTGAGGCCCACGCGAGGTGGGCCGTGCGCAACCGACTCGTAAATCAAATAGGTACATATGCCAATAAGTAGAAATATAAAACCCGCGTTATAAGCGTTAATAAATTCAAGTCCACTATAAAACAGAAGCTGTGTAGAAAAGCTTTCCATAATGTGACAGACTATATGGACGACAAAAATGCTTGTGATTGAGCTGCTCTGATATGCATAGGCTTATATTGACATTCCTGGTATCTATGTATCTAAAACCAGTACTTTTTAATTCATTTGACATTTAAATTGCATCATTTCTTAAAATGGATTAAATTAATTCATATAATGACATTTCATTATTCTATATGACATTATGTTATTTATTTTTAATGTTATTTTTATGTTCATGTTATGCATTTAGATTTGATACTGTAATAGTGCGAGTACCATGTGGGCTATACAATTATTTTGTTTTATTGACGTGATATTTGTCTGGCAGTTTAGGTATGTCATGCTCACTCAAGTGTCCTGCTTATGGTGGCGTTGTGTGTCGGGTCGCTAAGTTTGCCTACAATATGGTTGTGCTGAGCGACGCTGATGCATGCGTCATGCTCGTGAACGAGTGCCGTCTGTTGGGATTGGTCATCTTAATGCTGTCATGACAATTGAATAAAAATTCTGGTGAATATTAAAATCAAGCTTGTTTAGTGTAGACTTTTTAAGAAGTTTAGACTCTTTCTTCCTGCATTGTCCTCACATTACCATAATTTCGAGAACATTGTACCAATATAATTTAAAAAGAGTAACCATGGAGTTTCTTGCCCGTTCTTCTCCATAGGAAATCTACACCTTGGAACGAGGCAACTAAAGTCTTGACTATTCATAAGTGCCTATAAATGGTTTTACATGAATAAAATAAAAAAATAAAAACAATGGAAGAACAAAATGCAAGAACTTCCAAGGACGACTGGCGGACTGCAAAGAAAGTTTCCGTCCATATAAATCCCCTGGCCCGGCGGAATCTATCCCATCCTACTGCAAGAGGGCAGAAACATTATCTTACCTCACCTCTGCAGACTGTACAGGGCCTGCATAGCCTTTGGGTATGTCCCGACAGTCTGGAGGCAAGTCAAGGTGATCTTTATCCCCAAACCGGGAAAAGCAGATTATGAGGATGCTAAATCATACCGGCCGATAAGCTTGACATCCTTCTTCCTAAAAGCTCTAGAGAAGATGATCGATGTGCGTATCAACAAGGTAAATCAACTGAAACAGCACTACATTATGTAGTAGACAGAGCTGAAAGGGCTCCGGCAACTAAAGAGACCTCAGCATTTCTTGATATTGAAGGTGCGTTCGATAGGACGACCTTTGAGACAATAAGGGCTGCTGCAGCGAGACATGGCATAGAACCCACACTAATAAAATGGACAAATACTTAAATAATAAATAATAATAATACTTCAGGGCAGGATTATCCAAGCCAATCTACTGGGAGACAAGATAGCTGTAAAAGCGACGAAAGGCTGCCCACAAGGAGGGGTTTTATCCCCAATACTATGGAGCCTTGTAGTAGACTCTCTTTTGGTGGAACTAAATAAAGGACCAGTCCATACAGTAGGGTATGCTGACGACATAGTCATACAAGTAAATGGCAAGTTCTCGAACACTGTGTCGGACCTGCTACAGGAGGCTTTGGACAAAGTAGAAGGATGGTGTGATAGGAACAACCTATCCATAAACCCAAGCAAATCTGTTTTAGTGCCGTTCACAAATAAATCGGACCTTTTTTTTTTTTATTGATCCGGTGGAAATACATCATGTACTTCCTACGCCCTGGGAAAGGGTGGAGGGGCATGCCGGACTCCTACCGGCTAAAACCACCGGAGTGGTCATCTTCGGCACCGTAGGGAGGCTCCAGGAACTCGAAAGATCTCCATCTAGAGCCACCCACTGGCGCCACGCCTTTAGGCACATCTCGGAGGGGATGACTGTAAAGCGGTCATCCCCTCTAGCGGAGGAAGGGCGACTGTAAAGATGCCACCCTCCCAGGCACCTCTCGGGGGAATTGTAAAGGATTCCCCCGAAGCCTCGCTATGCGCTGTACTGCGCACACGGCGGTACGTGACCACGTACACACCGCTGTCTTCCCGGGGGTCGCTCGGTATGAGCACGCAAATTTCCCAATAGGCGCGCTCGCGACCCCCAAGGCCCCCCACCATATGAAGACGACAGGGGGCTCAGGCGTGTTGGACACGGGCGCCGCGGCGGTTGTTACCCCGGCGCCGTGTCCTCCTTCTCCGAGCGGGATCGGCCCTCACCCGATCCCGCTCAGCGACCTCCTTCTGGAGCATGACACTCTCACAGAAGGAGACCACAGCACTCCAATTTTCATGCTCTGCCTGCATAGCCGACACTACTACTGGCAGAGAGAGATCTTGCCCGATCCGATCGACCAGGATCCGCCGCTCGGCAGCCCATGCTGGGCACTCTCCGAGCGTGTGCTGTACGGTATCCTGATTGTTTCCACAGTGGTGGCACTGTGCCGTGACCTCGCGTCCTATCCTGTGCAAGTATGCACCGAAACAACCGTGTCCGGTGAATACCTGCGTCAGGCGGAATGTGACGCGCTCGCTCCTATGGAGCCAGGCTCCGAAGAGCGGCATGACGGCCTCAACGACGCGCTTTTGCGCGTACTGCGGCAACATGAGCCGCTCGCGCCACAGCTCGAGTGCACGCCGCTGAGCCTGCCGTCTCAAACGTTCGAGCGCCCCTGAAGGCACGCCTTCACCGCTCTGGCGGAGGGAGCGTGTTTGGTGATACACCCACGCATCCATCTCCGCCAGGATATCAAAAGGCGGAAAGCGCGCCAATAGAGTTGCCGCCTCAAAGGACACCGTTTGGTATACTCGTGCGATTCGTATAGCCACTCTACGCTGCAGACCGTGAATCTTGGTTCTGCAGCGCTGGACGCCCGAGAGTCGAGATGACCAAACAGGTGCCCCGTAGAGGGCCACGGACCGCACGACTCCCCCGTAGAGGCGGCGAACTTCTTCCCTCGGTCCCCCGAGATTGGGCAGTAGACGGTGCAAGGCACCCACTATCCTTTCGACCCGGGGGACAAGACGCTCGAAGTGCTCCTCGAAGCCCCAACGACTGTCCAGGGTGAGCCCCATGTACTTCATGTACCGGCCCACCCTGATTGGCGCGTCACCAACGCGTATCCACGAACTGGGAGGCTCCCTGCTCCGCGGCAGTTTGTGGAACCATAGCGCCTCGGTTTTATGAGGCGCTATCTGCAAACCCAGAGCGTGGATTTCGGCCACGACAATTGCCACCGCTTGCTCGGCAAGCCGGATGGTTCCCTCGAAGGACTCCCCGCTGGCCAACACCAGAGTGTCATCAGCGTAACAGACTAAGCTGACGCCAGCGGGGAGAACGACACGCAGGACCGTATCGTAGGCGAGGTTCCACAATAGGGGGCCAAGAACTGACCCCTGCGGAACCCCGCACGTGATCTCCCTCCGCTTTACGCTACCGTCCCTACCCACGTAGCGAACATGCCTGTCGCGCAGATATGCCCCGATGACACCCTGCAGATAGGGGGGGCACTGATGGTGGACTAGCGCCTCCCTAATCGCGCCCCACGGGACAGAGTTAAAGGCGTTGACGATATCAAGGCTGACAGCCAACGCCACTCCACCCCGCTGGGACACTGCCTGTTCCGACAGCGAGCGGACGCGAATAATCGCGTCAATAGTGGACCGCCGCTGCCGGAAGCCATACTGGCTGTCGGCCAGATCGGGACCAACTCGCGACATGTGCTCAACGAGTCTTCGGGCAATTATTCTTTCGAATAGCTTTGAAGCCTCGTCGAGCAGGCAAATCGTTCATGGGACGAGGAGGTAGCAGTGATCAAAAAGTCATGGCAAAGTTTCACTCAAACATTACCCCATCTCAACGACTTAAATATCCTAAGGCGGATAACGTGTGATCAGCACGGATGGCTCAGTTAGCGTACACCTTTTCGCAGGTCAGAGTAAGGTAGCTCCGATTAAAGTTACGTATTCCTCGCCTCGAGCTGTGTGGCGCCTTACTAGGAACACGGCTTTGTACAAAGGTACTTAGTTCTGTAACATTTCAACCTGACGACTGTGTATTCTGGTGCGACTCCGTGATTGTCCTGGGGTGGTTAGGAATCGAGTTTTGGAGATACTGGAAGGTTTTGGTGACAATACCTGGCGATACGTGCCATCAAAGGAGAACCCTTCTGATCTCGTGTCACGTGGTATCAGTGCGGATCAAATAGGAAACATGGCTATTTGGTCTGGACCATCATATTTACAACTTGACTCCTCACAGTGGCCCACTAAACCTAACTCCAATAAAAACTATACATTACCCGAAACAATAAATTCATTACACATACAAGATAATAATAATAATTCACAACATAACCATTTATTTCAATCATTAATCAGCAATTCATCAAATTACACAAAACTTCAGCGTATCATTGCTTATATACACAGATTTATTTATAATTGTAGACAATTTCAGACAAGAGTAAATGGCTCACTTAAAAGTACGGAGCTCTTCTTTGCATCCGAGTTCCTTATAAAAATGTCACAGCAAGATACATTTCAATTGGAGTATCAGTTACTAAAATCAGGAAAGGGGTTACCAAAGAAAAATCGTCTTGTTTCATTGTCACCTTACTTATATTCAGATATCACAAGAATCGGTGGGAGACTTGACAACTCGTTTTGCGATTATGATACAAAACATCCAATACTCCTTGATAGTAAACATCACTTAACTATTTTAATTTTAGTCTTTTTCATGTAGGTCCTCAATTACTGCTAGCTTCTATAAGGCACAAGTATTGGCCTTTGGGTGGTAGAAAGATTGTAAGAACTTGTGTAAAATTCACAAGGTTTAAGGGTAAAACAATCCAGCCAATAATGGGTAAGCTACCAAAGGAACGACTGCACCTAGAGTATCCATTTCTTGAAACAGACACAGTCTATGCCGGTCCCATTATGATTGCTGATCGTAAGGGAAGAGGTTGTAGGCTACTAAAATGTTACATATGTGTTTTTGTCTGTCTAGCTACAAGGATGGTCCATCTGGAGCTTGTCTTGGACCTTACAAAGGAAGCCTTTAATGCAGCTCTTAACCGATTTTCTGCTCGTAGGGGTAAACCGAAATCTATCTTTTCAGATAACGGATCTACTTTTGTTGGTACATTCAATGAACTTTCTCAATTACTTAAACAAGATTTTAATGTAATTGACATGGCTGAGACAGGTATAATTTTTTCTTTTATTCCTGCGTACACACCACACTTCGGCGGTCTATGGGAGTCCGCCGTAAAATCCGTTAAATATCACTTGAGACGTATTTTAGGTCTTACACATCTCACATACGAGGAAATGGTCACATGTCTTATTCAAATCGAAGCGATTTTAAACTCTTGACCACTCACACCTCTATCATCGACCACTTATCTCTTTGCCTCATCTCATCCGCAGATCTCCAGAATTCAGAACATATCCAGCTTGCATCGTTTTCATCGTATTAAGATTTAAAAGGATCATTTTTGGACGCGATTCTCAAATGAATACATTTTCTGGCTGCAGCAGAAATCCAAATGGTGCAGTTCCAAGCTCATGGAAAACGAATTGGTGCTTATCAAGGACAAGGCCGCACCACCACTGCTATGGCTCCTTGGAAGGGTAATTCGTCTGCTGCGAGGGAGACATAGCATCGTGAGGGTGGCAGACATTAAAACAAAAAGGGCCGTCATTCGTCGTGCTTACAACACGATCCGCCCTCTGCCGATACATCTTGAAGACGAGTCTTCAACGCCAGGAGTATGTTCACGACAAACCGGCGCAGGCGCCGGCGGGAGCTGGATGTCTGAGGGCGGCGAGGATTCAGGACTCAGGATTCTTCGACAGACAACTTCAGCGATCAGCGCCGGGTGCACCATCAGCTCACTCACGGCAGCATTCAGCCATTATTCACGGTCCGATACACACATTTTGTACGCGTCGCGCGATCCATCTTTGTATTGATAATATTTTATTTATATCATATAATATACCAGTTTAAAGTTTGTTCGTTTTACTATTCATTTAATACTTCCAGGTATCCCCTTACACACTTAGATAGGGTACTGGAGATTTTTTTTATTTTTTATTGTTGCCCAGTGGAAATTCTTCATGAACTTCCTTCGCCCCGGGGAACGGAACGGACTTCTACCGGCTAAAACCACTGGGGCGGTCATCTTGGGCACCTAAGGGAGGCTCCAGGTCCTCGTATGATCACACTAGAGCCGCCTACTGGTGCCACGCCTATAGGCACATCTCGGAGAGGGTGACTGTAAAGTGGTCACCCCCCGGGGGATTGTAAAGGATCCCCCAAAGCGTCCCACGGCAGCGCGTGACCACGTGCGTGCTACCGTCTTCTCTTGGGTCGCTTGGTATGAGCACGCAGATTCCCCAATCTACGCACCCGCGAACCCAGAGGTCCCCCGCCTTATAGCTACGGCAGGGGGTTTCAGGCGTATGGGAATTAGGCGCCAGGGCGGTTGTTACCCCGGCGCCGTCTCCTCCTTCTTCGAGCGGGATCGGCCCTCTCCCGAGCCCGCTCTGCTGTCTCCTTCTGGAGCATGACGCTCTCACAGAAGGAGACCACTGCATTCCAATTTTCGTGCTCTGCCAACATAGCCGACACTACTGCTGGCAGAGAGAGATCTTGCCCGATCCGATCGACCAGGATCCGCCGCTCGGCGTCCCATGCAGGGCACGCCTCGAGCGTGTGCTGTGCGGTGTCCTGGTCGCTATCACAATGGTGGCATTGTGCCGTGGCCTCACGTCCTATCCTGTGCAAGTACGCACCGAAACAACCGTGCCCGGTGAGCACCTGCGTCAGGCGGTAGGTGACGCGTTCGCTCCTTCTGAGCCATGTCCACTCCTAGAGTATGAATGTGCAGCTCGCGCAAGGCAGCTGCAGATGCGCGTGCGCAGCGCGAGATGGCGGCACCACGGAAGTCGTGTCCGGGCACGTCCTTTCCGACGGGTGGGGCTAGTGACTCCGAGGAATCTTTGGACCCTCGGAGTTCGCAAACCTCGCTCAACCTGTTGTCGGGAGACCGCCTAAGGCGAAGGGGTCATCCATCGACGCCAAGAGGTCGGTCCGCAAGGACGAAAATGTCGAGAGGCTGAAGAGAGAGAACGCGGAGTTGCGCTCCCAGATCGCTAGCCTCTCGGCGCAGATTGAGAGATTGACGACGGAGGTGGGTCTTCTCCGTCGTCAGGGGGACGTGACACCGCGCCCCAGCAAGGATGGGGCGTTCATGCCGCCGGACGTGGTGGCCGAGCATCGGCGTTCGATTACCCTCGAGGTCGGGGGCATAGTGAATACCAGGCTGGCCGATTTGGAGGGACGTCTATTACCCGAGCCGCGTCTGCGGGCGCCACTAGCGGGTGATTCGCGGCCTGAGACTGCCACACAGGCCACTGCCGCAGCGTCATCTGGCGCATCTGCTAATGAGCCAAACTCTTCCCCTGCGGCGAAGGTGCACGGGAAGAACGTAACAGGGTACATAATTTACATGATAAGAACTGCTCACACCTTGCTATATTTTTTTAATTATCATAAAAGTAATAAAATACTGTCATCATAATAATAAACCTATTAGTAACTGGGATGTTAGTGGACTGTAAACGCAAGTTTTATATGTAAAAATATATTAAAATTTAAGGAAACAAACAAGAAACCATTACAATGAAAAAAGCTGAAGTAGAAGACAAAGCTGACAGACAATACTTTTTAAACATGTGTCAAAATATAAAAAATATAAAATAAAACTTTAGCTGCCAGTAAAACTTTAGCTGCCAGTTCGCAACACTCTCCCCTCCCGTGGGAAGACTATACTAATTACAACATAATATAATATTTTGAAAGTAACAGAACTTAATAGGTAACATAGTAATAAAGTTTACATGCATAGGTAAGAAAAATGAAAAGTATCATGCACATACATACAAAGTAAAAATAATAAAAACAATATTTTTTGCAATTAAAATAACTTATCTAATCATTAATTCCTACAGGCAACCGCACCAACTTCTTTGCCGGTCTTCGAAGTGTCCCTCCGGCAGTTACTACCTCTGCTACCCGCACCGAACCATCTTTTCCAGGGTATATAGCAGACACTCGTCCTTTGGGCCAAGTACCCCGAGGAAGGTTTCCATCTACAATTACTACAATGTCCCCTACCTTGAGATTTCGTTGGTTGGTTGGACTGGGCTGTTTAGGTATGAGTGTTGGCAGATATTCGCGAAGCCAGCGTTGCCAAAAATGGTCAGATAAACGGATGACTTTTTTCCAATTTGACCGGCCAACGAGATCTAGGTCAGTCAGTGAAATAGATGCCGGCGCTCCAGAGGACGAACCTAAAAGAAAATGGTTCGGCGTGAGTGTCTCCTCAGTAGAGTCGGTAGCTACATAAGTCAGTGGACGACTATTAATGAGTGCTTCTGCTTCTGCTAGGAGTGTCACCAACAGCTCATCTCGCGGCTTCTTCTCGTTAAGCGTTACTCTAAGAGCCACTTTAACAGACCTGACTAGCCTTTCCCAAGCACCTCCCATAAATGGTGCCGCTGGAGGAATGAAGCGCCAAGCAATGCTAGAATTTGTAGCGAAGTCCTTAACTGGAGTATCATACAGCTGTCTTAGTTCTTTAACTGCACCGACAAAGGCGGTTCCATTATCGCTCCAAATTTCGGTTGGCGTGCCACGTCTAGCCGTGAAACGACGTAAAGCCATAACTGCAGAATCTGCTGAAAGGCTGTGTACCACTTCTAGGTGAATGGCTCTTGTGGTAAGGCATGTGAATAGGGCCACGTACCTCTTCTCAGACCGTCTTCCGACGCTTACTGCAACAGGTCCGAAATAATCTAAACCAGCGTAGGAAAAAGCGCGATGATGATGTGCCAGACGAGCTTGGGGAAGATTTCCAAACGGTGGATTACATACCAGTGCTTTTCGGTTTTTGCAGTATTGGCAGTCATGAGTAACCTTTCTAATTACGCTCCTTAAACGAAATATGAAGAATTTCTGACGCATTTCGTTCAATACTGTTTCATTATTTGCATGAGCTGCCTTCTTGTGATAATGGGTTATAAGTAGATGTGTAACTCGGTGATTTCCATCTAGCACTATGGGTGTTTTTACTATTTCTTCAACAGCTTGAATCGATCCAATACGTCCAACTAAACGTATAAGGCCGTCGTCATCCAAAAAAACTTGGCAATTCTTTAGCTTGGAGTCTCGAGAAAGTGGCTTTGTAGCATATAGACACCTTAATTCGTGTGTGAAGGATTCTAACTGCGTGACCCGAAAGATGTGCAGCTGTGCAAGATGAAGATCTTCTGACGTTAAAGAGCTACTGAAGAAGGTGCGGGTGCAAGAGGAAGAAGAATTTAACCGAAACGTAGTTATAAAACCCGGTAACCATTCTAAATTATTTATGTCTAATCTCTTTCTACGAATTGCTCGAAATCTTAAAATTCGTATGTATTTATGCGCCATTGCTGTAGAACGCACAAACTTTAACCAAGAGCTGAATCTACTGGCCTCTGCCACGAGACAGCTTTTACTTAAAGCTTCATTATAAAAAATACTAGCCGAATTGAAATATTTTGTTGCTTTTTTTAACTCGTCGATAGGGAATGGCTTAGCGAGATCTATCTCTTTTGGCCATTCGTTTGGAGAAGAACGAAGAAATTTTGGACCTTGAAACCATCTGTCGCTGTAGGATAAACTTCCTGACCCGAATCGAGTAGCAATGTCAGCGACGTTTGATAAGGTCGGAACCCAATGCCACTCGTCGGGTGAAGAAATTTCACTAATCTCTCCAACCCTGTGAGCGACATATGGCTTGAAATTTCGCGCGTCGTTGCGTAACCAAGCGAGTACGTTTCTGGAATCGCACCAGAAGTAGCGCTGATGAGGTTTATGGGTTACCGCACAACATACTGTAGCTGCAAGACGCGCTGCGATTAAAGCTCCTTGCAGCTCCAATCGTGGAATAGAAACGGGTTTGAGGGGAGCTACACGAGCCTTGCTACATATCAAAGAAATCTGAACTTCGCCACTAGGGAAAACAAAGCGCCAATATGCAACAGCCGCAAATGCATGCTGACTTGCATCACAAAACACATGTAGCTCCCGCTTTACGTCAGATGAATATGTTTGGAAATACCAACGCGGAATTTTTAGTGAAACTACAGAAGAAATATCTGCAAACCACTGCTTCCACTTAGCATTATCCTCTTTAGAAACCTCCTCATCCCAATTCAGACCCGTTCGCCACGCTTCCTGAAATAGCATACGACCCCTTATGGTCAATGGTGATAATATACCTAAGGGGTCAAAAACACGCATAAGCTGTGATAAAACTGTTCGTTTAGTGAGTTTTTGCGGAATAGGACAAGAAGAACTAATATTGAAACCTATCATATCAGTAAGAGGGTGCCAAATTAAACCTAAAGTTCGAACGCTACCAGAGAAATTCCCCAAGCCAATCTCAGACCCCTGTGCCAAACGCAGGTGAGGGGCCAAAAGCTCCAATGCTGCGGCGGCGTTAGACACCCAGGCTCGCATTTCAAAACCTGCTTGCTGATGGACATGAACGATTTCAAGAGCAATCTTTGCTGCAGCTTCGACACTGTCTAGGCTACCCAGATAGTCGTCCATATAATGGTTATTTAAAATAGCTTGCACTGCTTCAGGATACTGACTTTGGTATTCTAGTGCATTTTTATTTTTAATATATAGTGCAGTGAACGGACTCGAGGCTGCACCGAAAATCATGGATGACATTCGGTACGTCGTTACAGGAGACTCTGGAGACTTACGCCACAGAAAACGTTGGGCATCCCTATCTTCCATCCTAATTTTTATTTGAGGAAACATTTCCCGAATATCAGCAGAAAGGGCAACCCTCCCCTCCCGGAATCTTATTAATATGTCAAAAAGGGATACAAGTAAGTCTGGACCAGGTAATAACATTGAGTTCAAACTAACTCCGTCGCACTTGGCTGCCGCATCATGAACAACCCTTAGTTTCCCCGGCTTGTTGGGATTCATCACACCGAAGTGTGGCAAATACCACGTAACATGTTTTCCTGCTATTGAGGGGCACGTTTCGGCATAACCCTTGTCGATTGTAGCTTGAACATTACATCTGTATTGTTCCGCGTATTTGGGATCTTTAGAAAACTTCTTCTCTAAAGTTGTCAACCTATTCCTGGCTAATTTGTAACTAGACTTTGGAAACTCCATGGCATCAGCTTGCCACAGTAAACCTACTTCATAATGGCCATTTGGAAGACGACGGGTAGTATGATCCAAAATACCCATAGCGCGATCGACATCAGCCGAATGAAGCTCCCTTTTAGTAATACCAATAGAGTCTAGTTTGTAGTATTCGTTAATCATGGAGTCAATTTCATCAAGCTTAGAGCTAACACAATGGTTCACGAACTGAACTACATTGGTCTTACTATGAGCAAATCCAAAAATTACCCAACCAATTGCAGTACGACAAGCGACAGGTTGCGAGCGTGAACCCTTTCGAATTTCTTTCGGAACAGAAAGATGCCAGTTATCTATACCAATAAGAAGCATTGGTTTGGCATTTTCGTACGAAACTAAATCACACAGATCAGATAGATGAGAAAATTGTTTTAATTCCTGCACGGAAATAGACTGTAGCGGGCCTAAATTAAGATCTTTAATAGATCGAGCTTTTTGTACACGGTATGTTTCATTACACTGTCGACCTCTTATTTCACAATCAACGAATTGTATCGGAGAATTTTTAGACAAGCCATTAATGCAATCCATGTGTAACAATGCATTAGGGCCACGCGCGCCTATCTTTTCTGAAATTTTTGAATCAATAAAGGTTCCTGTGGAGCCATCATCCAGTAATGCAAACGTGTCTACGCTCCCCAACGGGCCACTGACTGTTACGGCAATGACTTTAAGTAAAGGCCTCAGCGGCCATGAAGGCGAGTTAGAAGACGAAGACATGTGTGCAACTACTTCTTGACCTTCCTCGGATGCCAAAGTTGAGGGAGGAAGCTCGGATAAATTCGAATGAGTGTCTAAAATGTTATTAGTATGCGACAACTCAATGTGGAGCAATTTATGATGCTTCTTGTTGCAATCATGTTCTGTGCATATATTTTTAGATTTACAAAACCTATATGAGTGGTTCCCCTTTTTTAAACATTTATGACAAACCTTCGATTCTTTTGCCCAACACCATCTATCATTCACTTTGAGATCTAAAAACACAGGACAAGAATCAATTATATGCTTTGTAGACTGACAGTATTTACACTCGTCTAAAATCGAAGTTATATCACTAGATGTTGCTTTCCGTTTTTTGAAAGAGGTTTTAATCAACGAAATATTATTAGAACTGGTGGTTGTGTGGACTTTGTCTTTACCTCTGACATAAGTTTGACTGTCGGTGTCAACGATAAAGCCGAACCGATTCCTAACCTCGGCTTCATGATCTAAAAAGCATGATAATAAGTCCAGCTTAAAACCGGAATTAGCCCTATCAAAGGCAAAATGAGCCCATCGAGTTCGCAATGCGGGAGTTATTTTCCCAATGATAGCATTGGAAAGCTCGGGTGAGGACAAATACTCAACCTTGTTAAGGAGTTTAACAGTCTCTACACAATTTCTAACTTTGCAAGCAAAATCAATCAGCTCCATAGATGACTCTGCACTGCTAATCTTGGGAAGGGACTTTATTCTAGACACTTCCTGTAGTATGATGCTATCAACCTGCCCGAACCTTTGATGCAGAGCACCGATAACCTGGTCTGGATCTTGAGCAGCAACTAAAAGCACTGCTACAGCTTCGCGGGCCACACCGCGTAAAGCTGCGCTTAGCCTCACCAGGTTTTCGGAGGCGGAGAAGAATGACTTGGTGTCATCGTACAACCGCTTAAAGATGAGCCATTCGGAAACCTTACCATCAAAAAAAGGCAAATTAATTTGACTCAACCTTTGGTTCTTCTTTGATAGACCCACAATCGCACAGGCCAGGTCTTGTATGTCATTGTTTTGTATAGGTTTAAACTTGGATTCTTTATTGTTGTGACAATTATTATCGTGTGGTGTGCCTAATGTACATGTATGTAAAGTAGCTTTAGGCTTCTGACGATCCGCACTCTGCACGTCCAGGAAGCCGCTAGGCAATTTAGCCGAGGCGGACGGGCAAAGCGAAGCTGTGGGCATTGGCACACACGTTGGCACCGACACGAACGCCGTAGCGGTCATTTCGGCAGGGAAGCCAACGGTTGCACCCACAGAACGGGTCCTTTCAACAGATACCTGCGAAGCACATTTAGCATTTAAAGAAACCACATTACTGTCTAACCAGTTTTGTACCTCTCGACTTCTTTGGGAAGTAACTGAACTTCGATGACTGGAACAGTATGACGTGCGACTCCCTCGCACACCTTCATTCCCAGCCTCAATTGCGGCTAATTTTGCCTGCAGTTCGAGATCAGCTACATGTTTTTCTCTCTCAGCTGCCTGTCGGTCTCTTTCGGCTGCCTGTTGGTCTCTTTCGGCTGCCTGTTGGTCTCTTTCGGCTGCCTGGTCCGCAAGGCGACGCGCGTATTCCGCCTGCAGGGCGATCATTCGCACCGTCTTTGATGAAGACGACGTATGGTGCGAAGTTGTAGACACACGTGAAATAGTATGCATATTACCTACACTACCTTGGGACGGACCTTGATCCTCACTTACAGCTTTTGAATTTTTAGGACGCTCCTGAGCAATACCTGAAGCACTCGATTCATTGTCCTTGGATGCACAGATTTGGGCTCTTGTTCGCACCATTTTAAATCTTTACAATTTTGAATGTTATTATACTAATTTAGAGACGGCAAGAATGGACCAAAAATATTAGTAACTGGGATGTTAGTGGACTGTAAACGCAAGTTTTATATGTAAAAATATATTAAAATTTAAGGAAACAAACAAGAAACCATTACAATGAAAAAAGCTGAAGTAGAAGACAAAGCTGACAGACAATACTTTTTAAACATGTGTCAAAATATAAAAAATATAAAATAAAACTTTAGCTGCCAGTAAAACTTTAGCTGCCAGTTCGCAACAAAACCCATCGTCGCAATGATAGATAAGGACAAAACAACCATCTAAAATAGGCATATGGATTAATACTTTTATAAATAACAGTGTTAATATTTAAAGAACTGAATTAAACTAATTATCATTAGACACCAACTTTACGATGCTTAGAAAGAAAAACATTACAATAAGAGCAATTTATTAAATAACAGATAACCAAATTCTCGGACGACATTAATAGAACACATAATAAGAGGTAATTATGTTTAAAATACGTTTTTTTTTTTTAATAAATAGGCCAGAACCTGAAGCCAGAACCTGGCCTAAAAGAAACCAATGCACCAGGACTCAATTTGAAAATTGACTGAGTTTCTGTCTGTAATATCAAGTGCGTGCGCATGGGCACGGTCCCGCCTCGGCAACAACTAGTTCTCCACTCAGTGCAATTGCATCTATTTCCACCGCCGCGTCCAACGGCAGTTTACCCACCTGAAAGGTAGCACGAGCAGGAAAATCTTTTGAGAAATCTGAAAAAATAACAAAATGCCTTCATACATCTCTGGTCTATTACCCGCTGAACTATAATAGTAAGTAGGCTAAGTACCTATACAAAGTATCTATAATGGACACAAGCTGCGAACATTAGTTAAAACTTGAATCTGCTTTTGATCTTTACTTTGCATACTGTACGTAGGTATCACAGCTATCCGCCATGTTATGTTCTCTTTTGGCCAAATACTGTAACGCTACTTAATATTCAAATCCCGATTTGCGAGGTCCGTTTTCGCTAGGAAGTCGGGCATCTTAAATTGTTTATTCGGTAATGTGGCTAGTAGTAGTAACTAGTTTAAGCTGCAGGTCCACTGGCTCGGCGTTAGAGCGAACGGAACGTCGGCATCGCATAGGACAGTCGTTGGGGCTTCGAAGAGCACTTCCAGCGCCTCGTCCCCCGAGTCGAAAGGGTAGTGGGTGCACTACACCGGCTGCTGCCCAATCTCGGGGGACCATGTGAGGAAGTTCGCCGTCTCTACGGGGGGGTCGTGCGGACCGTGGTCCTATACGGGGCGCCTGTATGGTATGGTGTAATGGTATTACATTTTCATTCAAAATCATACTTTAATGTTCATATAAACGAAATATTGACATTGAAAAATCATCATTTGGATATATATTTCCCCATGATTAACATCTTTCCTAATATAAATGACGGTATATTCAACAACAATACTATATTAATGCCAAAAGTTGCGATATGTTTATTTATACTTTACAAATGGCCTCCATAAATAACATAATTCAAGACATTGATGATGTGTCAGTGGCTAAATCTTATAAGTGTGACCCGGAAACATGTGGTAGCTTAATTAAGTCTACTCGAAAAGCAATAACTATTATTTCACAAAATATTCGTAGCATCTATAAAAACATGGATGGTTTTATAATTCATATGGAATGGCTTAGATTTAAGCCAGACATCATAGTTTTGACTGAATGCTGGTTGAATGAGAACAAATCACCACCACAAATAGACAATTACTCATGCTACTTTTCCAAGAAAAGTGTAAATCAAAATGATGGAATTGTAAATGTAATAAATGGCATCAAGTGTGCTGTAGAGGAACCAGATCCTGTAGGAGCCAACTTTTTATTAATTACAATTAACACGGATATTACTATTTTGGCTACATACAGGTCGCAGCCATTTATTGCATCGATAACTTCTTAAACTCTATTGACAATATACTTCGCCCTAGTAAATGCAATAATATTATTATAATTGGAGATGTAAACATTGACATAAAACCTGACAATAGGGATAAAAATAGTTCGCCTTATTTAAATCTCACTGCGGAGCTAGGTCTTCTTCCAGGACATACATTACCAACTAGATTGCACAATTGTTTGGATCGCATCATGATCAAAACAAAGAGGACGGCCATAGTCACAGTGATGGATTCTACAGTAACCGACCATAATTCAGTTCTTCTTAGTTTATCATATGGGCAAGAACAAATAAGTAAAAGTAGCCTGGCTTCTAAGACTGATTTTATTGCAACTCTTAAACAACTAGAATCTGCAGATTTCTCTTTTGTCACCTCTTTGGCGAATGCAGAAGAAGCAGCGAATCTCTTTAGTGAAAAATTGTCTACTGCAATAAAATCAAATACAACATCCTCTGTTGTTTCTGGTCGTAAGAAAATTATAAAGCCTTGGATAACACCTGGACTTGTCCGGTGTATTCGACACCGCGATAAATTACATACAAAGCTTTGGAAAGACTTAATTTAATTCTTGAAGTCACTTAAAAAGGCTATAAAAATTTCTATAATTCTCTATTGCGAAAGCTAAAAATAAATTATGAAAAATCCCTTCTACAAAATGCAAGAAGTGGTAAAGAAACGTGGTCAGCTATAAAATCAATAACTGGTACTGCGAAGCAAAAGAGCGGCAACGGAGCGGAACTGTGCGGAGGATTTGTTAAAAATCAGTAATAGCCCCAATGATGCTATTGAAACGGTTAACAATTTTTTTGCGAATGCCGGAAAGTTACTTGCTGACAAAATAAAACAGTCTAACAATCCCGACATCACACAACCAGTTTTAGACGACTTTAGAATACCTCGCGTCCCAAATTCTATTGTATTGCTCCTGCCTGACGAACAAGAAATAGAAACTCTTATCATGAATCTTAAAAACAACTCTGCTACTGGCTGGGACTCTATATTAAGTAATTTTTTTTAAATAGCAAGACATATTATTGTGCCACCCGTTACCACGATAGTACGGCTGTGCATAGAGCAGTGTGTATTTCCTAGTGTATTTAAAAGGGCGCCCATCACTGCTGTTTACAAGAGTGGGGCACGAGACAGTGTAACGAAATACAGACCAATTTCTGTGTTGTGTCTTAAAAAATTATAAGTTGAGCAGCACTCTCCAAATTATTAGAAAAAGTACTCAACAATCAACTTATAATTTTTTTAGAGCAAAACAACATCTTATCGAGCTTCCAAATGGGCTTTAGGGCAGGAAAAAGTACAGATGGAGCCGTTGGATCGTTGGTAGATTATGTTACAGCTAGCCTGGACAATAAACAAAAGTATGTTGGAGTCTTTATTGATCTTGCTAAGGTCTTTGACACTGTCTCGATCCCTACTCTTGCTGACAAGCTGGAAAGATGTGGAATAAGGGGCACTTGACATTTACAAAGATTTCCTTACTAGTCGTTTGCAAAAGGTTAAAATAGGCAGTGTTATCAGCTCGGACGTCACGGTCACCTACGGAGTCCCACAGGGCAGTATTCTTGGACCCAGTCTCTTCCTTATTTATTTAAATGACTTCTGTCAAATGACACTAAATAAAGGCAAAAAAATTATTTATGCCGATGACACAGCCTTGGCCTTTCAGGGAGAAACTTGGGATGAGGTTCAAAAAAATGCGGAAGTGGGGCTCCACAAAGCTAGTTTGTGGCTGAGTTTAACTCTTAATATATCCAAAACTTCATTTGTGCAGTTCACTAACGCTCGCATAAAGCAGCCGAATATAGTTGTCCAGTTTCACACATGTGAATCTCCCTTCACTCGACAGTGCTCCATAAGGTAAGTAATCCATAAGGCACCTATGACAACTCATTAGGTACCTAACCGCGACTGGCGCTGCGTGCTGTTTTCTGCAGTTAAAGAGGAATATCTTTCAAAGCTAATGGGCTTTTAAGATGCAAAGGCTAGCTCGATCTCTCAAAACTGCAGTTGATCGTGAGGCTCAGTTAGCTACTAAACATGCACAAAGCACCGAGCATTGCACTGGAGCTTCGAAAGATATTCGTCTTTCTAGGAGGCATGTAAAATTCCCCTTTGAATCCGATATCAATAACAACCAAATCAAACAAAATTAATCAACACTGGTCCGTAAGAATCGGCAATTGTTCAAATATTGTAGATATAAATAAAACATCGTAGGTAAGGTTACCCCATCTCATCCCGTGGGTGTTGTAAAAGTCGACTAAGGGATTAGCCGGAGGACCCGAGAACCAGTCTGCCAAGCGTGGCGATTATGGCAAAACCCTCCAATGAGCCCACAACACCCCCATATCGGTCGTTGTGGTGATCTTTGGGGGAGGCCTGTGTCCAGCAGTGGACTTCATTCGGCCGAAATGATGAAGGTTAGTAAGTTGTTTATAAAAGTTTAAGAACAACAAAGTCAGGGGCACTGACGGCACGGTTGGTGCAGTGGCTGATACATGAACATATGTAGGTAACGGCTATGCGTGGAGATCGCGACAATTGACATAGGTAGCCTTTGATGCAGATTAGGAAAAATACTACGTTTAATTTGAGCTGACCCTTAACTTCACGTTTTGCTAAGGCAGCCATACCAAACGCCAGTAACAGTACAACAGTTCGACAGTAACGCCATCTAGTTGGAAGAAAGAAATAAGTATTAAAACTTTATACATTTAATAATTATAAAACTATGTAACCCAGAAACATCTATACAAATAAATATAAATAAAATTGAAGTCATATCATATCGGCCATTTATACGTCCACTGCTGAACAACGGCCTTCCCCATAGATTTTCACAACTGTGTCATCATTCTGGGGGGTATTTGCCAATACTCACCACGCTTGGCAGGCGGGTTGGTGAGCGCAGTATGGCTACCGTTTCACAGAAGGGACGCTGCTGCCCATCCCTCTGATTTAGATTCCCTTAGTCGCCTTTTACGACATCCACGGGAGGAGATGGAGTGGTGCTATATTCTTAATCCGGACACCACACGGGACAAAATTAAAGTGTCTGTTTGTAATTAAAAAATAACAGCTTTTTACAAAATGCATATGAAAGTACGGTACCTACGACAAAAAAGCTATTTGTTAATTTTTTGTCTGTCTGTTTGTTCCCGCTTATCTCCGAAACGGCTGGGCCGATTTCTACGGGACTTACACTGGAAGATAGCTGATGTTATAAGGCATAACTTAGGCTACTTTTAATTTTGGTCCATCGCCCGAACAGTAAAATACAATTTTTTTTATTTGTTATACTCTTTATTGTACACCAATCGTTAAAGGTAATAAAAACAGTAGTGCTTATAAGTATATTTTAGAGTACCGGCCTTATCGCGCTCGATTACAATTTTATTTAAATTTTCACAGTACAATTTTCTTATCGCTTAACTTTAACCTACAGTGGTGAAAAAAAAAACCATAAGATTTTGCTGAACATATATTGTGTTTTTTTGGTAGGTATTGGCCCAAGCTCTCACCCCCTGCAGTATGTCGTGCTATTTACTGGACATCCTGTATATACATACATTCATAGATATACATACTCTATGTCAAGTGTCTATGCCGAAGTACTCTAAATTATATACAAACAATACACTTTCTTTTAAATTAAACGGCGGGTGTAACCGCGGGTCCCAGGATCTCGGGAGGACTCGGAGCAAGGTGACTTCCCTGTGGGATGCCGAAGTTGACCTGAGATTCTGTGCTTATGTGTTCGCCTATCTTCACTCTTTGTGTACGATTAGAGAGATGGTCCCCAAAAATATTGAGGGCGTTCCCTCGAATTCCCACGCATATAATGAAATTTATATGGGACCAACTTGAAAGTATTTTACACCAGTTACAAAAGAATTGCTCAAATCGGTCTACAAATGTCGGAGTAACCGGTGTACATACAGAAAAGATGAAAAGATGCGTTTTTTTGTAGACAAATTGTTATACTACTCACCTCCCATGTACAAAAACGTCATGATTTGTATTGTAGATCCATCCTTGGACAGTAACGGACATTTTTGCCAAATTTCAACGAATTCTATACTAAAGTTTTAGCGGTAACATCCAACATAGAAACAGACAAACAGATAAACAGACAAACAGACAGAAATTCAAAAAATTGCAGTTTTGACATCAGTCGCGTTCAGTTCAGTCGCTTGCTCCGAGTCCCATTGTCATTACAGTTATCATTGCTCTAACGAAAGGTAAGTCGGATTGAACGACAAACTTAACTTTGCAGTTTTTATTTGTGTCCAGTGGAAATTCTTCATGAACTTACTTCGCCCGGGGAAGGGCGAAGGGTTATGCCGGACTCCTACCTGCTTAAACCACTTGAGCGGTCATCTTCGGCACCTAAGGGAGGCTCCAGGTCCTCGTATGATCACACTAGAGCCGCCCACTGGTGCCACGCCTATAGGCACATCTCGGAGAGGGTGACTTTAAAGCGGTCGCCCCCCCAGGGGGATTGTAAAGGATCCCCCAAAGCATCCCACGGCAGCACGTGACCACATGCGTTCTACCGTCTTCTCTTGGGTCGCTCGGTGTGGGCACGCAGATTCCCCAATCTACGCACCCGCGAACCCAAAGGTCCCTCGCCTTATAGTAACAGCAGGGGGTTTCAGGCGTATGGGGATTAGGCGCCTATATATATTCTTCTGAATAAAAATACAGCGATATATAGTTATCTTGAAGATTTTTGTTCTTTCAGGAAAGTAAATAAAAATAAATAACAGTCAGAAAATTAAAATTACAAAAACAGGAACACGAAGGATCTTGTATTACATAAAAAAGTATTAAATTAATAAAATATATTATATACTCGTATTATAAATTAAATATAGAAGATATATTTACTATTATATAATAATTTAGAAGAATCATATATTATTTACTTATTGTAGTCTCCGTACAAAAAATTATAAATTCTTCATCATCGTTTTTAAAAGTAAAGTCAAAATCAATTAAGGAATCATCCCAGTCGCACAAAAAACACTTTTTATCACGATACGTAGCAGCACGTGTTCTCAGTGTTGATATTAACTACTTCAAAATAATGCTCCGTATTTACTAGTGTATCGCTCACCTCTATTGAATGAACGGATAGCATGCGCACTCGCTTTAAACCGGCGGTAGCGCCGCGCGCAGCTACAATGCTGCGTCCTCTTCTATCGCACGAGATACTGAACTTACGCTTCCATATGTCAAAATGCACTACTTACGCCCCTAATTTTGACAGATGAAAGCGTGAACTTAGCTTAGACTCGTTTCTGAATCTCACCCTTAGCTTTCGTGGGGAAATCCTCTTAGACTTCCTCCACCTCGGGAAAGGCGGAGGGGCATGCCGGGATCAAAGCGGCTAAAACCCAACGGTGTCCTTCTTCTTACCTCTAGCCGTGGGTGGGTTGTACGTTTCTGCATTAGACCGCTCCCCCGGCAGCAGGTCTACTCTCCAAACTAATTTTAATTCTAATCCAATACCAATACGATTCCAATATCAATTTCAAAGTGATTTCGTACTCTTGAAAACAATATTGTCAACATTGGATTGAAATTGGGATTGCTCTCCGATTATATTAAGACGCATGAAGTGAGCAACGTAACGGGCCGAATTAGTGTTGTTAAAAACATTACAACAAACCGGTAATATGACTTTAAAATGCTTAATCTTTTAAATAACAAGGCTATTAAATTAGTCTGATATGAATAATTGTTTTATTGATTAATTATAGCGTTTTACATTCAATTTTGCGTAATAAAGTGATAATGTAATTAAATTTTCCGTGACTTTGGCTGTATGCGGCAGGATCGTTGCCGGTTGCCTTCACTATTAAAAATAAAGTTCTCCAATAACAAAATAAACTATGTGGTGGATTTAGAAAATTAGAAGTAAATTCGTGCCGGCAAGAATACAAGTGTGTTGGAAACATTGCAGTTCTATTTTGGATGCTTTTATTGTTGCGATTAAAACAGTGTATCAATTATACAGTAAGTAATTATGTACATCACAAGCAATATTTTACTTCGAAGTAATAAATCATTCAAAATATTTGTATAAAGTCCACTGCTGGACACAAGCCTCCCCCAAAGATCGCTGCAACGGCCGGTCTGGGTGTGTTGTGTGCGTATTGGGAAGTTTGCCAGAATCGCCACGCTTGGCAGCCGGGTTGGCGAACGCAGTTGAGATGTTAATGCACTCGAAGGATGCTGCTACCCATCCTCCAGTTAATACCGTAGTCGCCTTTCATGATACCCACGGGATTAGATGAGTTGGTGATATTCGTAGCCGGCACCACACGTCATTAAATTGCCTGTACCGACAGTAATTTTCTTGTTCACTGTTTTATAAAATATTTGTACAATACAACCAAAAAAATCTTTTCCAGGTCCAATGATAAATCACTCCAGTTACACTCAGCTAGGTTTGGTTGAGTTTCTATTCACACGATGATGCAATGCAAGCAACATCCATAGGTACGTATTTTTATATTTCTTTAGTAACGTTAAGCATAAAAATAACCCTTCATTGACACTATCCAACATAAGTGTGTAATAGTTGAGTGTTTAAGGACCGAAACATTTCTGGGTATGGCAAACACTTCGGTCAGTCGTTTTATTGAACTTGCATTTTGTAACAGTCAATAACTTTAATATTGATGACTCTACAGTTGAATATTAGGGAGCGTTGTAATATAATATTTTAATTATAATAAGATCTTGTACAACCTATTTCAAGTAAATTATGCAAATAAACTTTTGACTTTGACTACATTGTATTTATCAAATTTCAGTTCCACCAGCAATCCTGCAATCAATCAGCAGCAACAGACGACTATGTCACGACCCCACCAGCGTTGACCTTTAAATCCGAGGCCTAGATGCAAATATTGGAGAGGTTATTGAGAATTGAAGAGCAACGGGTTGAAGTTGAAACAAGCACAGTGCAGCATTTGCTCAAATTTCTGAATAGACAGGCAATCTAGCAAGTGCATTCACATTAATAGCTAATGCTATTTAGGAAACTGGAGGAACCATATGGAATAATAAAATTACATAAATAATTATGAAAATGTGTTCATCACCACCCCAAGCTGATAACCAGCTTGTTTGATTGTTACTTTATGTAATATACTGCATGGACTATCTACAATATCCATGTCTTTTTAAGTTTAGTTCATACATTTTCATTGTTTAGAAAATGTTTTGTTATTATTTTATTGTTTAGTTTTTGTGTAAATAGTAAATAAAAGTACATTTAAGTATTAAGGCTGTTTATTAAAATCTATTGAACAAAGAATAAAAGAATACAATAAAAGAATTTTCTGTTCTCATTTATACCTAAAATTACTTATTATACAATTCTGAGAAAATAAAACAAGGAATTGAATTTATATAGCTAATGTTTATAATTAATTAAACTATAACAAAATTAAATCTTAAAACTCCTACCTAAAAATGTTACCATAACTACATTATACATAGCTTATAATTAACCTTCTTACCTACTTGGAAAAAAGTATGTATTTGTAGTTATCACTGTACTGTAAGGTATTTAATAGAAAAACAGATAGAATGACGTGTTTAAGCAGTACCATCTTTTTATAGCATCTCGTTCTTGGCGAGTTTGAGAAAACTTAATCCATTTGCATAATACCACTGGATGGATAAGAGCTGCCATAACGTCTCTATCGATATCACGAGAAACAGATTGCTGTGACATCAGGGTGCCATATGTGCCTCCAACTAGTCGTTGGTAACTCCCAGTCGCATAAAATGATAATGCCACTAAAGTCTGCAAGTGAAATTATATAAATAATAAGTAGTTTCCCAAAGAAAATTTACATTCTTATAAGTCATGCATAAAAGACAACATACCTTATACTTAGGCGATATATCACTTGCGCTTACGAGTTGGTATAAAAGGCTTAGTGTTTTCATATATTTCATCAAACAAATCCTTGCTTACTCTATAATTTGCTCTAAATGCGTCTTCATTCATTGAAAACGCTTTATCCTGTACAGCGCATCATTCGACGCTTATTTCGCCTTTGTTTTATTTACTTTTTATAAGGTTTACGTAAAATATCGTATATTATTGCTAAACTCGCCATATTACAAGCTTATCACTTAATAAAAACCACTTAAAACGCAAACCAATTTCTAAAAAGTTACACTTTCGTTATTAGAAAAATCCCAATAAACAAACAATCCCAATACAATCCAGCCGCAATATACAGCTGTCAAAATACTATGAAGAGTAGCGTTTTGTGCTCCCCAAAACTCAATTCCAATTTCATTTAGTTCCTCCAAATGGACACGCAATATTAAAACAATTTGGCGCTAGTTTCGAATTCAAGATTACCAAACGTCCTAATCCCAATGCCAATCGATCGGAATTGGATTCAAGAGTAGACACACAGGTATCGGCCCGTCAATGATTGACGGGCCCCTTCTGTGTGCGGCCTTGTTGGCCGCGCATATCCTTCGGATGAACACGCGCGCCGCCATCTCGGGCCTGTTTCTGTTCGGGCGACGGACCACCCCTGGTTCGTCGCCCGCAGGCCGCTCCTCATGGTGGCCGAAGATCGTCCAGCGCCCTACCCCGGCGCCCACGCCCGGTGTGTCTTCTGCGGAGGGGATCGGAGATCTCCCTCCGTCCCCGCTCTGCCGCCTCCTTTGCTTGCATCACTTCCTCGCAAAAGGAGGCGACGGCATCCCACGCGCTCTCGCTCCGGCCGATGTACTGAACCACGGCCGGAAGTGAGAGGTCACCCCCTTCGACCGCCACGACGAGGTCACGGCGCTGCGCTGCGTGTGCTGCGCCGTGTCCTCCGGGCAGTCTCCGCAGTGATGACAACCAGGCGTCTCTTCTCGGCCTATTCGACACAGGTACTTCCCGAAACACCCATGGTTCGAGAGTACCTGCGTCACCCGGTAGGTGAGAGCGCCATGCCGCCTCTCCAGCCATTCCTCCATTACCGGTCTTACCGCCGCTATAGCGGCGTGCCCTGCAGTGGGCCGCTTCAGTCGACTTTCCACTCCGCCACCAGGATCCGCCGGAGCTCGAACGGTCGCACCTCGATCTCACGAGGGATCTCACCCTTAGCTTGGATCTCTACGTCTTTCCATTCGCATTAAATATTTCACTTTTTAAAATTCGACAACCGTCATTCAAACCAGATTTTTATTTTTAACCTTACATCATCGTGTTCGCAATTAAATGGCGCTTGATATAAGATTTAATATATAAACAAATAAGTGAAAATAGAATAGAATAGAAGAATAAAATAGAATATCAACATATCTGTTTAACAGCCAAACCAGTACTTACGCCAACAAAAAATAAATGCGTTTGCATATTCTATAGGCTTCATACTTTCGATTGGTATTAAATTTCGTTAATCTCATGTGTGCAATATTAAATAAAAAGTCATTTTTTCAATTTTTTATTATTCATATCCTGGCCAGAAATTCTTTGCCAACCCACTCGCGATGTATTTTCGAAAATACTAAATTAGATTTTAAAAAAATCTTCGACTAAACAGATGGGTGAAGTTTTTAATTCGGATCCTCTATTATTCCGTATGGGGATCAGATGAGCTAACCGTCCGTCAAAACCATCGATCATTAAAGAGCTTTAAAATAATCCAACATTTACTGAAATGCGTGTTTAAAAACACATACTCACATTCTGCATAAACCTTGTTAACAACCTGGAAATCGTCCATTTGAGCAAGCAGGATCGTGGTTTTTACAACAGACTCGAGAGAAGCGCCGCCGGCCTCCAACACTTGTTTCAAGTTTGAGAGAGCTTGCCGTGCTTGTGCTTCGGCGCCACCACATACTAACTGAGCCTGCGGATCCATACCGAGTATTCCGGACACATACAGTGTTTTATCGGCTAATATGGCTTGGCTGAAAACGACAGTTACACGATTAGCATTTCAATGTTATGCTAGACAATAGTTATTTCCACATAAAATTATGCTTAACTATTTCTATACAAGCCCTCTTAATAAAAATAAAGTATTTCCTTTTTTTGTTAGTCGCCTTGGCTGTTTTTACAGTTTAAGAGTTAGTATGTTTTAATATTGATATCCCACAATGACTTCTCCCGCTTTCGTCATGGGCACAGTATACAGACATTAATGTAACCAAAGATTAAAATCGCTAGATAGGCCCTTCCATACATTGCAACGCTCCAAATAGGCTCTCACTCAAATGAGTGAAAGAGTGAATTTGACTTCTGGCGCGATCTTGTACCGTTCTGAGAACCTTGTCTTATATTCATAAAAATATAATGTAAAATGACGTCATCGTAGTTCAAGAAATAAAAAAAGGACGTTAAAAGTACTTGCAAGCATAAAGGCACTGCATTTCACTTGTAGGTAATTAATTAATATTTACAAGTAATGTTTTAATATATACACAAATATCATAATTCATGACACCGTTTTTGTTTATTGTCATCACGGATGCTGACAATACAGCGGTAGAAAACAAACCATCTGAAATACTGACAGCCGAATATTGAAATGCCACTTAATATTAACTCCCACTTTAACTATTCGAGAAACCCGTTTTTGTTAGGAAACTGAGTAGCTCAAATAATTAAAGCGGGACTTAATATTAACCAGCGTTTCAGTATTCGGCAGTGAGAAGACTAGTAACAAATATAGTTTTGTACTTCGTCAAGAATAAAACAGTAATCCATTGTCCGAACTACGTGTTTTCCATTTTTGATACGTCCAACAATCGGCATACGTACGGCAATTGTTATGCGTGATGTCGCAAGTCATCGACTCAGTTTGAATTGAAACTATACAGCGTGAAAAGGGTTTTCGTTGACCATTTTTATTTTTTGAAATTGAAAAACTCATCTCTATGACTACCACCAATGTTCCTTTTTTTTAAATATAGGTTTCACATCGCTTTATGATAACAAAAGAGTTTGCACTCTAACACCTCTCGATGTGTAGACCTAGCTGATCCTCTAACTTCTTAAGCCTTGGCCTAGCCAGTGGCTTAGTTAAAAGATCCGCAAACTGCATGTCGCTACTAATCTTGTTTACCTTGAGTTGTCCCTTCATCACTAGTTCTCGTATGAATGTCTTATTCTTATATGCTTGGTTCTTCGATGGAACTCAGAATTTTCCCCCAGTCTCACAGCTGCTTCATTGTCTACGTTGAGCACTGGCAATTCACCTATATTCGTCATGCCCCGATTAAGGCCTGCTTCAAGCAGTAAAGACTTTTCTTTAACAGACAAACTTGGTATGTTCCATCACCATATCCCTCTGGTTGTTTTATATATATTTCTTCATCAGATAAAAATCCATATAGGAACGCTGTGGAGACATCAAATTGACTTCATTACCTGGTATTCAGTCACTGGCTCTAATGTTGACATTCTGGCTACAGGGCTGAACGTCTGGTTATAATCTTCTCCCTTCTTTTTGTCGAAAGTCTTTTACCACAAGATGAAGAAGAAGGGGTATGCTGGTGACTCCGACCTGACCTGACTGTAAAGCGGCTGTAGCGCTGTGCCGGCGTCGGCTTCGTTTATATATAGTAGCATTTATTGTATCTATACAACGTACATAAACAACAACCTAACCATCAACTTTTAATGTTTTGATTTTGTTCAAGTTTTCTTGTACTTCGATGCATTGATACTTGTATTTGATTATAGTGACAGCCCCTTTAAATCCTTTATTCTTCACAGCCGCTTTATAACGGCAATCCTGAATACTTGATGCTCAAAATAGTGATCAAAGGGGTTAAAGCCGTTCTCGGAGTTGTCTATTGTCCACCTGCTATCAATTATTTCTCAAGTCTGGAAGTTCTATTTGAATCAGTTTCATCCAAGCATCTCATAATTATGGGTGACTTTAATACTGACCTCTTAAAAATCACTCCAAGATCACGACAGCTAAGATCAATCCTGAAATCGACGAATCTGTCATGCCTCACACTCAACCCGACTCATCAGAACAATGAGTCAGATGATTCCTGGTTAGATCTTATGCTCCCTGCCACTATTTTTATTCGCAGCTTTGCAAGGTTGGATAAGGAAAAACTCAACAGTGATGCACAATCTCTTGACTGGACCAATATTCTTGAGGCGCCTACTGTGGATGAGAAACTGTCTCTATTTAACTACTCTGTACTACAGCTTTTTAATTCACATGCACCACTGCGAGCCGTAAAGGTCAAGCGTCCGCCTGCTCCCTGGATAACTCAAGGAGTCCGTATGGCGATGAGACAGCGGGATCAGAAGTTTAAAATATAAAAGGGATCGAAATGAGGAATAAGCAAGCAAGAAATCGTTGCAATCAGATGGTGAGAGCATCTAAACGCCGTTACATTTTTGAAAATATTATGAACTCTTCACCGGCTGATATATGGAAGTTCCTTAAATCACTTGGCATATGTTTGTCTCAACCTAATATAATACCGTGTAACTTATCGCTAAATAGTGTAACGGTTTGCTAACTTTACTTAATGTTTTCATAATAGTTAAAATGAATTTTCATTTAATAACAACGTAATACTAATACTAAATAATAAAAATAAAACTAAACAAAATATATTCACAAACTTAAAACAAATCTAAAATTAATTCGGAAGAGAAGCCAGGTTATACTATATGTTTAGGAAATCACGACGTAGTGGCGTGGAACAAGTTGGGTGAAAGGATGCGCAAGTGTTGCCGTTTGTTCGGGCCACTCATCGCTAACCGTCTATGAGCTCAGACGTATCTTCGTTGTTACCAAATATTTTATTACGTGTACCTTCCATGTAAATAATAGTGTAGTAAATTTAACTAATTAGAACTTAGAATTTATTACCTATACGTTGTGTATTGTGTTTACCCCGAATTGGGTGAGTGTTACAAAATAATAATTTATATATTATAAGCCTTTAGTTGTAGTTAATTTGGTTTTAATCAGATCTTCAAATTATGCATTGTCATGTGATGGCATTAGCGGCCTATTAGGTGCTTATAGCTGGTTATATCAGATTGTTTCATTATAGTTAAGTTATAGTATTTTCCTGCATATAAAATTGGTTTAGATGATCTGCAGTTTCTTGGTAGTATAAACTTATGTATATTAATTCGGTGAATCTACCTACTACCTCAATTATCCTTGTGAACTGTTAGTTAATTCATTTGCCTCACCACTGATCACTGTTCCATGCACATCATTATCATCTGTACTGTTTTAGCATAGCATCGCTTAATATCAACACAAGGTGTCGCAGTCAAACTATATAATCGGGATTGTTGTAAATCGTTTTGTATAACACAATTCCAGGGTTCACCTCTCCGGCACCAGACACCACAGTCGACTCATTGCGTATCTACCTACGTGCGTGCCTGACTACTACCTCCTACTTCTACCGAGTCATCCTCCTACAACGCCGCCTCTGCAGTCTACCCGTCGTCTGATACAGGGCAGTGATTTTGATGACGAGACTTTTTATACGTTTGGTCGTGATAGCTATAGAACCCTCCCCCGTGTTTCACCAACTTAAAATAGTAATAAATGGTATCTTCATTGTAGTCACAACTGGTTTCATTTACCCCTAACCAGCTAGGAACGTTACAATAGTCTTAATCAGCATTTAGCAAAAACTATCCTCGATATCGCGCTTCCATGCCAAAATTATCCAATAATTTGTTTTTATTTTCCCCTGTAACTGACCTCGAGATTCATACTATTTTAACCTCAATCAAATCCAAAGCTGTCGGCTACGACGGAGTCAGCAAGGCGATGATATCACTTATTATTGATATAATTCTTCCCATTTTCACCCACATTGTCAATTTTTCCCTGTATTCTGGGGTTTATCCTATAATCTGGCGTAAAGCGTATATTATTCCGCTTCCTAAAATCTCTAACCCCACTTTAGCTAATAACTCCCATTCCTTTCCAAAGTCTTAAAAGCAGTTGTTCACAAGCAAGTCTCTTCCTTCATTACCAAAAATACACTACTATCTCAGTTCCAATCTAGTTTTCTGGACCTGGACATAGTACGTCTACTGCTCTGCTCAAAGTCACAGAGGACATAAGAGCTGGCATGGAGAAGTCGAAGTTAACGGTGCTTGTCTTAATTGATTTCTCAAATGCCTTTAACACCGTGGACCACGATATTCTCCTTGATATCCTGACACAAATAGGGATCTCGTCGTCATTTCAGGGCTGGTTCTCATCTTATCTTCGTGGTCGCCAGTAAACAGTGCGTGTCGGCCAGAAGTTCTCTGGCTGGTGTAACGTTATTACTGGTGTACCACAAGGCGGTGTACTCTCTCCTCTCTTGTTTTCCTTATTTATCAACTCAATCACTACCATCTTCAAATGCTCTTACCATCTGTATGCTGATGACTTACAACTGTACACTCAATCTGATTGGAAAAGCTTAAATACAAGTATTTCTTGTCTAAATGATGATCTACTAGCAATAGCAGACTGGTCTTCTAAATATGAAGTTGCTGTCAACACAAGTAAATGTCAGGCTATTATTATAGGTAGTCCGTTCTACCCTTAGAGCATTTAACCTATGGAGATGGCAAAGCTGGGCGAACCCCTCTGCCAAAGTACATTGGCCATTTGGCCATTCACGTTATATAAAACTAGTTTATGCACGGCCGCTGCCATTTTGTAACTTTTTGTGTCGCGAGTAAGAGCTCCCAAAAAATGGTTAACTGTGCAGTTTCGTCTTGTAAAAGGCGATCTGCTACTTCAAATTTGCGAAACTATGGCGTTTCTTATCACATGTAAGTATGAATACCAATATGGATTTTTTTAAGTACAATTTCAAGAAAAAAAATATCTGTTGCGATAGAAAAATACAGTGGTACGATGGTAGCTCAAACGCAGTACAGGGGCAAGATTTGCATAGTGCAGGGACAATGTGAGTGAATGACTGATAAAATAAATGGTTTTTCATTCACTAAGAGTGGGTTCGGTAACCAGTATTTATTGTATTAACATAGAGAAAAATAGTAGGTAGGAGTCGGGTTAAAATAAAAATTATTAATAGAATGCAGCATAAACAACCTATCTATTTAAAGGGCAAACAAAATAAAAAAAGCATACAGTAGATAGAACATTATTCGTAGTCTGGAAAAGTTAACTTTGCATAGAAATAATGGTAACACGCAAACAATATTTACCAAAATCTTTATACGGTGTTCTTTTATTTCCAATGCAGTTTGCTTTGCCCGATCTCTACTTACTTGCTAAGAGCCGGTTTCTGAAAGGCGTTTCAAATGCCGCATTAGCTAACAAGCTGTCACAATTACCCACCCGTTAACAGTCTGTCACAATCTGTTGGTTTCTGGAACGCAAATTATCGAAAAATTTGCTAATTGACTGTTTAAGCGTGTTGTTTGGGAACGTTTGGGGAAGTATTCTTTTGTGTTTGTATAGCTCATATCGTTGTCTCTTTCGTTTAACAGAAAACCTAGAATGCCTTATTTTGCCAAGTTAGGTTATGAAAAGACAGGCATCCCAGTTGTTTTTAAACATCTGGGATGGATCGGATTACCTTAGCGTAGAAATAACGAAAATATTATCAACAGTTTATTTCTTATTTCTGTTTTTCTCCGCTGTCCAAATTTATTTATATTGTACAAACCCCTTCGTTTGATGGTCTATCATAGTACACACGGCTACATATAAGCTTCAACACCATTATAAGCTATCTCTCACTGCATGGTAAGTCTATACAAAGTGAGACCAGCTTATACTGGCACTTGTGGTGCAAGAATACCATCTCATCCCGTGGGTGTCCTTATAGGTGACTATGGGATTAACCCGAGGATGGGCAGCAGCGTCCATCGAGTACATTTATAACTCATATGCTCATTGCCGTGTGGTGCCGGCTGAGAATGCCACCACACCATCTCCTCCCATGGGTGTCGTAAAAGTCGACTAAGGGATTAGCCGGAAGATGGGCAGCAGCGTAATTCGAGTACATTAACAACTTAACTACGATCGCCAACCCGCCTGCCAAGCGTGGCGATTCTGGCAAAACCCCCCAATGAGCCCACAACACAAAACCATACCGGTAGTTTTGGCTATCTTTCTGGCTTCTGTCCAGCAGTGGACGTTTTTCGGCTTAAATGATGATGATGTAGCCGTGTGTACGTGTAATTGGCAAATTTGTGGTGAATAAAGCCATTAATCAACAGTTGAAGTTGAGATTCGAAGATAATGTCTCGAAAAAGTTACATTTACAGAAAAAGGGACTTTCTGACGATAGTGGAAAAAATGAGTACATATTAAGCTGTTCAAATTCAATTAATATCTTTGCTATTAACGAAAAATAAATAATACGTTCAGTTCACTTTTAAATATTACTATTATTTAAACATTCATGCTGGTAATTTACTGACGTAGTTTATAACTATTGAGCTTACCTCAAGTTTTCTCCAACACTTATTAAACTTTTATTCATGTTAATATAGCTTATAAATGAATAATATGAACTTTAAAACGCGATTACATTCAACACACATATTCAGCAATTATAACAATTGCTTGTTGCTTGTTTACAATCTGTTAAAAGACGAAAAAGCTTTCTAGAAACCCATAATTGCTCTGATAAGCGGTCAATTGGAGATTTAATTGTTAACAAGCTGTTAACAGCTTGTTACATTTGTGTTTCAGAAAACCGAAATCTTTTAATTCGAAATTAACAGCTGTTTACGTAATTTATGCGATTATTTTCGTTTTAGAAACCGGTAACAGCCGGTCTAACAAAACTAATTCCATATCACCATTTTTGAACATTGCAGATTTTGATAGTTATTGTTTGCGGTATAGCCATAATTCCTACACAGAGTTAGCTTTTCAGACAGTGTACAAATAATAGTTTGACTTTGAATGCCTTGCAGCCGACGTGCGGTCCACCGTATTAAAAAAAATAGATAGTTATCTCGTCCTGTGATTGTAGTAAAATTCGACTAAGGGAACGTTAGCCAGAGGATTGGCCGTAGTTTCCTTCTGTGTAAATATTATTCAATTACAATTACTGCATTCGCCAACACCGTAGTCGCCATCCACAACGTTGTCATCCCTCGAAAATGTGCTACTTTTCCGCTGTGGCTCAGACACACAAAACACAAAAAGCATGTAGCTGTAATCCAAAAAATTTCGATTCGTCTTCGATTATAAATTTCGGCCGTAAGTATACCTATGCCAATATTCTATTTAGCTGTGGAGCTTTATAATAATATGACAATATTATTTTTCCATATTGTAATATAATTGTTTTGTTATTATTGGATATCTAGTTTCACATGTTACATCATGTTGGGCAAATTTCTCATTTATGAACGTAGTTGTACAAAAAATTAATGTAATATATCATTCACCATCATGAGAAATGAAATACCACTAATTGTTTGTGTCACATCACTAGCAGCTTTTGTTGGTTGTCATAAGACAATTGCATAAATACACACTAATTTGTCGATGTGTGTGTGTTTTTTTAATGGTGAGGTAATTTTTTTATAGTATGCGTTTGTAGATAGAAAGCGTGTCTCTGTGCGTGATTGACAAATTTCTGTAGTGTGCTATACGTGTCCACCTCGCCTTCCGCAAAAAGTGGCAGAAAAAGTTATTCGGTAGGTATACATATAGGCAGGCATAGGTTAAATGCTCTAAGGTTCTACCTTAAAAATATTAAAACCGAACACCTTACCCCAATCGTTTTTAATAATTCTGTTATTCCCCTGTCACCTCATGTAAAGGATTTGGGTCTCCATATTGATGACAGGCTTAGTTGGGTCAAGCAAGTTAGACAAGCCAGAACGTAACGGCCACACTGCGATCTCTCTATAGATTCAAATATTTCCTTCCATCCAACACAAAAATTACCACACCCACAGCATAACTATTTATTCAATAACTCACATGTACACTTCAAACACACGCACGCACCCACACAAACACGACTCATTTCAAAAATAATATTGTAATTTAATCAAATATTAATTTAATAATGTTTCTTTTTCTGTCTTCAGTTTATTAATATCTTTAATTTTAAACAATAATCAATTAGCAATGTATAGAAACAATTAATAATGTTGTAGACCATATACGTTTTAATTGAATTTTATTGAGACAACACGTAGCATATTAAGAAAACCAACCAGGGAGGCAAACTATAATAAATAAACATATTTATTAACAAAAACATAAGTACAGTTCATCTATCATAACATAACACATAAATTAACTATAATTAACATCAGTATTTTCAGATAGAGTTAACGACGGTGTCCGTGCTAGTATAAACTGTGTTACAGACACCAACGCCCTCCTCCAACAACTTATGTGTATCGGATTATAACGAAGACAGAGTTATAGGTTCCTTTTGAGTAATTTTTAAAGAAGGAATTTAATGTTTTGTTATATATTACAATATTAAACAGAATTTCATTAATAAGTAAGAAATAATAATAAAAATAACTTAAAATCAATCGTGAGTATAGGTATGTGTCTGTAGGTGGGTATGTGTGTGTTTGTTTGCGTAAGTGGGCGCGAGGGTGTGTAAGTGGGCGCGTGTGTGTAAGTGGGCGCGTGGGTGAGTAAGTGGGCGCGTGTGCGTGTGTATGTGTTGGTGTGCATGCCTGCGTTTTGAATATTTGTATACTATAATTCACTGATGAATAAACTTTCAGTTTCAGCGTATGTCAGTTCTAGTAGGGATTCTTTTAGTTTTTCTTTACACTTACGTTTCGGCAGGGGATATATGTTACTCACTTTATTAACTCTATTGTATAAGCGACCACTCAGGCACTGATAATGGCGACTAGCTAATGCGGTCTTGGTAGGTACGGCGGGGCATATACGGTCTTTACGCCGTCTGCTTGTAAGAAGGTGAGGGTCACATCGTAATGATAAGTGTTTGCGTATAACTGCCTGACAGTCAGCACAGAAACGTCCTTGTATAATTCGGTTGTAGGGTAACGGTATGGTTTATTGAGCATAACTTTCAGGACAGCTCTCTGCGCTCGCTCTAGCCTGAGCATGGTGGTTTTAAATGTGCCTCCCCATACCGGAATACAATAGGTAATAAGCGATTGTACCAACGCGAGATATATTGTTTTAAGGAGTGGCTTAGCAAAAATTTTAGGCTTAACAACAAATTTGGAATTGATAGCTGGCAGAGGCTATTCACGTACAAGAGAAATAGAGTGGGGCCAAGTACGCTACCTTGTGGTATGCCAAAAGTGAGGCTTTTATCATCGCTAAGGTAGTTTTCAACTTTGACATATTGACTTCGGTTCGTAAGATAGTCTCGAAATATGTTTAGAGCAATATCTCTTACTCCGACAGCCTCCATTCTGTGTAGAAGGATGGAAGTAGAAACCGTGTCAAAAGCTTTGGCAAGATCTAAAAATATAACTATAGTTTTGATTTTGGTATCCAGGTTTTTTACTATAGTATCAGTTAGTTCAAGTATGGCATCTTCTGTGGATTTATTTTTACAAAATCCATACTGATTTGTTGCAATAACATTGTTATGTTCTAAATAATTAAGGAACCTTTTGTTTAAAAGCTTTTCTAAAATTTTTGATAGCGTGGTGAGCACTGATATTGGCCTATAGTTTTCGACACGATCTCTATCTCCACCCTTAAAAACGGGAAGCACTAGTGCTTTTTTGAAAGCACTTGGGAAAGCCCCTTTGGAGAGACACAGATTACTAATATGGCTAATTAATGGAATCAAGACATACCGAGCCTCTTTAATGACCGACACAGGAATGCCGTCGTAACCCACGGCACAGTTATTTTTTAATCCCATAATAATAGTGCTTATTTCTGCATCATCAGGGTCGAGTAAAACCATAGAATTACCCCTCGGGTTTGTAGTACTATCTGGTTGAGGAGTGTGAGTAAATTGTTGACCTTTGCGAATTACAGAGGCCAAGTTATTTCCAACATTTACAAAATAGTTGTTGACAAAGTTTACTGAAGAAGATTGTACACTACATATCTTCAATAAATCAGTCGACGCACTCGCAGGTGCATCAAGGTGCCCTATTTTCTTTATGACATCCCATATTGCCTTGGGATTACCTCCAGCCTTTTGGAGCTCATTTTGATCGTATTCACATTTGATCTTTTTGAGCAAGTTATTACAAAAGTTTCTGTATCTAGAGTATGTTATTTTAGCAATAATATTATTAGGATCTTGTTCAGATTTTTTATGTAGCTTATCGCGATTACGGATACACCTCAGAAGGCCGGAAGTAATCCAAGGCTTAATTATTCTTTTTCTATGCGGTATTTTCTTTATTGTACTGTATTTATTTATTGTTTTATTTAAGATAGAAATCAAAAGCTCAGCACTTTCATGGGGATCAGAGTTTGACATAATTTTAGAAAAATCTGTTTTTTCTAAGCAATTAACAATACCAGGCATATTAATGCGACGGGTTAAGCTCCTTGGTTTTTCAGCAAGATGAGATATATCTATGCACAACAGTATTGGTGCATGATCTGTTAAATATGAATCAATGACGTAAGTTGTGCTACATTTTGTTGTTTTCAACAGAACATGGTCTAGGCAGTTGTCACCGCGGGTTGGAAAGAGGTGGGCCGGCAAAAGACCGTGAAAAGCAGTTAACGTAAGATACGTATCAGAGTTAGAGTCGGTATTGTTAGGATGGATATTTATATTTATGTCACCAACCAAAGCCACCGTGTTAGTTGATGCCAGAGTTGTAAGAATGTCGTTTAAGGATGTCAAAAACCTTTCCGTATGTTTGATGGAAGGCGACCGATAAACAGCAACTATCGCCACATCCGAATCTAGCTTTAGGATTAGGCAGTTTGCGTCCTGAAATACTGGCTCAATTATATTAAAATGCAATTCAGAACGTATATAAACAATGACGCCATCATTTTGATTAGTGAAAGCTGATTTCGTTGATGTGTATCCAGTTATCGTAGGGACAAACGTTACTTTACTCAACCAGCATTCGGAAAGAAGAATAATATCGCACTTTACATTCAGCGAACATAGTAATACCTCCAGGGCGTCAAAATTCTTGTTGACACTTCGGATATTGACATGTAACGTATTAAGGGTCTGCTTAGAAGTGTGTAATTGCTGTAAACAATTATCTGGTTGACATATATACGAACTAGATACCTTATGGGATTCTACAGAATCCGCAAACTTATTAAAGTTGTCCACTTAAGCAGTAGTATAATACATGGGGATGCAAACAATTGGAGTTGAGAATATAATATTTTGGCCATAGATATGAGGTGTTAGTACAAAGTGCGCTGTGAACTGATTAATCAGTAGTACTGTTTTGAGTGTTTCAAATATTTGTGTATAGTAGGCAATATTGCAGTGAAGAGAATGTATGTTTATACGGTGAAAACACCCAGTTATTTTATATGATATTTGCATGCGGATGTGTGTAGTAGTTAAGTAGGTGTGTGTGTCAGTATATATTGAGAGTTTAACTACATAGATAGATCGTAATGTAATGTATGTATGTACATAAATGGTGAATATAATATAACAATGAGGGAAAAGAGTTTGTGCATTTTTTAAACAATTAATAATAGCTATGGATATATAATAGTTAAAACTATTACGAGTATAGTGTAGTCATTCCACCAGTTTTATGTTTTTTAAATCAAATTCTGAGTTTATGGAGTATGAAGTAGCGCCCTCTTTCTTGCGTATGTATATCTTGCCATGCGCAGTCCAGCAGAAATTAAATTCATTTGTTTTTGAGAATTCCCGAGCTAGGTAATATAGTCGTTTCGCCTTGTATGTTAGACTTTCTGATAGGTAGACAGGTTTGTCTGGGCCTCCCAATTGTAACTTTACTGTGGACAGTTTACTATCTTTGTTAGTTCTGTTAAATTCTTTTAGATTATTAATAATTTTTTCTTTTAATATAACTGTGGTAAAGTTTATTAAGATAGGTTTATTTGATTTTGATTTAGTCTTCAATCGGTAGATATCCTTTATATCGGAATGATTAATCTCTAGATTCAAGGCTTTGCCCGTGGAAATGATAATTTTTGCTAAGTCAGCTTTGGACTCATTTGCGTTGATTGGAATATTTCTCAACTCCAGGCAAGAGGCCCTCTGATTTCTTTCTAGGATTTCCACTTTATCTTCTAATAACTGGATATATGCCAAGTTATCATTGCGTTCAGTGGTTAACTTACTAAATTCTTTCAACAGCTCATCATATTTCCCAGAGACGAATTCAGCACTTTGTTGTAGGGAAGAGTTTAGTTCCTTTATTTCGCTTATAGACGTCTGTAAGGCAGTATATTTTTCATTATTTTTCCTTTCAAAATCAGTAAATAAGCCCTTGATCTCTGCCATAAATACATGTATGTCATCCACCTGCTCAAATTTGCGTTTACGCATTGTAATGTGGCTGTCTGGCTCTAGGTCTTTAATGGACAAATCCGGTTCAGAGACGCAGTGGGCCGATGGTGACGATGCAGGTGGAGTGCGGTTTAAAGGCATACTAGCAATAAAAAAAATTGTTGTAATGTACGTACGTGGTAGGCGTGGTGCGACTCGACGGAGATGGCACGATGTCACGGAGTTGACTGTAGGGAGGAGCTTCCGAGTTCCGCGTGCAGCTGATGTAAGACTCCTTGGAGTGTATGCACTCCTATTATTTAGTAAGAATAAATTTTCGAAATAGTGTATAAATATTTTTTAATAAAACTGTTGTTTAAGGTCTATGACACGTCTACTCGCATTCGAGGTCCAGGGGAAAATGAAAACTGTTTCTCCTTAATACAGGTCGCTCAGCAATCTAGCTAGGAGAACAGTAGCTCATCCAAAAATTTGTAATTTTGTAATTTATTACCATACTCTTTACCATACTTTGAAACATTATGTACCACAAATACCCTTATAAGCAATAAAGTATTATCTTATCTTATCTTATCTTAAAAATACTTCTGGTCCAGTCCCTTGTGCTTCCTGTAATTGATTATGCGGATGTTTGTTACTCAGATCTATCCCAAGAACTTCTTAACAAATTGGATCGACTTCTCAACAACGGTATTCGTTACATCTTCGGATTGCGTAAGTACGATCACATTTCTTCCTACCGATCTAAGCTTAAATGGCTACCTGTCCGTCAGAGGAGAGCCGTTAGATCACTCTGTTTGCTTTTCACTATTATAAACGATCCTTGTGCTCCTAATTACCTTAAAATTTTCTTTAAACTTTTAGGTGGCTCCCACAGTCATGACCTTTGGCCTTCTGAAAATTTAATTCTTAACATTCCATCCCACCATACAGGGCTTATGTCCAAATCCTTCGCTGTTTCAACAATAAAACTCTGGAATGCGCTTCCTCTTGAAATAAAGAAAGCTCCAAATAAATTTGCATTTAAACGTAAAGTGCGTCAATACTTCCTGAAATTGTTACAATCCTAATAGTTTTGTCTTCGTCATTAGAGTTAATATTTATATCAGATATTTTTATGTATTCTATTTAACTATTTATAATTATGTAATATAATATAGTATCTATTTTTATATATGTATGTATTCCTATTTTTAATTCAATATTTTTTAACATTATCTATAGCTTTGCTTTTATACCTCTTTCGAAGTGCTTTGTTTAACCTAAAGAGTGACTGGTAGAGAATGCCTCATGGCATTTAAGTCCGCCTTATGTATACTCAATGTACATAAAAGTTTAAATAAATAAATATTTTTATGTACTATTAAACAAATCATATTCTTATTTTGTAACATACTTTATGTAATACGCTTTTATTGAAGTAATATAAATAATCCGAATACTAACAGATATATGTTTGTTTCTCTTATCATTTTAGAAGATACGTTCATTTACCCTCTTTTTCTATTTGATATATATCATAATTATCGTTCGTAAGGAGTAAACTCCAGTCGTACGTCGGAGCTGACACACACACACTTTTTTTATGTGATTGGATATCCTGTAATTCGTTTGTTTGTTTGTTGTAATATTCAATATGCACAAATTGTTTCCTGTCTTTCAAATATGATTTCAACCAGTTGTAGGCTTTGTCTCTAATTCCTAGGCTATATATTTTCTGTAACAGTATGTAATGACATACATTATCATATGCCTTTGGCATATTTAGAAATAGGCCTAGCGCGTATTGTTTTTGATTTACATAATTCTTGTACTTATTTATATGTCGCTAACGTGGTCGATCTTTTTTGTCTAAATCCGTATTGAATTAATCAATCTAATAAACCATATTTTTCTAGGAAACTGTAAATTCTTTTTTCAAATATTTTTGATATAGTAGGTAATAGGGTTATCGGACGAAAAGGACTGGGTTCAAGGACGTTGGCGCCTTTTTATGTATAGGTCTAATTATTCCGTATTTTTATTAGTTTATCCGGGAATTTACCTTCGTCTAATGACACGTTTATTAACTTAGTTAAGGGTGGGGACAGTTCTTTACTACATGTTTTAATCAACATTGGCGCTATGTCATCGACTCCACAGCATCGTTTGTTGCTCATTTTATTTATAACATCTAAGATTTCTCGTTCGGGTTGTTGGTCGTACAAAGAGTGAGTTAAGAGGCGGCGGTGTTAGGATTGAGCTTGACTTTGCAGGGGCTTTTAATGAAGAGTCGCCGATAGAAGCGAAATAGTCGTTAAATTTTATTAGTAACCGTATTCGGCCAACTTGTTGTATTATTTTGCAGCGTAAGACTAAGATTTTTATTTTTGATGTATGATAAATTGATAAGTGATCAGGTTTATCAATATTCTTTATTCTCCACATAGATTTTGACTTACTTTGTGACAGTTTCATTTCTTTGATTTAGGTTTTGGTTATAACTTTTTCTGGGCATAATATTTTAAATGAACTTTTCACAGTTATATCAAACACAACGTCACATAGTCATTTAATTCACATTTTTCGAATAGTTTTTTGAATAGGAGCTCAAAACACGTCGTAACCGTAACTCAATAGCAACGTCACTCCTTAACTAACTCATTAGCCAGTTTATTGAAGCTGGCTAAAAAACTACTCATTCAAATGTGAGTAATTCAATTTATATGGGACCAACTCGAAAGCATTCTGCACCAGTTAAAAAAAGAATTGCTCAAATCGGTCAACAAATCTCGGAGTAATTGGTGTACATACATAAAAAAAACGCGTCGAATTGAGAACCTCCTCCTTTTTGAAGTCGTTTAAAAATATATCGGCAACGTCGTGGTTTTTCGTTGACCATTTTTATTTTTTGAAGTCAACAAACTCATCTCTATAACTATTGCCAATGTTTCCTTTTTTTAAATATAGGTTTCACATCGCTCTATGATAACAAAAGGGGTTGCAATATTGGGTGTTTATGCTCTTGAATATATAGTTTTACCACGGACTAGAAAAAAAGATGGACTCCGCACCACTCATATCGAAAATGAAGCACCCTAAGTATACCGATTCGCTTGTACATACGTGCCTTACGCACACACATGCACCATAGTATTCCGGTCGACCGCCATTACGCGGCACGACAGCGCCCGTGTAGTTACTATTTACGATAATTGAAACAAAAAACGAATAATGCCGTCTTGTGTCGTGAAATGGTGTAAAAATAACTACATCGCAAAAAAGTGTCAAGGAATAACTTATCACGGGTAAGACACTAATTTAAATATCATTTTTGATATTTTTGGAGATTTAAATTATCGGTACTATTCGGAACACAAAACCTCAACTACACGTGCCTGTGTTGTTAGAAAATAAATGGTGATTTTCCCGAAAAAATAGGTAATATGTTTTTTATTGAAGTGAAACTTCTTTAGCAACGTTGTGATTAGAAAATTAGGTGAAAAGAAAAAGTGACAAACATATTCATATATAGCATTTAGCCTGCGAGAGAATGAGATCGAATACAAGTATACAGTGTTATAATCCTATAATGTTATAGTCCTATAATCTTTGTCTCCCATCTGAAGAATATGTTGCATTTGCGAAATGGTGGTCAGGAAGCTTATAAAAGAAAAAAATTTAATATATAACGAAAGACAACATTCGTACATGTTAACCAAAATATTAGACAAATTTATTGCAAATGACAATATTTTTTTAAATTTGGAAGTCGAACATCTCGTCGCCGGGGTAGAACACATCATTTCGGCCAAATGAAGTCCACTGCTGGACACAGGCCTCCCCCAAAGATCACCACAGCCACCGATATGGATGTGTTGCGGGCTCATTGGGGGGTTTTGCCATAATCGCCACGCTTTAGAACACAAAATCAGTTTAATTAAATGTATTTCAGAAAAATATTTGACTATTAGATTTCACCATATCTCCAAATCAGAAGGTATTGCAAGATCAGTAAATAGTAAAAGGCAGGTATATAAAAAATAACTAAGGAATCGTCTTGATATCTTCATACACTACTACTTATGTTAATAAGAAATAACGAAGAATATGATTAAATATTTCGAATAAGTATTTGTGTTTTTATCTTTATTTTAGTTGACAGCTATCTAATTCTTTTCCACACATCTTGATACGCACGTCTCATTTCACAAAAAAAAAATAGTTACCAACTATTGGACAATTTACTTACTATCTTATCTTTGATGAAAGTATTACTACTATATGCAATATTACTATTATTATTAAAAAAATGTGGGAATAATTTAATTTTTCTTTTTTTTTTTATTCCATCTGGTATCCCCAAAAATCACGCACACATGTTCGATACCGTGCTTCACTTTCGATATCAGTGGCGCGGAGTCCATCTTTTTTTTCTAGTCCGTGAGTTTTACAATAAACTTAAGTGTTAGACACACACGTGTAAATAATATGCCACGGATTTCGTTGTTATGGGCTTATTTAACGATTTCATTTCAATCTTTAAATGTAACATGCCTAAAAACAGCCAGCTCCGTACTTACTATCTTTCGGCCGAATTTGAATATTTGTTCCGTTCCATACAAATCACAACCCGTAAAAACTTATTTGCTTATCCAGCGCCGCCGTCAATATACCGAAGTTGTAAGTATATAATCTTATTGACTAGTTACAATAGATTACAATACAACATGTTTAAATAATAATTTAATATAGGCTCCCAAAGTCACTCAATTATACACAAAAATTAAAAAGTCTACCAACCTGTAAGGTCCGACCGGTTTATACACATTAGGTGAGGTAACGATCGTTTTGGTTACTTTGTTCATGTTCGTCTTGGATGTATTTTCTGACTTTGGCTGATTCATATTGGACGAAACGACTGGCTTGGTCTTGGTTTCTGCATTAACAGCCTCCGAACTCATTGTGAATAAATTTAGTCAGTAAGCAAGCTGGGTCAATAGTTCATTTCACATATTACAAACAACAGATAAAAGCGTAGGTATGGTATTTGTGATAAATAAATTACACAATCATTTAGAATAAAAACATTTTCAAGTTATGTCAAATATGATGATGGCTATCAAAGTGAAACAAACTACAATAAATATTGTTTTTTTTTTCAACGTTCCATAAGATGGTCTGACATACATATGTATGGTATACCTTCATCGAAAAGGTTGTTATAGTTTAAAGCATTGATATATACTCGTATGTTATATCGTAACTAGATAAGTAGTTGCCGCGCAAAGGCGTAGCCACTCAACATATGGCCACAGCCATATGCCCGGCCTTATGTCACTAGTTTGTGACCTATGTTATAAGAAAAACATGTGATCAATTTTGTAGTATTCCTTAAGATTCAGAGCGTCATGAGAATGGAGTTAAAATAATTCGACTGCTAAGAAAGAAAACGAACTGGTTACCTACTAAAGCAACTGTTATTTGTCCGAACTCAGAACCACTTACGAAGTCAAGAAAAAATTGGCCCCAGTTATTACTAAGGCCCAATTTTTCATGTACAGTTGCCGTTGGCACCCTTTCGGTACAGAATACTAGAAATAATGTATTATTTTCATTCCTATCGAAACGAAGTTTTACAAATTATAATAAGTTAATCTGTCTTATTTCCTTATGAAATAAGACAGATTACCTTCGTATACCTACAATGTATAATAAACTGTCTCTGAGCATATTAATGACTTCAATTATAATCATATTATATACAAAAGGTACTGACTGAACTTTTATGTTTCATCTTGAGAGAAGAACTCTTAGATTATGGCTTCTGTAGAGTATCTTCCACAATTTTGCCAATGTAGAGTAGTATAAGGCAACGTCGTACGGTGTTTAGAATAACGAATCTTTAAATATTCATAAAGCCTTTATTCGTTTCTTGAAATTTTATTTTTATTGTTATTGTATTCCTGTTTGACATTGGGACTTGACATTTTTTTTATTTCTAGTTGATATCTTGTTTATAAATATTTTGACAAGGTAAGTATCTGTAGGTATATTTAAGACTAGCTATTTACCGCGGCTTCGCACGCGTGGAATTTAGAAATGTATATCATGCTATTGAAAACATGCAATAATGATGAATTAGGAACTTGTAATAGGTGTAGAGAGATCATGATATATTTCCGAATGACACGACCCATAGGCCTGCCGCATATTGCATCTAGCCCACCCAGCCGAGTGCTAAACCATGCGCTTTTGTCTGGAAACGCTTCCCACATGGCACTGGGTGTCGTCATCAATAACTTTAATAAAATGTAGCTTGCCCTTTTCCGCCCAGTATTAACAGTCCAATCACTCATTGTAGCCACACCACTCATTTTGTCATTAAAATTAGGGCTTTAAGTCGTGTGATGTACAATACTTTTATAATATCCAGATACCTTTCGCGAGTGCGCTCGCAACTGCCATGCTCCCTTCCCACATACAGCGTATAGACCGAGTGAGCAGATCGCGCGCTTCAAGCGAGCATACAGCGTGCCGATTGCGAGCGATCTGCTTGCCGACACTACCACTGCCACCCATTATACAGACACGCGTTTGAGATCACTCTCTATAATTTGCGCAGCGCGAGTGCACAGCAATAAGTCGAACCCTGACTGTCGGTGCTTAGAACACCAACATGATGGCGCATAAATGTCGTAGACGACTGGGACTGTCCCAGTGTTTATCACCGTCAAGAAGTTGGAGCGCTCTGTAGTCTGGGTGATATTTGGGAAATTTAACGGCATCAAAAGCACCGTGTGTAGTAAAATGCGCAAAAAAATCTCCCGAGAACCCATATTCTGTACGCCCTGTACGTTGACATCGATCAAACACACCTCTTTGCTTCTCGTACGTATAATGTGACGGCATCTTGCCATTCGTTCGCGATTTGGCGAACGAAGAGGATCCTCTTCGCACAATTGAAAAAATACCAAAACCATAATTTGAGGCGGATTTTCCAAGCGTTGTATGACATTTTTCGAATTGAAATAAATTCGCTAGCCATTTTCTAAATGGACGGTCATATGCATGACCGTGGATGTCGATCATGTATAGAGACGTCGCAGTGTAGATACTCTGCGAGTTAGATTGCGATTCACACTGGGTGTAAGTCTCTGACGCTCGTGATGCAGCATGGCGCTTCCGATCGCTTGCGAGGCGTGCTTCATGTCTTTCTTTACTATCTTGTGATCGAGAGGCACCAATGACAACTCATTAGGTACCTAACCGCGACTGGCGCTGCGTGCTGCTTTCTGCAGTTAAAGAGGAATATCTTTCAAAGCTCATGGGCTTTAAGATGCATAGGCTAGCTCGATCTCTCAAAACTGCAGTTGATCGTGAGGCTCAGTTAGCTACTAAACGTGCACAGATCACAGAACATTGCACTGGAGCTTCGAAAGATATTCGTCTTTTTTTTAGGAGGCATGTAAAATCCGATATCAATAACAACCAAATCAAACAAAATTAATCAACACTGGTTCGTAAGAATCGGCAATTGTTCAAATATTGCAGATATAAATAAAATATCGTAGGTAAGATTAGTAAGTTGTTTATAAAAGTTTAATAATAACTAAGTCACGGATGGAAGTCACGGACACTGACGGCACTGTTGGTGCAGTGGCTGATACAGTCGGCTGCTGCGCTTCAGGTTGCGGGTTCGATTCCCGCACGGAACAAATATTTGTATGATCTGCAGGTAGTTGTGCCGGGTCTGGGTGTATTGTGTGTGAATTTGTGTCTGTAAACGCACCCACGACACAGGAGAAACCCTACTGTGCGGCATCGTTTTTAAAAAGAATATATATAAGTCAGCATATGTAGGCAACGCTTTGCGTGGATATCGCGACAATCGATAGCGATACCGGTATCCTTTGGCGCAGATTAGGAAATATACTACGTTTAATCTGAGCTGACCCTTAACTTCACGTATTGCCAACGAAGCCATACCGTGGTGTAATTCGACAGTAACGCCATCTAGTTGGAAGAAAAAAATAAGAATTTATAAACTTTATAAATTTAATCATTATAAAACTAAGTAACCCAGAAACGTCGTAATAAATAGAAAATATTAACCTTTATTTAAGGATACCAACACAAATATTTAATCACGTTATTTGGCTTAGGGGACACAGCAGTTAAGAAAATGAAATGAGTCGTTCAAAAGAACTTTTGGCACCAAACTCAATCGTTTTTTTTTCTTTGATAAATATACAAATAAATACTTTAGTAAGCGAAGTCCATTTCATGATGACAATTTATGCGAAATATAAATGAAAACTTATGACTTAGTCCAAAGGAAAGAAATGCTAGAGACATCTTCATCTTGCCTTGAACCCGTGACTTCTTGTTTACACCCGTCTCATAATATGCAATAACATATAATAAAATATCAACTACAGACCAGCAGGTCTACTCTCCAAACTAATTTTAATTCTAATCCAATACCAATACGATTCTAATCCAATACCAATACGATTCCAATATCAATTTCAAAGTCACGTGATTTCGTACTCTTGAAAACAATATTGTCAACATTGGATTGAAATTGGGATTGCTCTCCGATTATATTAAGACGCATGAAGTGAGCAACGTAACGGGCCGAATTAGTGTTGTTAAAAACATTACAACAAACCGGTAATATGACTTTAAAATGCTTAATCTTTTAAATAACAAGGCTATTAAATTAGTCTGATATGAATAATTGTTTTATTGATTAATTATAGCGTTTTACATTCAATTTTGCGTAAGAAAGTGATAATGTAATTAAATTTTCCGTGACTTTGGCTGTATGCGGCAGGATCGCTGCCGGTTGCCTTCACTATTAAAAATAAAGTTCTCCAATAACAAAATAAACTATGTGGTGGATTTAGAAAATTAGAAGTAAATTCGTGCCGGCAAGAATACAAGTGTGTTGGAAACATTGCAGTTCTATTTTGGATGCTTTTATTGTTGCGATTAAAACAGTGTTTATACAGTAAGTAATTATGTACATCACAAGCAATATTTTACTTCGAAGTAATAAATCATTCAAAATATTTGTATAAAGTCCACTGCTGGACACAAGCCTCCCCCAAAGATCGCTGCAACGGCCGGTCTGGGTGTGTTGTGTGCGTATTGGGAAGTTTGCCAGAATCGCCACGCTTGGCAGCCGGGTTGGCGAACGCAGTTGAGATGTTAATGCACTCGAAGGATGCTGCTACCCATCCTCCAGTTAATCCCGTAGTCGCCTTTCATGATACCCACGGGATTATATGAGTTGGTGATATTCGTAGCCGGCACCACACGTCATTAAATTGCCTGTACCGACAGTAATTTTCTTGTTCACTGTTTTATAAAATATTTGTACAATACAACCAAAAAAATCTTTTCCAGGTCCAATGATAAATCGCTCCAGTTACACTCAGCTAGGTTTGGTTGAGTTTCTATTCACACGATGATGCAATGCAAGCAACATCCATAGGTACGTATTTTTATATTTCTTTAGTAACGTTAAGCATAAAAATAATCCTTCATTGACACTATCCAACATAAGTGTGTAATAGTTGAGTGTTTAAGGACCGAAACATTTCTGGGTATGGCAAACACTTCAGTCAGTCGTTTTATTGAACTTGCATTTTGTAACAGTCAATAACTTTAATATTGATGACTCTACAGTTGAATATTAGGGAGCGTTGTAATATAATATTTTAATTATAATAAGATCTTGTACAACCTATTTCAAGTAAATTATGCAAATAAACTTTTGACTTTGACTACATTGTATTTATCAAATTTCAGTTCCACCAGCAATCCTGCAATCAATCAGCAGCAACAGACGACTATGTCACGACCCCACCAGCGTTGACCTTTAAATCCGAGGCCTAGATGCAAATATTGGAGAGGTTATTGAGAATTGAAGAGCAACGGGTTGAAGTTGAAACAAGCACAGTGCAGCATTTGCTCAAATTTCTGAATAGACAGGCAATCTAGCAAGTGCATTCACATTAATAGCTAATGCTATTTAGGAAACTGGAGGAACCATATGGAATAATAAAATTACATAAATAATTATGAAAATGTGTTCATCACCACCCCAAGCTGATAACCAGCTTGTTTGATTGTTACTTTATGTAATATACTGCATGGACTATCTACAATATCCATGTCTTTTTAAGTTTAGTTCATACATTTTCATTGTTTAGAAAATGTTTTGTTATTATTTTATTGTTTAGTTTTTGTGTAAATAGTAAATAAAAGTACATTTAAGTATTAAGGCTGTTTATTAAAATCTATTGAACAAAGAATAAAAGAATACAATAAAAGAATTTTCTGTTCTCATTTATACCTAAAATTACTTATTATACAATTCTGAGAAAATAAAACAAGGAATTGAATTTATATAGCTAATGTTTATAATTAATTAAACTATAACAAAATTAAATCTTAAAACTCCTACCTAAAAATGTTACCATAACTACATTATACATAGCTTATAATTAACCTTCTTACCTACTTGGAAAAAAGTATGTATTTGTAGTTATCACTGTACTGTAAGGTATTTAATAGAAAAACAGATAGAATGACGTGTTTAAGCAGTACCATCTTTTTATAGCATCTCGTTCTTGGCGAGTTTGAGAAAACATAATCCATTTGCTTAATACCACTGGATGGATAAGAGCTGCCATAACGTCTCTATCGATATCACGAGAAACAGATTGCTGTGACATCAGGGTGCCATATGTGCCTCCAACTAGTCGTTGGTAACTCCCAGTCGCATAAAATGATAATGCCACTAAAGTCTGCAAGTGAAATTATATAAATATTAAGTAGTTTCCCAAAGAAAATTTACATTCTTATAAGTCATGCATAAAAGACAACATACCTTATACTTAGGCGATATATCACTTGCGCTTACGAGTTGGTATAAAAGGCTTAGTGTTTTCATATATTTCATCAAACAAATCCTTGCTTACTCTATAATTTGCTCTAAATGCGTCTTCATTCATTGAAAACGCTTTATCCTGTGCAGCGCATCATTCGACGCTTATTTCGCCTTTGTTTTATTTACTTTTTATAAGGTTTACGTAAAATATCGTATATTATTGCTAAACTCGCCATATTACAAGCTTATCACTTAATAAAAACCACTTCAAACGCAAACCAATTTCTAAAAAGTTACACTTTCGTTATTAGAAAAATCCCAATAAACAAACAATCCCAATACAATCCAGCCGCAATATACAGCTGTCAAAATACTATGAAGAGTAGCGTTTTGTGCTCCCCAAAACTCAATTCCAATTTCATTTAGTTCCTCCAAATGGACACGCAATATTAAAACAATTTGGCGCTAGTTTCGAATTCAAGATTACCAAACGTCCTAATCCCAATGCCAATCGATCGGAATTGGATTCAAGAGTAGACACACAGGCGGAATATTTAATATAGAAATTGCTTTTCAAGAGAATAATATTAATGCAAAACAAAATCCAAAAAGTAAGAATTAAGAGGTAGGTTTGATCCCGAGAATAAAGCAATGACAACCCACGTGTTAGTTTAGCCGGCTACGTAACCAGTTGCGAAAGGTTACGAAATAAGCTTTCTGATTCCTAAAATCTGTCGCTTAGCTCCCTTTAGATATAGCGTGATGGTAATATTTCTTTTTGATCATTCTTATTACGTAATGATAACGAATGTGTTCACTCGTGTGATTGTTTCATAATATTCGGTGTAAAACAACACTTTGTAGACATATTGTAATACTACTCACCTCCCATGTACAAAAGCGTGATGATACAAATCATTACGCTCCAAAGATGGCTCGAGAATACAAATTCTAGAGCCATCTTTGGACAGTAATGGACATTTTTGCTAAATTTCAACGAATTCTATAGTGTAGTTTTAGCGGTAACATCCAACATAGAAACAGACACACAGAGAGAATTTTAAAAAATTGCCGTTTTGGCATCAGTCTCGTTCCTGGAGCACGAGGCAGTGATTTTTTTCAAATAATATTCATTGTACAGTTTTTGTCTCTCTACGATTTTATTATAGTAGTATAGATTCAGATTAATGGTATATCTCTTGCCTGATCAAAAAATTCGAATAGAAAATAATAAAATCATACTTCATCAGTTTCTTAATGGAACGGAACGGATTAGAATATTGTAACATTCGGGGTCCCCACCCATAGACATCTAAGAAATATCGATACTGACATAGATATCGATATTGATATCAGCAATTGTCGTTAAACAGTTATTATCGTACTCAAAATATATATGTTACGGTTGGTGCAGTGGCTGATACAGTCAGCTGCTGCACCAACTGCTGCTGTCTGGGTCGTGGGTTCGATTCACGCACGGAACAAATATATGTATGATCTGCAGGGAGTTGTTCCGGGTCTGGGTGTATTGTGTGTGGAATATATGTCTGTAAACGCACCCACGACACAGAAGAAATCCTTGTGAGGGGCAACGTTTAAAAAAAATCGGATAAATGAAGTCGGTATTAATGTTGTGTCTATATATTATGTACTAGCTATTGCCCGCGGCATCGCAGGCGTGGAATTAAGAAATGTTTAACATGCTATTGAAGACATGCAATGATGACCTGAGCTTTTATTAGGAACTTGTGTAAGTGTAGAGGGATCATGATATATTTCCGAATGACATGGCCCAAAGACCTGCCGCATATTGCATCCAGCCCAGCCCGCCGAGTGCCAAACCCTGCGCTTTTGTCTTTTGTTTGGAAACGCTTCCCACATGGTACTGGGTGTCGTCATCAATAACTTTCATAAAATATAGCTTGCCCTTTTCCGCCCAGTATTAACAGTCCAATCGCTCATTATAGCCACACCGCTCAATTTGTCATTAAAATTAGGGCTTTAAGTCGTATGTTGCACAATACTTTTATAATATCAAGATACCTTTCGCGAGTGCGCTCGCAACTGCCATGGGAGCAGCGTACACGTCCCACATACAGCGTATAGACAGAGTGGGCAGAACTCGTGCTTTAAGCGAGCATACAGCGTGCCGATTGCGAGCGATCTGCTTGCCAACATCACCACTGCCGCCTATTATACAGAGACGCGTTTGAGATTACTCACTAAAATGTGCACTGAGTGAACAGCAATAAGTCGAACCCTGAGTGTCAGTGCTTATAAGACCAACATGATGGCGAATAAATGTCGCAGATGACTGGGACTGTCGCTGACCTCCTCGAGAGTATCGTCCCAGTGTTTATCACCGTCAAGTAGATGGAGCGCTCTGTAGTCTGGGTGATATTTGGGAAATTTAACGGCATCAAAAGCACCATGTGTAGTAAAATGCGCAAAAAATTGCACTTGCCATATATTTATTTGGATATATATATACGGTTTTATATATTTGGATGCACAATGTAGACCTTACCCAATGTAGCGTCTTTCATAACTCCCGAGAAACCATATTCTGTACGCCCACGTTAACGTCGATCAAACACACCTCTTTGCTTCTCGTACGTACGAGGGCAGTTTGGCAACTCCATTGAGTTAAACAACTAGAGATGCAAGCCTGTTCAACACGCGTAAAATAAATTGTAGCCACTATATGATTATGGAGATGTAGCTTTGAAACTAGGAAGCATTTTGATATAAACATATATTTATCTCTCTCATACTAACACTAGCGTCGTGTTCGTGGCATCAGTTTGATAGAGATGGCGATATTACTTCAAGAGTCAAGATCGGTGCCTACCCTATGATAATTTTCCCCTACAATGGATGAATAAGTAAATGGTATAATATTTTTTATTCATTTTTTATTACTATTAGAAAAAAATCGAAACATAAAAACTATAAATATAAGTTACTAGGGTGAGATTGGCGAATAGCAGACTCAGTCGCTGATGCTAATGAACATTGCTACCTCTCATAAAATTGAGGCAACGAATATGCAAAATACATGCAGATTTAACAACCTTTATATGTGTATTTTATTTATTTCTGGTGTAGAATAAAAATATTGTATACTAACAACAAGCATAGGAACTGCTTCATCTGATAAATAAACACGGCCTTTCTCCTATTTAGGGCGAATATTGTCTTGACCTCAGGAGTGCCTTGAGCAAATAACAATTGCCGTTGTAGGTAACCAGTCTGTTTCCTTTATTAGCAATCTAATTATTTTTACCCACTTCTCACGACGCTCTGGATATTACGTAACACTACAAAATGAACAACAAAATTATTCTTTTTATAACAGAGGTGACAAACAAGTTAATTTATTAATTGACAAAACTCCCATAAATCTGGGAAAACCGGAACGTTTTTTTACTGACAACACTGAACGTAAAATAATGTTAGCAAACTATTATGATAATCACAGAGATATGCAAAATTAAAACAGTAAACTTACGTGTGAAACGTAATCCCGCTTGCTTTGTTATGTTTTTGCGATCTAGTACCGCACTCTTTCACCGCACATTTACCCATTTTTGTGAAAATAGTTTTATGTGTTACTCCTTTGACGTCAGGCTAGCCACTAAGTGACATAAGGCCGGACATATGGATGTGGCCATGTGTTGAGTGGCAACGTCTTTGCGCGAAAGCTACCGATCTAGTTACGATAGTAACATATATACATCAATGGGCAACTCAATGACTTTAAGGTTGAATAAAAACTTTTTTAATTTTTTTTTTTCAAGTGTAGTGACGGCAGTGTAGCGTCGACTAAGCCAGAGGTTTTGAGAGAGATTGAGAACTTCTACCGGCAGTTATACACCTCGGTTACTATACCTACCATTGGCTCTGACAAAGACCCGCGAGCACGGGGGCAATTCCATTGCAGAGAGGTGTGAGACAGGGGGACGTCATTTCCCCGAAACTATTCACCGCTGCAATGGAGGATGCCTTCAAACTACTGGAGTGCAAAGGATTCGGCATTAACATCAATGGCGAGTATATCACTCACCTTCGATTTGCCGATGACATCGTAGTCATGGCAGAATCGCTGCAAGAGCTCAGCACAATGCTCGATGATCTCAACAGAGTTTCCCAACAGGTGGGCCTTAAGTTGAACATGGGCAAGACAAAAGTCATGTCAAAGGCCCATGTCGTGCCCATCCCAATATCCGTTAGGAGCTCTGTTCTCGAAGTTGTTGACGAGTATGTCTGCCTGGGACAAACTGTCCAGTTAGGTAGGTCCAACTTCGAGAAAGAGATCAATCGTCGAATCCGACTCGGCTGGGCAGCGTTTGGGAAACTTCGCAACATCTTTTCGTCAACAATACCGCAATGTCCCAAGACGCAAGTCTTTAACCAGTGTGTGTTACCAGTGATGACATATGGAACAGAGACGTGGTCACTCACAATAGGCCTCATAAGAAAGTTCTTCTAACGCAGTTGGAAGTGACTGTATCAGCCGTAATATGATCCTCCCTATCCTAGACGCTATCCTTCCCGTGATATCCGACATCCTCAACTAGTCTATTTCCAGTGGCATCTTTCCATGCCAATGGAAAGAAGCCCATATTATCCCCTTGCACAAAAAAACGAACCCAGCATCATTTTCAGATTTTCGTCCTATATCGATTTTACCCTTCCTTTCCAAAATTCTTGAACGTTTGATCCACAATCAGCTCAGCAATTTCCTCTCCCAGAATAATCTATTTAATTCCTATCAATCTGGTTTTCGCGCTGGTCACAGCACTACCACAGCCCTGATTAATATTACGGATGATATCAGGTCGGGCATGGAAATCGGTAATCTAACGGTCCTAGCATTGTTGGATTTTAGCAATGCTTTTAATACCGTTGATTTCGATATTTTGCTTGGCATACTATGCTCTCTTAATATATCTCCACCAGTAATTGACTGGTTTCGTGGTTACCTGTCTGGTCGCCGACAACGTATCTGCATTGAGGACACTTCATCTACATGGTCCAATACTAATGTCAGTGTACCGCAGGGTGGCGTTTTATCTCCATTACTTTTCGCAATTTTTATAAATTCTATCTCTAATTAATTACTTTCTTCTTATCATCTTTATGCAGATGATCTTCAAATTTACTTTCAAGCTCCCCTTGTTAAGTTATCAGACGCTGTTGTCACTGTTAACATGGATCTGGTCCGAATATGTGATTGGAGTAAGAGATATGGTCTAAAAATGAACCCGGTGAAGACGCAGATTATTGTAGTGGGCAGCTCCAGGATGATTTCTAGAATCGACTGGACCACACTTCCTCAGGTTTCTTTTGAAGGTACTTCAGTTCCTTTCAGTGAAAACATTAGGAACTTTTTTTTTCAAATTCAAATTCAAATTCATTTATTGCTTGTCACAGGTGAAAATGGTGCAGATGTTGTCATATAATAAAGTGTCGCTGTAACATACCTCTTAGCGTTTAGTATACATTATTTTATTTCTATAGTACTTATTATAATACCTACATTTAATTATAATCACTTGCATATATAAATTATTAGATCAATAGCGTACCATTATCATGCTCATATTATCCATAAGTGACTCATAAAACATATAAATCGTAAATGTCATTAATAATTGGTAATTCATATTAGATACATGTCAAAGTATTGTATAGGTATATTAATAAATAAATTAATGATTCAGTTACGTTCGTTATTTATAATTAATTCTCATTCAAAAAGTCGTTAATAGAATAGTATGTCTTGCTTAACAAAAATTCTTTGAGCGTATGCTTAAAAATATTTTTATTTTCGATATTTTTCATACTATCTGGTAGTTTATTATAGATTTTTACCCCCATTATAAATGCACTTTTACTAAACTGGGCTGTTCTACACTTTTTGCTACATAACGTATTTTTATATCTAGCACTTGTAAAAGTTACGTAGTTTTTGATGTCGCTTTTTATCATGATTGCTGCTTCGTAAATATAAAGTGAAGGTAGAGTAAGAATTTTTAAGTGTTTAAATAATAATCTACATGAATCAGTCTGTTTAAGTCCACATATGCACCTAACACATTTTTTTGTGCTTTGAAAGCTTGTTCTCTGTCAGTAGAGTTACCCCAAAATAGGATACCGTATTTTAATGTGGAGCCGACATATGCATGGTACACGCATAGTAACGCACTCTTGTCAACAACTTTTCTAAGCATGTAAATGGCGTAGGAAAATCGATTTAGTTTGTTGCAAACGTGATCAATCTGCTTTTTCCAGTTTAGTCCTGAGTCAATATGAAAACCAAGAAATTTTGTGTCAGTTACTTCTTTTATTGTCACACCCTTGTAGTTTATTTGTAAATTGTTTGATTTCGTGTTTTTATTTTTAAAAGTCATAAAGTTAGTTTTATCAAGGTTTATTTTTAGGTTATTTGACTTTAACCAGTCTATGATAGCTTCAAGCGTGTTGTTAATATCGGTTTCGTTTACATTTTGATCATCGTCAGTGAAAACAGCTGTGCTATCATCAGCAAACAATATTATGTCATGGCTTATAGATCGCAGGAGATCATTTATGTAAATGAGGAATAAGAGTGGTCCCAGAATACTGCCCTGTGGCACTCCATACTGTACAATTTTAGGATCTGATGCGTAATTTTGTTCAAGTTTGGTATCATTAGAAATTCTCGTTATTTCTGTGATTTGTAACCTCTTAGTTAGGTATGATTGTATAAGTTTTAATGCATTTCCTCTAACCCCATATGTTTCTAGTTTATGTATTAGTATATTATGATCTACGTGATCAAAAGCTCTAGTCATATCCATGAAGATCGCTGTAATACGTTGTTTTTTATCCAATCCAGACATTACTTTTTGTAAAAAACATAAAAGCGCACTGTTCGTCGATTTCCCTTCTCTGAACCCAAATTGTTCATTTGCAAAAATATTGTTAATTTCAAAATAGTTGTAAAGGTTATCATAGAGAACTTTTTCAAAAATCTTTGCAATAACTGGGATTAATGCGATTGGTCTGTAACACATAATTTCTTCTATGTTTCCTTTTTTAAATAAAGGTTTTACCACTGTTACTTTTAGTTTTGAGGGAAAACAACCATTTTCAATGCATAAATTAATAATATAACTAAGAATTGGTGCAATGACATGTGAAACTCTCTTACTGATTTGTGTATTGATATCATCATAACCTGTACTCTGGGTATTATTTAATGATTTTATAATTTGGTCAATGTCATATGGGTTTGTAGGTTTAATGAAAATTGAATTGGACTTATTGTATGTCAGTGTTTTTTGAGAAGTACTAATATCTTTTGTAATCGGTTTTATGTCGTCAATGAAGTAATTATTAAATGATTGAGCGATATCTTTTGGCGTTGTGACTAATTTGTTATTAACTTTTATTTGACTGATTTCCGCTCTAGGTGTTACTGTCTTATAACTATTTACAATATTCCACGTCGCTTTCCCTTTGTTAGTTGCCGAACCAATAAAATGGTTGTTTTGTGATTTTTGGGTTTTTGTAATGATATTTCTTAGCCTTTTACTGTATTCTTTATAATACAGAGTGTATTATAAAGAATAATAAAATTAAAAATAATCTTTCGTACTTGATGATAGTCTATACTTCCATAGTAGTTGACGTTTTCGCTTTGAACATAACTTGATACCTTTACTAATCCACTTGGGTCGTTTAGAAATAGGTATTTTTACTGTCATGACGGGGAAGCTCAAATCATAAAATAATTTAAATAGATTATGGAATTCATTATATGCCTTTTCGGGGTCAGTATTTGAATAGCATTCTGCAAAACTTAAATTTTTAATACAATTTATAAATTTAAGAATGTTTTCTTCACAATAATCCCTCTTTGATTTAAACCAATGTGTAATGAGATAGCTTTTCTTTACGGGGCATGTAACCAGTCGAGCCGTATGGTCAGATAGTGATAGTTCCAAAACTGTGGTTCTTGAACCTCTTATATTATGGGCTATGTTGTCAATACAGGTCATACTGCTCAAACGGGTCGGTTGATTTACTGTTAATTTAAGATTATAGCTTGATAGCAATTGTTCAAATTGTCGCGATAGATTATTATTGTTTGACCTGTTGGTGTTAAAATCACCACACAATATCACTTTTTTGTTTGAGTAACATATTTTGTTTAATAATACAATTAGGGCCGAATACTGAAACGCCATTCAACTCAGTCTGTCAGCCGAGTTCCCTTTAGTTTGGTACAGCCCCCAAATTAAAATGGAATTCTCAAACGCTACTCAAACGTTTTAAGACCATAATCAGCATTCTCTAGAAATAGTTTGTTCTCGATTACAATTTAATTACTTTTCAGTTTCACGCAGTATTTACTTAAATAGTAACAATTTTAAATTACGCAAATGAATAGAAAAATTAGATAAATCAGTTAAGAATATATTTTGAGACTGAGCTTTACATTTTTTTTAATTTATAGCTGCAGGATTACCTGTTCTGTCTGTTTTACTAAAGAAATAAATTAAACTGGGATCGTCAGAAACTTTACGTATAATGTAACGATTTTGTAACAGCTGACAATAGTTTAGTACCTATCACCAGTTTTACAAAAGCAAATATATTTTTTATAAACATACATACATGATTGTGTTGATGAAAATAACGCGATGAACTAATCAAAAGATGCCAAATTAAACGTGCGCTTTTAATTTAATGGAATCGTACGACGTTGCCGACATATTTATTAGATATGTTACATTTTTGGGAAATATTTTATGAATATTTAAAGATTGATTCATCTGAGTACCGTACAACGTTGCCTTATACTTGACATTGGCGAAATTGTGAAAGATACTTACAGAAGCCATGATCTAAGAAAAGAAGAAGATTGTGTTGAATGAAAACTTGTGATAGTAACATTATCAAGCAAAATGCCTCTCAGGCCCTGTCTAATTACTTTTACAGTTCTTGACTTTAGTGAAGTGTTGTGTGTGTATACACTTTCAATCAATGGTTAATGTTAATAAATGTAATTATTAATTTAATCTAAATAAACCTTTGCATAACTTAATGGTTGATATGTATCATTTCTTCTGACATTAAAGTACAATATTACACAGATATATACAGAACTGTAAATGTGTGAGCAGCATGTAGCCATTAATGTACATAAATTGCTCACTAAAATGTCTTACTGGTGGTGGCATTGTGTCAGGTCATTGGGTTCCCTACAATATGGTTGAGCTAAGCGATGCAGTTGTGTGAATGGGTATCATCTGTTGGGACTGGTCAGCTGCTAACTGCCATGGCAAATAAATTATAATAATATTATAGTAACCTTTAATTCTTTACACATCAAATAATTTTTTCTCATTATATACTTTAATATAATTTGTATCCATCAACACTAATCTCAATTATTAGACATGAATTCGCTTTGTACTGACTCTTCTCCATAGGACTAACCAATTGCCATCATTCAACTTATTTAATCATTGCATGTCCTATTTGAAATAAAAACTGACTTGAATTCTTATTTATTATTATTTATATATTATATTAAATAGACTGGTGATATTGTAAACTTTACTGTGATTATTGCTATTTCTAGTTTATTCTTTTTTATGTAAATCCTATATTGAATAGAAATTGTGATAGTGATAACATTAGGTTGACTATTGTTAATTATCGTTAAACAATACTGAGATTTTAAACTTTTACATTAAAATAAAACAATTGTTAATTAGAAAAATGTGTTTTAATTAATATTGTCCTCACAATAAAAATCTAATTTCCTTGATGGGTCTGTTATTCAATAAGTTCCTCCTCAGCACTGTCTGAAGGAATTTTCAACCTCTAGAGATGTATCCTGATTAGAAAGTGTACCATAAGTTTACAAGCTTCTTCAGCAGGAGTCCTTGTATTTAATAAAGGTGTTACTAAATAGCAGCGGCATGGATAATCACAATCACCAAAAAGCATCATGTTTTCGAAGTCGCAGCACTCTAGTTGTGCACACAAAGGTGAATCATTAAAACTTGTACTGTCATGTACAGAGCCTGGCCATCTTGGAATCACATTTTTAATGCGCAGTCTTGTTTCACACACCATTTGGACATTCAAAGAAAAGTAACCCTTTGTAATAATAATAATGTAATAATTTATTTCTTTTATACTTAGCCTAGGTTTACAATTTGATAACAAGTACATTTATTATGATGCGTTAAAATAACAATTCTGTAATCAAACTATGGTAGGTATTTGTAATTTGTTGGCTAGTTTTATGACAAACATATTAGTCAACTACCCTCCGTACTAGTTGTAAACTGTATGACGGGCGTTATGGACGTTTGTTATGAAAGGTTTGAGCTTGAACTCCTCCTGCAAACAATTTTTTGTTTCTATTAAGACCTTTCAGTTTTTACTTACTTTCATTATAGAACAAGTAACTTGGTAATAAGATGGAACATACCTGGTGAATTTCTTTTAATATGGCTACAGTCCACAGCACCCAATACTCTTGGAAATCCAGCTATTGTGTAAAATCATGTGCATCTTCCAAGCATTCGCTAGGAGTTGGCATGTGAAGATGTACACATTTTAATTCAGCTATTTTAGCTGTAACTCTGTGCACAATTCGGTGAACAGTTGGTTGTTCCACACTAAATACATCTGGTATAAATGTTTGATAAATGCCTGTAGCATAAAACCGCAGAATTATTAGAAGCTGATTGATCTATTGACTGTAAAGCTCGATTGCGCTTAGTCAGAGGCTTGATAGCATCACAGATTACTATATTAGTAGTAGATAGCATTGCCTATCACTGAATCCAAGTCCAACACAGTTTCCTTGGAGATTCGGAACCGCATTCGAAACGATATGGTTGTATTTTTCACAGGCGTTAAGCCTTTTCACGTTTCTACGACTTCTTCTGGTAGTTTCTTCATCAGAAAGTGATGATAAGGACATTTCAATTTCTATTTATAACTTTTTACTGTACTTAAAACTATTTAAGATAGCTCTCGACCACTCTTAAATTCGACAGGTACTCAAGTTATTTAAGACCTCGATTTGACAGCTGTCACGGCTTAAGTAACGTTTCAGTATACGAATTTTACATTGAGTGGCATTTTAAGCGCAAGTTTAATTGGATCCCAAATTTATTTAAATGATGCTCTTAATAGACGTTTGAGGGCCGAATACTGAAACGCCATTCAACTCAGTCTGTCAGCCGAGTTCCCTTTAGTTTGGTACAGCCCCCAAATTAAAATGGAATTCTCAAACGCTACTCAAATGTTTTAAGACCATAATCAGCTCAGCGTATCTTACATGTTTCTAATAGGGCAACATTATCTAGAAACAGTTTGTTCTCGATTACAATTTAATTACTTTTCAGTTACACGCAGTATTTACTTAAATAGTAACAATTTTAAATTACGCAAATGAATAGAAAAATTAGATAAATCAGTTAAGAATATATTTTGAGACTGAGCTTTACATTTTTTTTTAAGTTATAGCTGCAGCATTACCTGTTCTGTCTGTTTTACTAAAGAAATAAATTAAACTGGGATCGTCAAAAACTTTACGTATAATGTAACGATTTTGTAACAGCTGGCAGTAGTTATGTACCTATCACCAGTTTTACAAATAAGCAAATATATTTTTTATAAACATACATAAATGATTGTGTTGATGAAAATAACGCGATGAACTAATCAAAAGATGCCAAATTAAACGTGCGCTTTTAATTTAATGGAATCGTACGACGTTGCCGACATATTTATTAGATATGTTACATTTTTGGGAAATATTTTATGAATATTTAAAGATTGATTCATCTGAGCACCGTACAACGTTGCCTTATACTTGACATTGGCGAAATTGTGAAAGATACTTACAGAATCCATGATCTAAGAAAAGAAGAAGATGAGATGAATGAAAACTTGTGATAATCTTAACATTATCAAGCAAGATGCCTCTCAGGCCCTGTCTAATTACTTTTACAGTTCTTGACTTTAGTGAAGTGTTGTGTGTGTATACACTTTCAATCAATGGTTAATGTTAATAAATGTAATTATTAATTTAATCTAAATAAACCTTTACATAAGTTAATGGTTGATATGTATCATTTCTTGTGACATTAAAGTACAATATTACACAGATATATACAGAACTGTAAATGTGTGAGCAGCATGTACATAAATTGCTCACTAAAATGGCTTACTGGTGGTGGCATTGTGTCAGGTCATTGGATTCCCTACAATATGGTTGAGCTAAGCGATGCAGTTGTGTGAATGGGTATCATCTGTTGGGACTGGTCAGCTGTTAACTGCCATGGCAAATAAATTATAATAATGTAATAGTATGTTCTACCTTTAATTCTTTACACATCAAACAATTTTTTCTCATTATATACTTTAACATAATTTGTATCAACACTAATCTCAATTATTAGACATGAATTCGCTTTGTACTGACTCTTCTCCATAGGACTAACCAATTGGCATAATTCAACTTAAAGGTTTAATAATTGCATGTCCTATTTGAAATAAAAACTGACTTGACTATGCATTACTAATTCTTATTTATTATTATTTGTATATTAAATAAAGACTGGTGATATTGTAAACATTACTGTGATTATTGCTATTTCTAGTTTATTCTTTTTTATATAAATCCTATATTGAATAGAAATTGTGATATTGATAACATTAGGTTGACTATTGTTAATTATTGTTAAACAATATAAGCTAGCTATCATTTTAAGCTTTTATATTAAAATAAAACAATTGTTAATTAGAAAAATGTGTTTTAATTAATATTGTCCTGACAATAAGAAAACGAATTTCCTTGATGGGTCTATATCTATATTTATTCAATAAGTTCCTCATCAGCACTGTCTGAAGGAATGCTCAACCTCTAGAGATGTATCCTGATTAGAAAGTGCGCCATAAGTTTATAAGCTTCTTCAGCAGGAGTCCTTGTATTTAATAAAGGTGTTACTAAATAGCAGCGGCATGGATAATCACTATCACCAAAAAGCATCATGTTTTCGAAGTCGCAGCACTCTAGTTGTGCACACAAAGGTGAATCATTAAAACTTGTACTGTCATGTACAGAGCCTGGCCATCTTGGAATCACATTTTTAATGCGCAGTCTTGCTTCACACACCATTTGGACATTCAAAGAAAAGTAACCCTTTGTTATGAAAGGTTTCAGCTTGAACTCCTCCTGCAAACAATTTTTTGTTTCTATTAAGACCTTTCAGTTTTTACTTACTTTCATTATAGAACAAGTAACTTGGTTATAAGATGGAACATACCTGGTGAATTTATTTTAATATGGGTACAGTCCACAGCACCCAATACTCTTGGAAATCCAGCTATTGTGTAAAATCATGTGCAACTTCCAAGCATTCGCTAGGAGTTGGCATGTGAAGATGTACACATTTTAATTCAGCTATTTAAGCTGTAACTCTGTGCACAATTCGGTGAACAGTTGGTTGTTCCACACTAAATACATCTGGTATAAATGTTTGATAAATGCCTGTAGCATAAAACCGCAGAATTATCAGAAGCTGATTGATCTATTGACTGTAAAGCTCGATTGCGCTTAGTCAGAGGCTTGATAGCATCACAGATTACTATATTAGTAGTAGATAGCATTGCCTATCACTGAATCCAAGTCCAACACAGTTTCCTTGGAGATTCGGAACCGCATTCGAAACGATATCGTTGTATTTTTCACAGGCGTTAAGCCTTTTCACGTTTCTACGACTTCTTCTGGTAGTTTCTTCATCAGAAAGTGATGATAAGGACATTTCAATTTCTATTTATATCTTTTTACTGTACTTAAAACTATTTAAGATAGCTCTCGACCACTCTTAAATTCGACAGGTACTCAAGTTTTTTTTTTTATTTTTTTTTTTTTTTTTCTTCATAATGGCAATTGTAGCCACAGCCATTTTGCCAAGGACAAGTTTATACAACGTAAAAGTTTGGGAAACTAGTATTATGATTGTAAATAGATCGAAATTTTGTAATCGTTACAGTTTATTTTACAGTAATGTATATACATACTTAATATTAAGATTTTAAATCAATACTAAACAAAAACAAATTATATCTTTATTTTATTTGAAATAATAAATAGAGATAAACATTTATATACTAAAAGATTGTTACTTAATAATAATATTTGTACAGAAGTGGGAAGAGAAATATGAAGAGAAACTAGACTATTGAAAAGTATTGAATGGTCATATCGTGGACAAGCAAAAAATATATGATTCAGATCTCCAGCCTCGGCTCCACACTCACAAGCAGCATTGTCAATAATACCAAGTTTAGCCAGGTGAGCCGGAGTACAACTATGCCCAATTCTCATGCGGATTAAAATACTCGTTACTAACTTGTTAAAATTAGCTTTATAAAACCATGGTTTACAAGGTATAGAAGGTTGTACTTGGTAGTAGTTTCTACCTTTGACTCGAGCACTGGCTGTCCAAGCATCATCCCAGGATTCCTTAAGATAAATGCGTGGCAGAGCGGCCAAGTCATGGCAGTAATTTTTATATGGAAACAGATCACCACACTCAATCGCTTCCTTCGCAAGACGATCAGCTCTTTCGTTTCCCCTGATACCTGCATGCCCCGGAATCCATGCGAAAGATACACTATATCCTTTTAAACTACACTCATATAATTTTTGCCTAGTTACTATAATTAATGGGGAATGCGACTGACTTTTAAAAGGAAATTTGGCCAGAGTTTGTAAAACACTCAATGCATCTGAAAAAATTATGGTTCTCTTTAACTTCATTAAAATAATGTACTCTATAGCCTTTAAAATTCCATAGCATTCTCCAGTAAAGACTGATGTCTCCACTGGAAACTTAATCTTTTGGACAACGTCATATTGGTGATGAAATACTCCAACTCCCACACAACTAACCGATGTAATTTTAGATGCATCAGTATAAAGTTTCAGTCCATCAGTTCCATTGTGGGTAGCTGTGAAACATATACGTTTATATCTCGCATAGTTATTTATTAATTATTTAAAATATAAATCTCAGTCTATTTTATATGATTAATGTATTAGCTGCTAGCTAAACCCACCTGACACTCGCTGTTTATTGAACTTCCCACTGTACTACCACAAACAATCCACCACTGACTCTTCATACGCACACTAAAAATGGATGGTAAATTTTTTTTTTTTTTTTTTTTTAATCTAATTTTTGAGGCTTCAGTACACTCTAGGTGACTATGCCAGCCTCATGGGATCATTCACGATACAATATGATGTGTGACACGCAAGTCGCAGTAACAACACACATGGCACACACCACACTATACCAGCACTTACTCGCTTATAATGTAATTCCGTCTACCCTATCCTTTCCTGCCTCACCTTTAAACACATTTTCAGGAAAACCCAAATATGCTTGCATTCGTCAGACAATGGCTGGCCTAAGAGTACATTTAATTGGCCATTGTGTAAACTCATATCAGACATCATACTCAGCCTCTGGTCCCGGTACCGATCACATTCCATTATGATATGTAGTATGTCTTCAGGCCGCTGACATAAATCACACAGAGGCGACGGCTTTACCCCCATCATATGGTAAAATTTATTTAATGGAACGTGACCGGAACGTACCCTGAGAGCAACAACCAATGTCTCCCTGGAGAGTTTAGCACAGTCAAACCACGGCACAAAACATGGTAAATCCTGAATGGTATAGTACCAAATGCCCTTTGTCTGTGAGACTTGCTTGAATCTATCCTTCCATCTCTCGTTGCAAACATTTCGAACCCATGAATCTATTTCACATCCATAGGGACCCGTTAGCACATTCACTCCATTGGTTACTGCATTCCTAGCCAGCTGATCTACAGTTTCGTTTTCTAATAAACCTACATGAGAAGGTATCCATTGGAATATGACACATACATTTATGGCCTGCAATTTGTGCACTATGCCCAAGGCTTCATAAGCTATCGGTATACCTCGGACGCCCGAGGCACACCGAGCTAAATGCTGAAGTGCACTTCTTGAGTCTGATAATATCACTAAATTCTGTTCCTCTACAGAGCTGGCATAAGATAATGCCTCTGTGATAGCCGTTAACTCGGCTCTCATCACAGAGGCATCATCATGCAACCTGAACTGCATATGCAAATTAATTTGTGGGTCAAGGAATGCAGCACCGACCCCGAATGAGCCTTTAGAGCCATCTGTGAATAGTTTATAATATCCACTATATCTTTGTTGGACCTCAGCTAATACCCTCTGCTGAAGATCTACAACATTATAAACTCGCTTTGGCCTATCTACGCTGTCACAAGATTCACGAATACAGGATCTGATATTTATGTTTGAGACCCAAGTCTCCAAAGCAAACATCTCCAATAGGGGACTTTTATAAATAACCTTATTTTGTAGTGTTTCGTGTACTTCTATAAGAATTGGCTTATTTTTATCTCTCCAATGTCCCCTCAAACCATGGAGGCTTTCTATTAAAGCAATTGTATTATTGGATTGTGAAGCTGCGCGTAACCAAAACCTGCAACCAAGCCAGAATCTTCTTATATCAAGAGGCTGCACACACATTTCACTCTCCATTACATGAATAGGGGTACTACGAATAAAATTACCGCATATCCTAAGCGCCCTATTTTGCAAAATTCTTAATTTTTCTAAATGAGTTTTAGCACTACTACCATAAAGAAAACTTCCATAATCTAATCTGCTTCTTATTAAAGAAATATAAAGCCTACGAAGATGTTTCGGATGTAATCCCCAAGATTTCCCACCTAATGTTTTTAAAATGTTTAAATACTTGTAAGTTTTTTCACAGGTCTCGTTAATATGTGCTCCCCAGCGTAACTTACTGTCCAACCAAACACCCAAATATTTAGTTTTATTCTGGGTTTTTATTGGCACAGCATTGATATCTATAGATATATTTACATTTTTCTTTGTTTTATTAAATATACATAAACTAGTTTTAGATTCCGATACAGATAGGCCCATATCTCCTAGCATTTCAACGATCATTTGTAAAGATTCTCTTAAGCATCTCGCAACTCCATCAAAATTCCCATTATCAACATATTTATATATCACAAAATCATCAGCATACTGTGATATATTGATGTTTTCTATATTTTTACATATGTTCATAGTTACAATGTTGAAGAGTAAAGGAGATATTGGATCGCCCTGAGCCAAGCCCCTATTTGTATACCTTGTAATTATTTCGTTGTTATGTCCGAAAACAATTTGGCACCTTCTCTCAGACAAAAAATTCCATAGATATAAACTTATTTTACTACTTACCCCAATATCTCCTAATACTTTAACTAAAGTTTTAATATTTACATTATTGTAGGCACTGTCAATGTCAATAAAACAGGCTACTGTTGGTTTACTCATGGCAAATCCAACCTGTATTGATGTTATGAATCTTGTAAGATTATCTAAAGTAGAATGTGCTCTCCTAAAACCCACTGTGGAAGGAGACAGTAATTTTTTCTTTTCTATGTACCATTCCAATCGTTTACAGATTATGTAATGAAATGTTTTACATGGACATGACATTAGCGAGATAGGCCGGATAGATGATATTAGATTTGGATTTCTTCCGGGCTTGGGTATAGGAACAATTCTAATATTTCGCCACTGATCGGGCACTACACCAGTTTGTAATACCAAATTATATGTATATATAAGAAAAGCTTTTGCAGGCTGTGATAGATTGTAAATCATCGAATATGAAATGTTATCTGCCCCTGGGGAAGTGTCTTTACGTTTTAAGCAGTTTTCCAATTCAGTTATTGTGATTGGTGTACTTATGGGACAGTCAAAATTATCTTGGACGCCAGGTGATAACTCTCCTACAGTATCAGGTGTCAAGGAGAGCAGTAAATCTTTGGCCATTGCAGGGTCCACGGTACGCGTTGTTCTGATTCCTTTAATCCATTTCATTTTTCTCCACATTTCTACAGGGGAAACCTCACTATCTATACTTGAGCAGAACTCTGACCAACTCTTATAACGCGCGCTCTTAATGAGTTTCTGGGCATGAATTATTTTATCCTTGTACTTATTATAATTATCTGGGGTTGGGTTACGCCGTAGTTGAGATAGTGCTAGGCGACGTTCCGCAACTGCTTTCGAAATATCAGAATTCCAATAAGATTTTGAAGAAAATTTTGTACATGGATCCTGACAAAATTTTATCCACGGAATGGTCTCATCAGCCACCAGGTTTAGTTTATTTTCAAATAAATTATAATTTGATTGTACATCAGGAAAAGGTACGAGATATGCAAACTCCTGTTCAGTTTTCTTTTGATACTCAGCCCAGTGAGCCCTCTTGTAATTCCTCTGTTTCACATGCACATTGGACTTTTCATAACCACACATTGTTTTGATTATAACGTGATCACTACCCAAGGATTCATTTGTAGTATTCCATGTTACATTAACTGCTATATCACAGGTGACAAATGTAATATCTGGAGCAGACTGTTGCAAAAAACCATCAACCATCCTGATCCTCGTGGGTCTGCCGTCATTCATGCACATGTAGTCATTTTCGAACATTGCTTTATAAATGCTTTCTCCTCTAGTGTCTGTTTTACAGGACCATAATGTATGGTGTGCATTAAAATCCCCAGCCAGTATTGTTCTTGCATTAAAAATATTAAATAGTTGATCCCAGTCAGATTGCCTTGTACTTGTTGAGGGTGGGCAGTATACGTAAATGATGTTGGATATACCTGGAACATTCAGAATTTCTACTACGAGTATTTCAATTGCAGAGTTTGACAAAGTATATGTCTTTTGAACCATTTTGATCGTCTTATGGAATAATATACAAACACCCCCATATCCATCTTCTCTGTCTGCTCTAATTATGTTGTAATTACTTATCCTAACCATGTCATCTTCCGATAACCAAGTCTCACTTATGAGTGCTATATGAATTTTGTCTCTCTGAAGTAATAATTCTAGGTCTCTTAATTTATTTTTTAAGCTGTTAGCATTCCACTGTCCGACATTTATAGTACTATTCGTGCTATCCATTTTTATTGAATCCTAATAGCTCCCACATTAACTCCATATTAAAACATCCCCTCAACCAGGATATAACCTCTCTTAATATGTATTTCAGCACTAATTCAATCTTCTTCTCTATCTCCATGTTTGATAACATAATCTCCTTCAGTTGTAATATAATTTTTGGTATTTCAAAACTTTTCTTTCTTTTTGACGAATCTCCTTCATTGTCCTCCTGTATACTACCACTACATTCAAACGTTGGAATCCAAGTGTATTGTTTATCCTTATTATAATTCTTTTTCTTTTTCTTTTTACTACTATCATTTTTCTTTTGACTTCCATACTCATTACTACTCTCACTGTCCAAAATCTCTGTACTATTCTTCTGCCTACATGTTTCTGAAGATCTTCTTAATGCGTCTGAATAGGTGTGCTTAGTAGCTGTCTCTGGAATTTCTTGAGTTTTACTTATATTGGGAAGGTAATTTTCCTCCTGAGCAGTCCTACCAGCACCATCTTTTATTAGAGTACTGTCAACCTCCTTCATTGCCACTTTATATGTGTAGTTATTCTTAGCCATCATTTCCCTTATAATCCTCTCCCTTTTGTACACAGGGCATAAACTCTTTACAAGTGACATATGATTTCCCTTACAGTTAACACATTTAAATGTTGTTGTCTCACAATTGTCATGCTTACCTCCACACTTTGGACATAGCTGAACTTTTCTGGGACAGTAATTACGAATGTGACCATAACGCCAGCATAATGAGCACTGGGTCACTGGGAATATGAATGGTTCCACCTTCATCCTACAACCATATGCCATAACATATGGCGGAGAGGCTGGACCCTTAAAACATATGCGTACTGTTTCACTGTTTACAAAAACGCCATGCGTATCTTTTTTCTGTAATCTTTTAACATTTAGTATCTCAACACTACTTTCTAACGTGTTCATAATACTGTCATCAGCCATCTCCATATCTATATCTCTGACTAGCCCATACGAGTATGATATCTCGCCAATACGTCTGCAGGTCCACCCTCTTTCTTTTATACACAGACACTCCATTAAAACTACTGAATTTTCATAATTATTAAGGCGTACCAGAATTTTAAAAGGATTTTTATATGTAACTTTTATAATCCCTTGGATACCAGCTTCCTTGAGAACTTTCGCCATGCCAATTTGTTTTGGCAGAATTTCCTTAGAAGAAATTGTAACTTCGCATAAGTCAGTATGATCGAGAATAACAGAACTTCTGCTATCTCTTCTCTTCCCATTCCTCCTTACGGCAACCCAATCTCCTGAATCCTCTTCATTAGAGGCTGGCCTTGCTCTTTTATTATTTTTCCTACCCTCACTTTCAATTTGCTCTAAACCTGTACTCTGGTCAAATTCCATATCTGAGCCCATAATTATATGGTTTATTTCAGCCCGCGTCATTGAACCCGTAACCAGAAGATTCTCTTCCTCATTATCATCACCCTCCATCATGAACACAAAACACTCGTAAAATTATATTCAATAATATAAATAAAAAGTAGGTAGTTCCATATTATAAATTGAATCAAATAGTCACAGTTTTAAGTTATTATCACAATTATCCACTATACTAAAAACTCATTATAGTCACTATAGTGTTCAAAATAATCAGATCAATAACTGATAGGTATTTTACGCAAATATTTAGCTACACAAGCGTTAACGATACAGTCGATACACAACTATACGCGACGGTATCGCGGGCGTAACTCGGATGGTAAATTGGTGAGCAGTCTAGAAGATCTGGAGCAGTTTTTTGGTTCCCGCATGCGTGATTATGAGGAGAAGCTGCTGAAGGCCACATCTGGAGGAGGACCAGCCCACCCGGACATTGTTTCCTTGTCCACTGACTTCACAGAGTTTAAGTCATTTGTAATGCTTACATTGAGCAAGTTAAAAACTCAGATTGAGCTACTTTCACTAGGCCTAGACAAGCATGAAACTAAAATGAGGAACAAAGTGTTGCTGGTTCACGGCATTCCGGAGCAACCTAATGAAAAGTTGTGTGAGTCGGTGCATAATATAGTCACTCAGAAAATGAAGTTGCCTGATGTGAGTATTCACAACTTTTATGTTTGTCATCGCCTTGGTGCCACTCCAGGCAAGACTCGACCAGTATTGGTTAGATTCCATGATATGGAACATCGTCGTCTGGTCTGGGACAGCAAAAAGTCTTTGAAGGATACCGGCATCACCATCTCCGAATTTTTGACCAAGATTAGGCATGGTGTATTTATATCTGCACGAAAGCATTTTGGCATAAAAAGCTGTTGGTCAGCTGAGGGCAAGATTGTCATTTTCACTCCCGACAAAACACGCTGGAAAATAGAATCCATGAGCGAACTTGAAGCCCTAATCGCACGATTTCCATATAGTGAACCCGTCGTCGACAGTAGCGCGTCATCCGTGGAAATAATTTCGCCCAAAGTTGCAACATCGAAAACCACGGCGAAGGCTCCTAGAAAGGCCCGTCGTTGTAATTAGCCGTATGGTGCTATTTGCCTGTTTGTTAGTACTGGGTCGTTTCAGATTTTTCGGAAAATGAAACGAAACAGTTTTATTTTCTCAAAAAAGAGTTTCCAAAAACAGATTTTAAAGAAACTGTTTTTTCATGACCATGACCTATGTATCATCATATCAGCCACAGTACGTCCACTGCTGAAAAAAGGCCTCCCCCTCCCATTCCCCCCTATCTATAATATTAATATACCTATATTATTCTTCCGTGCTTCCGCGTAATTAGACTACGAAAATGTTCTACTGAAAAATGAATTCATCAATTAAAACCGGTATATTTTACTATAAATTAATATAATTTAATATACAAATTGCATTCATTAATACGAAAATAATAAATTTAGCAACCATTTGTCATACTTTTTCTAGACTTATAAAAACGCGGGAACTATGCACGTATGACGTCAACCAACACTATGCAAGAATCAAATTTCAAACAAAAACGAACGTCCGACTAGCCGTCCTTGAAACGAGAGCCAAAAAGAAACAGTTTTTCTCCATCATGTTTTTCTACCACCAAATTTGTAGTTTGTACCAATACAAATAAGATTCATTTTAGCGTTGTAACTAAAAGTAGTTACTTGGCGGTTAAAAACAACTGGTTGTTCTTCACACGATAATAGTTCTTATTGCAATCGCCGTAAGGTATTTAATTAGATGCTTCGTTCCAAAAACGTGCAAAGTAGTTGTACCAACCGAACGTTTGTGAAGAAACGGCGAATGGAACGATTTTTGAGAGAACGAAGTTTGCAGTATGTGAGTATTCAGGTTAGAAATCTCGTTCGTTTTGGAACGTAATGTCAGTTAGCCGAGAAACCGTCCGTTCGTTTTTCGTCTAAAAAGTGTTTTACTAAAGCGTTTCTGAACAAAACGCCCAGTACTACTGTTTGTTATCCTTAACTCATTGCGTGTCGTACACCTATTACAATGTATGGTAACTTTCGGTAAACTATAACTTTTAATTTACTTTGTTTTTTGGCTTCTCTCATTTAAAAGTACCTATAGCTGTTTTATGTAAATTAATTGTTAATAGCCGCTAGGTAATAATATATCTTGTTTTTGTTTCTTTTGACAACAATGACATTTACAACTGACGTATGCGACATGAAGGAAGTATAACGTTTCGTTTTTGTCGTGCAAGCCTATAACTAATTTTTTTTTTTTTTTTTTCCTTTCTGGCTATTGATAGTACAGTATATTTATATTCTTTATGACTATATTTTCATATAAGTGTTAATTTAAATTTGTAAAAATCTTTCTACTACATCAGCGAGTTGGTGAGTTTAGTAGTTCAGCAGTTTGTTGTATTTTACCTATCAATTTTTTTTTTTTTTTAATTTTTTTATATCTATATATTTTATTTTTATATCTATATATTTTTATTATTTTTATATCTTTATATTGTATCATATGGATGAATTTACTGATCTTGATGACAGTTTCTTCTCGTGCTCTTCCTCAGTAAACAGTTTTGTCAGTGCGGATACCGAATCTTCTACTTTCTTAAGTTTGCATGACCAGATCTCCTCTCTTTTCTCTGATTTCCCACTTAACCTAAATATTGCCCACATCAATGCCCAGAGTATTCCTGGTCACTACACTGACCTTCTGGCTTCCATTAACAGTGCTTATCTTGATGTGTTATTGATTTCTGAATCGTTTCTTAAACCATCTCTTCTATCTACCCAGTATGCACTACCAGGTTTCGTCCTCATACGTAACGATAGAACTGAAAAGGGAGGCGGAGGTGTTGCTATATATTTGCGTGCTGGTATTCCTCATAAGATTATCAGCGCGTCACCATCTCCTTATTCAGAATCGGCAGAACACCTTTTCCTTGAGATAACAATCCATCACTCCAAAATGTTTCTAGGCGTATTTTACAGCCCTAACCTTACTATTAACTACTTCGACTCTCTCGATACACTTTTGAATGATTTCTGTCCCTTATATAATCACGTAGTCTTGATGGGTGATTTCAACACGTGTCTATTGAAAAACGATTCCCGCGCTCATAAACTTCAATCTGTTTTATCTGCTTTTAATCTCGACGCTTTACCTCTTTCTGCCACTCACCATTTCCTTAACTGTACACCTTCTCTTCTAGATCTTATCATCGTCTCATCTCCAAGTAAAGCGACCTCTCATGGGCAAATCACTGCTCCTTTTTCCTACCACGACTTAATTTATTTGTCTTACAGTGTTCGTCCTCCTAAACGTAAGTCGCAGTATCTCTTTCTTCGGAATTACAAGGGCATGGACCTGGAGGCATTGCGGTGTGATGCTGGTAACATCAACTGGAGTTGTGTACTCGAAAGCACTAACATTGATGAAATGGTTAATAATTTCAAAGATATTGTTATTGGCTTAATCGATCGTCACGCTCCAACCCGACGCGTCAAGCTTAAAAATAATCCGGCTCCCTGGCTTACTCCTAAGATAAAAGAGCTCATGGTTCTAAGGGATAAAGCCAAGAAAAGGTATAAGCGAAGTCCAACGGAGCGCAATCTGAACCTATATAAAATTCTTCGTAATCGCTGCGGTCGTATGTGTCGAGATGCAAAGAGACGCTATTTCCACAGTTCCCTAAATAACCGTAGTTCCTCTGAAGTCTGGAAATTTCTTAGAACTGTTGGTATTGGCAAATCTCCTCTGATCGCTTCTACGGATATTGACCTGTGTGCTCTAAACAAACATTTCTCTTCTCCCCCTGTCTTCTTGGATCCCAGCGTCAAAACTTCCACTTTAACATATCTCTCGAGTTTGCCAATGCCACAGTTTCCTCCCTTTCAATTCTGTGCTGTTACTGAGGATGATGTTAAGAAATCCATCCTAGCCATTACTTCGACAGCTACGGGTGATGACAAATTGTGTTCAAGGATGATAACTCCCATTCTCTCCATACTGCTTCCCGTTATGACTCATATTTACAATTACTCCTTATACTTCTGTACCTTTCCCGAGTCTTGGAAGATGGCACACATCATTCCTTTACCTAAAGTCTCCAATCCTGCATCACTGTCTCACTTTCGACCTATTTCTATCCTTCCCTATATTTCAAAAGTTCTTGAACACATTGTTCATCGGCAACTATCTACTTTTTTATCTAAAAATAATCTTCTCAGTCCTTTTCAATCAGGTTTTCGTCCCAGCCATAGCACAGTAACAGCACTTCTGAAAGTCACTGATGACATTCGCTGGGCTATGGAAAATAAATCTCTCACTATACTAGTGTTACTTGACTTTAGTAGCGCTTTTAACTCGGTCGACTTTGACATCCTTCTAGGGTGCCTCAAATCCATTAATATTTCTCCTTCCACCGTAACTTGGTTTGAATCCTATCTTCGGGGACGCTCGCAGTGTGTCCGCCTTGACGAGACCATCTCAGATCGGCGCGATCTCAGTGTGGGTGTGCCTCAGGGTGGCGTCCTCTCTCCTCTTCTTTTCTCTATTTTCATAAACTTTGTCACCAGGGTTATCTCATCTAACTTCCATCTCTACGCAGACGACCTGCAGCTGTACCGATCATTCGTTGGGTCTGAAGTGGAACTCGCTATTGCTGCCATGAACCGTGATCTGGATTGTATCGCTGAATGGGCTAGGTCTTTCGGCCTACACATCAACCCTAGTAAATCTCAGGCCATGATCATCGGTAGCAGAAACATGCGGGGTAGACTTAATGTTGCGTCTCTAACACCACTCAGTCTCGATGGTGTTCAAATTGCTTACGCGGAAACTACTAAAAATCTAGGAGTTATTATTGACAGTAACTTGTCGTGGAGTGCTCATATTGCTGACGTTAGTAGGAAGGTGCATTTCACCTTTCACTCACTAAAATGTCTCCAGAACTTTTTGCCCCTGAAAACCAAAATTTCTCTCGCTCAAACTCTGATTCAGCCCATTATAGACTACGCTGACGCCTGTTATTTGGATGCCACAGAGGAGCTATTAAATAAACTTGAGAGACTGCAAAATTTATGTATTCGTTTCATTTTCAATCTTAAAAAATACGACCACGTCTCTAATTTCCGCAAGATTCTGAAGTGGCTCCCAATTCGTCTTCGCAGGAATACTCGGATATTGTGTCTCCTTTTTAATATCCTACATAACCCCACATCTCCATCCTACCTGCGGGAACGGTTTTCTTACACCCGTCCGCCGTATGCACCCTGCAGATCACATCTTAAGACCCTTCTCAAATTCCCATCCCACAAAACCGATTTCTACTCCTATTCCTTATCTGTGCATGCAGTTAGGTTATGGAATTCGCTACCGCCTGACATAAGAGAATGTCAAACCGTTCATAGTTTCAAAAACCGTGTTAAAGAGCACTATCTCTCTGTATCCACATAATTAGTGATGTATGTATTTATATATATTAATGTATATATTAGTATTAAGGTATATGTATATTTATATACTGTATGTAGTATGTAGGTATATTAGTCTATATGTATGTGTGTATAATTATATGTATTGTATAACCTCTACACACCGTGCCTACATCTCTTTTCTTCAAACTCTCCTATCGCAGGTCTGCTGGAAGAGATTTCTTGAAGAAATAAGCTGTACCTTTGTACTCTGATTTCCTATTTAATTATGTAAAAATATTTCTGTGTGTACATAAATAAATAAAATAAAAATAAATAAATAAATATGATGCCAATCGCGCCAGTTTTGTTCGATAATAAAATTAAAATGTACATGAGTGTTATTATCCGCCTTTTCAATATCTAAGTTTGAAATTATATTTGGCGTTATTAGCAATGATTCATAGCTTGAAGTAAATAAGGGGTGAACTATAGAACGGTGAGTAGGCGCTTGAAGAGACAGAAATTTACGGTAACTTATCACTAAACAGGGAGGATTTTTATAGGCCCAATAACTAGAACTATCAACAAGATCTGAGAGAGACTGCAGAGATGGAAATAAAGGGTGGTTTAAAAATTGAAGAATACGAAATATAAATTTGTCGGATAGGAACTGTCTTCGTAAGTGTAGTGGAGGTTCACCACATTCAACCTGTAAGACATTTATTGGACTAGATTTCATCGCTCCTGTAATAATTCGTAAAGCTTTGGACTGTATACTATCTAGTTTTGAAAGAGCACTTCTGTTGCAGGGCTCCAGCACATATAATCCGTAATCCATAACGCTTCTAATTAATGCGTTATAGATTAGTTTGAGGGAAAACGGATGGGCGCCCCACCAAACTCCAGCGAGGCACCGGATAATATTTAGGAGACGTTCACATTTTCCAACTATGTAATCACAATGTGGAATACCCGACAATTTGCCGTCTAAGATGACACCTAAGTATTTAACATTACTTTTAACAGGGATTGGGTTATTGTCATAATTAATAATAACAGGGGGAGGTAATCTTTTTCTAGTGAAAAGAACAATAGTACTTTTGGCAGAAGATAACTGTAAGCCATGTTGATCTAACCAATTTTTGAGAAGTACTAGCGAAGAAGATATCGATGCAGAAGATTTATCTATTGATCCACTTGAGTGATACAATAGCAAGTCATCAGCGTATTGTAGTACCTTTACTTTATTATTAAGAAAAGATTCCAAGTCATGAGCGTATATATTATACAACAGCGGGCTGAGAACCGAGCCTTGCGGCAATCCTCTCCATAAATGTCTGCTTTTATGATGAGTTTCGAGAGAGATATTAATAGTTCTATCATATAAGATGTTGTAAATAAAGTTAGTAAGAAGATGTGGCACATTGAAGTTGTTGATTTTTTTTATTAGGATATCTAAATCAACGTTATCATACGCTGAATTTATATCAAGAAATGCGGCAACTACTGACTCGTTTAAGGAAAAAGAAGTCCTAACATCTGTGATAAGGATGCTAATGCAATCGATGGTACCTCTACCTCTCCTAAAGCCATATTGACTCTGGGATAATAAACTATGATTTTCTATTAACCATTCAAGGCGAATTTTTATTAAGTGTTCTGCAATTTTACATAGAACAGACGAAAGAGCTATAGGACGATAAGATGATGCATCATTGGGTGATTTACCAGGTTTCAAAATAGGTATAATAGACTGGGACTTCCAAGATTTTGGAAAATTACCCGTTATCAAAATAGAATTTAAGATATTTAAATAGATATTTAGCGTATGGTCGGAAAGATGAGTAAAAAAGGAATACGGAATACCATCGTCACCTGGAGCAGAATCTTTTAAATTTAATATTATACCTTTTAATTCAGAAAGAGAAAATAAAGAGTTTAGTACAGTATTAGAACACGGAAATGAAGAATACAGCGGGGAAATAAATAAAGGTTTTGAGGGAACAGTTGGGGGGGCAAGTTTGTCTAAAAATGTATCGGTTATAGGAAGAGAAATAGATGAAGGAGACTCATTAAATGCAGATCTAAATCTTCTAATATTACGCCAAACTATAGATGGGTTTATTTTTGGTGAAATGGAAGAACAGAAGCTTTTCCATCCTTCTGATTTTTTTTTCTTTAGGAAGATGTGTGTTTCTTTGATAACTCTTGTAAGTTGATCAAAATTTTCATTTGTGGTTTCTTTACAATAAGCTTTTTCAGCCACTTTTCGTTTTTGAATAGCTACAGTACAGTCACTGTCCCACCAAGGTGGAGATGGAAGCCAGTTTACAGCACTTTTTTTTATAGGAAAGACCTCATCAGCAGATTCGATCAAAATCTTCGAAAAAGCTTCGGCACATAGCGGTTCATTCCCATGGGACAGTATTGGTAACGATGGGATCTTACGGTCAACGCAACTTTTAAATTGGTCCCAATAGTCATCATTACTATCAGGCAATCTATACTTAAGACGCGGATTTCGCCTCACCTGCGATTTATTTTTAAATGGAAAAGTAATTACTATAGGGTTGTGATCACTGCCACAAGTAGAAGAGAAAGTTGTCCATGATAAAGTGCATGCTAAGTTGGGAGTACAGAAAGAAATGTCAATTGCACTAACTCCAGCCGTAGGGCTGTTGCGGCGTGTAGGTTCACCAGTATTTAAAATGCATAGGTTATTGTGATCTATAATCTCAAGCAATTCTTCACCTAAGTAGGTACTTGAGGAACAACCCCAAGACATATGATGACAATTAAAGTCCCCTAAGATTATGAACGGTTTAGGTAAAGAAGACAGAATTCTATTTATTTCTGAAAGAGTATCAGATGAAGGGTGAGGAATATATACAGAAACATAACAAATATTATTTACACAGGCAGCAATAATTGATAGATTACTGCTGTGAGAAGGAAGAGGAAGATAAGAGAACGAAAAAGATTTTTTGATGAGTATAGCTACTCCACCATACCCATCGGATCTATCCTCTCGAAGGCAGGCATAACCAGAAATCTTAAACAAAGATTCTGGCTTAAGCCATGTCTCCGAAAGAGTTATAACAAATGGATCATACTTATTAATTAAAAACAAAAGATCACTTTTTTTACCACTAATGCTGCGGCAATTCCACTGGATCAATCTGGCTGGATTGCGATCCATTATTAAATATATTTGTAAATTGATTAAATAGAGGGGCAGCGTTGGTCGGTGAAATAACATTACATTGAGTTAAAAGATTGATTAAAGCAATTATAATTTCTGTAATTGTAGGTTTACTATTAATCTCTGATTGTGAATTCAGAGCACAACCGTTACTTGGAGGAGGAATATTGCATTCTTTGATTAATTGTTCATGGGCAGCGCGATCATATTCATTCGCGGGCTTAGGAGGGTTTCGAGGTTTTAAGAATACTGTTTTTTTATATGAGTAAGAAGATGGTTGAGGTGATATTTCCTTAGTTTTTAAATATGTATTGGATGATAATATATCCGCATAGGACTTTGTAACCGGTTTGTGTAATTTAGAAGCCTCAGAGTATGAAATACTACTTTTGGCCATAGTCATTTTAATTTCACTTTGCCTAATATATTCCGGGCATGACTTACTAGTAGCTAAATGTGAACCAGAGCATAGACAACAAGAGACATATTCTTCATCCACTGTGCAAGTGTCACCGCAATGACCCTGACCACATTTAAAGCATCGTGGATTCCCTCTACAATATGCTTTTGTATGCCCAAATCGGCAGCATTTATAACACTGCACCGTAGGGAAAGTGTACAATTCAACTGGTAGGGAATTAAAGCACATGAAAACTCGTTTAGGCAATACTTGTCCATCGAAGGTTAAAACTACAGATTGAGATGGTTTCCAGGTTGGACCATTATCGACCATCACCTTATAGTTAAGGCGGCGGGCTTTTAATATTTTACCACAGCCAATCGGAACAGTTACGTTATCGATCACCTCTTCAGGCGTTAACTCCGTAGGAACGCCCTTAATCAGACCCATTCTAGTAGTGCTGGATGATGGGATGAACGCCTTAAAATTATAATCAATAAGTACATTCGAGGAAACAAAAGAGTTCGCAGACTGGTATGATGAAAATGAGAGTGATAATCTGTTTCTTCCGATCTTCTTAAGACTCCCATTAACAATATTTAAAAAATTATACTTTTTCAGGAATCTACCAAATATAACTGGATTCAAGGTGGTGGAACCCTCTATCTGCTGCTTCTGCACATGTACCGAAAATGGGGCAGCATCCGATGAATCATATAATTTCCTACCCACAGGAGTATATGTTTTCTCGTTAGTAGTAACATTGCTTCCATTTTGTTCAGCAACCATATTCATATTTTGATTGTCTAGTGTAACATTATTCGTACTCAACAAAGCAGAAGCAGTGCTCTCAGGGATATTAATGCTAATTTGTTTTGAGTCCCGGGGCGTATCACTTTCGTCACACATGCAGTCATTGGGAGTAAGTTTTCCTAAATCCGTACTAGTTCTCTTTTTTCGTTTTTTGTTGCAATGTTTACAAACTCGTACTGATTTAGTCCTCTTTCTCTTATTAGTGGACACGGATCCGTCTGTATCCATGCTAGATGCATCATTACTAATTGTAACAAACTGTGAAACCTGGAGGTTTGTACCACCAGGATCAACGATATCAGGGGGCTCGTTCATATTTACATATGTATAAAAAAACTTACCAAATCCTCGCTAACACTACAATATATACACAATAAAAACGATATAAATTTACATAAAACTACTCTACCGATAAATAAACGAATAAAAAATTAAAATTTAAGTTCAAGAAAATCAAAATGATAACCGCGCCAGTTTGAGTTTCCCGCCCTTTTTCAGGTACTCAAGTTATTTAAGACCTCGATTTGACAGCTGTCACGGCTTAAGTAACGTTTCAGTATACGAATTTTACATTGAGTGGCAGTTTAAGCTCTTAATAGACGTTTGAGTATACGAAAAACTAAGATAACGGCGCGCCAAACAGTAGAGCAGTGCTTAACGAGTTGAATGTCGTTTGAGTATTCGGCCGTGAGTATACGAAAAACTAAGATAACGGCGCGCCAAACAGTAGAGCAGTGCTTAACGAGTTGAATGTCGTTTGAGTATTCGGCCGTTAGTCTGTCAAAAAATAGTTCAGTATTTTCCCGATTATTTTTGGGTGGACGATAGATACATATAACTATAATCTTGTGTTCTATTAGTTCAATGCCACTGCATTCAAAAATATTACAAATACTCAAACTTTTCGTTTCGGATAATATTTTAAATTTATGGATTGATTTTATCAGTATGCATGATCCCCCATTCCTGTTATTTCGTGTGAAATATGCAGCCAATGTAAAGTTTGCAAGTTTAAGTAGTTTGGTGTCTTCGATTGTCATATTATGTTCGGTTATGCAGAGAATGTCAACTGGATTTTGTTTTTCATTCTTACTTAATTAATGCAAGTGCACGGTCAGTTCGTCTAGTTTTGTGATCAATCCGTTTATATTTTGGTATAGGATGTTTAAATGCTTATAAACGAAAAAATTTTTGGCAAGAAGAGTTAGGTACCTGATCTTCATCATTTAATTCTGTTTGAGTAGATTTGTCGAGATAAGTCGGAGAATTATGGATAACTAGCAATTTTTCTTTCATATATATGTTATAGTTATGTTTGTAAACCGTGTGCAAAATTTCTTTGAGTATTAGTTGGGATATATGTAATGGTAAAAATCTATACTTGGACAAAAATGTAGAGTATTGCATGTTAACGTAAGTTGTATGAATATAATGAGAACATATAAATTTCAATTCATAATTCAATTTTTTTTCATTCAAGTAGCTGTTATATGGTACTTCAGAGACTATTACGTTTGTATTTTTAAAAGTATTTAAAAAGTTATCCAGACCCAATTGAAGGTCCTTTGGGGTCTTATCATTTATACCTCCTAAAACTACAACAAAGTCGTTTTTATTTAATTTACTTATTTCGGTTCTCTCTGTGAGTAAAACTTCTTGTAGAGGCGCTCCTGATTTCCAAAAACATCTTACCATAAATTCATGACCTAGGAGTTTCTGAAGAATTCTTTGTATGTAGCGCCCTTGCTCATCCGCAATAAGAATTATTTTCCTCCTTTGCTTTTTCATGCATTCCGGTTTTTGTAATTTTGCAATATGATTTTGACTCATATATACTGTAGTTGGGTTTGACTGATTTCCATTAAAAAGTCCCATTTTGCCATGCCCGGGATCTGATGTCTGGTCGCTTTCTAGAGTTTGTATAGTGTTGATTCGTGTTGTGATTCCGTAGATGTTGTCTTTTCACTAGTTTTAAGTGCCTCAAGTTTATTTTGATGTACGTTTGGAAGTGGTTGCTTACATTTTATTGTAGGCGTTATGATTTTATTCTGGTTTGTTTTACGCTTTCGTCCTGAGAGTGGTGTCATGTTCTGTGTGTCAGTTATATTTTTTTTTTTATAAGTATCGAATAATTTAATGTGCTTTTGTAAATCTGAGTTAAGACGAAAGTTTTCAGAGTTCAAAATTTCGATCTCTTGTTGAGCACTTTGTAATTCAGTGTTCAGCTGTTTAAGTTTTTCTTGGAGATCTATAACAGTTTGACTTGTATTTATTGAGGTATTTGGTAGGCTCATTATTGTTGTGTCGAATAGATTCGAATTGTCTGACGTTATATCACATAATGAGCTTGTTCTGTATGGTCGCCTGTAGGTTATGTTATCATCCATTTTTAACCAAAATATCGTATTCAAATTTGTAGTTTATCCAAATGAAACAGGAAAAATATAAGTTGTAACAGAAATCTGCCTTATATACAAATACAACATCTATATTCTGAGATTTCAAAAAGATTTTCAACACAAACCAGGGTTTGAGCCTACCGCACGCTTACGGACATTACTTTGCCAATGGACTCTTTCAACCGCCACGCCACGCTGACATGCTTGTGGACATTCAAATATCGGATTTGTAGTTTACTTCGCTTCTATCGAATGTGTTGCGAGGTATTGCTGTGACCATATAAGGTAACGTTTCGAGCGCAAGCACAACACGATGAGTCACTGTAGCCACTGCACAAAGAGTACGATTTTTGTTCAACGAAAACGTTTTTTCTTTGTTATTTACACACTATTGATGTTTTTATTGTTTAGATATGATATTTTAGACACTTATTTTTAGAGTCACTTGTTTATCGGTTTATTAAATGTAAAAATAGGTTTTGGCAGATGTAAATCAATAAAGTTCACGGAGCTAACGCAAATTACGTGTATTGCGAGAAAGAAATCTATCCTGGACTACCCAGCTGCAAGAAGTTAGTCGCAAGATGTTTGCTTCGGCTGGATCCTTAAGAAGATTACGCAACTTTCTTCCAACCGCTACTAAAATTGCGCTTGCACAATCCCTTCTTCTTCTGATCCTCGATTATGCTGATGCCAGCTATCTTGATCTTACAGAGGAACAACTTGATAAGCTTGAGCGACTTCAAATTTTTTGTATTAGATTCATATTTGGTTTAAGAAAATATGATCACGTTTCAGAATTCCGCACTAAGCTCAAGTGGTTACCTATTCATCTTCGCCGGAATACTCATATTCTTTCACTACTTTACAGTGTACTATTCATTCCTTCTACTCCCTCCTACCTTAAAAAACGTTTCGAATTCCTTGGTGATACTCATTCGCGAATCCTAAGATCATCAGAAAACCTAAGGCTTAAAATGCCAATGCATTCTACAAATTTTATTGATAAATCCTTCAAGGTTCAGGCCGCTCGTTTGTGGAATGCATTACCGATCTCAATTAGACGGGCTCAGTCACTACCGGTATTTAAAAAACTAGTGAGAGAACATTACTTGTCACTGTAATTATTATTTTAGTATTATATTTCTTGCTTTTACTCTGCCTTTTGTTACATCTTTGATATCAGTTGTCCTAATTTTGTTTATACTTGTATATTTATATATTTTATATGTGTATATATTACCATATATGTTTATCATTATGTATGTAGTGTATTTATAATTTTCATTATTTACATATTTATTATTTAAGTTTATGGATATTTATTTGTGTGCACCATAGACTACCCCATATCTTGTCCAGTAATTTTTTTTTTCTCTATCCTAAGGTTGCCTGGAAGAAATCGCCGTGTGCGATAAGGCCGCCCATTGTACACTATATTCAAAGTGTTACTTTTTATTGTACTTTTTAATAACTGGTGTACAATAAAGAATATAATAAATAAATAAATAATTTTTTCAGGGTTTAACAAAAAATATTTTTTTGATGGGTTGAAGAGTTGAACATCGCTGGACTAAGTGCGTAGATTTGAAAGGAGATTATGTAGAAAAATAAAAAAATGTACATGTAAAAAGAGTGTTTCTTCTTTCCAAAGTCATGGACTTATCAAATCGCCCTCGGACAATCATGTCATTTTTAGAATTGATGTCTAACCAGGACGTCGCATATCTAAAACAAAAAAATAATCACTAAAATAATAATAGACGTTTTATGTACCCTTTCCAACTAACACGGTATATGGTAGACACAAAAATAAAATATTATTTTGAGATTGATAATATCAATTATTTTAATAATAACTAGGCACATACTATTCATATATTACATTTTAAACATGAATGCACTGATTACCATGGTCGCACAGGACTCTGGCTAGCATGTGTTAAAATCCATGTATTTAATGGTTTGGGTTTCATTGCCATCTGTTTATGACGAGGAGATTTTGGACAAATAACATATAATCTTTCATCTCTAACAACAAAATAACATGATTTACATCGTCGTCGAACGCGACCCTTAACTTTAAAACTACAGACTGAATTAATCATTGGTAGAGATGGCCGCAATAACCGTTCTGTTGCAAATTGTTGGAACGTGCTCAACATCGACAACTGTACATAGCTGGTTGGCAAACTTCTGACAGATGATAATGTTTTCACAAAGGAGATAACTCTCTGCATCTTTTCCTGAAATAAAATAACTTTTTTTAAATCATGAACTTTTTAAAATAATCATTCTTACCTACTTAACTTTTATACGTAAGCGTCTAATTTTCAGGTGGTATTATTTCGGAACCTTTCTACAAAATATGTCATATTATATTGAGCTATTATGTACCAACACAAACGGGGAGGAGTGTTGGCGGCGGAATATATATATATTTTTTGTTGGGCTTCTCGCATACTTTTCTGGGAAATGTGGTGTCTTAACCGGTCATTTTCTGGCGAAGCCAAAAGAGGCCTCCAGCCAGGCTTAAATTTAGTATTTAAAAACTAAGCAACTTTCGCGAAGGGCGCCCCCTGCGGGACACGAACCTCGGCTTAGGTCGTTGCTAGGGATAACAAGCTATTGTTTTGGGGACAGCTGGATCGGTATTATTTAAATTGTATTAAGGGACATTTAAAGCTACAGGCTCGGCACGGGCCGGCGCGAGCAAGAGACGGGAGGGAAAAGTGCTAATTTCGCAATATTTATTAACTCCATTTCTAACCAACTTCTTTCATCCTACCACCTTTATGCAGATGACTTGCAAATCTACTCACAAGCTCCCCCAGAAGAGCTGCCGGAGGCTGTTAAAATGGTTAACCATGATTTAGCACGGATTTCTGAGTGGAGTACAGCCTATGGACTGCAAGTAAACCCATCAAAAACCCAAGTAATTGTTGTTGGTAGCCCCAGGCTAAGTACCAAAATTGATTGGTCGCAAGTCCCCAGGATTACATTTGATGGTACTACAATACCCATAAGTGACACGGTGAAGAACCTGGGGATAAATATAGACAAAAACCTTTCTCGGGGTCCACAGCTCCAAGAATTAAGTCGAAAAATATTTTCATCGGCAGGATCCTTGAGGAGGTTACGCAATTTTCTTCCAACTGCCACCAAAACTGCGCTTGTTCAGTCCCTTCTTCTACCCATCCTTGACTATGCTGATGCCAGTTATCTTGATTTGACTGAGGCACAACTGGATAAGCTTGAGCGACTTCAAAACTTTTGTATCAGATTCATATTTGGTTTGCGCAAATATGATAATGTCTCAGATTTTCGCAATAAGCTCAAGTGGCTTCCAATACGACTTCGCCGGAATACTCATATTCTATTTTTGCTTTACAGCATTTTATTTAATCCCACAACACCCCTTTATCTTAAAGAACGTTTTAAGTTCCTTCATGACACACACACGAGATACTTAAGATCATCGGAGAACTTGAGACTTCAGATGCCAATTCATTCCACCAAATTCTTCGATAAATCTTTTACAGTCCAGGCTATACGGTTGTGGAATGCATTGCCAGTATCAGTGAGAGCTGCCAAATCATTACCCTCCTTTAAAAAATTAATAAAAGAACATTATCTGTCCTCTTAAACGTGTAATTTGTCTATGCTATTTCATTGTTATCGCATTGCGTTTTATTTTACTATATCACTTTTCTGTGTTCATAATTACCTAAAATGTATGTATTTATATATGTATCTATTGTATTATTATGAGATTTGTTTTAAATATTTAGTACTATCATCTACTTATCCGTACACCACGGACTACCCCAATATTATTGTTGGTGACTTTCTTGTCCATCCTAAGGTTGTCTAGAAAAGATCGCTTTTAGCGATAAGACCGCCCATTGTACATTATATTAATATTTTAAGTTTTATTTTTAAGATCCAAATGGTGTACAATAAAGTATATTCTATTCTAACTTGAACGGGAAGGTGACGCGGCGATAGGCCTCCGCGACGTCGGTGAGGCGGGCATCCTCGGCGGCGAGGGCGGTACAACGGTCGGGTGTTGAGTGAACGAGACAACGCGAGTCTCTTCATGTGATCTAACGTGATTTTATCGTCTGGATCGACCAGAACGTGCCTCGGGCGGCGTACTCTACTGATACGGGAGGGTTCGTAATCGGCGGCTGATACCACAAAGGGATTTGGGTGAGACAGGGCAGAATCGAGATAGCGTTTAGACGCTTGTTTCATAAATTGCCTGATGGTCGGCAAGTTAAGATCGAAATGGAGTTGGTCGTTTCGCATGTACAGAGGCGCTCCGGTGGCCTTGCGCATGAAACGGGTTTGGAGGGTTTCGAATCTACGGAGTGGGCGTGATTCAGCGTGTGCGAACACTGGGCTGGCATAGGTCATGATGGGTCGAATGCATGTGGTGTAAATTCTCACCTTATTTCTAAAGGATAATTTACTACGAGCGTTCAGAATATAGTGAAGGCGACCGAGCACAAAGGCAGCGCGGGCACGCACCATCTTTGTGTGGGGAATGAAGGTCAGTTTTTTGTCTAGGGTGACTCCAAGATACATGGCGTGCGGTTCCCAAGGAACCGATTGGCCCAGCATCGAGATCTCCCTGAAGCGTGGGTGGTCGTCGCCTAATTTGCAAAATAGGACGGCCTTACTTTTGATAGGGTTAACTTCGATCCGCCATTTCCTAAACCATTTACCGTAGGCGTTGGCTGTACCAAGAATAGTAATAGAACAGATGCGACATTTTATACTATTACCATATCTGCCTACATTTTCCAGTTCAGGTAAAAGGGAAAACATTTTTCATTATATAAGTTTATAAACTGACATGGTCACTGACACTATTTAAATTATTAGAACTGGAATCGTGACATTTACCATGTACCAGGTTCGATGTCTGATGCAGTCGAGGACGACTCAGCGTCAGGAGAAGCCCTGTTAGGAGACACCAATGAAGCATAAGGATCTACGTCACCAAGCGTATATAAACCGGCTCGAGAATACAAATAGGCTCTAATGACCGGTTAAGCAACCACATTTCCCAGAAATGTATGCGAGAAGCCCAACAAAAAAAAAAAACGAATGGGCTCATTTCGATTGTATAATTATTGTGCCTGTATAATTATTTGTTATTTACTTGCTTTTGAGTTATTTGCTTAATAATTTAATAGAGTTCTAGATTATTTCATTTGTATTGTTAAATAAGTTAGAAGTTATATAATTTGTGTATTCGATATTTCTTTTTTTTAAATAAATGTATTCTTAAAATCTAAAACTACTATATTTTGTATCGAAGTAAAAAAAAGTGATTTGGCATCATGCAAATAGACCATATGTACATTTCAATAGATTTTTTTAAAGTTAGGAATTAGTAGTAGTTTCTTGTAAAGCGGTGGTCAAACGGCCCTCGCACGCAGATTTTCGGAAATAAGAGGCGATTTACCGTTATCATAGAAATAATTTTAAAAATCCTTTCGCACTATGTGCAAAATTAAGAATTGTTCTATTAAAATCACACACAATTTCAATTAAATTCTCTTTCGTGTTCTCACAATCAGAGACCAAAAATGTCGAAAATAAGTCAATTGGCAGGACGGCCTCTTAAGCTAAACTGAACAAAACTATATAAATAACTAAACTCATCCAACTAATCGAAATTAAACTTAACTATTCTAAACTAAATTAAACTAAACTATGCTAGCCTAAACTATACTCAACCAATCTAAACTTAACTCTACTCAGCCAAACTAAACTCAACTCAACGAAACTTAACCAACCTACACTATTTACTCAAATCAACCAATCTAAAGTAAACTGAACAAAACTTATCCGCACTAACCTAAGCGTAACTAAACTAAACTATACTTAATCAAAGTAATCCAGAGTAAATTCAACTAATCTAAGCTTAACTAAACTAGACTAACTTATATAAACTGAAATAATCTGAACTAAACATAACAAACCTAAACTTCGTATCGTTTAATTGTAAAAGCGTTAAGCGTTCAATAGATGGAATTAAGCAACTATGTGGTTTTGCCGATATCATTGCCTTACAGGAAACATGGCTTATGCCGGATGACTTAACTTGATACGATTCATGGCGACTTTGGGAGCACTGGGACGTCTCCGGTAGATACGGCGGCTGGTATTGTGAGAGGCAGACCATATGGCGGTGTAGCGCTGCTGTGGCGCAAAACGGCGTTTCAGAGCGTGTCAATGATATCGTGTGTGAATCCAAGAATCGCGGCAATACGTGTCACGACCAATGACCGGCCTATACGTATACGGCTAAGTGTATACATGCCAATTTGTACATAAATATCGTGAATATTTTGAGTGATGCAGCAAGCACTACGTGTTATGTAAAAAGAGACAGGCATAGGAAATTATTAGCTGGATGGAACAAGCATGTGAGTGAGGCTTACAGAAATGCAAGGTTAAAGTTCAGAACATGGTTAGCGAATGGTAAACCAGGTAACAGTAATCTTTTCAATGATATGATACAGACACGTAAAGTATATAAGGGAAAGCTAAAATGGTGTCAAAAACATCAGAAACTAATAAAAATGGATATAATGGTCAAACACCATACAAATTCCGACTTTAAAAACTTTTGGAAAAGTACAAATATCTCAAATACTAAGCCGAGTGTTCCTGTTAGCGTCGATGGTGTTTTCAGTCCCAGGGAGATTGCCAATATCTTCAAGAACTATTTCTCAGTAAAGTCACCACTGGGTCCACCACGTCGGGTGTTTTACGCTGAAGCTTCGAGAGAGATTTCAACTGTCATTCTTGCGAAAGATATTAAAATAGTCATTAGAAAAATGACAACAGGCAAATCTCCTGGACATGACGGACTCAGCGTCGAGCACCTAAGACATGCTGGTGTTCATCTACCTCGAGTGCTCGCAATATTACTTAATTTATGTGTGAGCCATGTTCATCTGCCTCCCGAGCTGGTGCGCACTCTGGTGGTACCTATTGCCAAAAACGGGACAGGAAACATGGCAGACAAGTCCAATTATCGACCCATTTCCTTGGCGACCATCGTCGCCAAAGTACTTGACAGTGTGTTCAACTCACATTTTGACAAGTATGTGCAATTACACGACGCAGTTTGGATTCCGGCATAGATTGTCGGCTGAGACTGCTATATTTAGCTTGAAACATACTGTTAAGTATTATACCGATAACCATACTCCAGTTTACGCGTGTTTACTCAGGAGTAAGGCCTTCGATTTGGTCTCTTACGACATTCTGTGGCAGAAATTAGCAGAGACATGTATACCATCGGAGTTGATATCACTTCAGAGGTACTGGTAACTCAACCAAGAGAATCGTGTGAGGTGAGTGGGTGATCTCTCGGATACAAGCAGGTTGGAGTGCGGGGTTCGGCAGGGGGGGTTGAGCTCACCCTTGCTCTTTAACCTGTACGTTAACGCACTGGTTTAGAGGCTCAGCGGCATGCATACTTCCAGTTTACCTCAATGGTGTGTCCCTAAATAGGGTTCACCAGTTCAAATACCTTGGACACTGGGTAACTGACGATCTAAAAGACGATGAACGACGACGAGTAGACATGGAATGAGAACGCAGAGCATTGCCAGTTCGGGCGAACATGCTGGCACGCAGATTTTCTCGATGTACAGACGCAGTTAATGTTACATTTTTTAAAGCTTATTGTACGTCGCTGTATACGGGAAGCCTGTGTCAACTATACCCAAAGAGATCACAATGCTCTGCGGGTCCAATTTAACAATGCGTTCAGGGCGCTGTTGCGGCTTCCACGTTTTTGTAGTGCATCAGCGATGTTTGCTGATGCGCGCACAGATGGCTTTGCAGCTATCTGGCGCAAAAAGACTGCACTCGGTTGCGTGGAAGTAGCCACAGCATCCTGAATACTATAGCGGTTAAGCACGACTATCCTCTGTGTTATATTATTATTATTATAAACTAATTTAAACTAAAAGAGAAAGGATGCAAAACGAAAACAAAATACGCTGCCCAGTCAAGAACTCAATCATTCGCGTTTTCTCCTTTCACATATTGGGAGTATAATCCCCATCTCAAACTTAAAGAACTCACAATCTTCGCTTCAATTATGCTTCTGACTGTAATAACCGCGATGAATTAGTAATTTTCTTGTCCGGTTTTATTGCATATAATCTACGAACACATACCGCACAGAAACACCGCATCTAAACGAATTAATTTCATAATCTACGCCACATGACCCAAAATGGCGTCTACGTTGTCATTATTAAATAAATCTTTGGTCTATAAATGCCTTTTATTTACTGATGAAAACTTATTTCTTTGCATTTGCTTATATTTCTTGAATTATTAGTGCAATATCTTAATACACGCCACGGAATATTCTATGCACTTAAGATTTTTTTTTAAATCAGCGCTATTCGTGTCTCGCATGGCGAACGCCTGTACAGTATTACAGCTTATCAGTTAAGAATTTATTTATATAATAGTAACATTTACCCAATTAAAATGACTGTGTTTTTGCTGATAATTGTATGTCCTTCATAGAAGAGGGTAATTTATTGTTAACTCTACCTGCCATTACAAAAACACTCTGATTCATAAGTGTAGTGTTATTAGGTGGTAGTTTTACTCTGGTGGGATCTCGTTTAGCGGGTGGTGGGCCGAGAAAGGACGCCCGGTTGTCATCACTGCAGAGACTGCCCGGAGGACACGGCACCGCACACGTTGGAAGAGTGCACAGCATGGACAACGTAGCGCCGTAATCTCGTCACGGCGGTCGAAAGGGTTGACTTCTCGCTTCCGGCCGTGGTTCAGTCCATCGCCTGGAGCGAGAGCGCCTGGAGCGAGAACGCCTGAAGCGAGAGCGCGTGGAATGCCATTGCCTGCCTTTGCGAGGACGTGACGCAAGCAAAGGAGGCGGCAGAGTGGGGACTCTGATCTCCGCCACAGAAAACGCAACGGGCGCGGGCGCCGGAGGAGGGCGCTTAACGATCTCCGGCGACCATGAGAAGCGGCCTGCGGGCTACGAACTAGGAACAGTCCGTCGGACGAACAGAAACCGGCCCAAGATAGCTGCGCGTGTGTTCCTGCGCGCGCCTCCCTGAAGGATATGTGCGGCCAGCCTTTTTTTTATTGGTGCCCAGTGGAAATTCTTCATGAACTTCCTTCGCCCCGGGGAAGGGCGAAGGGGTATACCGGCCAGGAGGCCGGAGCCGGTAGGAACCGGCTAAAACCACTGGAGCGGTCAACTTCGGCACACACTAGAGCCTCCCACTGGTGCCACACCTATTTCTGCCAACTTAGGCACTACTGCTGGCAGAAAGAGATCTTGCCTGATCCGATCGACCAGGATCCGCCGCTCGATGGCCCACGCAGGGCACGCCTCGAGCGTGTGCAGTGCGGTGTCCTGGTCGCTATCACAATGGTGGTATTGTGCCGTGGCCTCACGTCCTATCCTGTGCAGGTAGGCACCGAAACAACCGTGCCCTGTGAGCACTAAAACACGGTTGTTTTAGTGCTCACAGGGCACCTGCGTCAGGCGGTAGGTGACGTACTCGCTCCTTCTGAGCCAGGCTCCAAAGAGCGGCAAGACAGCCTTCACGCGCGCTTGGTCGCGAACTGCATCCGCAGGCGGCGACGCCACTATCCAAGTGCACGCCGCCAAATTAGCCGCCTCAGCCTATCCAATGCCCATGGAGGCGAGCGTTCGCCGCTCTGGCGGAGGGAGCGTGTCTGATCGTAGACACCATCCATCTCCGTCAGGATGTCGAAAGGCGGAAAACGCGTCAGGAGAGTTGCCGCCTCGTAGGACACTGTTCGGTATCCTCGTGCGATCCGGATGGCCACTCTGCGCTGCAGACCTTGAATTTTGGTTCTGCAGCGCTGAGCACCTGACAGTCGAGCTGACCATACAGGCGCCCCGTAAACCCCACGGACCGCACAACCCCTCCGTAGCGCACTTCCTCACATGGTCCTCCGAGATTGGGCAGCAGCCGGTGTAGTGCACCCACTACCCTCTCGACTCGGGGAACGAGGCGCTGGAAGTGCTCTTCGAAGCCCCAACGACTGTCCAGAGTGAGCCCCAGGTATTTCATGTACCCACCCACCCTGATTCGCGTGTCACCAACGCGTATCCACGAACTGGGTGGTTCTCTGCTCCTCGGCAGTTTGTGGAACCATAGCGCCTCTGGTTTCTGGGGCGCCATCCGCAGACCCAGGGCGGATTTTGGCCACGACAATTGCCACCGCTTGCTCCGCAAGCCGGATGGTTCCCTCAAAGGACTCCCCGCTGGCCAACACCAGAGTGGTATAACTATCATTTGGGCTACATATTTTCAGTAAAATTTTAAGTCACACATAGTTATATTAAGGTTGCTGCACCTTAACCTAAGGCCTAAGTCTCGACCATGTTTATTTTACCTTTTCTTGAAGTTTATCTGGTTCATTGATTGTGATTCTGTATTACCAACAGTGCTATTCTGTATGAACTCACTGACAAACTCACTTCTGAATCCACAGGGAAATCTTTAATTTCATATTGTTTTTACTACTTTTCACTATGGATTTAGAAGTGAGTTTACTAGTGAGTTCTTACTGAATAAAGCTGCAGTTCATTTGTGATTTTTTATGCTTTAGCTTTAGATTAACATGCTTCTAAATCATTACTCTAAGAGTAATTATGGTAAAACTTATTCCTAAACATATATGTGAATCAATAGTGAACCATTTATAATTTATATCATGCCCACTCCTGAACAAAGGCCTCCCCCCTATAGATTTCCACAACTGTGTCATTTTTGGGGGGAATTTGCTGGTACTCACCAGGCTTGGCAGACAGGTTGGTGAACACGGTATGGCTAATGTTGTTTTGTGTATGTTGTTGTTCATTCTTGGAAAAAAATGTATTTTCCCAATTTGAGTAACTGTCTGGATATAGTTACAAAATACTTGGCAGTTATAAAACACAATGGGGTGATGATGACTGTTTTAAGTTGTGGAGTTCTGTAACAATGGGATTTGTTAAGAGTAATTTCCTTATCCCTGTTGAATATAACATGTAGGCTTCTCAATAAAATAACATCACCCTATAGGTTATAAAAAAGCCAAATAACACATATATAACTTAGAAATAGACATAAGTTGAATGATTTCATAGTATCACATTTTGCTAGCTTTTGGTAAACATCATTTTATTTATTTATATTTATCCGTATATGACATTATTCAATATTTTTCCCGTCGATAATATACCAAATATAAATCGTCTTATAGACACAATGAGCTGAGTTCCAATTCCATTTTTAGTTAAGTCTGTGTAAACATAATACATAAATCAATCGACTCGGCCTATTCTGATCCAAAGCTAAATATTTAAAGCCCATATCTCACTAATTCCAAAATTTTTATAAACAGAGTAGGTACCTCTTATACGTTGAAATAATCAATGCAGCCCAATATAAATGTACTGTGTGATGCAGCCTTTTAGATTAAATTCATTAATAACCTCAACTAAACAATTTCTGAGGCTGCTACTCTATAAGCGTTTGACGTTTTACTAAAGAGATGTGTATTGCGTTTAGGCGTGTTCATATGTAGGAGTGTTCGATATATTAGTTAGCTGAATATATAATCGATTATTTTAAAATAATCATCTCACCTATTATTTATTAAACCAGGTAACGGTTATTTATGTTGCCCTATTATTTTTATTACTAAACGACCACAGCTTCCCCGACGTCACATATTTCATAAGGTGCCACATGCAAAATTGTGCTTTCAATTCATAGTAATAAGAGCTAGATTCCTATCAAACTGAAACGAATATATCTCAGACGTTATTTTATGCCACATGCAAAATTATGCTTTCACAGCATAGTTATGAGAGCTAGATTCTTATCAATTTTAAATCGAAACTAGTAAATAATAGAAGGACCTAATATAATTGTTTTTATTCGACACTTTTTATGATCTACGATTATATTTTAACAAAATCAGTGCGGATGACTCGCTTGACGTCATAAGTTGTATTTTACGGGAGATTGCGAGCGATTGCGTGATAGTTTTGAAATGTTGATATTACTTCATTATGAACTTTGAAGTTATTAAGTTTGTATTGTGAAACTTTAAAAATAAGTGTTTTATAATAATGTCTTAGGTTTACGTGAGTTTGTGAGCGTTTCGAGCGATAGTTTTGTAATTAGTAATTTGTTTTGAAGTTTTGAAGATATTAAGTAAATTAAAAATGTAGTTGAATGTTCATATGTATTATTAAGTGAACAAGATTTATTAAAATTATCGAAATGTCAGAGAACAGACGTGGAACTATTTTTCAAAAAATAATAGACGGTAAGAAAAATATAAAAAGTATGTACTAAAAAAGCGCAATTCAAATGCGTCACTCAACGAAGTAATAAATATTATATTATTATGTTGTGTTTCGTGTAATTTTGGTGAATTTAATTTATCCCGAACGCGAACCGCTCGTAACAAAAGGCATTTTCAAATTCAAATTCTAAGTTATAACGCGTTATCAATATATAGCCGTTATGAACACGCCTAATTTCGTTTAAATGGACTAACTAAAAAAAAGGAAAAAAAAACTACAGTGTACTATGGATTATTTTACAAATGTGTTGTAATATTCTATGCTAAAACTGACATTTTAGAGTCTATTTCCTCTTAATTTTTTTTTTTTAAGAATATTGGTTTATCACTATCATCATTTCGGCCGAATGAAGTCCACTGTTGGACACAGGCCTCCCGCAAAGATCACCACAACGACCGATATGGGTGCGTGGTGGGCTCAATGGGGGGTTGTGCCATAATCGCCACGCTTGGCAGACGGGTTAGCGATCGCAGTTGAATTGTTAATGTACTCGAAGGACGCTGCTGCCCATCCTCCGGCTAATCCCTTAGTCGACTTTTACGACACCCACGGGAGGAAAGGGGGTGGTGGTATTCTGAGCCGGCACCACACGGCAATTATATTTAATCCGCAATTTTGTGTGACTGTTTTACCCACATAATAATAGCCTAAGGAGTCTTATTACTATAACCCCTTTAAATTTAGGAGGTCACACGAATGTTTGCAGACAAACTGTAATGACGTAGGTACATTTAATTTGTCCGAGTTATACGAATACCAACGTAGGAAAAATATTTTTCCCTAATTCATTGGTAGTCCTTTTAGTCTGGAATCGAGTCTCCTCTTTAATATCCTTCATAACCCAACATCTCCATCATACCTGCGGGAACGATTTTCCTATACTTATAAAACTGATATGCCCTGCAGGTCTCATCTTAGGACCATCCTCAAATTCCCATCCCACAAAACTGATTTCTTTTCCTACTCCTTTTCTGTACATGCGGTTAGATTGTGGAACTCACTCCCGCCTGATATAAGGAACTGTACAACCGTCGCTCTATTTAAAAAACGCCTTAAATGGCCGAATACTCAAACGCTATTTAACGTTAAGTCCCCGCTTTAACTATTCGAGAAACCGGTTTTTGGTACAAAACCGGGCGGCTCAAATTGTTTAAGCGGGGACTTAACGTTAAATGGCGTTTGAGTATTCGGCCGAAAGAGCACTATCTCTCCACGTCTACATAGTTGCATATGTATTTTATTTTTGGATATGTATATTTATGTATGTGTGTATTTATATATACCTATATTTTATGTATCGTATATTTTTATATAAGTAATTATATGTTTATGTTCTTCATTTATTTACTCCTTTACACACTGTGTCTACATTTCTTATTCAAACTCTCCTCTCGCAGGTCTGCTGGAAGAGATTTCTTAAGAAATAAGCAGTACCTTTGTACATTTTAGTCCTATTTCATTTTTCTTTATTTTTATGTTTCTGTGTGTGCATAAATTATAAAATAAATAAATAAATAAATATATTATTAGTAAATATTAAAACGGCACGGTTGGTGCAGTGGCTGATACAGTCGACTGCTGCGCTCTGTGTCGTGGGTTCGATTCCCCACGGAATAAATATTTGTATGATCTGCAGGTAGTTGTTCCGGGTCTGGGTGTATTGTATGTGGAATTCATGTCTGTAAACACACCCACAACACAAGGAGAAGACCTTTTTTTTTTATTGGTGCCCAGTGGAAATTCTTCATGAACTTCCTTCGCCCCGGGGAAGGGCGAAGGGGTAAGCCGGACTCCTACCGGCTAAAACCACTGGGGCGGTCATCTTCGGCACCTAAGGGAGGCTCCAGGTCCTCGTATGATCACACTAGAGCCGCCCACTGGTACCACGCCTATAGGCACATCTCGGAGAGGGTGACTGTAGAGCGGTCACCCCCCCGGGGGGATTGTAAAGGATCCCCCAAAGCGTCCCACGGTAGCGCGTAACAACATGCGTGCTACTGTCTTCTCTTGGGTCGCTTGGTGTGAGCGCGCAGATTCCCCAATCTACGCACCCGCGAACCCAGAGGTCCCCCGCCTTGTAGCTACGGCAGGGGATTTCAGGCGTAAGGGAATTAGGCGCCAGGGCGGTTGTTACCCCGGCGCCGTCTCCTTCTTCTTCGAGCGGGATTGGCCCTCTCCCGATCCCGCTCTGCGGTCTCCTTCTGGAGCATGACGCTCTCACAGAAGGAGACCACTGCATTCCAGTTTTCGCGCTCCGCCAACATAGCCGACACTACTGCTGGCAGAGAGAGATCTTGCCCGATCCAATCGACCAGGATCCACCGCTCGGTGGCCCTTGCAGGGCACGCCTCGAGCGTGTGCTGTGCGGTGTACTGATCGCTATCACAATGGTGGCATTGTGCCGTGGCCTCGCGTCCTATCCTGTGCAGGTACGCGCCGAAACAACCGTGCCCGGTGAGCACCTGCGTCAGGCGGTAGGTGATGCGCTCGCTCCTTCTGAGCCAGGCTCCAAAGAGCGGCAGGACGGCCTCGACGACGCGCTTGGTTGCAAACTGCATCCGCAGGCGATGACGCCACTTTACAAGTGCGCGCCGCCGAGCTAGCCGCCGCAGCTTGTCCAACGGCGGAGGCGCGCCTTCGCCGCTCTGGCGGAGGGAGCGTGTCTGATCGTAGACCCACGCATCCATCTCCGCCAGGATGTCAAAAGGCGAAAAACGCGCCAGGAGAGTTGCCGCCTCGTAGGACACTGTTCGGTATCCTCGTGCGATCCGGATAGCCACTCTGCGCTGCAGACCGTGAATTTTGGTTTTCTGCCGCGCTGGGCTTTCGGTCGCCACAAGCCGAAGGTTTAATAATCCTAAGAAATTCACTTCCAGATTGGCTAAAAGTGATTAAAATAATTATTTTCAAATGTTTATGGTGATTGTATAAGCAACTTAACGAGATGATTAAATTTACCTTTTTACTTATTTGTCAAAAATAGTAACATTTCGAAATAATGCCAATTATTACATTTAATCCACAATTTTATGTGACTGTTTTACCCACATAATTATAGCCTAAGGAGTCTTGAATTCTTACTAGGATTTTGATAATTGTCAATTCAATTAAAAATAATTAGTAATCAAAGCTAAACAACAACAGTCTTAAGTTATAAATTAAAAATAATAATTTATCAGCATTTTCACCAATCAAGTTAGAATTCCTGTTGCATATATTTGCCCCGCAGCGCTGAATAATTTTTCACTAGGAATACTAGCGGGAGAAGCAGATAAATATTGTCGTAGATAAGTATATGGACTAGAAGCTTAGTTACTTAAGTTTCGGCGCTAGCTAGGAACATTCTTTCAAACTTTGGCCCAGTTTGGCCGAAGGTTGCTTCTATGGCTGAAAGTGGCCGAAGCTCAAGGTTCAGTTGGACTCTAAAAATCTTACGGATTTTCCAAGGAATTTACTGTCCGAAGTCTTTAGATCAAGGCTACGGGTCAAACTAATTGGAACGTTACTATTGCATCCTAGTCAAAATATCGGTAATTAAAAATAAATGCAAACCATGTACATAATTATTTTATTTACTGTTTTTGGAAATGTATGTAAAGAATCCACAATATTAAGAAAATGGGTTGATAGGTTGGTAACCCTGGTAAACTATCTCTATCTCATTAGGTATACGTTAAGGCTCCGTCTAGTAAATTTTTTTTATTTTTTTATGATGGTCTTTTCGCAATAATCCCAAGGGGGATATATCTGCTTAACCGGGAAAATTGGCGAAGCATTAAGTAGCCTCCAGCCTAGCTTTTCTTTACATTTAACTAACTGCGCCCGAGGGCGTCCCCTGCGGAACACGGACCTCGGCTCAGGGAGTTACTGGACTCAGTCTATGCTTATATACGTATTCGTCGTGCGGACTTCGGATTCGTGTACCCGAATCAACTCGTTATACAACTTGACTCGCTCGATTCGATGGCGCTCGCTGACTTGAATGTCTCGCCGTTTTTGGCTAGTATTTTTTTATTTTTATTTTGTATAGATATGTTATTTTGATGTATTGTGATGTTCATAATTTTATACTTTATACAGAAATGTGAACTACAATAAATACCGACTAAACCGGGTAAACACTGAAATTATATTTACGGTTATGTTGATTTGTTGTGATTTATTATAATATGGAATTTAATGAATCATCAACATTTCAGCCGAATAAAGTCCACTGCTGGACACAAGCTTCCCCCAAAGATCGTTACAATGACCAGTCTGGGTGTGTAATGTGCTCTTTGGGGGGTTTTGAATTTAATGATTAGAATGTTTTGTAATTTAAACCTAATCTCTATTTGCGCTGGAAGTATTGGAATCAAACAATCAATCGTCACTAATTCACATATTCGTGAATTCGTATACTGTGCTTAATTCGATGACTCGGCTCATTCACTTAAGTTACAAAACAAATACCGAATTAAGTCATCTCGACTCGTAAGTTGTATGTTACCGTGCTCAACTCGGTGGCTCGAATCCTACATTTGTCGCTTTCACATCACGCCATTGCTGCTATCGACCGAATCGAATCAATTCGATTTGTGATTAGAACCAACAACGACGTCAATTCGAATGATTCGAGTTGAAAAAAATATGACTCGTCTCATCGCTAGGGTGAATGCATCAGTAAATCATTCGTTTTCGAGATACATCTTTAAATCTCTGAGAAAAAGATTAGATTTTTATCATTTGAATCATCCAGAAATTCCCATTACCCTTTTCAACTGCTATGTTCGGAGCTTACTGGAATATTGCAGCCCAATTTGGAGCCCATCTTACGCGATCCACGTAACCAGAATCGAAAGGCTTCAAAAGCAATTTCTTTATCATCTTTCTTACGCCAGCAATCTTTGCAGCAGTCTAGACACCTATGACTCTAGACTCGAACATTATAAATTGGTCCCACTTACCCACAGACGTAAGATAGCCGATGTCGTCTTTCTTTATAAGATCATGCTTGGGAAAGTAGATAGCCCTGACATATTAGAAAAATTGCAATTAAGTATACCACGAGCTGGAAGCCGCTTACACAATCGCAAATTGTTCGCTTTACCATCATGTCGTACTAATTATGGTCAACATTCGCCGTTATATCGGATGTGTTCAACTTTTAATCAGGTGTGCCAAGAACTCGATCCATTCAATGCATCGGTCAAAACTATCAAACAATCTTGCCTCCTTAAATTATAATTTATTTTGCATGCTGTGTTCGCACTTAGAAGGTGGTTAAACTATCTTGTTTTTTACTTGTTAGGTATTTTCTATTGCATGTTAGTTGTAATTGCCAGTTTGCGAGCCATTAATAAAAAATTAAAAAAAAAACCACAGAAATAGAGTGAGATGACTATAACTGGGTATTATGATAGAGATTGATAGGTAAGTTCGCGTATGCGTGTGTCGTCAGACATTGTGGAATGCAAAGAAAACTATTTGTTCTCTTCTCTCGTAAATAAAATGATGAAATTCATTACCTTGTTTGTTTACTTACGTAGTTTTTAAATCAGTTGCAAGCGAAAAGCGATAGTTTGAGTTTGTTTTAGATTTTATTGCGTTGATGCGTCTGAAAACCCTATGTATCGGTGTAAAGAAATATTAGAATACCTAAAAATAACTACTTACAACTTTGAGCACTTAAATTAAATTAACCGCTTTTCCCGCGGGAACTCTTAATTTCCAGAAATAAAATGAATCAATACAAGGTCGCCATAGTGCAAGCAACTCGTGTGCAAAATTTCATCCAAATCAGTTTAGCCGTTAAACGTGAAAGCTTTTCTTTGTACAATAAACAAACAATGTTTCATTTTCATAAATAAGTGTATCGATAGGGTTCTACCAATGTTTACATCTTCTATTCTAATTAAAACTGATTCACTAAAGAGCACGATAACATCTTTGCTCAGTGAAGAGATCTAAATATTTACAAGAGTGATTTAAAGATTTGTAAGATTGATTTAAATCTCCTCTGTGGAAACATTTATAAATCTCTTAACTTTCAAAAGATTTCTTCTCTTAGATTGTGACTTCCGTAGAGTATCTTCCACAATTTCGCCAATGTCAAGTATAAGGCAACGTTGTAAGGTGATTAGATTAATTATCTTTACATATTCAATAAAATATTTCACAAAAAGTAAAAAATTCCAAAAAATATGTCGGCAACATCGTACGGTTCAATTATTTATTTCCTTTCAAAAGATTTATTTTGCGCATCTCTGTTTTACTTACATGACATGACATATCACAGACCCCACCGGCCTCAAAGACCATGTACTGACTTGTCTTATGGAAGATTGTTTTCAACCGTACGACGTTGCCGACATATTTTTTAGAATTTTTTCATTTTTGTGAAATATTTTATTATACATGTAAAGATTTATTAATCTAAATACCGTACAACGTTGCCTTATACTTGACATTGGCGAAATTGTGGAAGATACTTTACAGAAGCCATAATTTAAGAGAAGAAGACTTTTCTTATTATTATGAACAAGTCCGTTGTAGGTGACAGATAGGTATAGGGCGTTCAGGTGCGAAAGAAAAATACGAGATTTTACTGAAAACGAAAGCCGTTTCGATGGTGCAAAATTGGATTCGCAAACGTGTGTTCACGGTAATTGGTTATGGACGACTGGCGGCGGTTAGGCATGTGTAACTCAGGTCTGAGCCGGTTCAATTATTCAGATCACAGATACTTGAGCTGCTGAGCTGCGGTTCAAATGCAACATAGACAGCTCACGGCTCATTGACAGCTCACAGGGTATAATGAAAGCTTTTCTAACAGTTTTTGAGTCTATATTCGCTCAATTAATCACTTTGAGCTGCTTTGAGCTGTTGATCTATGGTTAATCTGATTCGTTCTGTGAGCTGCGGTATTAGTAACTGAATGATTAAAGGTGCATAAATAAAACGCGAAGCTTAACATATATTTTATATTTTTAAATAAAAAGTATACAAATAAAAATCGCATATTATGTTTTAAACCTATATTATGGAAGAGATGAAAAGTGAAAAGTGGCGGTTAAACCTGTTCGAACCAGTAGAGTGCGCGCCGAGTCACAGTATAGCAATGTACCTACTTGAGCTGACCTGCGAGCCGGCTCGCAGCTCCGGTTCAAGTGCTTGAACCGTGATCTGACCTGCAGCTCATGCAGATTTGTTGAGTTACCCATGTCTAGCGGCGGTACCCCGCGCGGGAGCGGTCGCACCGCCCCCCTAAGATCTATGTATATGTGTTGCATAGGCAAAGGTAAGTAGGTTTTTATGCCCGATATTATTATTTAAATATGTTATTAGTTCTTGCGTCTTCGAAAGGCTTCGGTATTTATTTAATAAAAATGACAAGAAAATAAAGACAAATATGCAGTACAAAGTAGGTATAAAATTAAGGTTACTTTTTCATTTAAAACTATTACATTCTGTTCTATAGTTAGACTAGTTAGCTAGGTTAACAACAGGGTGGCCGTTCATCATCGTCAACATCCTGCCCGTCAGTGTCGATTACTGACGACACTCATCACCAAGAAGTAAGGCTACGCGAGAAGCTGGACGTTTGTAGAAAGGAGTGAATAATCCTACGGGTGGTAGTAGGAAGAAAATACTGTGGTTTAAATAGTGGACTGTAATAAATAGGTTATACAGGACGGTTGCAACAATGAACGATTCTAATATAAAATAAGTGACGTGGTGTGCGGAAGGCGGACGATGACGCAGTGTTGATGTGTCAGCCGGCGGGCGGCGAGCACGCGCGCAGCGACGCGCCGCCGCCTCCCGCCCCCTGCTCCGCCCGTGGTCGCCCGGTCCTAGTGATGTTCTCAACATGCTCCCGGCGTTGAAGACTTGTATTCAAGGATCAGACTGGAAGAGGACATATGGTGTTATAAGCACGTCGGACGAGCCCCTTCTTCGTCTTGATGTCTGCGACTCTACATATGCCGTCTCTCCCAGGTATGAGATGTACAATACGACCGACAGACCACATTAGCGGCGGTGTATGTCGATCCTTCAGTACCACCAAGGCTCCCTCCTTAAGCTCACCATCGGAGGCCGTCCACCGTTCTCTGTTGGAGGTAAAAGATATACTCGTTAGAGAATCTATTCCAAAACTGTTGCTTCAAGTGCTCTATACGTTGGAAGCGTTGCATGTTGGTGATGTTCTGGTTGGTGACTTGCGGATGCGGCAAGGAAGTGAGAGATCTCCCAATAAGGAAATGAGCAGGAGTTAAGGGATAAAGGTCAGAGGGATCAGACGAGAGAGGAGTGAGAGGACGGGAGTTTAATATTGCTTCGACCTGAATCAGACACGAAGACATCTCTTCATATGTGAGACTAGCTGGGACCCGCGGTTTCACCCGCGTGTAATTTAAAAGAAATTTAGAGTACTTCGACATAGACACTTGACATAAAATATAAATGTTGGATTTCAAGGGTTTTATTTTTTTTGCGCGGAACCCTAATTATTTTTCTAAAGTAAAAGTAGCCTAAGTTATTCCTTATAACATCAGCTATCTGTCAGTGAAAGTCCCGTCAAAATCGGTCCAGCCCTTTCGGAGATTACCCGGAACAAACAGACAGACAGACAGACAAAAAATTTAAAAATATTTTTTTTGTTATAGGTGCCGTATATACTTTCATATGCATTTAGTAAAAAGCTGTTATTTTGACATTACAAACAGACACTTCAATTTTATTTATTTGTATAGATGTGCGAAGCCTAGTATACGCCTTAGATGGTGCTTTATGGATTTGACGGCAGACTCCCATAAGCCACCGAAGAGTGGGGTGTAAGCCGGAATGAATAAAAAATTGATACCTGCATGTGCCATTTCTGAAGAAAAATCCTGTTTTAATATGTCTGCGAGTTCGTTATAAGTACCAACGAAAGTTGTGCCGTTGTCTGAAAATATAGTCTTTAGTTTACCACGACGAGCAATGAACCTGTTAAGAGCTGCGATAAAGGCCTGCTTTGTTAAATCTGAGACAAGCTCCAGATGAACTGCCCTCGTGGCTAGACAAACAAAAACACAAATGTAAGATTTTATGAGTCTACATCCTCTTCCTACCTACCTATCTACCTTTACGGTCGGCTATCAGGATGGGTCCAGCATAGTCAGTGCCAGTCTCTAAGAAAGGAAACTCTAATTGTACTCGCTCCTTAGGCAGATTACCCATTACGGGTTGAACTGTTTTACCTTTAAACCGTTGACACATCTATGAACAGTTGATTTAGCAAGGTTTCTGCCACCCAAATGCCAATAATTATGTCTTACAGTCGCTAACAGTAGCTGTGGACCAGCGTGAAATAGGCGTAAATGATAAGAATTAAATATAAGTTTAACAATATGATGTTTGCTGCATATAAGGATCGGATGTCTGACATTATAATCGTAGGAAGAGTTATCTAATCTTCCCCCGATTCGAAGAATAACAGATTCGATAAAAGGTGAAAGGTTTATGAGGCGATTTTTGCTAGGTAAAGGTTTTCCTGACGAAAGTAACTCATCATCATATCGGCCATTTATACGTCCACTGCTGAACAAAGGCCTCCCCCACAGATTTTCACAACTGTGTCATCATTCTGGGGGGTATTTGCCAATACTCACCACGCTTGGCAGGCGGGTTGGTGAGCGCAGTATGGCTACCGTTTCACAGAAGGGACGCTGCTGCCCATCCCTCTGGTTTAGATTCCCTTATGGCCGGTTTCTGAGGTACGTTTGTCGGCGGTTTATCTATTCATTAGCGCTATTGGTTCGATAACTTAAGAAAATGTGTTTCAGTGTAAGATAAACTTCGTTTAAACTTAGCTTAACTTAACTGGCCAATGTGCACCGTTTATCTCTTCGATAACTTTATAGGACGTTACGTTTTCTAGCAAACTACATCAAATTTTAGGCCAAATATTACAATAATTCAAAGGATATAATTCAATAATCATAATGAGTACCTATAAGCAGTTCATGAGTCGTATTTGGAAATACTGGAGTTTACTTCCAAAAAATCAGTACACAGAAACTTAGACATAGCAGATATCCTTGCGAAATGTTTACAGATGCAAAATTTAAATTGAGAATTTAACGCTTTGATAAGTAGACTGTGATACAAGTGATATCATGAGCCCTATTCTGGCTCCCGTTATGCATCAAAAGTATACATTGCTACTTCGATAAGAAGCATCTCTCTTTCAATAAATGATTTACTTCGCTTTCCAGATTCCATTATTGCTATTTTACTAAAGCATGAGTAAAGCACAAACGATAGCAAATACCACTAAACTTAAAATCAAACTGCAACTAAAGCACAATAGCAATAAATTAATAATACCACGACGCACGAAATGACGAAGCAGTAACAATGAGTTTGAGGACTTCTTAAAAAAAAGACGACGAGCGCGACATCTGGTCGTTCATAGATCCGCTGATAAACGACGAATTATCATAACAATGAACTAAAAGATTGCTAGGCAAGTTATATACTCTCGAAAAAAATATAAGTGTAAAGAAAACTAGTATTTAGTGATGAAATTAAATAATAAAATCAATTTTAAACTCGATATCTTAAACAGACCCATCTAGCGGCAGATTAAGAAACTGGTTATTGGTTTCATAGTTATGGAACGGTTCGTTGTGTATTCAGAAACGCAGTCTCAGTTAACCTACGTTTATCTTATACATAACTTTATCGAATCAATAGCTAATGGGAACTGAACCGGGAACTTCAGAAACCGGGCATGAGTCGCCTTTTACGACATCCACGGGGGAGATGGAGTGGTGCTATATTCTTAATCCGGACACCACACGGAAACTCATACTCATACTCATACTCCGTAGTAAACATTTTCCTTTGAGCTGTTTGATTAATGAAGTCTGCACTGTATGATAACTCGGTGTGAGTGAGTGCAGTATTATGAGATTTATTTATGTTTTTACAATGATTAATGAATCTGAATATGTATGCTATTATTCGTTGTAGTTTCGAATAATTGGATGAATTTATAATTAAATTATGAAATAGCTGATTGCGTGTATTTTGATTAGAACTTGTAGTATGTAGTGATTGATGATGTTGTGTATGTGTTTTTAATAATTCTGGAAGTTGTATCTTTACGTCAGTGTGAGGCATCGAAGGCCATAGTGCCGAGTCTGTTAAAAAATATGAAGGCCCTGACCACCACAGGGACGACTGGCCTATAAGGTCAGCGTTGAGTCCACGGGATATGAGGTCAGCAGGGTTGTCTTTGGAGGGTACATACCGCCAGGTGTAATTACCAAAACCTTCCCGTATCTCCGACACCCGATGTCTAACAAAAGGCTTAAGAGCTGGTGACGACGATAACCACCCAAGGACGATCATTGAGTCACACCAAAATACGCATCTGTTTGGTTTAAGAGTCAAAGAATCTAGAACCTTCGTACATAACCTAATTCCTAATAAGGCACCACAGAGTTCCAGTCTTGGAATTGTGGTAGACTTAATGGGTGCAACCTTACTCTTGGATGTTAGAAGACTGGTGTGAATGTTACCGTTACTAGATACAGAGCGTATGTATATGCAAGCACCGTATGCCTTTTCTGACGAATCTGTAAATATATGTAATTCGACAGATGAAGGACTATCACATACAACCCATCGTGGAATGCTGAGACGGTTAAGCTGTGGTAAAGTTTGTCTAAACTTGATCCATGAATTTTTTATGTCTTTAGGGACTTCGTCGTCCCATGCACACTTGTCGATCCATAAGAGCTGCATTATAATTTTAGCTTCAATAACGCACGGAGAGGCAATCCCCAACGGATCGAATATTTGCGCGATTGTAGAAAGTATGTGTCGTTTTGTGATCGGAATATCTGTGTGTGTAGGCAGTTGTATAGAGAACGTAAGTGAGTCGGTATTTGTTTGCTTTGAATATTTTCAATTTAAAATAGTTTAAAGTGCAGCTGAATTGAATTGAATGTTAGATATTCATGTGGCTTGTATACTGACCCGATAGATAGTTGTGCTATTGTGAAAATCTAACAAAGAATACCGAAGATACAAGCAAAAGACGCAGTTCCTGACCATTGATTTTACTTCCCTATATAGCATGGAATGTGCAGGATGCCAGCAAAACATATTGAATAAAGAACAACTTAAATGCTCCATTTGCAATCAACATTACGACCTGCAATGCGGTAACGTCCCTATTAAAACGTTTAAAATTATGACAGTAAGCCGCAAAACCACTTGGAAATGTAAGGCTTGCATATGCCAGATGCCAAAAGGAAATAATACAAACACACCCTTAAGAAATCCTCTACAAGAGGCCGACCTGAACGTCACAATAAGACGTAAACCAAGTAATGATAATCCACGTTCAACGGAACAATTATTGCAGAACAGTGAAAATGATCTATCTATGGATGACATTATAGGTGATACACTACAAAGCCCTAATACCACTGATTCCAACCTACCTTTAAAAACATGGCAGGCCCCTAAACTGACTCAAAGCGACAGCATACTGTTGGAAAAAATTAGCCATTTACTGGATATAAAATTAGAAAACATCAAGAAGACTTTCCTGCAAGACATTAAAAGTACCATTCAGATAGAAATAAATAGTGCCATAAATAAGCTTCAAGTTGACATGGAAAATAAAATACTCACCCCATCAAAACAACAAGAAATAATCCATAAAAAAATATTACCCTAGAAGAAAAAATTGAGAACTTTGAACAGCAATTACAAAACTTAAATAATGAAAATAAAATTGTAGTATGTGGACTAAATGAGGAATATAAGGAGACTGAATATGATGATCGTGTATCTAGACCTTTCCACGAAATTATGAACATTAACATCAACCCCTTTATGGAAGAAATAAAACGCCTAGGAAAAAGGGGATACAGGCGTCCCTTAGAAATTGAATTGACCAATAAAAGAATGGCTAAATATATCCTAGAAAATACAAGAGACTTCAAGAATACAGGATTGGGCGTCGGGCCTTTCATGGATAGGAAAACGTTAAAACAACGACAAGAACTTAGAAAGAACCTGCATATCGCTAGGCAGAATGTCGATCATGCTATCATTAAAAACAATAAATTATTAATCAATGGGAAGGAATACATAAGTTCATATTCTTCGAGGACGCAAGACATTAATAACCAAGACATTAGTAACAATAAAGAAAAAGATGAATACACATACAACGAAGAGATACAACAATCAACAACAGAAATATATACACCGCAACAACAAAATAATATAGTGACGCTCAAACAAAATAATAACAGCCAAAAAAAACAAGCCCTTTCGTTAGTAATACTACTTTACTAAAAAAAACGATCACAGAACATGGTAAAAAAAATTCTTCAAAGAAATGCAAAGACCTTAAGCCACAAAACGTAAAATTTATGAATAACTTTGAAATATTATATCAAAACATATGCAGTATTAAAAACAAATTCCATCTACTACAATCAGTCATTGATGATCAAAAAAGCATACGAGCCTTATGCCTTACTGAAACTTGGATTTCACAAACAAAAATTGATTTATTACAATTAGACGGATACAACTTAGCATCTTACTATTGTAGACAAAATTATGAAGGTTAGATTTCACCGAACGAAAAGATATCGTAGATATGAGTATTGAATTTATATTTGAAATATGTGCAATAGAAAATTTTAAACAAAACCTCATTATGATAGTTATATACTTGCCTCAACAAAATAGAAAACCGGATATTTTTTACAAGTCTCTCGAACGTCTTTTGCAAACGTTATTATTAAAAGACGGCAAAAAAGATATCATAATCGGAGGTGACTTTAATGTTAATGTATTGGAAAACTGAAATAGTACATTAACCTTAATAAATCTAATGAAAAGTTACAATTTCCATCAGCAAATTAAAGAAGCAACCAGAATTACTAACACTAATGCCTCCTGCATTGATTTAATATTTATTTATTAATTTCCAAGAGAGGGTCCTTAACACTTCCGCAAATGAATACGGAGTTTCTGACCACAAAGGATTATCACTATCACTATCATTGCCAAATATGTCTCATGAAAGAAACTTGTGGTACACAAACAAACGAATATTTAATGCAAAGAATATCCATAATTTTAAGTTAGAATTGGGTAAAATAAATTGGGAAACCCTAATCTCAAAAGATAATAACGTAAATGAAAACTACGAAGTATTCCATAGTGTAATAAATAGTTTATTAAATACATGCATACCAAAATGCTGTATTAAGCTAAAGAAGAAAAAAGAAAAATCTTGGCTGACAACAGGACTAAAAACCTCATGCAGACATAAACGGCTATTAAAGATGTTTATCTCACAAAATGATGATCCAGTATTAATTAAATACTATAGAACATATGAAAAAGTCTTAAAAAATGCGGTTTCTAAGTCCAGGAAATTACAATATATAAAAAATATTCAAAAGAGCGATAATGTTCCAAAAACTTTGTGGCAAATTATAAAGGAACGTACAAACGTTATTTTTACTTATTATATAAATATGGCTTTACTTAGCGTTGCTAATGACTTAGACGAATCCTTCACAATAGATTGTCGCACAGTAGAATCTCTCGAAACTTGCAAGAGTATACTAAACGCTTCCAAACACAATATTAAGGTGCTGACCTATAACATAAGAAGTTTTCAGAGAAATTTTGACGAATTCGTAATTGCTCTAAATAGACTGGACTCGAATATCGATTTCATTGTGTTAACAGAGTGCTGGCTCTCTGACGGCATGTTAATAGAGGAACTTCAAGGTTACAGTACATACAAAACAACAACTCAAGTGAATAAAAACGGGGGAATTGTTGTCTTCGCAAAATCCACCAGGTGTTGCAACATTATATTTAAAGAATCAATTCTTGATGACGCTGACAGCGTCTTATTAAACATAAACAACGACTTTACTCTCTTAGCTATTTATCGGTCTCCTTCTTTTACAAACGCGGAAAGATTCCTAAATTCACTCGACAACACACTTTCAGAATTAAAAAAACAAACAAAATATAATTGTAGCTGGCGATATCAACATTAATATTAACGACCTAAATAACTATCAAGTAGTAAACTATGTATGTCTCATGGCATCCCACGGCTTATCCCCTGCTATAACTATGCCAACCAGGTGTGGTGCCTGCATTGACCACATATTTATAAAGACAAAATCAACACCTTTTGGTGTTGTTTGTAGCCTACCTATCACAGATCATGACCTTGCCCTCTGTAGTGTTCCTCTGAAATCACAATACAACAACTCTAACCGCTGGAGAGTCAGAACAGATTGGGATGCCGTGGCTGATGAGATCACTAAGACGGACTGGGACTCAGTTACCGGCTGCTCATGTGTGAACACTGCTGTAAACTCCTTTAACGACATTATCACACGCGCCCTCAACAATCACACGGAACACATTAAGATGTGTCGTAAAATGGTTAACATCAAACCTTGGATTACCCCTGGTTTAATAAGGTGCATTATTCATCGTGACAAACTCCACCTAGATTGCAGGGCTAACCCTGATGACCGCAACAAGCACCTAATTTACACAAGATACCGAAATTTTTTGTACACCTTACTTCAGAAACTCAAAACGTTACATAATAGGCAGGAAATCGAATACAACAAGGATAATCCCAAAAAACTCTGGACTGCAGTGAAAGACATATGTGGATCTGGTAATTCTCAAAGTACGTCTTTACAACTAATTGTACCTCATGATTCCCCGGAGTCGTCACTCGATAACTGCAACCGGCATTTCGTCTCTGTAGGTGATAAACATGCTACCAAGATCCTAAACAAACTTTTGACTACGCAAGAAGCCCTAATAGAATCATATAGGGCGCCAAAATCTATTTCACACTCTTTTTACCTGCATCCGACCGACGAACAAGAAATTATTAACATAATTCACAATTTAAACACAAATAGTACTCCAGGGCCAGACCGTGTAACAGTTCCACTGCTTATAAAATGCTTAGATAGCATAGTTAAGCCTCTCATGCATATATTTAATTTAAGTTTAGAATCAGGTATATTTTCGGAGTCTTGGAAAATTGCTGCAGTGTCTCCTATCTATAAAAGTGGTCCCAAAAACAAGCCTGAAAATTACAGACCGATCGCTCTGCTGAGCATAACTTCGAAAATTCTGGAGAAAATAGTAGGCAGGAGACTGGTTGACTTTTTGGACAAACACAAGATTATAACCGATAGACAATTCGGTTTCCGACGGGGAAGGTCGACCGAAGACGCGGTGGTGTTTTTGACTAATCGAATCTCCAATTACGTAGAAAATGGAGAATGCTGCCTCGGTGTTTTTCTTGATTTGGCAAAAGCTTTCGACACCGTTTCGATTGGACTTCTTCTGAAGAAACTGGAAGCTGCAGGTATACGGGGAGTCCCATTACAATGGTTCCGTAGCTATTTGACCACGCGTCTTCAATATATCAAAATAGGTATCCATAAAAGCAGACTTCTTCCTACTACATTCGGTGTTCCGCAGGGCAGCATACTCGGCCCAACACTGTTCACTCTGTACCTAAATGACGTAGTGAGTCTACCTCTACGTAACGCCGAAGTCATCGCCTATGCTGATGACACAGCCATACTTTTCCATGGCAAGTCATGGGATCGGGTATACTGCCTAGCAGAGCAAGAACTTGCTCATGTGGCGAAGTCCCTTGACACAAACCTACTAACATTAAATGTCACCAAAACGAAATATATTGCTTTTTCCAAAACAAGCTCCTTCAGCCCCCCAGACATTATGTCTTTAAAAATACATACCTGTCCGCGAGACCGCATTTTCATCTCTCAGAATCCATGTACGTGTGAAGCTCTTGAACGCACAAATACAATAAAATATCTCGGCATAGTAGTGGACAGTAACTTAACGTACAAAACCCATATATCCGCGTTATCAAACAGAGTTCGAAAAATAATCCATATCATGAAAAAGCTCCGAGACTGCTGCCCCTTCGATATCCTGCGGAAAGTTTACTTTGGACTTTTTCAGTCGATTATACAATACTGTATTTGCGTATGGGGAAGTGCTGGGAAAAGTACCTTCATAAATCTGGAGAGGGCTCAACGTGCAGTCATTAAAGTAGCTTTGAAAAAACCCTACAAGTTTCCCACAGACCTAATTTATCAAGAATTTCAGGTTCTTAGGGTCCGACAACTTTTTATACTCAAAGCAACGCTAAAAATACACGCTACCCTTAAGGAACGGCCTGACTATCCTAGCATAGTAAGAAAACGTGTTTTTAGAGTACCTATACCAGATTTCAAATCCGAACTAGCAAGACGGTGCACCGCTTTCTCTCACCCCAACACATATAATAAAGTTAATAAAATCTGTGATCTAAGGGACTGTTCAGTGGCCATTTGCAAAAAAAAACTAACTTCTTCTTTACTAAAACTATCTTATGATGATACCGAAACTCTGCTTTAGCACGCGCCATACTCATACGATTACAATAACACAAACACTCACACATACCCCCTCCACACCCGACTCACAAACATACACATAGCCCACTAGAATAAATTTAAGTTACTGAAATTTAATACTGTGATTGATTGTAACATTAACATTATTTTGTATAAACCGTACTCTTGAGCCCCAAGATACAAGCTAAGCTTAGTTTGTGGCTCACTGATAAAAGCGTATTAGTGATGTTGCTTTTTTGATTAATAAACATTTTGATTTTTTTTGATTTTGAAACAAAAGTAATAAAACAAATAGAAAAACTATTATTTTAAAAATGAAAAACAATCTAATAAGTAATCCAACAATAGTAGCAAATATGTTTAATGACTTTTTTGTAAAGGTAGGTGGGCAGCCTGGTGCTCAGTCCGGTCGCCCAGTGATCTCCCGAACAGAAAATTCAATATTTATCGAATCAGTTGACCCATACGAAATTATATCCATAACTCGAAACCTAAAAAATAAATATAGTTTTGACCACGACGAAATACCACCAACACTTGTAAAAAATGCGCTAAGTTGCTAGTAAAACCGTTAGTATATCTAATAAATCAATCCTTCACCGAAGGAATTGTACCTGATCTTTTAAAAATATCCAAAATAAAGCCTATCTTTAAGAAAGGAAATCAATCCGACTGCACAAATTACCGTCCAATAGCTCTCCTACCTACCTTCTCAAAAATTATTGAAACTGCAATGTCCAAACGACTTTACGCATTCTGTGAAAAATACAACATCTTTGATGAAAGTCAAAATGGTTTAAGAACAGACCCACTGCTTATGCGGTATATAGATATATACAATAAATATTAAATATTATCAACGAACGGAAATATGCAACAGGCCTTCTGCTTGATATGAGCAAGGCGTACGATAGAGTTTCATATAAAATGCTTTTAAACAAACTAAATGGTATAGGGATAAGAGGTATAGCCCACAAATGGTTTGTTTCCTATCTCAATAATCGTAGTCAATATGTAGAAATTGAACACCATCATGTAGAAACTGGTGAAATAACTCATATTAGATCTCAAGAAGCGAAAATAAATAATTCTATCCCACAAGGAAGTGTGCTTGGATGCCTGTTGTTCATAATATATATTAACGACCTTCCCAAAATAATAAATGCTGTAAGTATACTTTTTGCTGATGACATTTCAGTTGTTTTCCCATGCGAAAGTGAACTAAACCTAAATAATATCATGCAAAACCATTTAACAGAAGTGTTAGTTTGGCTACAAGAGCACAATCTCGAGATAAATTTTTCAAAAACACAAATTATGCAGTATCGGACTTACCAAAAACGTCCACTAACAATTAGTTACATACACAACAACGTAAATCTAGAATGCATTAACACATTTAAACTACTAGGGTTAAATATTGACACTTATTTAAACTGGAAATCTCACATACAATATTTATGTGGAAAATTATCTAGATTTACATATGCATTATACCAGCTAAAAATATCGGCAGATATAAAATCAGCCACTATTGCGTATTACGCCTACGCACATTCTTGGCTTAGATATGGCATAGTATTATGGGGAAACAGTACAGACAATGAAGTGCTTTTTAAATTACAAAAAAATTGGTTGCCTGTAAAGTCGGTATACGGGCGAAAGTTTTACGTGACAACGACTTTGAGTGGTCACTCTCTCTCTCTCGCTCTGTCTCTCTCGCTCTTAGGCGGGCTAACTGTGCTCGAGTGGAAGGGACGCGTGCCTTTCACTTTTTATGTCTGTCTCTCTCGCTCTTAGGCGGGCTAACCATGCCCGAGTGGAAGGGACGCGTGCCTCTCACTCGCTCTCATTGTGAGCGCATAACGTGAGCGGAGCGTAACGCAGTTTCTTGAAGTGTCACCCGGCAAACCAATTTATAAGACGTTGTCACGTCAAAAAAAATGTATACGAATTGTTGCTAATGTAGGAGGAATGGATAGTTGCCGGCCATACTTTCGTAATTTTGGCATCCTTACTCTAACATCACTGTACATTGTCGAAATCTGTTTATTTGTCAAAAAACACAAACATCTGTACTCCCAGAGAAAAGATCAATATTGACAATCACGTAATTTAAGACATCAAAATAATCTGTCCCTTCCTATCTCAAGTCTAACAATATTCCACTCTGGCCCGTATTCAATGTCTATAAAAATATATAATGAAATACCCCAGGAAATCAAAGACACGTTAAATTACAACGTCTTTAAAGTAAAATTAAATAAATACTTAAAGCAAAAATCCTATTACACTTTGCAAGAGTTTTTTGAAGACAAGACGAAATTTGTATCTTGTGATTAAACAAATTCTATACGTACTAAGTAAATAATATTTATATAATATAATAAGAAATAGTATAATATAATAATAATAGTTCTTGAAAAGCTTATCCACCATCAACTTAGTATGTTCCTTTTCAAACACAATCTGCTTAATCGCTTTCAGTCTGGTTTTCGGCCTGGACATAGCACTACCTCAGCCCTTGTGAATATTACAGACGATATCAGGTCAGGCATGGAAATGGGTAAGTTAACTGTACTTGCACTGCTTGACTTTAGCAACGCTTTTAATACCGTCGATCACGATATTTTGCTTGGAATACTCTGCTCTTTTAACATATCTCCATCGGTACTTGACTGGTTTCATAGTTACCTGTTTGGCCGCCGGCAGCGTATTTGCATCCAAGAATCTTTCTCTTGTTGGTGCTACACCTCTACTGGTGTGCCGCAGGGTGGCGTTTTATCCCCACTACTTTTCGCAATTTTTATTAATTCTATCACTCTTCGACTGTCTTCTTCCTTCCACCTTTATGCAGATGATCTCCAAATTTACACTCAGGCCACTCTCGGAGAGCTGTCTAACGCTATTGAAACTATCAATATTGACTTGGCTCGTATAGATGAATGGACCACGAAGTTTGGACTAAAGAACTGGCTCTCGAACTGTCTCTAAAATTGTCTGGTCGACGCTTCCCCAAGTTTCTCTTGGTAACTCTGTTATTCCTATATCCAACAACGTTAAGAACTTGGGGATTTATATCGACAGTACTCTTTCCTGGACTAAACAACTTCAGGAAGTCAGTCGTAAATTATTTGCTGCAGCAGGCTCCTTGAGACGTCTTCGTAATTTTCTCCCTATTAATACCAAAATTGCGTTAGCACAATCTCTTCTACTCTCGATCCTTGACTATGCTGATGCCAGCTATCTCGATCTCACGCAAGACCAATTTGACAAGCTTGAGCGACTTCAAAATCTTTGTATCAGATTTATATTTGGCCTACGCAAATATGATCACGTTTCTGAATTTCGAACTAAGCTCAAATGGCTTCCCATCCGCTTTCGCCGGAACGCTCATATTCTTTCTTTGCTTTATAATGTTCTCTTTAAACCTTCTACCCCTTTTTATCTTAAAGAACGCTTTCAGTTCATTTGTGAGACACATTCTAGTTTCTTGAGATCATCAGGAAATCTAAAATTAAGTATACGTATGCATTCCACTTCCTTCTTCGATAATTCATTTACTATTCAAGCGGCTCGCTTGTGGAATGCATTACCTATTGAAGTAAGACGTGCTCAAACACTACCTATTTTTAAGAAAATGGTGAAGGAGCATTACCTTTCTCTCTAATTTTTCTTCTCCTATCCTAGTTATATTTGATGTTTATTAGTATATTTTATCATCGTTTTATATATATAATATTTATTGTATATATTGTTATGTATTTTATATTTTTATGTCTAAGTAATATTGTGTATGATATATTGTACACTTGACAGCCCAATATCTCTCTCCTTTCTTCCTGTCCATCCAAAGGTTGTCTGGAAGAGATCGCCCTGTGCGATAAGACCGCCCATTGTACATGTATCTTTTAAATTTTTTATCTCTATGTATGTATTATGTGGTGTACAATAAAGAGTATATAAATAAATAAATAAATAAATAAGAATGATCAGATTCCGCTTTATTAATAATATAATATTAAAATGTACAAGATGTATCAAAAATTTATAATTAATATAAATAACCGCTTAATAATCGCCTTAACCTTTAATAAGTATGTATTAATCTCTTCCTTTTAATATTTTAAGCAAACAAAAATACTATTGTTATTGTATAGTAAAATTGCTGTGCCCTAACAGGGTTTCATATCGATACGCATCTAATTTTCTGTTAACTTATGAACATATAAATGCAATAAAGATTTGAGTTTGAGTTTTAGAATTCCAGTTGAAGCCGAGAGTTTTACATGGCTCATCAATACTTAAGCTGACTGTGTTTGTTTGTGTATGTGTAGATGACTTACGTGTGGATGAGTTATGTACGTCTGTAGTGAATGCCTTCAGTATTTGTAAGTTGTTTGATTGCCAATTACGAAGAGTCAATTGCGTAGATTTAAGTGTGTTGATGACATCTGTGCATAGGGCTATAGTGGTCTCTACGGAGTCACTTCCTGAAATATAGTCATCTACGTAAAAGTCGTGTTGTATTGCTCGCTGTGTGTGTGTTTGATGTTACCTTAGCCAACTGAGATAGACACCGTGTACTGATAAATGGAGCTGAAGCTGTTCCATAAGTCACAGTGTTTAGTGTGTATGTCTTAAGTGGTAATGATGGATCAGATCGCCACAATATTTTTTGTAGATGGCGCTGCGATAGGTCAATTTCAAATTGTCAAAAAAAAAATTCTATATCGGATGTTACGACATACTTTTGTTGACGAAATCTAAATAATATAGATACTAAGTCATCTTGGATTCTAGGTCCTAAAGATTGGATGTCGTTGAACGACGTACCAGACGTTGTGACAGCTGATGCGTCAAAGACAACGCGAAGCTTGGTCGTTGCACTAGACTCCCTAAATACACCATGATGTGGCAAATAGTATGAGTGAATTGATGGGATGTGAGATGATGAATAAGAGTTTGAGACTACGCTCATATGTCCTAATGCTTCATACTCTCGCATAAATTCCACATAACATATTTGAGTACAGGGTCTACGCTCCAATGATAGGAAGCGACGTTTTGCCATGTCGTAGGAGTTTCCTAGCACCTTAGGACTTTCCTTTGAGGGAACGGTGACTATGAAACGTCCATTAGCGTTCCGTGTTCTCTTGAACCACTGGTTACATAATCATCGTGACAGTGCATCAAAGTGTTATGCTTAACTTTGCAATATTTGCGGTGGCCAAGTGGACACAATGTATGACCTGGACGTAAACAATTCAAACAAAGTTTGAATTCCTTTGCTTTAATTAAACGAGTTTGGACAGGTAACGACCTAAATTGTTCACAAATAAAGATATAGTGGTTTTGTTTACACAATGGACATGAAATATTAATTTTACCTTTGTTTCAAATCAAGCCTTACCGTGTGAGGTGTACATCTGGTTTAGATTTTAAAACCTTGGCCTCCTCAAGTGTCTCTAAAAGATTGCAACGATTACCAATAAATTTAATAAAGAATCCTAAGGAGGGAGGCTCAATTAAAGAGTTTCTATGTTCTTCCCATTCTCTGCTGGTTACTGGGTCTAACTTGGATGCCATTAAATGTATTACTATTGCATCCCAATGTTGTACAGGCTGCCCAAGAGATGCTAATGAACGGAGGTTTTTGTTCGTAACATCAAGAACCTGGCGTAAACTTTGACTGCATTCCTTTTGTAAACATGCTACATTAAATAACACCTGAATATGGTTATTGACTAACAATTGCTTGTTGTCATACCTTTCACAAATTAATTTACATGCATTTTCGTAATTATCTCCCCTGAAATCAAGACTTTTTATAACCAAGGCTGCACTACCATGAAGAGAGGAACGTAGGTAGTGAAATTTATTGATATTGTCAATACCACTTTCTTCATGAATTAGTGATACATAAATGTCCTTAAACTCCAACCAATTCTGATAACCGCCGCTAAAGTGAGGTAAATTAATCTTTGGCAGTCTAACGTTATTTTGTCTATGCGTGACCACTGAGAATTGTTCATTGGAGGTTACCTTCGAAGCAAGTTGAGCGCGATGCTGTGACACGAGCGTGCGAGCAGATGCAAGCTGTCGATAGTACTGGCTCTCGAATTGTTCTCGTTCAGCAAATTGCTCGTCGGGCTTGGCAGATAGGTATTCCAATTGACTCTGAAATTGATCATACATGACGTATAAGGACACCAATTTTTCTATCCTCATCTCTAATTCAACTAGCTGTTCCTCGCTTAGCTGTTCGCAAGATTTTGTAGTCGTAAAGAAGGAGGTAAATTGCGTAAGCTGAGATTTTAGCGACCCACGCTTTTTGGTCAGCTCTTTAATTTTCTGTTCCTCAGATATGGTTAAAAGAAAATCTTAGCTGTTAGCACTTTTGGCAAGAAGTGGGAAAGGAAAAATTCAAGAATAATATTGTAGAAAAGAATGTGTGACCTTAATGTGCACAATTAAAAGCCTAACAGTTTGCGAAGAACAAATAGCTGATAGCCGTAACGTTGCTACATAGGCTGCACTAAAAGTATCGGGAATGGAATATTTCCACTGTTCCTGTCATATTAAAATCTTTTTAATTGAAAACTCCTTGGTTTTACAAATCGAATACCATTTATTTATTTAAAAAAAGATTCACGGTCTTGTCACAAGGTTTTGTCAAACTTGTTTAGTCGTTAAGAAAATGGAATTCATTGGAAAAAAAAACAATTGAACCGTACGACGTTGCCGACATATTTTTTAGAATTTTTTCATTTTTGTGAATTATTTTATGAATATGTAGAGATTTATTAATCTAAACACCGTACGACGTTGCCTTATACTTGACATTGGCGAAATTGTGGAAGATATTCGACAGAAGCCATAATCTAAGAGAAGAAGAAGGAATTCATTGGCGAAATTGTGGAAGATACTCTACAGAAGCCATAATCTAAAAGAAGAAGAAGAAGAAAATGGAATTGCCTCGAGAAAATTCAAGAGCGATGATTTATAATGACTTTCGAAGTGGTTTAACACAAAAACAGTGTGTTGACCGGATGATTTCTGCATTTGGTGATGAAGCCCCATCCAAAACCACAATTTATCGCTGGTTTGCTGAATTTCAACGTGGACGTGTCAAGCTCAGTGATGATCCTCGTCAAGGTCGTCCAAAAACTGCAGTCACCCGAGAAAACGTTGATGCTGTGCGTAAGCTGATTGAGGAAGATCGACATGTGACATACCGCGAAATTCAGGCAACTTTAGACATTGGCATGAGTCAAATACAAATAATCTTGCATGAACATTTAGGTGTAAAAAAGTTGTTTTCCCGATGGATACCGCATTTGCTATGTGAAGAGCAAAAAGCGGCTCGCGTTACTTGGTGCGTCAGAACTCTCGAAAGATTCCACGCAGGATCCTCAAATGCTGTATACAACATCGTATCAGGTGACGAATCCTGGATATATGCGTACGAACCCGAAACAAAAAACCAGTCACGAGTTTGGGTGTTCGAAAATGAGTTAAAGCCGACAAAAATTGTTCGTTCACGGAGTGTTGCAAAAAAAATGGTGGCCACGTTTGTCTCCAAAACCGGCCATGTTACGACTATTCCTCTTGAGGGACAAAGAACGGTTAATGCAGAATGGTATGCTAGCATTTGTTTGCCACAGGTCGTTTCTGAACTCCGTAGAGAGAACTGCAACCGCCGCATCATCCTCCATCACGACAATGCGAGTTCTCACACCGCGCACAGAACAAAAGAGTTTTTAGAGCAAGAAAACATAGAATTATTAGACCATCCGCCGTACAGCCCCGACCTAAGCCCTAATGATTTCTATACTTTCCCTAAAATAAAGAATAAATTGCGTGGACAGAGATTTTCATCACCTAAAGAAGCTGTGGACGCCTACAAAACGGCCATTTTGGAGACCCCAACTTCCGAATGGAATGGTTGCTTCAATGATTGGTTCCATCGTATGGAAAAATGTGTCAAATTTCGCGGAGAATACTTCAAAAAGCAATAAATACATTTTTAAATAGTAATGTTGTGTCACTTCCTTGATTCCCGAAATTTTCAGTGCCGCCCTCGTATTTGAAAGCAGTAGGCCGTTATAAAAAACTTATATTTGAATTGGAAAAAACTAAAGTGATGAGGGTATTTATTTATAACGTACAAAAAATTCTAATTTTGTTAAAATCTATCTATTAATAATCTACGTATTTTCGTTATTAATTAATGAGTGGGTACGAACACAAGGGTGAATATTAAATTAAGGTTAAATAAAATCATCATTTCGGCCGAATGAAGTCCACTGCTGGACACAGGCCTCCCCCAAAGATCACCACAACCACCGATATGGATGTGTTGTGGGCTCATTGGGGGGTCTTGCCATAATCGCCACGCTTGGCAGGCGGGTTGGCGATCGCAGTTGAGTTGTTAATGTACTCGAAGGACGCTGCTGCCCATCCTCCGGCTAATCCCTTAGTCGACTTTTACGACACCCATGGGAGGAGATGGGGTGGTGGCATTCTGAGCACCAATGAATAAGAGGAATGACATTAATGTGTGATTTACCACATAGACTATGCTAGATCTACCGATTGTTTTACACAATTAATTTTTAATCTAATTACTTGATGTGTAATTCTACGGTCTAACACTAAAAAACTACTCCTATGAAAAGAAATGGAATGGAAAGTTAGTACACGTAATGTAGGAATGTTAATATAAAATGGAAAGATCTCACGAAATTCCGTTGACTGTGTTTCGGTGGCGGGGTGTTGCACCAACCGCACCTGGGACAATCTCCCACAAATGACGAACGTGACGTGGAGAGGGACGTTGGGGTGTACTAGGTACTCCCAAGACCCTGGATTGCACTGGTGACGTCCGTCCCTGCGCACCTGCTTGCGCAATAAGCCGCCACGGAGAGAGACTATGGGGAAACTTCCAAATAAAAATGCAGAAGACTTCCGTAAAGGTTTCTCGGGATTCGACTTCCTTACTTTTTCATTACTGGCTACTTGCGCCTGACTGACGATTAACTTGACGTTATGACCTTGATGAATTGACTGACTCCTGGTCGACTGACGCTGGCTTTGTTTTTTTTTTTGTTGGGCTTCTCGCATACATTTCTGGGAAATGTGGTTGCTTAATCGGTCATTTTCTGGCGAAGCCAAAAGAGGCCTCCAGCCAGGCTTAAATTTAATATTAAAAACTAAGCAACTTTCGCTAAGGGCGCCCCCTGCGGGACACGGACCTCGGCTTAGGGCGTTGCTATTTATGGCTCCTTAATTAATTACATACAAGAAGACAGTAAAAAATCAGATAATACTTCAATATTTAAAATTGACAATATGATAAAGGTATTAGGTATTTGCTGGAATAAAATCACTGATAATTTTGAGTATACGTTACAACTACCAGTACCCCTAGTACGAGTTTCGATAGTTTTCGGAAACGCAATACTTCCAGTTTTCTTTCCATACATTTACTAGTAGCGCCCCCAGCGAAAACTTCGATGAACTAAAATCGGTAGCCCGAGTCTTTTCGAACCATAGTAAACGAAAACTATTGAAGTTTTCGAGTCATTCTCTGCATTTTGGTAGTCTGAGTTACAATTTTGACAACTTATCGGTAGAAAACTTTCACGTATTCGAAAACTTTAATAGTATTGGTACTCGATCAATAAATTCCAGTGAGAACATAATAGTTTTCGAGTTAGGATAATCCTATAAATATGTTTTCGAGACAGTATAATGCGTGGAATTTAACCGTGGAGGCCGTTGAAGTTGACCGTCGCAATTACCGTTATAAATATAAATACGTTTAAATGATATATGTATGCACCGTAGGGTGCGGGCGACTATAGGATTAGCCGGACGATGAGCAGCGGCGTCCTTAGAGTACTTACATTAACAACTCAACTGCTATCGCCAACCCACCTGCCAAGCTTGGTAATCATAGCACAGTATCTTGCTATGTGATGCAGTTTAATTGTATTATTGTCTTCCTGCACTAGCTGCTAGCAGTGCAGCTTGGGAAATGTAGTTTCATAGTTAGGACAAGAATATAATATTCTAATCTAACGGCCGAATGAAGTCCACTGCTGGACACAGGCCTCCCCAAAGATCACCACAACGACAGATATGGACGTGATGTGGGCTCATTGGGGGGTTTTGCCATAATCGCCACGCTTGGTAGGCGGGTTGGCGATCGCAGTTGAGTTGTTAATGTACTCGAAGGACGCTGCTGCCCATCCTCCGGCTAATCCCTTAGTCGACTTTTACGACACCCACGGGAGGAGATGGGGTGGTGGCATTCTGAGCCGGCACCACACGGCCAAGCCGGCAGCACACGGCCATAATATTAATGCATTGTAACTCATCAGATCAGCTAAAGGATGTCCACTGCTGAACAAAGGCCTCTCCCATGGACTTCCACAACCGTGTCATAATTTGGGGGTGAATTTTCGAGTACTCACTGCGCTTGGCAGATGGGTTGGAGAGTGCAGAGTGACTGCTGTTCCACAGGAGGGTCGCTGCTGCCCAGCCCTCTGTATTAGTCCCTTAGTCGTCTTTTAGTCTAGTGGTGCTATATTTTTAATCCGGACATCACATGGACATCAGTTAAACACAGGTGTTAAACAATTATACTCATTTATTCATAAATATTTGCAGTGCTTCCAGGAATTTGGCAAACAGAGTTTGCCATTGATTCTGTTGCTGGAGTTCCATTTCTCGCAGTCGCAGGTGCTCAGTGGTAAAACGACTACCAAATTCCGCCAGCGCTCATCGCTAACAATGAATTGTTGCGAGGCAGCATCTACACGCGTCGGGCGAGCACGGGATCGTCGCGGCGTCGACCGGCGTCGGTGAATCACTCCATCACGCAGTCCCCACTTGTGCATGGTGCGGTGTGGGGGAAGCAGTAACAGCTTCTAATATTTATGTGGGATATGGTGTAGACTGGCTGCTTCCACCAGGCTGGTTCCAATCTCCCGCCGCTGAAAAAGAAAAACATTGTAGAAAACTCCATAATTTTAGCCGAATAAAACGTCTACTACTGGACACATGCCTCTCCCGAAAATCGCCACAACTACAGGTTTGGGTTAGTGTTGTGTGCTCGTCGGGCGGTTTTGCCATAATAGCTAGACTTGTCAGGTGGGATGGCAATCGCAGTTAAATTTATAACTGTACTCGAAGGGCACTACTGCCCATCGTCTGGCTAATCCTTTAGTCGCGTTTTAATACTACAAGATAAAATGGGTTGGTGCTATTGTTAGGCACACTGCACAAAATGGTAGAAAACTTACAAGTAACCAATAATATTATTATTAGTAAGAAATTATAATATTTAGGATAAAATTTTAATGCATAATTAATAATACTCTGGATCATAGTTTCATCCAATTCTGTGTTTTTATATTTAGAGTGAGATGTGCATCCCATTATCATCATATCAGCAGGAAGATTTCTAATTCTGGACAAAACCCATGTACCCCATGCTTCAACAATTTTAAAGAGTGAGATGTGCACCCCATTATCATCATGTCAGCAGGAAGATTGCTAATTCTGGACAAAACTCATGTACAAGCAGTACTTCAACAATTTTAAAGACAGTTTCATAGTATGCCAGCTGAGAGGTAGATAATGTATGATATATGTATTTATTCTCCATTTATTATAACACTAGCTGGGACCCGCGGTTTCACCCGCGTTTAATTTAAAACAAATTTGGAGTATTTCGACATAGACACTTGACATAGAATATATATATTGGATTTCAAGTTTTATTTTTTTTGCGCGGAACCCTAATTGTTTTTCTAAAATAAAAGTAGCCTAAGTTATTCCTTATAACATCAGCTATCTGACAGTGAAAGTCCCGTCAAAATCGGTCCAGCCGTTTCGGAGATTACCCGGAACAAACAGACAGACGGACAGACAGACAGACAGACAAAAAAAAAAAAAGTTATTTTGTTGTAAGTAGCGTATAAACTTTCATACGCATTTAGTTAAAAGCTGTTATTTTGACATTACAAACAGACACTTCAATTACAAACAGACACTTCACAGACACACAGGGGTACAGTACCCCTAGTACGAGTTTGCACATTACGGAAACAGTGATAGTTTTCGTGAGCACGCTAAACTAATAGTTTTGGTTGTAATCGGTAGTCCGAGTTAAATTTTTCGAGCGACGTTTACACGATATTGGCCATCGTCTAGCTCAATTGAACGAACTTCACACTATATACTTCTTCTCTCTTTAACACCGCATAAAAAAGAGACAAATATATTCCAACATTTAAACCCTATTTGACGTTTTGAAGTTCGTATTGTTGTTTATCAATAAATATATCGCGCTTTTAACAGTGAATTTTGAAAATTAATGATAAAAGAAATAATTCTTCAGTGAACATGAGTAGAACAAGCTCATTACAAATTGAAGTGATGATAGACTTCATGGAGAGGTTAGTCACATTAAACATAGAAAAACGGTATGTTTAGTACAAGTTTAAATATTTCACATATCTAATGTACAATATGTATTTTTTAGAAATGGTGACTTAAATAAGTTCGCCGATGGCCCTAACGACAGGATTTTTGCCATTAACAGGAGGCAGGAGGTCGCCAATATTTTAAATTTGGACACGACAGTTACATCAAAACCTGTCGATGAATGGAAAAAGGTACGACCTGTCACGCAATGCTTGCTACTGTTTTATAATAACTCATATTTTCCTACATAATAACATAATGTAAAATAGCTACCTACATAAATACATATCTTACTTAACTCCTTAACATTATGCATCCCTTTTGTATGACATTATTAACTACAATAACTCTGTTAATTTGTCTTCTTAAAGATACAGTGAAGATTATCTCACCTACATTGCTATGTGAAACTACCAATTGAACTGCACCCAATATTTACAATGTGATTGATTGTTTATTAGTAGACATTAATAATTGAGTCTGTTAATTGCTTTGTATTTAAAGGTGTGGAGTGACTTCAAAAATAATACAAAGTGAAAAGCATCCAAGATCCACCGAGCTACAGGTGGCACAGGTGGTGGGCCAGCATGTAAATTGGTCCTAACAGACCTGGAGGAGCGGTCCTAAGCATAATTGGATCTCAGGCTGCCACAGGTCTGGTCAATGTTGAGGAATTTGGTTTGGAGGTAATTATTATATCCGCTTAACATAATTATGGTTATGTGTGTGTATGTTACCATTTTTTGTTTCATGTGAAATATGTTAAGTCTGGGATGGTTTATAGCTTTATATAATATATATTAAAATATGAAGAAGCAGTATGTGTGCATATACATGATAGTTAAATATTGATAAAACATATAAAAATATCGACAATAAAGACCCATGTGACTATGAATTATCTCAAACTTTGAATCATTGCCTATAATCAATCTTACAGAGATTATATCAAATATCTACATAATCTAATAATTACTGTATAAATATATAAAACTTTATAGCAATCATTTATAAGATAGGTGGTCACATGGTGATTATTATTAGTGTAATGTTATAATAAATGGAGAATAAATACATATATCATACATTATCTACCCCTCAGCTGGCATACTATGAAACTGTTTTTAAAATTGTTGAAGTACTGCTTGTACATGAGTTTTGTCAAGAATTAGAAATCTTCCTGCTGACATGATGACAATGGGGTGCACATCTCACTCTTTAAAATTGTTGAAGCAAGGGGTACATGGGTATTGTCCAGAATTAGCAATCGTCCTGCTGACATGATGATAATAAGGTGCACATCTCACTCTTTAAAATTGTTGAAGCAAGGGGTACATGGGTATTGTCCAGAATTAGCAATCGTCCTGCTGACATGATGATAATGGGGTGCACATCTCACTCTTTAAAATTGTTGAAGCAAGGGGTACATGGGTTTTGTCCAGAATTAAAAATCTTCCTGCTGACATGATAATAATGGGGTGCACATCTCACTCTTTAAAATTGTTGAAGCAAGGGGTACATGGGTATTGTCCAGAATTAGAAATCTTCCTGCTGATATGATGATAATGGGATGCACATCTCACTCTAAATATAAAAACACAGAATTGGATGAAACTATGATCCAGAGTATTAGTTATTAGTATGATCTAGCTATTATAGCAAAACCGCCCGATGAGCACACAACACTAACCCAAACCTGAAGTTGTGGCGATTTTTGGGAGAGGCCTGTGTCCAGTAGTAGACGTTTTATTCGGCTAAAATTATGGAGTTTTCTACAATGTTTTTCTTTTTCAGCGGTGGGAGATTGGAACCAGCCTGGTGGAAGCAGCCAGTCTACACCATATCCCACAGAAATATTAGAAGCTGTTACTGCTTCCCCCACACCGCACCATGCACAAGTGGGGACTGCGTGATGGAGTGATTAACCGACGCCGGTCGACGCCGCGACGATCCCGTGCTCGCCCGACGCGTGTAGATGCTGCCTCGCAGCAATTCGTTGTTAGCGATGAGTGCTGGCGGAATTTGGTAATCCTTTTACCACTGAGCACCTGAGACTACGAGAAATGGAACTCCAGCAACAGAATCAGTGGCAAACTCTGTTTGCCAAATTCCTGGAAGTGCTGCAAATATTTATGAATAAATGTGTATAATTGTTTAACACCTGTGTTTAATTGATATCCATGTGATGTCCGGATTAAAAATATAGCACCACTAGACTAAAAGACGACTAAGGGACTAATACAGAGGGCTGGGCAGCAGCGACCCTCCTGTGGAACAGCAGTCACTCTGCACTCTCCAACCCATCTGCCAAGCGCAGCGAGTACTTGAAAATTCGCCCCCAAATTATGACACGATTGTGGAAGTCCATGGGAGAGGACTTTGTTCAGCAGTGGACATCCTTTAGCTGATCTGATGAGTTACAATGCATTAATATTATATTCTTGTCCTAACTATGAAACTACATTTCCCAAGCTGCACTGCTAGCAGCTAGTGCAGGAAGACAATAATACAATTAAACTGCATCACATAGCACGATACTGTGCTATGATTACCAAGCTTGGCAGGTGGGTTGGCGATAGCAGTTGAGTTGTTAATGTAAGTACTCTAAGGACACCGCTGCTCATCTTCCGGTTAATCCTATAGTCGCCCGCACCCGACGGTGCATACATATATAATTTAAACGTATTTATATTTATAACGGTAATTGCGACGGTCAACTTCAACGGCCTCCACAGTTAAATTCCACGCAATATACTGTCTCGAAAACATATAAAGGATAATAACTCGAAAACTATTATGTTCTCACTGGAATTTATTGATCGAGTACCAATACTATTAAAGTTTTCGAATACGTGAAAGTTTTCTACCGATAAGTTGTCAAACTTGTAACTCAGACTACCAAAATGCAGAGAATGACTCGAAAACTTCAATAGTTTTCGTTTACTATGGTTCGAAAAGACTCGGACTACCGATTTTAGTTCATCTAAGTTTACAAACTCGTACTAGGGGTACAGAACTGTACCCCTAGTACGAGTTTCGATAGTTTTCGGAAACGCAATACTTCCAGTTTTCTTTCCATACATTTACTAGTAGCGCCCCCAGCGAAAACTTAGATGAACTAAAATCGGTAGTAGGCATGTGTCGTTCGTTCAATTTTAGAGATCCAGTGTGTCTACTCTTGAATCCAATTCCGATCGATTGGCATTGGGATTAGGACGTTTGGTAATCTTGAATTCGAAACTAGCGCCAAATTGTTTTAATATTGCGTGTCCATTTGGAGGAACTAAATGAAATTGGAATTGAGTTTTGGGGAGCACAAAATGTTAGAACTTGCAAAAGGAGAACCTATTTGCTAGAATAAAAAGATAGTTAAATATTATCTATGTATACTTCCTTCTTCTCTTCTGTCTCTTCACTGAACTGAAAATGCACGTAGTTATTTTGTGACATGTATTAAATAAAAGTAAAGAATAATATCCACTGCGATTTTAATATTCGTTAACCCAACCAAATAAATAATTCTAATAGGTTATGGGCTACTAGCAAGAGTTATTTTTGTCTGCCTGTCTAAAAATTTTTCTTCAACAAAGAAGAAAAATGGCGTCTATTACGACACAGGAATATTTTCCTCGATTACAGGAGACGACAAATTTTGCAAACTGGAAGTTTCGATTATTATTGCTACTAGAAGAAAAAGGTGTTGACGATATATTACATAGTAAAGTTACTGCGAAAAATAAACAAAAGGACTCAAAAGCAAAGTCGATTATTGTAACATGTCTGTCAGATAAATATTTGGAATATGTAAAGAAGGCAAGTACAGCAAAAGAAATGTTAGAGTGCCTAGAGGCCGTCCTAGAACGGAAAAGTGTCCTTAACAAACTTCATCTTAAAAGGCAGTTACTACAATTAAAGTGTAACACAAAATTCCAGGATCATTTCCTGAAGTTTGACACACTGGTTAACAGCATTGAAGCAGCAGGCTGTAAATTGGATGAAAGTGATAAAATATGTCACCTATTACTTACGATACCAGAAAAATATGAAAATGTTGTCACTGCAATTGAAACGACTACAGGATATCAAACTAATATTACGTTGGACTACGTCAAGTCATGCCTCTTGGATACTGAGTTAAAAATGGAGAATAGTACACATTTGAAAAGCAATGAGAATAACGAAGCGGCTTTTACTATGAAATGCTTTAAATGTCATAAGCTAGGACACATTGCTATTAATTGCCGATTCCGTGGTAGAGGTCAAGGTCGATCATTCCGTGGAGGATTTCGTAGAGGACGAGGTCTTCACACACATTTTGCTCAAGGGGTGTCAACTGATTCAAATGAGGAGCCAGAATATACATTTACAGCTATGTGTATACAAAATATTGAAAATTGTGACGAAGGATTTATAAAATTAGTTGTAGATTCGGGGGCGACTGAACATTTGATTCAAGAAAAATATAAACACATAATGACAGAGGTAAAAGATCTAGAACAGGAAGTAAGGATTAAAGTTGCAAATGGTGAATATTTGATCAGCAAACAAAAAGGTAAAATAAGACTAGAATATAGGGACTTGATAATAAACTGTGAGGCTCTTATTGTAAGCAATCTTTCACATAATTTGTTGTCTGTAAAGAAGCTTTTAGATAAAAATTTAAACATAATTTTCAAGAAAAATTTTGTGAAAATTTTTAGTGTTGATAGTTTTGACAGGAAAATACCAATGTCAGTGTATGGAAAACTAGAGGGACATTTGTACGTATTAAGTATGAAAGTAGTTGAACCTGAAAGATACGGTATGATAGTGGAAAATAAGGATGATCTTTGGCACAAACGACTAGGCCATTTGAATAAAATATCATTAAGGCTAATGAAATTACCTTACAGTAAACACCAATGTGGAGCGTGTATAGAAGGAAAAGCGACAAGATTACCATTTCAAGAAACTCTGAAACCACGTTCCAACAAAGTGGCAGAATATCTCCACACAGATATAGCCGGTCCAATTAAAACACCGAGCAATACAAGAGTAAGATATTATCAAACAATAGTAGATGACTTTTCACATTTTTGTGTTGTGTTTCCATTAGAAAACAAGGCTGAAGCAGAAGATAATCTGATTAATTACATAAAGAAAATAGAGAATGAAACTGGAAACAGAGTAAAAAGAATACGTTGTGACAACGGAGGAGAGTTCACAGCGAAAAAAGTAAAACACTATTGTATAAACAGAGGTATTAGCATTGAATATACATTAGCTTATACACCTCAAGAGAACGGAGTTGCAGAAAGAATAAATAGGACATTATGCAATAAAGCCAGAACAATGCTTGCAGAAAGTAATTTGCCTAAACATTTATGGGCTGAAGCTATTATGTGTGCAGCTTATCAGTTGAACCGTTCTCCTTCCAAAGCAGTAGATAACAAAATACCTGCAGAAATATATTTTGGAAGATATGATTTATCAAAACTGATAATATTTGGTTCGAAAGCATGGGCATTAACGCTACCAAAACCAGCCAAAATGGAGAAAAGAGCACAAGAGATGAGAATGGTTGGATATGGGAGAACAGGATACAGATTATGGGATCCAATAAGGGATGAAATAATAATTTCTCGTGACGTGAGATTTGACGAGACTCAAATAAGATATGAGAATCGTAAAGAAAAAGAAGTACAAAATGGAAATGAATACTACCATAGATATGAGGAAGAGAATATGGAAGATAAAGAGAAAAACAATCAAAAAGAAAAAGGATGTCAAAGACAAATAGAGCAGGAAGATGTACTACAACATGATGAAGAACAAGTAAATAATGAATTGAATCGAAAGACAAGTCAAGAAAAAGAAGAGATTAATAAAAATGAAGAAATTAGAAAAACAAAAAGCGGAAGAAACGTAAAATTACCCCATAATCTACAAGATTATGAAGTTTATGAAGCATTCTGCTTATCATCAATGTTAGAAGAACCTCAAACATACAAGGAAGCTTTACAAAAGGGATGGAAAGAAGCAATAGATAATGAAATAGAAGCACATAATAAAATGAAAACATGGACAGAGACAGAATTGCCAAAAGGAAAACAATTAATAGATGCAAAATGGGTATTTCGCACAAAAGAAAATGGAGTTCGAAAAGCAAGACTAGTAGCAAGAGGATACAAACTAATAGAAGAACAAGATTTTGGGAAGAATTATGCACCAGTTGCAAGAATTTCAACAGTTCGAGTTGTACTAGCACATGCAGTACAAGAATCATGGAAGATCAGGCAATTAGATGTGCCAACTGCATTCTTGAACGGAAAATTGGAGAGTGAAGTTTATATTAAACCACCAGAAGGTATTGAGGTACAAGGAAATAATATATTAAAGCTAAACAAGGGACTATACGGATTAAGAGAAAGTCCTAGATGTTGGAATCAAAGATTTGATGACTACATACATACCATAGGATTCAAAAGATCTCAAAACGATTTTTGTCTATACATCGGAAAAGAAATTAATGTTTGGCTGATAATTTATGTGGATGACATACTATTAATTGGCAACGATGAAAATCTGGAAAATATAGTAAATGTCTTGAAAAGAGAATTTAATGTGAAAGATTTTGGAGAAATAAAAAACGGTACATTTTTAGGGATGGAAATAGTTAGAAAAAATGAAACCTTGAAGATAACACAAGAAAAACAAATTATGAAAATGTTAGAAAAGTTCAAAATGAGTGATTGCAACGGGGTAAGTACACCACTAACCAAAGGATTCCAAGCAAACTTGCTTGAAGAAATTGAAGATGTCCCATACAGACAAATAATAGGAGGTTTGATGTTTATATCAACTGTATCGCGACCAGACATAGCGTTTGCTACATCATACCTGAGTCAATATCTTGACAAACCGACTAAAAGTCTATGGATTCAAGCTAAACGAGTGTTAAGATACTTAAAGAAGACTATAGATGTTGGACTATTGTACGAGAAACATGAGGGAAAATTCAATTTGGTAGAGACATATTCAGATGCTGACTGGGCAGGTAACCATACAGATAGGAAAAGTGTAACAGGGTCTATTACTCTTTTCAACGGAAATGTTGTCGCTTGGTTATCCAGGAAACAGGGTTGTGTTTCACTTTCAACCGCTGAGGCTGAATACGTAGCAGCTGCGACAAGTGCGTGTGATCTTTTGTACGTAAAAGGATTATTCTGTGATTTTAGTACGAGAGAGAGTATGAAAGAGAGAAATTTAAAATGTGTGTTGTATATGGATAATAGAGGAGCTATTGAATTAACAAAATCTTTTGAAAATAGCAAGAGAGCAAAACACATCGATATTAAAACTCATTTTATAAAAGACCTAGTAATAAAGAAAGTTATAAAAGTTGAATTCACTAGTTCTGACAACAATTTATCTGATCTATTGACCAAACCACTTTCTAATGAAAAATTTAATTTACTAAAAGCTATGTTGAATATTGTTTGAGTTAGAGTATATGTTTGATATTGTAAATTGTAATGTTAACGATTTAAATTCTGAAGAAGTTCAAATCGAGGTGGGGTGTTAGAACTTGCAAAAGGAGAACCTATTTGCTAGAATAAAAAGATAGTTAAATATTATCTATGTATACTTCCTTCTTCTCTTCTGTCTCTTCACTGAACTGAAAATGCACGTAGTTATTTTGTGACATGTATTAAATAAAAGTAAAGAATAATATCCACTGCGATTTTAATATTCGTTAACCCAACCAAATAAATAATTCTAATACAAAACGCTACTCTTCATAGTATTTTGACAGCTGTATATTGCGGCTGGATTGTATTGGGATTGTTTGTTTATTGGGATTTTTCTAATAACGAAAGTGTAACTTTTTAGAAATTGGTTTGCGTTTTAAGTGGTTTTTATTAAGTGATAAGCTTGTAATATGGCGAGTTTAGCAATAATATACGATATTTTACGTAAACCTTATAAAAAGTAAGTAAAACAAAGGCGAAATAAGCGTCGAATGATGCGCTGTACAGGATAAAGCGTTTTCAATGAATGAAGACGCATTTAGAGCAAATTATAGAGTGAGCAAGGATTTGTTTGATGAAATATATGAAAACACTAAGCCTTTTATACCAACTCGTAAGCGCAAGTGATATATCGCCTAAGTATAAGGTATGTTGTCTTTTATGCATGACTAATAAGAATGTAAATTTTCTTTGGGAAACTACTTAATATTTATATAATTTCACTTGCAGACTTTAGTGGCATTATCATTTTATGCGACTGGGAGTTACCAACGACTAGTTGGAGGCACATATGGCACCCTGATGTCACAGCAATCTGTTTCTCGTGATATCGATAGAGACGTTATGGCAGCTCTTATCCATCCAGTGGTATTAAGCAAATGGATTAAGTTTTCTCAAACTCGCCAAGAACGAGATGCTATAAAAAGATGGTACTGCTTAAACACGTCATTCTATCTGTTTTTCTATTAAATACCTTACAGTACAGTGATAACTACAAATACATACTTTTTTCCAAGTAGGTAAGAAGGTTAATTATAAGCTATGTATAATGTAGTTATGGTAACATTTTTAGGTAGGAGTTTTAAGATTTAATTTTGTTATAGTTTAATTAATTATAAACATTAGCTATATAAATTCAATTCCTTGTTTTATTTTCTCAGAATTGTATAATAAGTAATTTTAGGTATAAATGAGAACAGAAAATTCTTTTATTGTATTCTTTTATTCTTTGTTCAATAGATTTTAATAAACAGCCTTAATACTTAAATGTACTTTTATTTACTATTTACACAAAAACTAAACAATAAAATAATAACAAAACATTTTCTAAACAATGAAAATGTATGAACTAAACTTAAAAAGACATGGATATTGTAGATAGTCCATGCAGTATATTACATAAAGTAACAATCAAACAAGCCGGTTATCAGCTTGGGGTGGTGATGAACACATTTTCATAATTATTTATGTAATTTTATTATTCCATATGGTTCCTCCAGTTTCCTAAATAGCATTAGCTATTAATGTGAATGCACTTGCTAGATTGCCTGTCTATTCAGAAATTTGAGCAAATGCTGCACTGTGCTTGTTTCAACTTCAACCCGTTGCTCTTCAATTCTCAATAACCTCTCCAATATTTGCATCTAGGCCTCGGATTTAAAGGTCAACGCTGGTGGGGTCGTGACATAGTCGTCTGTTGCTGCTGATTGATTGCAGGATTGCTGGTGGAACTGAAATTTGATAAATACAATGTAGTCAAAGTCAAAAGTTTATTTGCATAATTTACTTGAAATAGGTTGTACAAGATCTTATTATAATTAAAATATTATATTACAACGCTCCCTAATATTCAACTGTAGAGTCATCAATATTAAAGTTATTGACTGTTACAAAATGCAAGTTCAATAAAACGACTGACTGAAGTGTTTGCCATACCCAGAAATGTTTCGGTCCTTAAACACTCAACTATTACACACTTATGTTGGATAGTGTCAATGAAGGATTATTTTTATGCTTAACGTTACTAAAGAAATATAAAAATACGTACCTATGGATGTTGCTTGCATTGCATCATCGTGTGAATAGAAACTCAACCAAACCTAGCTGAGTGTAACTGGAGCGATTTATCATTGGACCTGGAAAAGATTTTTTTGGTTGTATTGTACAAATATTTTATAAAACAGTGAACAAGAAAATTACTGTCGGTACAGGCAATTTAATGACGTGTGGTGCCGGCTACGAATATCACCAACTCATATAATCCCGTGGGTATCATGAAAGGCGACTACGGGATTAACTGGAGGATGGGTAGCAGCATCCTTCGAGTGCATTAACATCTCAACTGCGTTCGCCAACCCGGCTGCCAAGCGTGGCGATTCTGGCAAACTTCCCAATACGCACACAACACACCCAGACCGGCCGTTGCAGCGATCTTTGGGGGAGGCTTGTGTCCAGCAGTGGACTTTATACAAATATTTTGAATGATTTATTACTTCGAAGTAAAATATTGCTTGTGATGTACATAATTACTTACTGTATAAACACTGTTTTAATCGCAACAATAAAAGCATCCAAAATAGAACTGCAATGTTTCCAACACACTTGTATTCTTGCCGGCACGAATTTACTTCTAATTTTCTAAATCCACCACATAGTTTATTTTGTTATTGGAGAACTTTATTTTTAATAGTGAAGGCAACCGGCAGCGATCCTGCCGCATACAGCCAAAGTCACGGAAAATTTAATTACATTATCACTTTCTTACGCAAAATTGAATGTAAAACGCTATAATTAATCAATAAAACAATTATTCATATCAGACTAATTTAATAGCCTTGTTATATATAAGATTAAGCATTTTAAAGTCATATTACCGGTTTGTTGTAATGTTTTTAACAACACTAATTCGGCCCGTTACGTTGCTCACTTCATGCGTCATATAATCGGAGAGCAATCCCAATTTCAATCCAATGTTGACAATATTGTTTTCAAGAGTACGAAATCACGTGACTTTGAAATTGATATTGGAATCGTATTGGTATTGGGTTAGAATTAAAATTAGTTTGGAGAGTAGACCTGCAGATCAGCGTTCGGAACCGTACGATAATTATCGTACACATACGATAATTTTGTGCCTACGTACGATGTACGATAGCATATTATTATCGTACGCAGATTGTACGATAATTTCTATCATGATGCAAAATTTGAGAATTTATATTATTTCACTCATGCGCTGATAGTCTAAATCGCAGTAGCATGATTTTATTTTGTCCAATAAAATCTTGGGAAAATACCGGGAAATACAAGTTCTCTATTCCTATTGGTCCTTACGATCCGCTCTACTAAGTTTCACCACTGCCGATACTGTAACTTTATCCAGCGCCTGCTGTACACGCTTTCTTATTGGTTAGTATAGCATCTACCAATGCGAACAAGAGAATATAAGTTCGATATTTCGATTATGTTCACACTTCATATGTATCGTATCTTTCAAAGCTCATGGGCTTTAAGATGCATAGGCTAGCTCGATCTCTCAAAACTGCAGTTGATCGTGAGGCTCAGTTAGCTACTAAACGTGCACAGAGCACAGAACATTGCACTGGAGCTTCGAAAGATATTCGTCTTTTTTTTAGGAGGCATGTAAAATTCTCTTTTGAATCCGATATCAATAACAACCAAATCAAACAAAATTAATCAACACTGGTTCGTAAGAATCGGCAATTGTTCAAATATTGCAGATATAAATAAAATATCGTAGGTAAGATTAGTAAGTTGTTTATAAAAGTTTAATAATAACTAAGTCACGGATGGAAGTCACGGACACTGACGGCACTGTTGGTGCAGTGGCTGATACAGTCGGCTGCTGCGCTTCAGGTTGCGGGTTCGATTCCCGCACGGAACAAATATTTGTATGATCTGCAGGTAGTTGTGCCGGGTCTGGGTGTATTGTGTGTGAATTTGTGTCTGTAAACGCACCCACGACACAGGAGAAACCCTACTGTGCGGCACCGTTTTTAAAAATAATATATATAAGTCAACATATGTAGGCAACGCTTTGCGTGGATATCGCGACAATCGATATCGATACCGGTATCCTTTGGCGCAGATTAGGAAATATACTACGTTTAATCTGAGCTGACCCTTAACTTCACGTATTGCCAACGAAGCCATACCGTGGTGTAATTCGACAGTAACGCCATCTAGTTGGAAGAAAAAAATAAGAATTTATAAACTTTATAAATTTAATCATTATAAAACTAAGTAACCCAGAAACGTCGTAATAAATAGAAAATATTAACCTTTATTTAAGGATACCAACACAAATATTTAATCACGTTATTTGGCTTAGGGGACACAGCAGTTAAGAAAATGAAATGAGTCGTTCAAAAGAACTTTTGGCACCAAACTCAATCGTTTTTTTTTCTTTGATAAATATACAAATAAATACTTTAGTAAGCGAAGTCCATTTCATGATGACAATTTATGCGAAATATAAATGAAAACTTATGACTTAGTCCAAAGGAAAGAAATGCTAGAGACATCTTCATCTTGCCTTGAACCCGTGACTTCTTGTTTACACCCGTCTCATAATATGCAATAACATATAATAAAATATCAACTACAGACCAGCAGGTCTACTCTCCAAAATAATTTTAATTCTAATCCAATACCAATACGATTCTAATCCAATACCAATACGATTGATAATAATGAATAATAATCTCTAGTCTAGTATGAAGAACTTGTGATCACAGATCTGGCACAGTATTTAACCAAAACTGACGTTAAACTGAAAACGAAGTTATAACTACTTTTGTCCTGTACTTTATAAGTAATAGTTTTAAGGTTTTGTAAAGTTTTAAGAAAATGTCAAAATTCAAGGAAAAAACAACAACACTACTTAAAAAATACTCAATTAAGGAAAGAACGTAATAATTACCAGATAAAATTAGAAGATAGTAAAAATATATATGAAATTGACACTCAGCGCTTGCAGTCTGAAATCAAGGACTTGGAGGAGTCACTCCATTCCCTCTATACTAAGTATGTTTCATCTCAAAAACAAATTGAGGAACATATCCTTGCTGCAAACCAGCTTGTTAATATGTGCAATCATAATAAAGAAAAAGTTAATTCCAGCGATGCCTTATGTAAATGTATGAGTGAACCTATTTGTGAAATTTCCCCACCCGAGTTACTGGTGGGCTTGTCACAGGTTGGAAGTCAGTGTGCTGTAATGTTGTCAGAGGTTAATTCTCAGCCTATAATAACTAATTCAGTAGACATGAACACTACAAGTACACTGCAAGTACATAGTACAAGTGAAACAATTTGGTATCGCACTGTCATGTATTCAGACAGCACAGGTAAAGGTCTTGGGAGTTTGTTAAGCAACAGCCTGGGTCATTCCGCACATAATAATTGCATGCCTGGGTCAACCTACAATCAAATAATAACATCACTTCTGACAGATAAGTTCAATCCTTATACTAATATAACTTTACTAGTAGGTAATAGTTTAAATGTTAGGAAAAAAGACATCTCGGACAGTGTTGCTTTGATGTTAAATTTAAACTGTGGTAGGATAATACTGTGTTCATTTCCCTACCTAGACCATCAGTCAGAGGAACTAAACAAAAATATTCATGTGCTAAATATGCACATGCACTTTTTAGTAAGTCACTATAGTGACAAGTTTATATTTTTTGACACCAATTGTTTTGTTGGTAGATTAAAATTGACTGGCGATACTGTGTATCTGCCTTTTAGATGTAAGCGTCACCTTGCTACACTAGTAGCTTATAATATTAACTCAGTCATAAGTAGTATGACGAAGTCATCTCCAACCTCCACTCTAATTAGTAGTAGTACTAATCCTAATGTGGTCAGACAAACTAATAATTTAAACTTAAGTGTGTGACAACAGAGAGGGATTGTCATTATTTAACACTGACACATCAGAATATTAATCGCTTCTCTGGCAAAATTTTAGATCTTGAATTATTTGCTGAGAAATATAATGTGGATATTTTATGCCTAACAGAAACATGGCTAAAGGCAGATAAAATGATTTTATGTATAAATAATTTTAAAGTAGCCAGTTCGTTCCATAGAGTGTCAGCAGAAGGTGGGGGTCATTAATTATGATGAAACAACACTTGAAATTTAAAGAACGACTAGATATTTGCGACCTCTCTGTTGAACGAGTTTGTGAGCTCGCGTGTGCAGAGACGGAGGAGTTTGTCATTTTATGTGTTTATAGGCCTCCCTCTTCTAATACATCTCTATTCCTTTTAACAATGGAGGATGTACTTAGAAAAATTAAAATTGACAAAAAGATATTAGTTTGTGGAGATTTTAATATAGACATTCTAATAGATACGATAGATAAACATAACTTTATAGCCCTATTTAGGTCATTTAACTTGAAGTCTTTGTATTCAGAGCCGACTAGAGTGACACCTACCTCAGCTACTTGTATAGATAATATTATAACAAACTTTAAAATAAGAGATAAGGGACTGATTAGTGGCATTCGATCGGATCATAAGTGCCAGATTGTTAAAATAAACTATAATGCAGTTAAAGGGCACAAAATAATACATTGTAGAAATTTAACCAAAAGAAGTCTAGAAAATTTTAGTAAAAATCTAGCTTCTCAACTTTATACTCTAAAGCCGCATTATACCAATCCCAATGAAATGTACCGTACCCTATTTAATACACTATGTAATGAGTTTCAAATTATAGGCCAATATCTGTGCTACCAACCTTAAGCAAAATTTTTGAAAAACTAGTTTTAAATCAAATGGCAGCACACTTTAACAGAAATAGGATATTTCATGACAATCAGTTTGGATTTACGCGGGGACGATCTACAGAGGATGCTGGGTCCACTCTCATTAAAACCGTTTTAGGGGCCTGGGAGGATGCACATGATGCTTTAGGCGTGTTCTGCGATCTGTCTAAAGCATTCGACTGCGTGGACCACCGCACCCTCATTCTGAAACTTAAGTACTACGGAATTCAAGGTAGATCTATTGATTTTGTAAGCTCATATTTGTCAAATCGGGATCAAAGAGTAGAAATTGAAAACGTCACATCAACAGGCACACACGTTAAAATGGAGGTACCGCAAGGATCAATTTTGGGGCCATTTTTGTTTCTGGTCTATATAAATGACCTGCCATACATGATAAACGATACAATGTCGAATATAGTCTTGTTTGCTGATGACACGTCACTTATATTTAAAGTAAATAGAAAGGATAGCCATCTTATAGAATCCAATGATATACTTCATAAGATATCTGATTGGTTTTCGGCGAATAATCTTCTATTAAACGCAAAAAAAACCAAATGTCTAAGATTCTCTACAGCAAATGTGACCCATGTAAGGTCACAAGTAAAACTTGACGGAAAAGAATTAGATCTGGTCTCCTCAACTGTATTTTTGGGTGTTACTTTAGACTCAAAATTGCAATGGGGACCCCATATAAAGGCACTTTCAGGCAAACTAAGCTCTGCTGCATTTGCCGTTAGGAAAATTAGACAGGTTACGGATGTGGCTACAGCTAGGTTAGTATATTTTGCGTACTTTCACAGTATTATGTCTTATGGAATTTTACTGTGGGGCTCGGCTGCTGATGTTGAGTCTATTTTTATATTACAGAAAAGAGCAGTGCGAGCTATCTATAACCTAGACTCTCGTGAGTCACTACGGGAACTATTTAAGGAAACAAACATTCTTACTCTACCATCCTTATATATTTTCCAAAACATTATGTATATCCGCAAAAATATAGCAAATTTCAGTAAGAAAAGTGACGTGCACAGCTTAAATACTCGCAACAAGAACAAGTTGGTTGTACCTGGCTTTAGACTTAGCAGAACCAGCAAGTCGTTTATGGGAAACAGTATTAGATTCTATAACAAAATTCCATGTAGTATTACCGACTTACCAGAAATAAGATTCAAATCATTGATTAAGCGCATTTTAATTTCGAAAGCCTACTATAATATAAATCATTACATCGACGATAGCGATGTCTGGCAAACGTTTCCCTCCTGCACACTGCGACCCTCTGGCGCTTTATAATGTATAATTTTCGCATGATTGACGTGTTGTTATTCCCAATCAATGCTTTACCGTCTACACAGAAATTGTAGATTTTTTTTTTGTTGATATCCTGACATTTACTTGACTTATTTTTTATCTTTTTATTGACATCTTGACATTTAATTTGACTTATTTAAAATTGAATTCTATATTTATTATATAAATTATTTTCCTATGTTTGATTTAATGACTGCAATTTACATTCTAATAATATTTTGACATTATTAATTAATCATAAAATTGTAAATGTGCGAGCATCATGTAGCCGTTGTTAGAATTATTTATTTGGTTGGGTTAACGAATATTAAAAATCGCAGTGGATATTATTCTTTTCTTTTATTTAATACATGTCACAAAATAACTACGTGCATTTTCAGTTCAGTGAAGAGACAGAAGAGAAGAAGAAGTATACATAGATAATATTTAACTATCTTTTTATTCTAGCAAATAGGTTCTCCTTTTGCAAGTTCTAACACCCCACCTCGATTTGAACTTCTTTAGAATTTAAATCGTTAACATTACAATTTACAATATCAAACATATACCCTAACTCAAACAATATTCAACTTAGCCTTTAGTAAATTAAATTTTTCATTAGAAAGCGGTTTGGTCAATAGATCAGATAAATTGTTGTCAGAACTAGTGAATTCAACTTTTATAACTTTCTTTATTACTAGGTCTTTTATAAAATGAGTTTTAATATCGATGTGTTTTGCTCTCTTGCTATTTTCAAAAGATTTTGTTAATTCAATAGCTCCTCTATTATCCATATACAACACACATTTTAAATTTCTCTCTTTCATACTCTCTCTCGTACTAAAATCACAGAATAATCCTTTTACGTACAAAAGATCACACGCACTTGTCGCAGCTGCTACGTATTCAGCCTCAGCGGTTGAAAGTGAAACACAACCCTGTTTCCTGGATAACCAAGCGACAACATTTCCGTTGTAAAGAGTAATAGACCCTGTTACACTTTTCCTATCTGTATGGTTACCTGCCCAGTCAGCATCTGAATATGTCTCTACCAAATTGAATTTTCCCTCATGTTTCTCGTACAATAGTCCAACATCTATAGTCTTCTTTAAGTATCTTAACACTCGTTTAGCTTGAATCCATAGACTTTTAGTCGGTTTGTCAAGATATTGACTCAGGTATGATGTAGCAAACGCTATGTCTGGTCGCGATACAGTTGATATAAACATCAAACCTCCTATTATTTGTCTGTATGGGACATCTTCAATTTCTTCAAGCAAGTTTGCTTGGAATCCTTTGGTTAGTGGTGTACTTACCCCGTTGCAATCACTCATTTTGAACTTTTCTAACATTTTCATAATTTGTTTTTCTTGTGTTATCTTCTATTTATTTATTTATTCTGATCTTTGGCACAAACGTCTGGGCCCATAACCTGTTAGAATTATTTATTTGGTTGGGTTAACGAATATTAAAAATCGCAGTGGATATTATTCTTTTCTTTTATTTAATACATGTCACAAAATAACTACGTGCATTTTCAGTTCAGTGAAGAGACAGAAGAGAAGAAGAAGTATACATAGATAATATTTAACTATCTTTTTATTCTAGCAAATAGGTTCTCCTTTTGCAAGTTCTAACAGCCGTTAATGTTATATATTTAGTACCCTTTGCCTTTGGCCTGGTGTCTGTCATGCTCACTAAAATGTCTTGCTGGCGGTGGCGTTGTGTATCGGGTCGTTCGGTTCCCTAAAATATGGTTGAGCTAAGCGATGCTGATGCATGCGTCATGCTCGTGAACGGGTGCCGTCTGTTGGGACTGGTCAGCCATTAACTGCCATGGCGAATAATGATTATATTACATTAGTATGTCTTTTTTTTATACATTGGCCTACATAATGCTCTTTATATGGTTTACCTTAATTTGTATTATTCAACATCGTAATCTCAATTATTTTAAAAGAGTATCTATGGAGTTTCTTGCCGGCTCTTCTCCATAGATCAACTATTTGGAACCGTGCAACTTAGATTCTGACGTTTCATAAGTGCCAATATTTGGTTTATTTGAAATAAAAATATTTGACTTTGACTTTGACTTTGATTCCAATATCAATTTCAAAGTCACGTGATTTCGTACTCTTGAAAACAATATTGTCAACATTGGATTGAAATTGGGATTGCTCTCCGATTATATTAAGACGCATGAAGTGAGCAACGTAACGGGCCGAATTAGTGTTGTTAAAAACATTACAACAAACCGGTAATATGACTTTAAAATGCTTAATCTTTTAAATAACAAGGCTATTAAATTAGTCTGATATGAATAATTGTTTTATTGATTAATTATAGCGTTTTACATTCAATTTTGCGTAAGAAAGTGATAATGTAATTAAATTTTCCGTGACTTTGGCTGTATGCGGCAGGATCGCTGCCGGTTGCGTTCATTATTAAAAATAAAGTTCTCCAATAACAAAATAAACTATGTGGTGGGAAAAGGGCGGGAAACTCAAACTGGCGCGGTTATCATTTTGATTTTCTTGAACTTAAATTTTAATTTTTTATTAGTTTATTTATCGGTAGAGTAGTTTTATGTAAATTTATATCGTTTTTATTGTGTATATATTGTAGTGTTAGCGCGGATTTGGTAAGTTTTTTTATACATATGTAAATATGAACGAGCCCCCTGATATCGTTGATCCTGGTGGTACAAACCTCCAGGTTTCACAGTTTGTTACTATTAGTAATGATGCATCTAGCATGGATACAGACGGATCCGTGTCCACTAATAAGAGAAAGAGGACTAAATCAGTACGAGTTTGTAAACATTGCAACAAAAAACGAAAAAAGAGAACTAGTACGGATTTAGGAAAACTTACTCCCAACGACTGCATGTGTGACGAAAGTGATACGCCCCGGGACTCAAAACAAGTTAGCATTAATATCCCTGAGAGCACTGCTTCTGCTTTGTTAAGTACGAATAATGTTACACTAGACAATCAAAATATGAATATGGTTGCTGAACAAAATGGAAGCAATGTTACTACTAACGAGAAAACATATACTCCTGTGGGTAGGAAATTATATGATTCATCGGATGCTGCCCCATTTTTAGTACATGTGCAGAAGCAGCAGATAGAGGGTTCCACCACCTTGAATCCAGTTATATTTGGTAGATTCCTGAAAAAGTATAATTTTTTAAATATTGTTAATGGGAGTCTTAAGAAGATCGGAAGAAACAGATTATCACTCTCATTTTCATCATACCAGTCTGCGAACTCTTTTGTTTCCTCGAATGTACTTATTGATTATAATTTTAAGGCGTTCATCCCATCATCCAGCACTACTAGAATGGGTCTGATTAAGGGCGTTCCTACGGAGTTAACGCCTGAAGAGGTGATCGATAACGTAACTGTTCCGATTGGCTGTGGTAAAATATTAAAAGCCCGCCGCCTTAACTATAAGGTGATGGTCGATAATGGTCCAACCTGGAAACCATCTCAATCTGTAGTTTTAACCTTCGATGGACAAGTATTGCCTAAACGAGTTTTCATGTGCTTTAATTCCCTACCTGTTGAATTGTACACTTTCCCTACGGTACAGTGTTATAAATGCTGCCGATTTGGGCATACAAAAGCATACTGTAGAGGGAATCCACGATGCTTTAAATGTGGTCAGGGTCATTGCGGTGACACTTGCACAGTGGATGAAGAATATGTCTCTTGTTGTCTATGCTCTGGTTCACATTTAGCTACTAGTAAGTCATGCCCGGAATATATTAGGCAAAGTGAAATTAAAATGACTATGGCCAAAAGTAGTATTTCATACTCTGAGGCTTCTAAATTACACAAACCGGTTACAAAGTCCTATGCGGATATATTATCATCCAATACATATTTAAAAACTAAGGAAATATCACCTCAACCATCTTCTTACTCATATAAAAAAACAGTATTCTTAAAACCTCGAAACCCTCCTAAGCCCGCGAATGAATATGATCGCGCTGCCCATGAACAATTAATCAAAGAATGCAATATTCCTCCTCCAAGTAACGGTTGTGCTCTGAATTCACAATCAGAGATTAATAGTAAACCTACAATTACAGAAATTATAATTGCTTTAATCAATCTTTTAACACAATGTAATGTTATTTCACCGAACAACGCTGCCCCTCTGTTTAATCAATTTACAAATATATTTAATAATGGATCGCAATCCAGCCAGATTGATCCAGTGGAATTGCCGCAGCATTAGTGGTAAAAAAAGTGATCTTTTGTTTTTAATTAATAAGTATGATCCATTTGTTATAACTCTTTCGGAGACTTGGCTTAAGCCAGAATCTTTGTTTAAGATTTCTGGTTATGCCTGCCTTCGAGAGGATAGATCCGATGGGTATGGTGGAGTAGCTATACTCATCAAAAAATCTTTTTCGTTCTCTTATCTTCCTCTTCCTTCTCACAGCAGTAATCTATCAATTATTGCTGCCTGTGTAAATAATATTTGTTATGTTTCTGTATATATTCCTCACCCTTCATCCGATACTCTTTCAGAAATAAATAGAATTCTGTCTTCTTTACCTAAACCGTTCATAATCTTAGGGGACTTTAATTGTCATCATATGTCTTGGGGTTGTTCCTCAAGTACCTACTTAGGTGAAGAATTGCTTGAGATTATAGATCACAATAACCTATGCATTTTAAATACTGGTGAACCTACACGCCGCAACAGCCCTACGGCTGGAGTTAGTGCAATTGACATTTCTTTCTGTACTCCCAACTTAGCATGCACTTTATCATGGACAACTTTCTCTTCTACTTGTGGCAGTGATCACTACCCTATAGTAATTACTTTTCCATTTAAAAATAAATCGCAGGTGAGGCGAAATCCGCGTCTTAAGTATAGATTGCCTGATAGTAATGATGACTATTGGGACCAATTTAAAAGTTGCGTTGACCGTAAGATCCCATCGTTACCAATACTGTCCCATGGGAATGAACCGCTATGTGCCGAAGCTTTTTCGAAGATTTTGATCGAATCTGCTGATGAGGTTTTTCCTATAAAAAAAAGTGCTGTAAACTGGCTTCCATCTCCACCTTGGTGGGACAGTGACTGTACTGTAGCTATTCAAAAACGAAAAGTGGCTGAAAAAGCTTATTGTAAAGAAACCACAAATGAAAATTTTGATCAACTTACAAGAGTTATCAAAGAAACACATATCTTCCTAAAGAAAAAGAAATCAGAAGGATGGAAAAGCTTCTGTTCTTCCATTTCACCAAAAATAAGCCCATCTATAGTTTGGCGTAATATTAGAAGATTTAGATCTGCATATAATGAGTCTCCTTCATCTATTTCTCTTCCTATAACCGATACATTTTTAGACAAACTTGCCCCCCCAACTGTTCCCTCAAAACCTTTATTTATTTCCCCGCTGTATTCTTCATTTTCATGTTCTAATACTATACTAAACTCTCTATTTTCTCTTTCTGAATTAAAAGGTATAATATTAAATTTAAAAGATTCTGCTCCAGGTGACGATGGTATTCCGTATTCCTTTTTTAGTCATCTTTCCGACCATACGCTACGTATCTATTTAAATATCTTAAATTCTATTTTGATAACGGGTAATTTTCCAAAATCTTGGAAGTCCCAGTCTATTATACCTATTTTGAAACCTGGTAAATCACCCAATGATGCATCATCTTATCGTCCTATAGCTCTTTCGTCTGTTCTATGTAAAATTGCAGAACACTTAATAAAAATTCGCCTTGAATGGTTAATAGAAAATCATAGTTTATTATCCCAGAGTCAATATGGCTTTAGGAGAGGTAGAGGTACCATCGATTGCATTAGCATCCTTATCACAGATGTTAGGACTTCTTTTTCCTTAAACGAGTCAGTAGTTGCCGCGTTTCTTGATATAAATTCAGCGTATGATAACGTTGATTTAGATATCCTAATAAAAAAAAATCAACAACTTCAATGTGCCACATCTTCTTACTAACTTTATTTACAACATCTTATATGATAGAACTATTAATATCTCTCTCGAAACTCATCATAAAAGCAGACATTTATGGAGAGGATTGCCGCAAGGCTCGGTTCTCAGCCCGCTGTTGTATAATATATACGCTCATGACTTGGAATCTTTTCTTAATAATAAAGTAAAGGTACTACAATACGCCGATGACTTGCTATTGTATCACTCAAGTGGATCAATAGATAAATCTTCTGCATCGATATCTTCTTCGCTAGTACTTCTCAAAAATTGGTTAGATCAACATGGCTTACAGTTATCTTCTGCCAAAAGTACTATTGTTCTTTTCACTAGAAAAAGATTACCTCCCCCTGTTATTATTAATTATGACAATAACCCAATCCCTGTTAAAAGTAATGTTAAATACTTAGGTGTCATCTTAGACGGCAAATTGTCGGGTATTCCACATTGTGATTATATAGTTGGAAAATGTGAACGTCTCCTAAATATTATCCGGTGCCTCGCTGGAGTTTGGTGGGGCGCCCATCCGTTTTCCCTCAAACTAATCTATAACGCATTAATTAGAAGCGTTATGGATTACGGATTATATGTGCTGGAGCCCTGCAACAGAAGTGCTCTTTCAAAACTAGATAGTATACAGTCCAAAGCTTTGCGAATTATTACAGGAGCGATGAAATCTAGTCCAATAAATGCCTTACAGGTTGAATGTGGTGAACCTCCACTACACTTACGAAGACAGTTCCTATCCGACAAATTTATATTTCGTATTCTTCAATTTTTAAACCACCCTTTATTTCCATCTCTGCAGTCTCTCTCAGATCTTGTTGATAGTTCTAGTTATTGGGCCTATAAAAATCCTCCCTGTTTAGTGATAAGTTACCGTAAATTTCTGTCTCTTCAAGCGCCTACTCACCGTTCTATAGTTCACCCCTTATTTACTTCAAGCTATGAATCATTGCTAATAACGCCAAATATAATTTCAAACTTAGATATTGAAAAGGCGGATAATAACACTCGTGTACATTTTAATTTTATTATCGAACAAAACTGGCGCGATTGGCATCATATTTATACTGATGCATCTAAAATTACATCGGTTAGTTGTGTGGGAGTTGGAGTATTTCATCACCAATATGACGTTGTCCAAAAGATTAAGTTTCCAGTGGAGACATCAGTCTTTACTGGAGAATGCTATGGAATTTTAAAGGCTATAGAGTACATTCTTTTAATGAAGTTAAAGAGAACCATAATTTTTTCAGATGCTTTGAGTGTTTTACAAACTCTGGCCAAATTTCCTTTTAAAAGTCAGTCGCATTCCCCATTAATTATAGTAACTAGGCAAAAATTATATGAGTGTAGTTTAAAAGGATATAGTGTATCTTTCGCATGGATTCCGGGGCATGCAGGTATCAGGGGAAATGAAAGAGCTGATCGTCTTGCGAAGGAAGCGATTGAGTGTGGTGATCTGTTTCCATATAAAAATTACTGCCATGACTTGGCCGCTCTGCCACGCATTTATCTTAAGGAATCCTGGGATGATGCTTGGACAGCCAGTGCTCGAGTCAAAGGTAGAAACTACTACCAAGTACAACCTTCTATACCTTGTAAACCATGGTTTTATAAAGCTAATTTTAACAAGTTAGTAACGAGTATTTTAATCCGCATGAGAATTGGGCATAGTTGTACTCCGGCTCACCTGGCTAAGCTTGGTATTATTGACAATGCTGCTTGTGAGTGTGGAGCCGAGGCTGGAGATCTGAATCATATATTTTTTGCTTGTCCACGATATGACCATTCAATACTTTTCAATAGTCTAGTTTCTCTTCATATTTCTCTTCCCACTTCTGTACAAATATTATTATTAAGTAACAATCTTTTAGTATATAAATGTTTATCTCTATTTATTATTTCAAACAAAATAAAGATATAATTTGTTTTTGTTTAGTATTGATTTCAAATCTTAATATTAAGTATGTATATACATTACTGTAAAATAAACTGTAACGATTACAAAATTTCGATCTATTTACAATAATAATACTTGTTTCCCAAACTTTTACGTTGTTTAAACTTGTCCTTGGCAAAATGGCTGTGGCTACAATTGCCATCAAGAAAAAAAAAAAAAAAAAAAAAAAACTATGTGGTGGATTTAGAAAATTAGAAGTAAATTCGTGCCGGCAAGAATACAAGTGTGTTGGAAACATTGCAGTTCTATTTTGGATGCTTTTATTGTTGCGATTAAAACAGTGTTTATACAGTAAGTAATTATGTACATCACAAGCAATATTTTACTTCGAAGTAATAAATCATTCAAAATATTTGTATAAAGTCCACTGCTGGACACAAGCCTCCCCCAAAGATCGCTGCAACGGCCGGTCTGGGTGTGTTGTGTGCGTATTGGGAAGTTTGCCAGAATCGCCACGCTTGGCAGCCGGGTTGGCGAACGCAGTTGAGATGTTAATGCACTCGAAGGATGCTGCTACCCATCCTCCAGTTAATCCCGTAGTCGCCTTTCATGATACCCACGGGATTATATGAGTTGGTGATATTCGTAGCCGGCACCACACGTCATTAAATTGCCTGTACCGACAGTAATTTTCTTGTTCACTGTTTTATAAAATATTTGTACAATACAACCAAAAAAATCTTTTCCAGGTCCAATGATAAATCGCTCCAGTTACACTCAGCTAGGTTTGGTTGAGTTTCTATTCACACGATGATGCAATGCAAGCAACATCCATAGGTACGTATTTTTATATTTCTTTAGTAACATTAAGCATAAAAATAACCCTTCATTGACACTATCCAACATAAGTGTGTAATAGTTGAGTGTTTAAGGACTGAAACATTTCTGGGTATGGCAAACACTTCAGTCAGTCGTTTTATTGAACTTGCATTTTGTAACAGTCAATAACTTTAATATTGATGACTCTACAGTTGAATATTAGGGAGCGTTGTAATATAATATTTTAATTATAATAAGATCTTGTACAACCTATTTCAAGTAAATTATGCAAATAAACTTTTGACTTTGACTACATTGTATTTATCAAATTTCAGTTCCACCAGCAATCCTGCAATCAATCAGCAGCAACAGACGACTATGTCACGACCCCACCAGCGTTGACCTTTAAATCCGAGGCCTAGATGCAAATATTGGAGAGGTTATTGAGAATTGAAGAGCAACGGGTTGAAGTTGAAACAAGCACAGTGCAGCATTTGCTCAAATTTCTGAATAGACAGGCAATCTAGCAAGTGCATTCACTTTAATAGCTAATGCTATTTAGGAAACTGGAGGAACCATATGGAATAATAAAATTACATAAATAATTATGAAAATGTGTTCATCACCACCCCAAGCTGATAATCAGCTTGTTTGATTGTTACTTTATGTAATATACTGCATGGACTATCTACAATATCCATGTCTTTTTAAGTTTAGTTCATACATTTTCATTGTTTAGAAAATGTTTTGTTCTTAATTCTTAATTCTTTATTGTACACATATCTTCAATGTATAAACAAACAAAACAAAAAAAATTGACGTACATAGGCGAGCTTAACTCAATATTGAGTTCTCTAACAGCAAACCTTTGAGCGATAGAGTTATATGAGGAGAGAATCAAGTGTACAACACGAATAAAGTATGATTTATTATCAATACATATAATAGGGATAAGCTTAACATAAATTAGCTATATAAATAAAACATGGATATAAATATACAATACAAGATATTACGTATGTTATAAATAGAATATATATAGATAGATATATATATATATATATATATATTTACAACAATAATAATACATAATATATACATACTATTAATTTATACTGAGAGGAAATGATCCTTAATTCTTCTCTTGAAAGCTTCCAAGGAAGGGCTATCACGCAACGAATGTGGGAGCGAATTCCAAAGACGCACTGCACGTATAGTGAATGATTTATCGTAATAACTTGTAGTGTGACGAGGAGTACGGAGTAGAAGAGAAGAGACCGTGCGGCAAGGTTTCCCCCTGGGGGTAAGGAACTCAAAGCGCTCGCGAAGATATGCAGGAGAATTCGGATTATGAAGAACAGAAAAGAGAAAAGATAGAATGTGAGTATCTCGACGTTGCCGAATAGGTAGCCACTTCAATCGCACCCGAAATTCCGATACATGATCGTATTTTCGAAGACCGAAAATGAAGCGGATACACAAATTCTGCAAACGTTCGAGTTTATTCAGAAGATCCTCCTTTGCATCAAGAAAGCAGACATCAGCATAGTCTAGAAGTGGAAGAAGAAGAGATTGGGCAAGAGTAATTTTTGTTTGAAATGGCAGGAACTTCTGCAGGCGTTTGAGTGACTGGAACGAGCAATATACACGCCGGCTAACCTCAGCAACGTGAACATCCCAAGACAGGTGACAGTCTATAGAGACGCCCAAATTCTTAGCACTTCTCGAATAGGGTATGGGAACAGAGTCGTATAGCACTAAGGGAAGAGACTGGTGATCTATAAGACTGTAAAAATGTCTACCACCAATAATGACTGCTTGTGATTTTACTGGATTTACTAAAAGGCCAAAAGATTTAGCCCACTGGTTGATATTCCGCAGGTCATTATTAATGGCATCAATGGCTTCTGGAAAATCTTCAATTTTAAAATGCCGATATAGCTGCAAGTCGTCTGCATAGAGATGATAATGTGAAGCTATAACAGTAGTGATGGTATTAATAAAAATAGAGAAAAGAAGAGGCGAAAGGACACCACCCTGAGGAACACCCGCAGAAAGATCACACCACTCAGAGGAGGCCTCCACGGAGCGGACCGACTGCGAGCGTCCCCGAAGATAAGAATTGAACCAAGCAATTACAGAAGGAGTAACATTCATTGTGGACAAGATTCGTAAGAGTATGTCATAATCAACTGCATTAAAAGCACTGCTAAAGTCCAATAGTACCAAAACTGTAAGAAGCTTATTCTCCATGGCCAGTCGGATGTCATCAGTTATCTTAACTAGAGCCGTTACGGTGCTATGGCCAGGACGGAATCCAGACTGGTACGGACTTAGCAGGCTATTAGAAGAAAGATAGTGAGACAGTTGATTTTGAACAATACTCTCAAGAACTTTGGATAGGACGGGAAGTATAGATATTGGGCGAAATTGGGATAAGGAAGAAGGATTAGGAACTTTAGGAAGCGGTAACACATGAGCCTTTTTCCAAGCTGAAGGAAATGAGCACGTCTCTAATGAGAAATTTATAATGTGATGGAGAACGGGAACAAGCTCATTTAAAACCGGAAGTAGCATTTGAAGCTGTAAGCCGTCATCGCCTACCGCTTTAGTAGAAATGGACAAGATGGATTTTTTAATGTCATCCTCTGTAACGTGGTGAAATCTGAAAGAGGTACATGTTGGCAGAGGAAGATTAGATAGACTGCTAAGAGTGGAACATTTAATGGTAGCATCCAGGGTTACTGGTGATTTCGAGAAATGTATATTAATAGCATTCAGGTCCATATCGACGCCACCATCGCTAGAGACTTTGCCGATGCCTAGAGATCTAAGGAATTGCCATACCTGTGTTGTATTGAAATTTTTAATGGAATCGTGTATGTGGCGCCTTTTAGCATCCCTACACAAACGACTGCAATGATTTCGCAATTTTTTGTATAGAGACCAGTTCTCGTCAGTGGGAGTCTTTTTGAACTTTCTCTTAGCCTTATCCCTTGTTGACATTGCTTTTTTAATATCATTTGATAACCAAGGCGCAGGTAGATGTTTCACCCTAACCTTTTTCACTGGAGCATGCGTATCGTAGAGGTTGAGCAGCGACTTGTTGAAAGCTGACACTTTAGTGTCCAAGTCGCTGCAACTGTAGATAGGAGCCCAGTCAATATTGCCCGCATCCACGATCAAACGGCCTACATCAATGTTCCTGAAACTTCGAAGAGAAATAAATTTGGATTTGCGTTTAGGCGAGCGAACTTTATAAGAAAGAAATATAAGGTCACGATAAGAGAAAGAGGATGCTAGTTGACCATGCGTGGCTACCTTACTAGGGTCAGAAACTAGAATTAAATCTAGGAGGGAAGGAGTACAGTGAGGAGCATGATGTGTAGCATTAAGCTGAGGAATATGCATATTGACAGAAGAGACAAGAGATTGCAGTTTACGGCTTCGCGCATCATCCTTGAGCAAGCAAGTATTGAAATCTCCGAGTATAATAGTGTGGTCGTATAGAGAGGATAGACATTCTAATTTAGACTCGAATGAAGAAAAATAGTCTATATGGCAAGAGGGACTATAGTATACACCAAGAAGTATTGTGGTATGGTTAAAAACTATTTCAATAAATAGGTGCTCAGCAAATTTTGAGTAATCACTTGGAGACTGATCAATGACTTTGCAGGCGATATCTCCACGAAGGTATATGGCAACCCCTCCACCTCCCTTGCCTGATCTGTCATTACGCACTAGTTTGTAGCCAGGCAACGCATGCTGCACAGACGGAAGAACAGGCTTAAGAAAGGTCTCTGAGACAAGGACAGCATGAATAATATCAGAATCGAAAGAAGATAGCAAATCAGAATAGTGAGCGGGAACGCTTTGAGCATTAATATGTACTGCATTAAAAAATAAACCGAGACTACAAAAAGTAGAAGAGAGGTGATCGCGCAGAACAAGAGAATCATTGTCACTAAAAGCACTCGCATAGGTTCCATTAGACTCACAAGAAGAAGAACAAGATACAAAATCATCAAAATTATTATCGGACATTATAATTATATAATACTATTATAATAATACAAAACAATAAATATAATTAAATAAATAATGTTCCAATAACTTTACAAAAATATAAAAACAACTAACCATTAACTAGTATCCTCGATGCACTCGCCGGTTTCACAAAGTTAAAAGACATGTATCCAAAGCATAAGAAAAAAATGAACATATTATTAAAGATGAAGAGATTTTCGAACGAGTACTATAAACGTCATAAGCACAGAAACTTCAATATGATTGGTTGACAATAACAAACAATCAACCCTGAGACCAAAGTGACCGTCAAAAACTAAATTAATTATTTAAAAAAGTAAAATTATATAGGTACAATCACTTTGCAAGTTTTCGGGATCTTTTATCAAGCACCGACTTGCCAACCACCTGCGACACTCCTCCTTTGATAGGTACATCCGTCGTCATCTTCGCCATCGGGAACTGTGTGACAAGTGGCCGTAGTTCCGCTATAGTCTCGATCTTACGGCGTGATTTATCAGGCAACAGTATGATAATCTTGCCCTCCGAGGTCCAACACTGACTCACACCGAAGTGCTTGCGTGCTTCCAAAAATGCGTCATGCCTGGGCTTAGTTAGAAACTCGGAGAATACTAGACCTGAGCCCTTTAACTCCGTTTTACTGCGCCATACTTCGCTCCGTAGACTATGGTGCTGAAATCGAATCAAGAGAGGTCGGGGCTTGCCTGAACTAACTCCAAGACGGTGACAGGCTCTGATATCCGACGAAGAAATATTGCCCATCTTCATCTTTTCGGTCAATGCTGATATCGCCTGGACAACATGGTCTTCATCCTTCTGCTCAGGAAGACCATGGAGGAGCAGAACCTTCATGCGGGATGCCATTTCATGACGATCCAGGCCCACAATTAACAGCTCCATCTGAGTCTTCAGTGCCCCCATTGTTTTCCAAATAAGACACTTGAACTCGGTAAACTCACGAGAGAGGCTTGCTACCGTCTTGTGGGCTGCTTCATTGTTGCTGACGTTCTTCAAGTCATCCTCGTACTTGTCCATCCGTGTAGTGAATGTGTTGGTGAGATCTTCCATACAGTCAGATAGCTTGGCGTATAGGTCCATGATTTTGTGCAGTGAATGTAATGTGGGTCGAGTGGTGATACAGGATAAAACAATAAGGAACTGAGTGCACCAGAGATATGTTTTCCCTTAATGCATATGCAACATAAAAATAATGAGTTTAATATTCTAAAATAAAATTTATATAAGAGCTCTAAAAACCGTTGTTTACTATTCTACCCTCACACAAGGAAAAAATCTTTATTTGTAAGTTCTACTTAAATATAATCTACTAAATAATCTTGTCGCATTATTATTTTATTGTTTAGTTTTTGTGTAAATAGTAAATAAAAGTACATTTAAGTATTAAGGCTGTTTATTAAAATCTATTGAACAAAGAATAAAAGAATACAATAAAAGAATTTTCTGTTCTCATTTATACCTAAAATTACTTATTATACAATTCTGAGAAAATAAAACAAGGAATTGAATTTATATAGCTAATGTTTATAATTAATTAAACTATAACAAAATTAAATCTTAAAACTCCTACCTAAAAATGTTACCATAACTACATTATACATAGCTTATAATTAACCTTCTTACCTACTTGGAAAAAAGTATGTATTTGTAGTTATCACTGTACTGTAAGGTATTTAATAGAAAAACAGATAGAATGACGTGTTTAAGCAGTACCATCTTTTTATAGCATCTCGTTCTTGGCGAGTTTGAGAAAACTTAATCCATTTGCTTAATACCACTGGATGGATAAGAGCTGCCATAACGTCTCTATCGATATCACGAGAAACAGATTGCTGTGACATCAGGGTGCCATATGTGCCTCCAACTAGTCGTTGGTAACTCCCAGTCGCATAAAATGATAATGCCACTAAAGTCTGCAAGTGAAATTATATAAATATTAAGTAGTTTCCCAAAGAAAATTTACATTCTTATAAGTCATGCATAAAAGACAACATACCTTATACTTAGGCGATATATCACTTGCGCTGACGAGTTGGTATAAAAGGCTTAGTGTTTTCATATATTTCATCAAACAAATCCTTGCTCACTCTATAATTTGCTCTAAATGCGTCTTCATTCATTGAAAACGCTTTATCCTGTACAGCGCATCATTCGACGCTTATTTCGCCTTTGTTTTATTTACTTTTTATAAGGTTTACGTAAAATATCGTATATTATTGCTAAACTCGCCATATTACAAGCTTATCACTTAATAAAAACCACTTAAAACGCAAACCAATTTCTAAAAAGTTACACTTTCGTTATTAGAAAAATCCCAATAAACAAACAATCCCAATACAATCCAGCCGCAATATACAGCTGTCAAAATACTATGAAGAGTAGCGTTTTGTGCTCCCCAAAACTCAATTCCAATTTCATTTAGTTCCTCCAAATGGACACGCAATATTAAAACAATTTGGCGCTAGTTTCGAATTCAAGATTACCAAACGTCCTAATCCCAATGCCAATCGATCGGAATTGGATTCAAGAGACACACACAGATCATAATATCGACTTTGGTAGATTTTTAAAAAAAAAATCCACTTACAGTAATAAGGTGAATGTGGTGAAAACTGAACTAATGTCAAAATTTAAAATAAAGGATTTGAGACAATTAAAACAATGTTTGGGTATGGTGGTAAAAATGTATGAAAATAGTTGTATTTCCTTAGATCAAGAGAAGTTTGTAGATCACATTTTAAGTAAATTCAATATGACAGACTGTAATGTTGTTCATACTCCCATTGAAAGTAATTTAAAACTAGAGAAAAGTGTAGATGTTTGTAAACTATACCCATATCAACAACTAATAGGAAGCTTGATGTACCTAAGTGTTCTAACTCGCCCAGATATTTTTTATAGTGTAAGTTATTTGAGCCAGTTTAACAATTGTTATTCTTTTACGCATTGGAAGCAATGCAAAACGAATTCTAAGATATTAATGTAAAACTAAATCCTATGGGCTCATATTCAGAAAAGATAATTGTAACTTGGAAGGTTTTGTTGATGCAGATTGGGCCTCAAACACTCTAGATAGGTCAACAATCTTGATCAAATATATCGGAACAACAAAAACGTCATTATATGAGGTCACTCAAACCGTCATTATTATGGTAACAAGCACAACGCCAGTAGTTTCCAAGCAGCCAAGGTATTCAAAAATATGAAACACGTTAGTGAACTGAACTTTATCTTTACCACACAGGGTTCAATTTGCAAATGATTTTAAATTCACACACCGAACCAGGTGCATATTACAATCTAGGTATGTTTTGTGTAAAATCGACATGGTTTGTCTAGGCTAGAGATATCCTGCGTGTACATAATTTTTTTAATTCCATTGTATTGAATTTAAAGTGTCTAGGATCGTAAAATAATATTGTTTACAATCCAGTTACAGTTCCAGTACAGTTTTAGTTCACCGGGCTAATTATAAACATTGCCTGATTGCCGATTATTATAAATTCAGTTGGTGTTGTGTGAAACGGGCTTTCGAACTATCAAACTAAAATTATTATATTGATGGAATAAAATCAATTCTCTGAACACATTTTTTATTTTATTGAAACAACAAATTACAAACTCTTTGCTTTGTGCCTTGCTTCTTAGCAGGCATTCTATGGTGTAAACCATTTTCATGAAGCCGTCGTCGATCTCGTATTTAATATCATCATCATTTCGGCCGAATGAAATCCACTGCTGGACACAGGCCTCCCCCAAAGATCACCACAACCACCGATATGGATGTGTTGTGGGCTCATTGGGGGGTTTTGCCATAATCGCCACGCTTGGCAGGCGGGTTGGCGATCGCAGTTGAGTTGTTATTGTACTCGAAGGATGCTGCTGCCCATCCTCCGTCTAATCCCTTAGTCGACTTTTACGACACCCATGGGAGGAGATGGGGTGGTGGCATTCTGATTTAATATCATACATACATATAATCACGCCTCTCTCCCGTAGGGGTAGGCAGAGACCACTTTAATATCTATTATCTATAATTCACAGAACAAACAGATAATTCATAAAATCATCTTCTTCATCTTGGCTTCTGTGGAGTATCTTCCACATTTCGCCAGTGTCAAGTATAAGGCAACGTTTTACAGTCAGCATCATATATAAAGTGGCAGCCACGGTAACCAAATATTTAGAAACATCCAAAGTGATCACTGATGTCCTGTCAACCATGATTGTCTAATTGTTCAGGTCACCAATCGTGATTAAATATATCGGAACAACAAAAACGTCATTATATGAGGTCATTCGAACCGTCATTATTATGGTAACAAGCACAACGCCAATAGTTTCCAAGCAGCCAAGGTATTCAAAAATATGTAACAGGCTAGTAAAATGAACTTTATCTTAACCTCATAGCGTCTCATTTATCTAAACACAACATTGAACTTGATAATATTGTAGGAATAAAAAATATTTCTTATACCACCCATCTCTTTCATTTCGTGCGTGACGTCATTGGCATGTGTTTTGTTTTATGATTATATTTTCAAATTGGCAAATAAATGCGTGCAAGACTATGAAGACTTGTTCCCATCAGTCCCAATTGATTTTTTTATGAGAAAAAAAATCTCTTTCTTAAAACGGGCGAGTTTAAGTCTACGTCATATTTTTAGATGCTAAGTGAACCTCATTTTATTATCAGTACGTTGATGATTGATTACATTCATACATGTCAACTGCATAATGTCATGTCGTTTTACGATGCTTTTATAGACATTATTGTAGAATTCTTTCATTTTAGTTGTTGATATATTTTATATGTAATGATTCAGAATACCATGGTTGCCTTATACTTGACATTGGCGAAATTGTGAAAGATACTCCACAGAAGCCATAATCTAAAAGAAGATGCTTTTATGAATTATCTGTTTGTTCTATGTGAATTATAGATAATAGATATTAAATACGAGATCGACGACGGCTTCATGAAAATGATTTACACTCTCAGTTATATATATGTATCATCTATGGTTTACACCATAGAATGCCTGCTAAGAAGCAAGGCACAAAGCAGAGCTTGTATTTTGTCGTTTCAATAAAATAAAAAATGAGATTAAATAATTGATTGAATAATTTTAGTTTGATAGTTCGAAAGCCCGTTTCACACAACACCAACTGAATTTATAATAATCGGAAATCAGGCAATGTTTATAATTAGCCCAGTGAACTGAAACTGTACTGGAACTGTAACTGGATTGTAAACAATATTATTTTACGATCCTATACACTTTAAATTCAATACAATGGTACCTATGTACACGCAGGATGACTCTAGCCTAGACAAACCATGTCGAATTTACACAAAACATACCTAGATTGTAATGTGCACCTGGTTCGGTATGTTAATTTAAAATCATTGCAAATAGAACCCTGTGTGGTAAAGATAAAGTTCAGTTCACTAGCGTGTTTCATATTTTTGAATACCTTGGCTGCTTGGAAACTACTGGCGTTGTGCTTGTTAACATAATAATGACGGTTTGAATGACCTCATATAATGACGTTTTTGTTGTTCCGATATATTTGATCACGATTGGTGACCTGAACAATTAGATGACCATGGTTGACAGGATATCAGTGATTAAATTTGGATGTTTCTAAATTTTTGGTTACCGTGGCTGCCACTCTATATATGATGCTGACTGTACAGACCTAGTCTTCTATCTAGACAGGTCATACAACCAAATTGGATCACAACTTATTTAAATATTATGCTAAATAGCGAACCATATGTATCGGGATGACCGGCGACATAGACGGTTATTAACAGGTGAGAGAAAATAAATACACGATAAAACTATTGTAGAATTGAATATTTAATCCCCAGCTTATAAAATATTACACAAAGTAATCTGGAATGAAGTTGAATTACACAAAGTAATCAGGAATTAATGAAATATTAATAAATTTACTTTCACTTATCTAATTCAATTAAGTAAAACACGCCATGGATTTACTTGTCTCTTACTTTGATAAGATCACTCAGATCTAAGGCTACACATATTTCCTTGGAGTCTGTGCGGGGATTCCGGTCCAGTATTTCAGTGATAGGGTAATAATTATCTCTGTTGTCAACATTCCACCCAGAGTACTGTAAAATAAAATGTAAATGCAATATATCTTACAAATAAATTATAGTAAGTACCTATACATCTTAAGATCATTGTGATGTCAAGTTTCGAGCAAGAAAATAGAAGTACAAGACTACATAATAGTACTAATATATACATTTTAGATTGTTCAATACGAAAATTCGACATTTAGTTTCAATACCTAGCTATATACTTTTGTATAATATTACATTTGCATTTCACTGTATGTCTCCTATACTTTTATATTGATTTAAACATTTCATAGTAATTCATTCAACCGAGGTTCACTCCACGCCCTTTACTAAACAGTAAACGAAGCGATTAATTAAGCATGTATACACAGAGTTGGTCACCAGCATTCTTCTTTATGTGTAAACAACTGCGATGACCAATGTGCCTGCCAAGCGTAGTGATTATGGCAATGATCTTTCTGACATGTTACATACACATTCATTGGAGGCCGATGTTGAGCAGTGGATGTGCACGGACTGATATGACGATGATTATAGTTTGATGACTTGCACCATAACTAACAAGGAAACTTTCAGGACCTGGACCTTAAAATTACTTCGACGACATGGTTGGCGCAATAGCTGATACAGTCGGCTGCTACGCACCGGGTCGCGAGTTCGATTCCCGCACGGAACAAATATTTGTATGATCTGCGGGTAGTTGTTTCGGGTCTGGGTGTGTTGTGTGTGGAATTTTGCGTCTGTGAACGCACCCACGACACAGGAGAAATCTTAGTGTGGGGCGTTTCTTTACATAAACTAAAATAAACTTCGAAGTGAATAGTGTTGTTTTAAAAGTAGTCTTAAGTTAGCGCGTTTATTACTCATTATAATAAAACACTTTGAGGCTAAGTGCGCACGGGTGGGTGACTTGTCACCGGAACAATTTCCTCACTCTTATCAAGTCCATGGGTATGTATGGAAATGTTACCGTTGGGCCCCCTTAAACGCATTACATCACGTAAATTATAGGTTTTTATTTTTCCTAATGTTTAGAACATTTTACAGCGTTCGTGGTCGCAGGACGACTAAGGTGACAGGCGTTGTAACGTGCGGTGTTCCACAGGGATCGGTCTTGGGGCCGCTCCTGTGGAACATCGGATACGACTGGGTGCTGCGCGGTGTGAAAACACCCGGCATCGGCGTAATCTGTTACGCCTTCGGCCCGAAAATGGCCGAATATTCGACTCGGTCGAAACTAGATAGAGATCGGATATGTTCGAAACGGATTACGTTAACGTTTACGGAAGATATGATTATTATCGTTATTTTGAAATTTGAATTTGAAAATTGCTCAGCAAGTTGGTTAGATGATGGCCACTGTTTGGTGGTCTAGTGTCGGTGTGATTCATCACAGCTTCTTACCAAATGGGATGAGCATTACTACAGATATGTACTGTGAATAATTGAACACTATTATGGAGTAGCTCACACATCTGCAACCAGCTGTGATCAGGCTCTACAGGCTCACAAGTTAAAATAGGAGTACCAGGAGGCCCTTTTCTGTTTCTGGTTTATATCAATGACTTGCCATATATGAAAAACGATACAGTGTCAAACATAGTCTTATTTGCTGACGATACTTCACCTATATTTAAGGTAAACATAAAGGATAGGCATCTTGTAGAACCCAATTATATACTTCGTAGGATATCCGATTGGTTTTCGGCTAATAATCTACTCTTAAACGCAGAAAAAACCAAATGTTAAAAATTCTCAACGGCAAATGTGACCCATGTTTAAAGTACTGAAGTAAAACTTGACGGAAAAACATTTGATCTGGTTCCCTCAACTGTGTTTTTGGGCGTTACGGTAGATGAAAAATTGCAATGGGGACCATTTGCCGTTAGGAAAATTAGACAGGTTACGGATGTGGGTACAGCTAGGTTAGTATATTTTGCGTATTTTCACAGTATTATGTCCTACGGAATTTTACTGTGGGGATCGACGACCTATGTCGAGACTATTTTTATATTACAAAAAAGAGCAGTCCGAGCTATTTATAATATGGGCTCTCGTGATCGTGAGTCTCTCCGGGAACTCTTTAAGGAGATAAATATAGTAACTTTGCCATCCTTTATATATTCCAAAATATTATGGATATGCGCAAAGACATTGTTAGTTTCAATAAAAGAAGTGACGTGCATAACCTAAATACTCGCAATAAGAACAAGCTTGTCTTGCCTGGCTTTAGACTTAGCAGACCCAGCAAGTCGTTTATAGGAAACAGTATTAGATTCTACAACAAAATTCCTACTAGTATTACCGATTTACCAGAACTAAAACTCAAATCTTTGATTAAGCGCGTTTTAATATTGAAAGCCTACTATAACATACAGCATTACATCGATGATAAAGATGTGTGGCAAACGATTTCATTCTGCACACTGCGACCCTCTGGCGCTGTATAATTTATTTTATAACGTCTGATAATTGATATGATTGCAAGTGTTGTAACTTGCAATCAAGGCTTAATGTCTACAAATTGGAATTAATTATCTTATTATTGTAAAAATAACTTAACATTTCACTTAACGCATTTAAAATTGCATTTATTTGTTATTTACTTATAGTTAATAAATTGACATTTGACTTGACTCATTTAAAAATTTATATTTTTTAAATGTTATTATTTACTTCTATTTAATATTATGACATTGATCGACTATTCGTTATTGTGAATATTGTTCTCGTGACATCAAATTATAATATTCTTACAAAACTGTAAATGTGTGAGCATTATGTAGGCATTAATGTTATATGTTTAGTACTTATTTTGATTGTGTCTTTTGCCTGGCTGTATTGGTCTGTCATGCACACTAAAATGTCTTGCTGATGGTGGCGTTGTGTATCGGGTCGCTCGGTGCTCTTCAACGTGGTTGAGCTAAGCGATGCTGATGCATGCGTTATGCTCGTGAATAGGTGCCGTCTGTTGGGACTGGTCAGTCATTATCTTCCACGGCAAATAAATTACTATTATGTTATTATTGTTTCGGTCGTGTAGGTCGCCCTATACGGCCAGGGACAAACTCCCCTTATGCCAGCACTTGTTATATATTTACAAGTCGCCGGCGCGCAGGTTTTCCAGGTAACAAGGCGGTGAAATGAAACTCAGCAATGTTCAGGATCAAAGGTTCATGACGTCACCGAGCGATGCTTCAATTATTCACTTGCATTTTTCTTGTATTTTTCTATTTTTCTTGTTCTATTTTTATCCTATCCCTAATCATTTCGACGCAGCTAAGCCACCGCGAATCTTTACCGTAAGGAGGGCCGAAAAACCGCGACTATTTTTCATCTCCCGAATCTATGATTTTTATTATGCATCGCTCAGTGTTTACACGAAAATCAATGTTTATTCAAGAGTAAGGTGGTAGTGTTATACATCATTAGAAAGCTTATAAACTGTTCTATCTGTCTATATAATCCCTACTACAGTGGAATTTTTTTATAACTACTATTTGGTCGTTTAAACATAAAATTTCTGCAAATTTTATAAAAAATATTTCTTATTTACACTGTTATTCTTAAACTAATGAATTAATTAGTATAATTTATGTATTATTCAATTAGTTGTAATGTCATCTATCATAATTACACAAGTTTACCATTACAAATGCACAAGAACTAACTTTAAAACAGGTTTCAAAAGTGGTCGTCACAAACGTGTTTACTTAAGTAAATTACAACATAACATAATCACTCGTACGTGGTTTATACATCGTTATACACTGCTTATATTAAATATGTACATTGTTAACATATAAGTTTTTAAACTGACATGGTCACTGACACTATTATTAGAACTGAAAACGGGATATTTACCATGTTTTTTATTTGCTTTAAGTTCCCGATATTTCGGCGCTGTTGCAAGCGCCACGTTCACGGATAAACTAAAGTTTTTGTGGGTGGATGTTTAAGAGCAGACAAAACGATCTACCCTCTTCCTTATACGTTTTGTGCGCTGGGTGCCGCTACCACTATCACTTAAGTCACTCACAACTCGACTTTGTTCCCGACACACGAAACTCACTGTGTCCGCTCGCGAACTTTTTACGGCACTTTTTCGGTCTTTACACAATCGAATCACTGGATTACAGGCCGTCGACAGTTGAAACCCGTCCTCCCGGTTAAAGTTATTATATTTGGTAATCTCAATGGCTTCTCTTACCAGTCTGGGTATATAGTGGCGTTCTGTTGAGATTACCTGAGGGTTATGTAACTCGATCCAGTGGTTCGATCCCGAATCCAACAGGTGTTCAGCTATGGCCGATTTTTGGATGTCGTTGTTTTTTACCGCTCTGATGTGTTCTGAGATTCTACAAGCTACAGTGCGTTTCGTCTGACCGATATACGATTTGCCACAACTACAGTCAACCTTGTAAACTCCGGGCTTTTCGAGGGGAAAGTTGTCCTTCGGCGAACGCAGCATTTGAGACACTTTCTTGAATGGAGTGAAGATAGTCTTTACGGAGTATTTCCGAAGAATGTTTGCAACCTTATCTGTCACTCCCCTCACGTACGGCAAAAATGCCAGTTGCCGCTCAACCTCGCACTTCCGATGCTTACACATAGTTTTTTGTCTACGGTGTATGGCCTTCGATGTATATCCATTCCTCTGTAGGACCCTTTGCACATGCGCTAGTTCTGTACGTAAATGTTCCTCGTCGCATAAATCATACGCGCGGTTGGTGAGTGATGTCACTACAGAGTTCAGTTGTCTGGGATGGTGATGCGAATTCGCGTGTAGATAACGGTCAGTGTGAGTCAATTTCCTATAGACTGAGTGGCCTAGGGATCCATCAGTTCGAACTCGTATCTTCACGTCCAAGAATGGAATAGTCCTCTCATTTTCCATTTCATAGGCAAAATTAAGACCGAAAAAGTGCCGTAAAAAGTTCGCGAGCGGACACAGTGAGTTTCGTGTGTCGGGAACAAAGTCGAGTTGTGAGTGACTTAAGTGATAGTGGTAGCGGCACCCAGCGCACAAAACGTATAAGAGGGTAGATCGTTTTGTCTGCTCTTAAACATCCACCCGCAAAAACTTTAGTTTATCCGTGAACATGGCGCTTGCAACAGCGCCGAAATATCGGGAACTCAAAGCAAATAAAAAACATGGTAAATATCCCGTTTTCAGTTCTAATAATATTGTTAACATATGTCGCTTATAAATTACAACATTAAAACATATAGATACGTACGTCGTTAACACATATACCAGTACAAAGTCGCTAACACGTTATATCTAAATACGTATACGTACGTTGTTGTCACACATTGCTATACACTATAATACAAAGTTTATATACGTACGTTGTTATCACACGTTGCCTACATTCTCCCCCTCGTGCGTAGCACTATCTTCTGGTCTAGGCAACTCGCGTGGAATGATCACAACAATCTTGGAGCCGGGTCGTCGCATCACGCCTCCAGCTGTTATCACGTCCACTACTCGAACACGTCCATCTGGTCCTGGGTAGGTTTGCTTGATTACCCCACGTGGCCAATTGCAAACTACGTCGCCTGTGCAGATCTCCCTGTTGATTATCTTTCCATTGACGCGTCGGGGTAACAAAGTGGGCAGGTATTCTCGTACCCATCTATTCCAAAAATGATGTGCCAGTCGTTGAGCTGCTTTCCATGTACTTTGTCCTACCAGATCTCTGTCCGAAAAAATGCCAACACTGGTAGCGCCGCAGGATCGCCCGATTAAAAAGTGGTTGGGTGTCAAAGTCTCTTCCTCTTCGGTATAGCTGATGTCGGTCAGTGGCCGGGAGTTCACCACATGTTCCGCTTCTAACAATAGGGTATGTAGCACTTCCTCCTTGGGATGACGTTCACGTAGTGTGGCTTCTAGGGCTACCTTTATCGAGCGTACCAGGCGCTCCCATGCTCCGCCCATGTTTGGTGCGCCCGGCGGGATAAATTTCCAAGTGAGACCTAGGTGTTCGGTTGCATTAATGATGTCTGATGCTACTAGGGCTTCCATCGCTTCTTTCAGTTCTCGGTTAGCGCCTACGAAATTTGTCCCATTATCACTGAAGATGGTTTTCGGCATTCCTCTTCTTGCTGCGAATCGGCGTAGCGCTAAGACCACGGAGTCCGTGGACAGTGATGACGTTATTTCGACGTGGACCGCCCTCACGGTGAGGCAGGTGAATAGAGCCCCCCATCTTTTCTCACGTCGGCGTCCAATCGTTACGGTCATTGGGCCGAAATAGTCCACTGCCGTGCATTCGAAAGGTGGCGCTCCATGTCTCAGCCTTTCCAATGGTAAGTCTCCAGGAGGTATATCTTGTGGTTTGGCTCGGTATACTCGGCACCACTGACAGCTGCTTGTGACGGAACGTAGGACTGTGCGCAAACCTATCACGCAATATTTCTGTCTGATCTCGTTCATGACTGTTGTGATTTCCGTGATTGAAGAGTCGATGATGATGTTCGATCAATAGTCTGCCTACGTGGTGTCGCCCATCTATTATAACTGGCCTTTTATATTCTTGACTCACGCCTCGTACAACATCGATTCTTCCGCGTAGTCGTAGAAATCCATTTTCCATTACGACGTCTAACTTTCTTAATTTGCTGTTCTTCTGAAGCGGGTTGTTCTGACTTAATCTTCTATAATCACCAGCGAAACTTTCCTTTTGGCTGCGTATAATTAATATATTTTCGGCTTGAATCATTATGTGAGGTTCGATAGGGATGTATTTTATCCCTTGATTCGGTGTGAAGACTTTATCTCGCTTGATATAAGGTTTATTTTTGTTCGATTTTTTCCAATTCCGATCATCTGTTTGTTTTATTTTTCTTAAAACATTTATTTTCTCTTTAGGTTTGCATAAAGCGATGAATTGTAATACTCTTGCTGTCGCTCTGACCAATCTAAGCCAACTTGAAAAGCGTGAAGGCTCAGGGGACACTTCCTTGTCGACCACAGTGACTGTGGCTGTGGTGGCAGGTTTCTCTTCGCCCGTTCTGTTCGTTTTCGATACTTTAACTTCAGGCCAGCAATCTTCAGATGCGTACAGGAATGATGGACCGGTGAACCACCTGTGCGATGCGTTAGAGTTGTGGGGTATTTTTCTCGTCGCGTCGTCCGCTGGGTTTGACGCGGTTGGTACCCAACGCCATTGTTGAGGTTTCGTAGTTTCCTCTATTTCCGCTAATCTGTGTGCCACAAAGGTCTTGAAGGTACGTGGATCAGTTTGAATCCAAGAAAGCACAGTGGTAGACTCCGTCCAGTAAATTGTTCTGGTGATTTTCAACTCCAGCTCCTGCCTGATGGTATGTGCCAATCTGGTGGCCAACAACGCTGCTTGCAACTCTAGGCGAGGAACTGATATGGGTTTTAAAGGTGTAACCCTGGCTTTTCCGGCGATCAATGTTATGGTAGTAGCACTGTCTTCACTTGTCGTTTTCCAATACGCGGCGGCTGAATATGCTGATTCACTTGCGTCACAAAACATATGAAGCTCCCCCTCGTCTCTGTCAGGGGCTATGCATCTTGGGATCTTGAGGTTGTGAAGGATTTCTAATGACGATATATATATCCCTGCCAGGCTTGATGTTCTCGCGTCTGTACTTCCTCGTCCCAGCCGATTCCACTTCTCCATATGTCTTGTAGCAGCCTTTTTCCTTGTATGAGGACTGGAGCGATTAGACCCATTGGGTCAAATGTTGACATCACTGCACTTGTTATTTGTCTTTTCGTAGGTGCTTTAGTGCCACTAATAACGTTGTCAGGGGTGTTTCTTAGGTTTGTATTAAATCCCAATGCATCTTCGTCGGTGAGCCATTTTAATCCCAGAGTTTTTTCTTCGTTTTGTATGATGGTGACTTCTGAACTTCCTTTAGCGTTTTCACTGGCGTGTCTTAGAGCGGCCGGTTGGTTCGTTGGTACGCCCATCGACTCAGTTCAAAACCAGCTCGTCTGTGTATTCTGTCCACTTCTGACGCAATCTTCTTCGCTTTTTCGGTGCTTCTAAAACTCTGTAGGTAGTCATCCATGTAATGATTTCTTATGATTGCTTTAGCGGCTTCTGGATATTGCTGATTTTCTTCTTCTGCATTCTTGTTTTTTATATAGATCGCTGTACACGGGGAAGACGTTGCTCCGAATATAGCTGATGTCATTCTGTATTCTTTGTATTGTTTATCTTTGTCTTGCCTCCACAAAAATCTTAAGCAGTCTCTGTCTTCTGGTAATATTTTAATTTGAAGAAACATCTCCTTCATATCAGCTGCTAGTGCGACCGGTCCTTCTCTGAACCGTAGCAGCACCCCAAACAATGATTGCAATAAATCCGGGCCTGGTAGAAGCATGTCGTTCAAGCTTTTGCCTCCTGCCTTCGCAGCTGCATCAAAAACCACCCTTAGTTTTTTCTTCTGAGGGTGCACTACTGCAAAATGAGGTAAGTACCATTTTTTCTTAACTTCTGTCTTTGGCACTTCTTCTGCGTATCCTTTTTCTAATAAATTCGATATTTGAGACGAATATTCTTCTTTCAAGTGGTTGTTCCTTTCAAGCTTCTTTTCTAAAATGTACAGGCGTTTCTCTGCTAGTCCTAAGCTATCTGGCACCTTTTATTCTTAATTTTTCCACAATAGGCCGACTTCGAATCTTCCATTTTTCAGTCGTTTGCTTGTTGATTCCAATATCTGCAAGGCCCTTTCATCGGCGTCTGTGCTGGGGCGCTTCGGTGCCACCCCGAGGGACTCGATTGAGACGTGATCCTTAATCAGCTGATTAAGATCTTCTTCGGTTTCATTGAGGTGCAAACACTGATCGATAAAGTTCACTTGTTTGGTATCACAACCATGTAGCACCCATCCTAATGCTGTCATCGACGCCACTGGTTGTCCCGCTTTGCCTTTCTTCAATGATCTTGTAACGATTAACTCCCAGTTGTCTTGACCGATGAGTAGTTTTGGTGCTTGTTCTTCATAACATACATGTTGCGTTATGTCCTTCAGATGTGGATACTTGCTGACGTTCACTTCTTCTATTTTCTGAGGAGTCAAATTGAGGTTGTCTATTGTTCTAACCCCTCGGAGATTCGTCATCTTCTGTTGCTGAACACCTTTTATTTTCAATTGCAGCTTTCTTGAGTTGTTATTCACTATACACTTGCCCCCCACTGTTTGTAGCGCGAATGGTTCTGTTGGACCCACTGCTCCTATTGCATCTGCCACCTTAGAGTCAAGAAGAGAGATTGTTGAACCCTCATCGAGTAAGGCTATTATTCTCATGGAGCACTTTGGACCGCACAATAACACTGGTAACATCTTCAGGTAGGCTTTGTTTGTTCTTACTGTAGCTACTAAGTTGGTGGTCAGTTCAGTTTCCTGTTCATCTTGCTTCTTCTGTTCTTGTGATGATGGTTGCAGGTCCGCATGCAGAAGGCGATGATGCCATCTCTTACATATGTTGCAGCCGGGCCTCTTGCATGCGTCTTTACGATGTCTGTTACGTAAACACTTGAAACAGAGTCGGAGTTTCTTCACTATTTCCCATCTATCTTGTACTGAAGCATTCAAAAACTTTTTACACTGATTCAAATAGTGCTCTTCTTCGCAATGTGAACACACGGACTTCTTATCGTTCTTGGATGTCGGTTCTTCTTCTCTTGCCATATGCGTAGCGTGCTTGTATACTGTTCGTTTATTTCTGTTGAAATTCTCCGGTGCTGCGAAGGCGCTACACCTATCAGCTTCTCTATTCAAAAAATTCGACGTATTTATCAGTTCGGGTAGCTTGTTATCCATTTCTGCGGCGTAGTCGTACCACCGATATTTAAGCACTGTTGGTAGCTTGTCCACTATTAACTTCACTATCTCAGGCGAGTGTAGATACTGCGGTTTATTGAGTCCCTTGATCGCCGCCACTCGATGTGTTCACTTGATTTGCAAATAGACATACGTCGCGCGCACTATCTGTTGGCTTGGCTAAAGTTTTGATTTTCTCCAACTCATTTAGCACTAGCGATTCTGGGCGACCGAAACGACGTCGCAGGGCATCCATTACTTCACTCGGCGTACAATCGGAGTATAACAAACTCTTGATGGCTTCACGTGCCGATCCTTTCACGGCTCTTCTTATTCTGGCCATGTTCTAAATGTCGCTGAACATCGGGGCCGTGTCGGCATAAACTGTTCTGAAGGCGATCCACTCGGAGATATTACCGTCGAAGTAAGGCAACTCATGTATGTACGTGGGAGGTTGCTGACGCGTATTCAATGCCTTCACTATTTCAGTTGCAAAGACTTCTATTTCACTTTTCGTCGATGGTTTTTCACATTCACTTATATCGTTGTTTTTCTTCATGTTCAATTCGCTTCCTTGGCGAACAGTCGTCTGCACCCAGTCTTGCACGTGTGCTGCGCGATCTTCAGGTTCTTGTTCATTTTCCGAGCATATTTCTTCCTCCAGTTGGAGTCGTTCAAGTCGAGCGCGGGCGAGCGCGGACGCGGCCTTGGCTTGTTCTAATTCTAATCTTGCGAGCTCTTCCTTTGCTTCAAGTTCCTTTTTTGATCGCACCGATCTGACTGAAGGTGGTCGCGTTGGCCCCAGGGGTTTGCTTGGTGCGTTGAGACCCATATCCTGGCTGGGGCCTCGTTTTTTCTTCATTTGTTTCAGACTGTTTTAATTTGTTCGTGGACGGCGTCTTTTTCGCTGTGTTTTCCGTGGTATCGGTTTCAGTAGTCGTCTCGGTGGTGCGCGTTCCTTCACTCGAAGTAGTGGCGTCCGTGTTCGTAGCGGTAGAAGTTTCCGCAGATTCTTCGGTGGACGCGCCTTTGTTCGAACGTGTGGTCGGCGGCATCTTGAACTTTCTTCGTTATTCACTGTTCCGTATTATGTTACGCGGTTATCCGGCTCGAAGGACCAACTGTTTCGGTCGTGTAGGTCGCCCTATACGGCCAGGGACAAACTCCCCTTATGCCAGCACTTGTTATATATTTACAAGTCGCCGGCGCGCAGGTTTTCCAGGTAACAAGGCGGTGAAATGAAACTCAGCAATGTTCAGGATCAAAGGTTCATGACGTCACCGAGCGATGCTTCAATTATTCACTTGCATTTTTCTTGTATTTTTCTATTTTTCTTGTTCTATTTTTATCCTATCCCTAATCATTTCGGCGCAGCTAAGCCACCGCGAATCTTTACCGTAAGGAGGGCCGAAAAACCGCGACTATTTTTCATCTCCCGAATCTATGATTTTTATTATGCATCGCTCAGTGTTTACACGAAAATCAATGTTTATTCAAGAGTAAGGTGGTAGTGTTATACATCATTAGAAAGCTTATAAACTGTTCTATCTGTCTATATAATCCCTACTACAGTGGAATTTTTTTATAACTACTATTTGGTCGTTTAAACATAAAATTTCTGCAAATTTTATAAAAAATATTTCTTATTTACACTGTTATTCTTAAACTAATGAATTAATTAGTATAATTTATGTATTATTCAATTAGTTGTAATGTCATCTATCATAATTACACAAGTTTACCATTACAAATGGACAAGAACTAACTTTAAAACAGGTTTCAAAAGTGGTCGTCACAAACGTGTTTACTTAAGTAAATTACAACATAACATAATCACTCGTACGTGGTTTATACATCGTTATACACTGCTTATATTAAATATGTACATTGTTAACATATGTCGCTTATAAATTACAACATTAAAACATATAGATACGTACGTCGTTAACACATATACCAGTACAAAGTCGCTAACACGTTATATCTAAATACGTATACGTACGTTGTTGTCACACATTGCTATACACTATAATACAAAGTTTATATACGTAGGTTGTTATCACACGTTGCCTACAATTATGGTACGTTCCATCTTTAGACATTGACTTACATTTTTCTCGGTATATGTTGTACAATCATTTTTGTATCAATCAGCATTGTAATCTCAATTATTTTAAAAGAGTATCCATGAAGTTTCTTGAAATGAAATTTATTTATTTGCTTAAATGTGGGCACAAATGGATGTTATTACAGTTTTAGTTCAGCACATTTACCATTTGCATGGCACGCAAATTTTTTTTTTTTATTGGGACAAGCCCGCCACACATTCCCAACCACTGCAACTCCTGTAAGCCAGGATCTACAATGGCGACCACCGAAAAGAACACCGATCAATGAAGCTCGGTGTGTCCCAGAGAAATGAATAACTGTCTTGGAACCCGCACCGAAATTAATCAGAAAAGAAAAAAGAGGAGTAGGAAAGAATATACGTTCCACTTCCCTCCGTAGCAAGCAGGAGACAGAGAAAAACGATAGGCCATAGGCACAATAAATGGGAGTTTACAACAGGGTTAAGCCCAGTTGCCAAGCACCACGGGTACAATTTTTTTTTATTTACGGGTCCTATGTTGTGAGCTATTGTGACTGATTCCAATAGTAGGTATGGCAAAAACACTTGAACGCACGGAAATTCGTCCTAGTCGCAACAAGGTCTGTATAGTAAACAACCCCGGATGTAACTTGCATGCTGTCAAACATAATATTGCGTTCATCTTGCCAAAGAATACACTCCCACAGGATATGATGTGCAGACTGTTCATATTCACAGTCCGGTGTTGAACATTTGCAGAATGGTGAGGTAACAAGCTTGAAGCTAAATAATTTACTCTTAAAGTTACCATGACCGGTGAGAAATTGAGCCACGCAATGATCAACTTCCAACCATGCACTTGCCAGCCGCTCACGAATGGATGGAAAGTACTGGTATAGGTGACGGCCCTTAATAGACGTGTCCCACCTGCATTGCCATTCGGCCAAGAGTTCCTCCCAAACACCAGTCTGTGGTTTAAACAATCTGCAGATCCTAACACGATCGCGTTGTAGCAGAAATTCCGCGTCCATGTTTTCTCTAGTTGAGTAGTACATTGCAGCACGTCGCTGTATCTCAAGATCGACTGGCAAAACACCTGCTAGCACAGGCAGAGCTTCAGTACTTACTGTCCTATATGCCTTGCACAAGAATATCAACGCTAAGCGCTGGCTTTGGAGCAGTTTACGTCTTGCCGCGCCGATAGTAACCCTATCGGCCCACACAGGTGAACCATAGCAAATACAACCTAAGTAGGTAGCGCCGTAAATAGTTTTCAAAGTATAAAATGAAAGACCCCATGTAGCTGTTGATATCCTTGTCAGGGCATAAAAGTTCCTTTTAGCTTTTTCACCTACAGATTTTATGTGTTCAACGAATGAAAAATTTCTCTCCAATACAAGACCAAGGTAGCACACGGACTCCTTTCTTTTTACGGTAACATTATTGAATTTAATGCTCGGTGATGTCTTAAGATTGCCTTTTAAAATTAGTTGAAAGGTTTTTTGTGGTGCAAACATTAAGCGGTTTCGTTCGCCCCAACTAGAGATTAAACGTAAACAAGTATCCGCCAACTTTTCAAGGCTCGCCCTTGTACTTGACTGAATAAGCAGAAGGCCGTCGTCTGCGTAACCAGTCAATGAACAGCCGGACGGTAGTGGAATCGCCAGAAAATCATCGAAACCCATGTTCCATAGATAAGGACTAATAACGGATCCTTGAGGACATCCCATCGTGAGTTCCTTCGACACAGCGTGATGACCAAGTTTAAGTTTTGCAGATCCGTGTGCAAAATACGAGTAAACGAGAGTGTAGATGTTTCTGAAGCAACCGCGGGCTTTCATTTTAAGTAGTAGCATTGGCCACCACGCGTTGTCGAAGGCACCAGAGATATCAAGGAAGATGCCTATCACGTACTTATGTTCAGATGAATTTACTACTTTCCTGACAGAGATTGCCGCGTCAATAGTAGATTTTCCTATTGTGAAGCCGAATTGGTTATTATGAAATTTCGGTCCATCTGGCAGCAAACGTGGAACTATAAGGCGCTCGAGAAGTTTCCCTAAAGATGGTAGTAAAGTTATAGGCCGGTATGATTTAGGATCATCCGGGGGGTTGTCACCACTTTTTGGTATTATGCGTATAAAACCGGAACGCCATATACGAGGGAAAATGCCTTCAGCAATGCAGCGATTAAAAACGGTCAGTATAGAGTCACCCGATATTTTACAAGCTTCTTTAATCATTCTATTTGATATTTTATCTTCTCCAGATGCTTTATTAAGTGGTAGTTTATTGACAACGTTTATGAATTCGTCAGTGGATGGTAGGTCAGACGCTGGGGATTCCGGCGGCTCAGCAGCCCATGATCTGATCTGTTGATGATACTCGTTATCATTTCCAGGTAGATCATCAGGTATAAGAGTATTGAGAAGAGCCTCCGTGGTCTCCTCAATACCAGTGGTATGCACGTTATTAATTTTAATATTTTGGATATAAGCAAGATCGACTGATCTATTGGCTTTAAACTCGTGGTACAGAGGAGACCACGGACCCTCCCTATCCAGTGTTTGCACTACCTTCTGTAACAGATTTCCCTTCGATTTTGCCACCGCGGCTCTATAACTAGATCTAGCAATTCTGAATTTATTTAATGTATCAATAAATATATCTCCCGTGATTTGCTGTTTTTTAAGCTTGTTTAGTTTTTTGCGCGCTCTGCGAAAACGTTTACGTTGTTCAGTTAAATAGCTATTCCACCAATCACATCTACGAGTATTGGTTATTGATCCGCGACCTACAGCAACATCAGCACAGTATGTAAATGTGTCTGACATGATTTTAGCACTATCTTCTGCTGACAACCCATCGCGAGTGAAGTCTTTGGCATGAGATGCAAAAAGTGAGCTAAAGAAATCCCAGTTCGCCCCTTTAGATTTGTATCTAAAATTTGATCCAATATTTTGATAACTTTGTGTCAATCTAGGTACAAATTCGTACACGATCAGGCGGTGATCACTATACGACGCGTCCGGAAGGACGCGCCACCTGTCCAAGCGAACGTCTGCACTAGATAGTGTGACGTCAATAGAAGACTCGCCCATTTGGCTGCAAAAAGTAGGTGGTGCGTCAGGGGTATTGTGTATTGATAGGTTCATCTCAGCGATGAAATCCTCGACAGCACAACGTCGTTCAAAATCAGTGGACCGTACTTTGCCATACCAGAGTGATGATGACGCGTTAACGTCGGCGCCAATGATTATTTTGCGGCCTGCAAGCGACCGCATAACGTGGCGAAGATTATGTATATGAGGGGCAACAGGGTCTGAATATTGAAAATAACAGCTCACAACGTAAACTTTATAAAGTGCCGTTGAAACCTCCGCGACAGCACAGTGTGGCGTCATAAGATATTGTAACGATGTCACTGAAAAACTAGTAGAACGCGAAACGAAAATTCCAGCTCGTGCCCTGCCATCTAGTTGTACTACTTTTTGACGTAAGCTTGCATTTTGATATTGTTCTTGAATAAGGACAATGTCTAAATTATAATCTAAAATTAATTTATCTAACTCCGACGTGCAAATATGTCAAGGTTTACATTTTAATATATTGTCTAACATTTTACAATTTTATATCAATTGTATTACTCCCATTAGTAATCATAAGTCTATCCCATTTAAACCACAACAATAACGAGAGAAATAATAAAATTAAAAATACAATCAAATGTTAAAATAAATCATTATTATTGAGTATGTCCAATCATTAACCACCACAAGATCGGTTTTAATAGAATGTAAGTATTAATAATGTCATCGGTATACAGTTATATATTAATTACATTTTACATATTAATTATATTTTATAAAGTATTCCTGTACAGCAGTCTTTCCCAACGTGGGGCTTTGGGGTCGATTTATAATTTCATCTACCTAGCTAGGAAGACTCTTAGACACCGACTGAGCTCTCGACTCTCGACTACATCTTGTGAACATCAACTAATATTAATTAAGATATAGCTCAAACTCGGTTCGATATGAAAGACCGCGGGCAATCATGTTTTAACAAGTTTTTGTTAAATAATCCGAATTGTACATTCCTATACCGATCGGCTGGTTCTATAATAGTTGTTCGTGCTTGTCGAGTACGATTGGGCGTCGAATGAGATAAACGAGTTTATGCACGTTTGTCTTATTCCTGTTGGTGCGTGCTGCTTATGCAATCCTATATAAACGACGTAAATTTATTTTATTTTCATTTGCAGTTTCGCGCATAATAGATAAGCAGTACTTGATTTCAACACTTACGTATTTCTTAAAACAAAACAATGTCGGAAGTAAAAAAGAAGAGACGGCAATACTCTGCGGAATATATTAAATTCGGATTTATTGAAAATCCCACAAACCCGTCGTCGCCTTTGTGTCTTCTATGTCTAAAAACATTTTCGAACGAAGCAATGAAGCCTTCAAGACTGCAAGATCATTTGAATAAAATGCATCCAGATAAGACAGAAAAGAATGTAGCATATTTTCAAGACCTAGAGAAGAAGCTCAGCGAAACTCAGCCAAGTGTATCAAAACTATTTTCGGCGGCTGCTAAGCAAGATGACGACGGACTTCGAGCTTCGTACAATATCTGTTTGTTAATTGCTCAAAAAGGCAAACCACACAACATCGGAGAAGAGTTAATTTTGCCAGCAATAAAGGAAGTAATAACTACTGTGCTTCATAAACCGGCCGCAGATATTATCCGAAAAATTCCTTTGAGTAATAATTCTGTGCAAAGACGAATTGATGAAATGGCTGAAAACATTGAAGAATCATTGTGCAATCATCTGAGGACTAGTCAATTCTCAATTCAGCTCGATGAGTCCACTTTACCAACTAATGAAGCGTTGTTGCTATCTTACGTGAGGTTTATTAAAGATGAGAAAATACGTGAAGAACTATTGTTTGCCAGAAATTTGGAGACAGATACAAAAGGCGAAACCATATTCAATACATTGGAAACGTTTTGTGAAGAGAAAGAGATTCCTTTGAAAAATATTATATCAGTTGCTACGGATGGCGCTCCGGCTATGACAGGGCGCCATAAAGGCTTCATAGCATACTTAAAGAATAAAATTCCAGATGTCCTTGCTATACATTGCGTTATTCATAGACAACATTTGGTTGCTAGAAACTTAAGTGAACGACTATTTCAATCACTGCAATATGTCATCAAAGCAGTCAATAAAATCCGTAGCAGCTCTTTGAATGATAGATTATTTTTATATTAACATGTTTTTCAAAGATTTTCGAGTCTCTTATCTGTCCAATCCTTACTCGCCACATTGACAGAATTGTTTCACCAAGTCAGCATGGCTTTAAAGCTGGACGCAGCGTTGAAACAAACCTCGTCGAGTTTGTATCTGATGTGTCTCTAGCTCTTGACAAAAGACTAGAAGTAGATGCCGTGTACACGGACTTTAGCAATGCGTTTGACAGAGTTGACCATTCTCTGTTACTATCCAAGTTAGAATATAATGGTATACAGGGGTCACTTTTAAACTGGTTTTCATCTTATTTATCCCACAGATCGCAAATTCTTGTAGTTAATGGTTATGAATCTTATCCATATTATGCGGACTCAGGAGTTCCTCAAGGTTCTCACCTTGCACCGGTTCTGTTTTTACTATTCATTAACGATATTACTGCCCAAATCCATTGTTGTAAATATCTAATGTTTGCCGACGATCTTAAAATTTATAGAAGTATAACTTCAAATGAAGATACTACCCTAATCCAGGAAGATTTGAACAGAATTGAGCATTGGTGCAATCTCAATCGCATGAAACTTAATGTACAAAAATGTAGCCATATACGATTTACAAGGAAAAAACAATCCATTACTGTCTCATATAATATAAAAGGAGTATTATTGGAAACTGTAAATGAGGTTCGTGATCTAGGCATCATCATAGACAGTAAACTCAACTTTAGAAGCCATATTGATAACATCGTTACAATATCGGCTCGGCTACTAGGATTTTTAAAGAGAAACACTAAAGGTTTTAAGCTGATACGAACAAAAATTGTGCTATATAATGCCTTAGTTCGGAGCCACCTAGAGTTTGCCAGCGTGGTGTGGAACCCACATTACGCTGTACACTCACAGAGAGTAGAAAGCATCCAAAGGTCCTTTACAAAACACCTAGCATATACCTTCGGGGATATATCTCCTCGGTGTCCATACGAACAACGTATTCAATATTACAAAATGATAACTCTGCGCGACCGTCGACTGGTACAAGATCTCATGTTCTTTTTTAAATTGGTTAACAATAAATTAGACTGCAATAAATTAACTGAAAAAATTGGAATAAAAGTCCCCTATAAAATACCAAGATATCCCATCACCCATTTATTTCACACTAAAGTATCCAACACAAATATAGAAGAAAACTCACCTCTCAATAGGCTCAGCAAGGAGATGAATTCTTATATAAAATCCACTCCAGATGTTGACATATATCATGACTCCATGAACATGTTTAAGAACCAAATTATGAATTTAAAATTTAAAATTCTAAAACCCTAAAGCAATGGAATCAAAATATTCATTCTATTATTATGTTAGTATATAAAATTATTTTGTTTCTTATTCTTATATTATATAATACTACTACTCTATTAGTTTTGTTATATTGTTTTTATAGTTTATTACCACAAAACGGTATAGTACATCTCGTTTTACCTTAAATTATCACTTATATTTGGGAATGTTGGTTCACCTGTCATTGGCAACTGTATAAGTCCAAAACTTATTGTTACCTACTGTTATTTGATATTTTATATACAGAAGCTGTTGGTGTACCTTTATTAATAAATAAATAAATAAATTATTTCATCAGCTTTGTGTTACTAATGACGAAGATTTCAACCGTTTGTTGCTTCATACTGAAGTTCGTTGGCTGTCAAGAGGCAATTGTCTGATTCGATTTTACAACCTGTTTGACTCTATGATAGAGTTCTTGGAAACTAAAGATACAGAACTGCGCAACAAGCTCATAACATCAAAGAATGATATAGCTTACATGACAGACCTGTATAAAATGTTCAACGACATGAACCTCCAACTGCAAGGCGATGAACTAAATTTAATTAAAACAAAAAATGTCGTTGCTGCTTTCGCAGCCAAACTGCTTCTGCACAAAAAGAATATGGGCAGACGTGAGTTTCACAATTTTCCGAATTTATCAGTATACTGCAGTAACGACGACTTGTTTGCCTACTGCCAACATTTGGAAAACCTCCACATTGACTTCACCGAACGATACCAGGACATTTTAAACTTGGAAATACCAGACTGGGTGTTGGATCCGTTTTCAAATGTCAACACAGCAATGTCACCTCAGCTGGAAGAAGAACTTATAGAATTGATAACAAACGAAGAAATAAAAATCTAGTTCAAAAATGGATATCAAGAATTTTGGCTACAAAAACCGATCCCGCAATTGTACCCTGGATTGTGGTCAATTGTTCAACGATTTTTGATAGCATTCCCATCGTCATATTTGTGTGAACGTGGATTTAGTGCTGTGGCAACGCTGCTTACTAAAAAGAGAAATCGTTTGCGTGTTACCGAACGTGGCGACTTGCAGCTGTTTTTGAGTAAATTGGAACCTGATATCAACAAACTTATTGAACAGCATCAGATTCAACCTTCACATTCGTTTTTATATAAGAATTGATTATGTTTGTTTTATTTTCAATAAAAGATACTCTGTCCGAATACTATATTGAATATATATATATACTGAATTTGCGTTTCAATAATCAGTTATAAGTACTTAGCGGTTTTTAAGTATGTTTAAAAAGGGGGGCGTTAAAAAATAATTTATTCTTAAAGTGGGCAGTAGACAAAAAAAGGTTGGGAACCCCTGCTGTACAGTATAAAAATATTTTTCAATAAGCCTTAACCTTTTTTTTATAGTGGGGAAATCCTTATGCACCACTGACTATAGTTGAAGGAAAACATCGTGAGGAAACATGGATCTAATATTCTGAAATCGCCAACACGCAGTGAGCATGTAATTGCTTTTTGAATTTATTAATAGTTAGATCCCTGATACCTTGGGGGAGGTGGTTATATACGAATAGACATAGCGTAACGTTTTTACTACATATTTCCGTTCTTATACCTGGAAGAACTAATTTATCAGGGTACCGTGTATTAAATTTACAAACAGATTTTTTACAGGTATAGAGTTCAGAATTCGTTTGAACATGAACACAAATTTCAAATATATACATGCAAGGAACGGTTAGCAATGATAGCTTCCGGAGTAAAGGTTTGCAGCTTTCCCATGGTGCCACATTACAAATAGCTCTGACACATTGTTTTTGTGTTAGAAATACATTATTTATCTTCACTGAATTACCCCATAACACGATGCCATATCTAAGATTTGAAGCTTCATGATATGCCTTTAATGCTGTTTGTCTATTTATCATTTTTGTGACTCGCCAAAGCGCATAAACAAACCAATTAATTTATTTGTTTAGTTTGTCTATATGTGGCTTCCAAGTACAATTGGCGTCAAGTGTTATACCCAGAAAACATGCCTCGTCTACTTCAGTTAAGCTTTGATCACCATATTTCAGAAATAGCTCATGTTTACTTGCACCCTTGTTCTGAAATTGAATTTATTGAGTTTTCCCTATATTGACACTGAGATTATTGTTACCCATCCATCCTAATATGTCATAAATTGTTTTATTTAATTCTTCTGCATAGTCAAGATTTAATTGTTTTGATATTACCACTGAAATATCATCTGCATAAAGAGTACACTCGTACTTGGTAATGGAGGGCAGATCATTGTGATACAATAAAAAATAAAAAAATTACGGACCCAGAATACTGCCCTGGGGCACACCCACTTTGTTAACTTTAGTCTGTGATCGTGCCATAACTTCTTCGTTGTTTGTGTTGAGACTAGCTATTTCTACATACTGTATTCTATCACGCAGGTAACTATTAAGCCAGTTATTTGCAGGTCCACGTATTCCATATGCTTCACATTTTTGAAGCAATATGTTGTGTGATACACAATCAAAAGCACGACTCATGTCAAAGAAAATAGTTGTTATTTGTATTTTTCTATTAACTCGTTGTATGGTATTATCTTCCAACTTAAATGCAGCTAATGATGTAGACTTTCCTTTTAGAAATCCATTTTGTTCCGGGCACAGTACTTTGAACTTTGTAATAAACACCATTAACCGCTTATGTATAATATTCTCGAATATCTTTGATAAAATAGGTATCAGAGCAATCGGTCGGTAATTATTTATTTCATTTTTTATGAATAGGTTTAATTACAGTAGTTTTTAGTCTATTGGGAAAGTCACCCTGCAGAAAAGATAAGTTGATTATGTGGGCTAATACTGGTGATACGTAATGACTACAAGTTTTGAAGAGTATTGTAGTCATAGCCTACGGACAGTGAATTTTTGAGAGATTTAATGGCTCTATCTACTTCTTCTGAATAAGTCGGGAACAAAAAATTCTAGCATTAATTTTTATTAATTTTCAACTTATCATTATTAACTTTACAAGTAATGGCATTTCTATTAGCGTCAGTAATGTCAGTCAAATTTATGAAATAGTCATTAAAAATATTTGCGATTTCTTTCGGATTATTACTACATTTGTCATTTGTAATCAATTGCTTAATGTCCCTTGTAGAATTACTTGAATTAATGTCGTTTTTAATTATCTTGCCGGCTCTTCTCCACGAGATCGACTATTTGGAACCGTGCAACTTAGATTCTGACGTTTCATAAGTGCCAATATTTATTATAATCATAATAAGTATGGATGACATTTTATAAATTTATCTCTTAACTTTCTTCTCCATATAGTCATATCCGTTTCCATTTTTTCACTTCATTGTGTTCATTTGACCATCTCATTCTACGTGAGACTTGCAGTTGCTTGTTAATTTGAGTTGTAACTAACTGGTGTGAGTGTGATGGATGATTCTGCAGTTGTGTATTATTTGCAAGTACACTGTTGCTTACTTCAGACCTTATTTCTTCCAATGCAGTGTAAATGGTATTTTTATTTATTACTGCTCTTATTTGATCTCCTATTCTCTGTTTAGAGACATTAATGTCTGGAAATCTTACTATGAACTGTTAATGTAATGATGTTAGGTATGATTTGGTGTCGCTTTCTAAATTTGTGATTATGAAATAGGTACGCCAAATGAATTTGTTCATTTCTTCATTCCATTTTTACGCGTAATTCTGGAGCGGGTGATGGATTTTTGGCAGTTGTAGCCTCCAACACATCGTCTACTGGCAACGGTGATGATGAGGTAGATGATGTCCTTGATGTCGTTGATAAATAGAATAGAATAGAATCATTTATTCAGTAAATAGGTCCTAACAGACACTTTTACACGTCATATTGAAACAACCGAGGGCATTTCGCTACATGACAACCTCTGAGAAGAAATGCTGAAAGAAACTCAGGGTTAGGTCTATGTTGTCATTTTTTTTACGTCTTTTACAAATCTGTTCGTTACAAAGTATTTAAATTTGTCATCTATATATAAAAGATAAATATGGCAGCTATACAATGCAAATATCACTTCAGATATATTAGGTTTCCAGGGAAGCCACATGTGCAGAAAAGGGCTAACGCCATATGTCCCTATCGTCAACATAGTCTTTAATCCTATAATATGCTTTTTTTATAAGAATTGATTTGACGTGCGATTTAAACTTCCCGACTGTCAGATCAGTAATTTCTTTTGGTATCTTATTATAAAACCGAACGCAGTTACCTAAGAACGATTTGTTGGTTTTGGACAATCTAAATTTAGGTACTACTATTTTATGTCTATTTCTGGTATTTATACAATGAATGTCACTTTTTACTTTAAACATTAGCAAGTTTTTACGGACAAACAATGTTTTCAAAAATGTAAAGAGAAGGCATTGTCAGTACATTGATATCTTTAAAGAGGTCTCTAAGTGATTCGCGAGGGCTCATATTATATATTGCGCGGATGGTTCTCTTCTGTAATATAAATATTGAATCTACACCAGCTGCTGCTCCCCACAGCATAATGCCATATGACATTATACTGTGGAAATACGCAAAATATACAAGTCTGGCCGCAGCTACGTCAGTTAGATGGCTAATTTTGCTAACTGCAAATGCAGCAGAACTTAACTTACTTGATAAAGCCTTTATATGAGCACCCCATTGTAGTTTATAATCAATGGTTATACCTAGAAATACGGTTTCATGTACAATCTCAAGATTGTTGCCTTCGAAAATTATTTCTAATCCGACTTGAGGTACATTTGGCAACGAAAATTTTAAACATTTTGTTTTATTTGCATTTAATAGGAGATTATTTGCAGTAAACCATTTAGACAGAGAGATTAAACTCTCATTGACATGAACAACTTCATTGTCTTTCCTGTTTATATTAAAAATAAGCGAAGTGTCATCAGCAAATAATATTGTATTACATAATGCTGACATCATATAAGGCAGATCATTAATATAGGCTAAGAACAGAAAGGGGCCCAAAATTGAGCCCTGTGGCACGCCCATTTTTATTAGAGACCCTGATGATGTTATACCATTTATACCTACTTTTAGCTGTCGTTTGGAAAGGTATGATAATACAAGGTCGAGAGCTGGTCCACGAATTCCGTAGTGACCCAATTTACAAATGAGCGTATTGTGATCAACGCAATCAAATATGAAAGTGGTGATGATACTATTGATGAAAATATGGACCTCGGAGGAGATGATGAAGAAAGTTGTATATTTTCATCGACTATAGATGATAAACTTGACTTGATAGCTTTTTATGTTTTGGACCTTGTTAACATAATGATCCCACGAGTAGCTAGGGACTATGAGGTCGGCTACGACTATCGAATCATGATCCACTTCCTTCGTGTAGGGTTTTTGAAGTCGGTATTTTGTTTTGTTAAAAAGTTTTATTTAATATTAACAATTTTACAGTTGCCAGTGCATTTAACCGATTATCAGTAGAGAGTGGTGGTTCTTTGATACTATATAAAAATGATATTATACCATAGATATGTAACGTCCATATTAAATGGCGCGCAAAATTCAGTCTCGCGTTAGGTATGTATAAACCTATAAAACTGCACACCTATGCTGTAAGAAAGAAGATGAAGAAGAAAACTACGAGAGTAAAAGAGATAGCCATCTAAAATGACAACACGTGTACTCGATGTCTTTGTCGCACCTGTGATAGAATTTATGTGTTGTCTCTTTTCATTGCTTGGCCCGTTTTCTTCGAGTATATGGTTCTATAAATAATTTGAATTGTATTTTTATTCTATTTTTTCTATTTTTGAAAAAACGTTACCCCACACTAGGATTTCTCCTGTATCGTGGGTGCGTTTACAAACACAAATTCCACACACAATACACCCAGACCCGGAACAACTACCTGCAGATCGTACAAATATTTGTTCCGTGCGGGAATCGAACCCACGACCCGGTGCGCAGCAGCCGACTGTATCAGCCACTGCACCAACCGTGCCGTCAAATGTTTTATTTTATTTGTTACTCGCGTGTGGTATGAGATCCCTAGTTCTTTATTTTTGCTTGGTAGTTTGAGCATCTTCTATAAACGCACGACGGCATTGTTATTACTTAATTAATAAATCAATACAGTATGTGCTCGATCTACGTCTTTTAATATATAATATAATTGCTATGTAGTAATAGTTTTAGTAATAAAGAAAGAAAACACATCACTTCTTGCTCAGTTTATCGCTTACGCTTATGTGAGATAGCGTGTGCAGAAATAGTGAACAGATTTTTTTGTGTATGTAGACCACCAGCGTCAATACTTTACCTCATTTTAACTACAATGGAAGGTATACTGAGAAAAAAATGTCTACACAAACTTTTTGATTAATGATTCTTGTTTAATTAGCGGGTATGAGATCTGATTATATAGGTCAACTAGTAACATCGTCAGTCTAGACATCGTCAACGCCTTCAACTCCATCCCGTGGGGCGTGATAGGGGGGCACTAGTCCATCATCAGCCTCCCCTCTACCTGCAGGGCATCATAGGGGCCTATCTGCGCGATAGGCACATTCGCTACGTGGGCAAGGTAGTGTGAAGCGGAGGGAGATTAAGTACGGGGTTCCGCAGGGGTCGTTTTTCTTCTTGGCCCCCTCTTATGGAACCACGCCTACGACGCGGTCCTGCGTGTCGCTCTCCCCGCCAGCGTCAGCTTGGTTTGTTATGCTGACGACACTCTTGTGTTGGCCGGCGGGGAGACCTTCGAGGGAACCATCCGGCTTGCCGAGCAAGCGGTGGCAATTGTCGTGGCCAAAATCCACGCTCTGGGCCTGCAGATAGCGCCTCATAAAACCGAGGCGCTATGGTTCCACAAACTGCCGCGAAGCAGAAACCACCTAGTTCGTGGATACGCGTTGGTGACGCGCAAATCAGGGTGGGCCAGCAACTACCTGTGGCTCACTCTGGATAATCGTTGGGGCTTCGAAGAGCACTTCGGGCGCCTCGTCCCCCGAGTCGAGAGGGTAGTGGGTGCATTACACCGGGTGCTGCCCTATCTCGGGGGACCGAGCGAGGAAGTTCGCCGTCTCTACGGGGGACTTTTATTGCACGCGGTCCGTGGCCCTCTACGGGGCACCTATATGGTCATCCCGGCTTTCAGGTGACCAGCGCTGTAGAGCCAAACTTCACGGTCTGCAGCGCAGAGTGGCTATACGGATCGCACGGGTATACAGGACAGTACGAGGCGGCAACTCTCCTGGCACGCTTTCCGCCTTTCGACATCTTGGCGGAGACGGATGCGTGGGTCTATGATCAGACATGCTCCCTCCGCTAGAGCGACGAAAAAGTGCCGCCAGGGGCGTTCGACAGGATAAGGCGGCTGGCTCAGCGGCGCACACTCGAGCACACCGGCACCGCACCGTCTGACGCAGGTATTCACCGGTCACGGTTGTTTCGGTGCGTACCTGCACAGAATAGGTCGCGAGGTTACGGCACGGTGCCACCATTGTGGAAGCGACCAGGATACCGCACAGCACACGCTCGAGGACTGCCCTGCGTGGGCTGCCGAGCGGCGGGTCCTGGTCGATCGGATCGGGCAGGATCTCTCTCTGTCGGCAGTAGTGTCGGCTATGTTGGCAGAGCATGAATATTGGAGTGCAGTGGTCTCCTTCTGCGAGAGCATGACAGCTCTAGAAGGAGACTGCAGAGCGGGATCGGGAGAGGGCCGATCCCGCACGGAGAAGGACGAGACGGCGCTGAGGTAACAACCGCACCGGCGCCCAGGTCCAACACGCCTGAGCCCCCTGCTATCAGTTCATGGTGGGGGGCCTCGGGGGATACGGGCTCGCAGATTGGGGAGTCTGCGTGCTCATACCGAGTGACCCCCGGGAAGACGGTGGTGCGCATGTGGTCACGTGTCGCCGTGTGCGCAGCACAGCGCACAGCGAGACTTGGGGGGGGGTCCTTTACAATCCTCCCCGAAAAGTGTCTGGGGGGCGGCCTTTTTACAGCCGCTTGCCCTCTGCTAGAGGAGGTGACCGCTTTACAGTCATCCCCTCCGAGATGTGCATAAAGATCACCACAACGACCGATATGGGTGTGTTGTGGGCTCATTGGGGGGTTTTGCCATAATCGCCACGCATGGCAGACAGGTTGGCGATCGCAGTAGCTGTACTCGAAGGACGCCGCTGCCCATCCTCCGGCTAGTCCCTTAGTCGACTTTTACGGCACCCGCGGGAGGAGATGGGGTGGTGGTATTCTGAGCCGGCACCACACGGCGAACAACAATTGAAATTACTGTACTCTATTTTCTAAAATATGTCAGGAATTTAATAATGTTGTCTACACTTGTAAGAAAAGTACGTAATTTTTATATTAACTATAACAATGTGCACCTTATACTACATACATACATATTGTATATTGTAGAAAATGTGTTAACAACGTACGTATTTTAATATAAACAATGTATACGAGGGCGGCACTGAAAATTTCGGGAATCAAGGAAGTGACACAACATTACTATTTAAAAATGTATTTATTGCTTTTCGAAGTATTCCCGTTTTGTAGGCGTCCACAGCTTCTTTAGGTGATGAAAATCTCTGTCCACGCAATTTATTCTTTATTTTAGGGAAAGTATAGAAATCATTAGGGCTTAGGTCGGGGCTGTACGGCGGATGGTCTAATAATTCTATGTTTTCTTGCTCTAAAAACTCTTTTGTTCTGTGCGCGGTGTGAGAACTCGCATTGTCGTGATGGAGGATGATGCGGCGGTTGCAGTTCTCTCTACGGAGTTCAGAAACGACCTGTGGCAAACAAATGCTAGCATACCATTCTGCATTAACCGTTCTTTGTCCCTCAAGAGGAATAGTCGTAACATGGGCGGTTTTGGAGACAAACGTGGCCACCATTTTTTTTGCAACACTCCGTGAACGAACAATTTTTGGTGGCTTTAACTCGTTTTCGAACACCCAAACTCGTGACTGGTTTTTTGTTTCGGGTTCGTACGCATATATCCAGGATTCGTCACCTGATACGATGTTGTATACAGCATTTGAGGATCCTGCGTGGAATCTTTCGAGAGTTTTGACGCACCAAGTAACGCGAGCCGCTTTTTGCTCTTCACATAGCAAATGCGGTATCCATCGGGAAAACAACTTTTTTACACCTAAATGTTCATGCAAGATTATTTGTATTTGACTCATGCCAATGTCTAAAGTTGCCTGAATTTCGCGGTATGTCACATGTCGATCTTCCTCAATCAGCTTACGCACAGCATCAACGTTTTCTCGGGTGACTGCAGTTTTTGGACGACCTTGACGAGGATCATCACTGAGCTTGACACGTCCACGTTGAAATTCAGCAAACCAGCGATAAATTGTGGTTTTGGATGGGGCTTCATCACCAAATGCAGAAATCATCCGGTCAACACACTGTTTTTGTGTTAAACCACTTCGAAAGTCATAATAAATCATCGCTCTTGAATTTTCTCGAGTCAATTCCATTTTCTCAACGACTAAACAAGTTTGACAAAACCTTGTGACAAGACCGTGAATCTTTTTTTAAATAAATAAATGGTATTCGATTTGTTAAACCAAGGAGTTTTCAATTAAAAAGATTTTAATATGACAGGAACAGTGGAAATATTCCATTCCCGATAATTTTAGTGCAGCCTATGTATGTAGGCAACGTGTGAATAACGTACGAATCATATATGTGTAACTTACGACATACATAAATATTGTGTATTGTAGATATGACAATGTGTAACAGACTTACGTATTTTTATGTTGTAATTTATTAAGAAAATATGTTTGTAACTACACTTTTAAAACCTATATTAAAGTGACTTCTTGTACATTTGTGATAATAAGATACATCACTGCCATTCAAATACCATGTAAATTGTACTAATTAAGGCATTATTAATTTAGGAAATACAGTGTAAGTATGATATACATTTTGTAAAAAAATTATGATTAGACGATCAAATAGTAAGTTTAAAAAAAATTCACTGTAATAGAGATTAGCTAGATAAATAGAACAGATTGTAAGCTTTCCAATTATATAACACTTCTACTTTACTCTTAAATAAACGTGAATTATCGTATAAACACTTAGCAATGCATAGCAAAAATTATAGACTCGGGAGAGGAAAAATAGTGGCGGTTTTTCGGCCCTCCTTACGGTGCAGATTCACTGTGGCTAAGCTGCGTCGAAATGTTAGTAAAATACCAGAAAAATGCCAGTGTAATAAAAGTGAGTATAATAAGAATAATTGAAGCATCGCTCGGTGACGTCACGAACCCTTGAACTTGAACATTGATGAGTTTCATTTCACCACCTTGTTACCCGGAAAACCTGCGCGGCGGCGACTTGTAACTCTATAACAAGTGCCTATAAGGGGAGTTTGTCACTGGCCGTATAGGGCGACCTATACGACCGAAACAGTTGGTCCTTCGCGCCGAATAACCGCGTAACATAGTGCGAAACGGTGAATATAACGAAGAAAATTCAAGATTACGCCGACCACACCTTCGAACAAAGGTGCGTCAACCGAAGAATCAGCGGAAACGTCTACCGCTACGAATACGGAGGCCACTACTTCGAGTGAAAGAACGCGCACCACCAAGACAACTACTGAAATCGATATCACTGGAAAATACAGCGAAAAAGACGCCAGCCACGAACAATTTAAAACAGTCCGAAATAAGTGAAGCGAAGCAAGGCCCCAGACAGGACATGGGTTCCAACGTTCCAAACAAACCCCTGGGGCCAACACGACCACCTTCAATCAAAAAAGCAACTTGAAGCAAAGGAAGAGCTTGCAAGATTAAAGTTAGAACAGGCCAAGGCCGCATCTGCACCCGCCCGCGCTTGACTTGAACGACTCCATTTAGAAGAAGAAATAAGCTCGGAAAATGAACAAGAACCGGAGGATCGCGCAGCACATGTGCAAGACTGGATGCAGACGACTGTTCACCAAGGAAGTGAATTAAATACGAAGAAAAATAACAACGATATAAATGACCGTGGAAAACCTTCAACGAAAAGTGATATAGAAGTGTTTGCAACTGAAATAGTAAAGGCATTAAATCCGCGTCAACAACCTCCCACGATATACACGAGCTGCCTTACTTCGACGGTAATATCTCCGAGTGGATCGCCTTCAGGACAGTGTACGCCGACACGGCCCCGATGTTTAACGACATTCAGAACATGGCCAGAATAAGAAGAGCTGTGAAAGGATCAGCACGTGAAGCCATCGAGAGTTTATTATACTCCGATTGTACGCCAGGTGTAGTGATGGACGCTCTGGGACTCCGTTTCGGTCGCCCAGAATCGTTAGTGCTAAGTGAGTTCGAGAATAGCAAAACTTTAGTTAAACCAACAGATAGTGCGCGCGACGTATGTCTATTTGCAAATCAAGTGAACAACAGTGTAGCGGCAATCAAGGGACTCAATAAACCGCAGTATCTACACTCGCCTGAGACAGTGAAGTTAATATTGGACAAGCTACTAAACCCGAACTGATAAATATATAATTTTTTTTGAATAGGGAAGCTGATAAGTGTGGCTCCTTCATAGCGCCAGAGAATTTCGATAAAAATAAACGAACAATGTATAAGCATGCTATACAATGGCAAGAGAAGAAGAACCTGCGTCTAAAAACGATAAGAAGTATGTGTGTCTACATTGCGAAGAAGAGCACTTTTTAAATTGGTGTACAAAGTTTTTGAATGCTTCCGTACAAGATAGGTGGGAAATATTTATTTATTTATTTATTATTTATTTATTATACTCTTTATTGTACACCAATCGTTAAAGGTAATAAAAACAGTAGTGCTTATAAGTATATTTTAGAGTACAATGGGCGGCCTTATCGCACTCGGCGATTTCTTCCAGGCAACCTTAGGATGGAGAAATACTTAACTGGATAATATATGCGGCAGTTGATGGTGCACACAGATATATAATGAAATAACTAAATTACGTATACTATACTAAATATATAAATAATGGAAGATTATACACAATATGGATATATAAATACACAAACATTTATATATACACATATACAAATACTTTTTAATTTATTCGACAAAATATCGAAAAGCAGTTACTTCAAATGTAATACTTAGTAAATTCTAAGCAAAAATAATCACAGTGACAAGTAATGTTCCCTCACTAGTCTTTTGAACACTGATATTGACTGAGCTCGTCTTATTAAAACTGGTAATGCATTCCACAAACGAGCGGCCTGAACCGTAAAGGAGTTATCAATAAATTTTGTGGAATGCATTGGCATTTTAAGTTTTAGGTCTTCTGATGATCTTAGAAATTTTGTATGAGTGTCACCGATGAACTCGAAGAGTTTTTTAAGGTAAGAGGGAGTGGAAGGAATGAATAATACACTGTAAAGTACCGAAAGAATATGAGTATTCCGACGAAGGCGAATTGGTAACCACTTGAGCTTAGTGCGGAATTCTGAGACATGATCATATTTGCTTAAACCAAACATAAATCGTATACAAACATTTTGAAGTCGCTCAAGTCTTTCAAGTTGTTCCTCTGTAAGGTCAAGATAGCTGGCATCAGCATAATCGAGGATAGGAAGGAGAAGGGATTGTGCAAGCGCAATTTTAGTGGTAGTCGGAAGAAAGTTGCGTAATCTTCTCAAGCTGCTTACTGAAGCAAACATCTTACGACTTACTTCTTGTAGATGAGCAGTCCAGGATAAATTCCTATCAATGACCAACCCCAAGTTCCTAACTTTATCGCTAAAAGGAACTGAAGTGCCGTCAAATGAAACCTGAGGAAGTGTGGTCCAGTTTATTCTAGATATCATCCTGGAACTGCCCACAACAATGATCTGTGTCTTCATAGGATTAACCTTTAGTCCATATCTGTTACTCCAGTCACATATTCGGGCTAGATTTATGTTAATTGTAGCAACAGCGTCAGATAGATTTACAAGAGGAAATAGTGAAGAAACTCCAACTGTATCAAGTGTTTACGTAACAGACACCGCAAAGACACACGCAAGAGGCCCGGCTGCAACATATGTAAGAGATGGCATCATCGCCTTTTGCATGCGGACCCGCAACCATCTTCACAAGAACAGAAGAAGCAAGATGAACAGGAAACTGAACTGACCACCAACTTTGTAGCTACAGTGAGAACAAACAAAGCCAAGAAAGATGCTACCAGTGTTATTGTACAGTACAAAGTGCTCCATGAGAATAACAGCCCTTCTTGATGAGGGCTCAACAATCTCTCTTCTCGACTCTGAGGTGGCAGATGCAATAGGGGCAGTGGGTCCAACTGGATTTGCAATAAAATAATAGCATGGGACACTATCCTTTCAGAGTAAATCTTTGTATTTAGGATTTGTCTGATCCTAAGATTGGCTCTCCCACCGAATGGCCGCCTATATTATGATATGGCGCTGCTATGGCAGTGGTACACCACTATATGCATGAACTTCCTGTAATAAAGCCTGACATCCAGAGATCTGAGACACTTGTAGTATGCTTTGAGAATGGCGATTGATTTCGTATTAAGTATTTATATTTATATCAGTAATGTTGTTCTTTGTTTAAAACAACTTATAAAAACTCCATTGTTTTGTTTTTTGATAAATTTGAAGTGTAAGTTTGTCAGAAATCTTCAAATCTATGGCGGTTCCATAATGTTATAAAGGATGTTAAGAAATGAGAAAACATAGAGACAGATACATATACAGACAGACAAACACATACTTATACACAATTTCCCTACTAAAATAATTTATGATCGAAATGTAACAATATAGAATGTTTTTCAATGTATAGAGGGCTGTTTTAAATAGTTTGTAAGCCCAGGTTTAAAACAATCAAACAAACAAAAGTACAAGAGAAAATCTAATATATACAAAAAAAGACCTAGCCCCAATGATATTATATATTAAAAAGCAGTAGATATGTTACATGCATGCTAAAAGTAAGAACCAAAACTCCCCAATTGTAGCACCTCGCAATCGGTTCACCTAGATAGCAATCTCTTTACTCTTATTATTTTCGTGTCTTCTTTCTCATGACATGGTTGTGCAAGGAGACTGTATTTTGCTTGCCATTTAATATGGACGTAACATATCTATGGTATAATATCATTGCCTAGCCCTGTCAGCATTTCTTCTCAGAGGTTAACATGTAGTGAAATGCCCTCCGTTGTTCCAATGAGAAGTGCAAAGTGTCTGTTAGGACCTAGTTACTGAATAAATGATTCAATAATGAATAAATTCTTAAAAATACCTCCATACTTAGAAAATTATAAGTGTAGTAAGTATAAAGTTGTTATATTTTTAACAAACATGTAAAATAAAACATTTTTAAGATTGGATAAAAATAAGTTTCTTATCATTGGTGTTTTTAATACCAACCTCCAAACATTCACCCATTCTAGGTCAGTTGTAAATTCTGTAGTCAAACTTTTCTATTATTTGTCTGACATAGTGTCAGCATAGGATAAACATAGTTGTATTCATAATAATCTACTATAAATATAAACAAAACTCATTTTATATTGATTTTTCTGGTCTCAAAACTTCCCTTGTAAGTCTTATATATCTTCAGTTTTAAACTGTGTGAATGTTGAATATATTTGTTCATACATAATTATGAAATGTAAGGCTAATTACTAGAATGCCCGAACTATTTGAGCCACCAGGTTTCCTACTAAAAACGAGTTTCTCCAATAGTTAAAATGGAACTTAATATTAAATTGCATTCCAGTTTTTGGCTGGTAGTAGTTCAAATATAATCAATACTTACCACACATGTGCATTTGTGCAAAACTTTTCCATTTGATTCCATTGGTATAAACTTTTGCAACAACGCTTTTCCATCAATTTTCCACAAATTTAGTTCATCCAACTTAGAAGTGACAATGTCTCCATTCCATTTGACATCAGATTTTAACAACACAAAGTTTCCAGACTGGAACAAATCATCTATTTTTAAATCCCAAGCTCATAATTAATTGGTAGACATATTAGAAAATGATCACTTACATGGAAATGCTTTGGTACATCTTTAGACTGACTTGAATCAGACTTGTTTCCGTCAGACCCATTTTTTTCATCATCCGAGCCTTCTTCTTCGTCTAATTCTCCCTCCTCATCTTCTGCTTCTTCATCTTCCTCCCCTTCACCCTCACTTTCCTCAGATGATGAGTTTTTACGTTTTTTTTTGGTGTTATTCACGGCCACTTTTAATGTTCGTTTACGAGTTCCACGTCCAGGTTGTTCATTCTGCTGAGGTATGATTAACATGTTTAGACCATAATAGATATCAAAGCTATTCCTATACTTTATCGAACCAAATCTTTTTTTCGACATTACGCTACTAACCGACGATGATATTTCCATATATAGAACTAACCTAACACTACAAACAATATTGATCAATAGTATGAAATCCAAATTATAAGGTTCCAAATGACGATTTATGTCGGTATGATCATCTCAATATATTTGTAAATAACCTGTGTATACATTTACTCACAGAATCGGCATCTGGCGTCCAATCCTCACCAGAGTCTTGGAATTCTTCTGGTTCAGCTCCCGGTTCGGAACCATCAGAATCATCATCATTTTTCTTTACTGATTTTCGTTTACGCATATTAGTTGAAAATAGCACAAATTTACAATAAAATAAGAACTAGAAATTCACAACCCACGCCAAAGCCTCAAAAGGCAAGCCAAAGAGAAGAGAAATATCCGTGATCCAAACCAGACCACTATGGTGCCATACATATAATTTAAGTGTACTCTGTGATGGTGGTGATTGGTGCCACTATTTTATGGCAAGCTCCTTTGAGTATTATATTTTATATTCCTTGATGGCAAGCAAAGCAACAAGCAGTGTTGCCAGATGCATTCGGCCTTAAATCTGTAGTAGAAACTGCTAAAATCTGTATGCTATTTTTAACTTGAAATCCGTGTTTAACCTGTACAGTAATTAGAACTCATACTGAGTAAATATTCAGTCCAGTTATTTTGTTTTGCTTGTTTTGAAAAACAATGGAGTAAGTTTGACGAAATAAAAAATAACAAATTAATTGACAACAAATAATTAATTAATACATATTATTTTTGTAACATTAAAAGTTTTTTTTTTCATTTATGGGCATTGGACGAACCATCAACCCAACAAAAGATTTACAAACTCATAACAGTTTCTTATCAAAGGTAACAAATATTTATCTTATAAATAACTAAAATACTTATAAACAAAGTTAAGAATGACTCTACCACTTATAAATTATAAACGCAAATTACAAAAATAAACAAAGTTATCTTAAAATTATGTATCTATACATATATCTTTACAACAACAAAAATTATTAACTATGCAAATAATAACTAAAATTCATACAGATCCAATTGTACTTTGGATGAATTGAAATATAGAATTATATAAAATAGGAAATTTTAATAAATCATAAATGTTTTTAGGTAGGTCACATTTCTCTAGCAAGTTGTTTTTAGGCATTACTTAGATGCTAAGCTGCAGTGGGGCCCACATATAGAGAAATTGTCGAAGAAGCTCAGCTCTGCATTTGCAGTCTTTAAGATGCGTCAGTTGACCGACGAAGAAACAGCCAGATTGGTATATTTTAGTTACTTTCACAGTGTGATGTCATACGGCATTTTGTTGTGGGGAAATGCTGCTGACATCGAAACTATATTCGTGCTGCAGAAGAGTCAAAGTCAAAAGTTTTTTATTCATGTAAACCATTTGCTGGCACTTACGAATAGTCAGAATTTAAATAGTTGCACGAGAGACAGACAGAGAACTATTCGAGCAATTTATAATTTAAGTATCAGGCAATCACTAAAAGTTTAATTTAGAGAAATAAATATAATGACGGTCGCATCACATTATATATACGAAAACTTGATTCATGTTAAAAAGAATATTAATCTTTTCTCTAAGTACTGTGATCTCCATGGCATTAACACTAGAAATAAAAATAAACTTGTACTACCGACGACCAGGCTCTAGAAAATAAGTAATTCATTCTGGTGCCAATGTGTACGTTTTTACAACAAGATCCCGAGCACTATGCAAACTCTAAGTCTAAATAAGTTCAAATCTATAATTAAGCAGAAACTATGAACTATATGAACTAAAAAAGGTTACGACAAAGTCGCAGATTACATAGAGGACAATAATGCTTGGGATTGAGCAACTCTAACATAATTTGAACTCACATAGGCTAAAATGACCACTGATCATTATTTGATCTATGAACTAATGTAATTATTGTTATTTAAATTATAATATTGACATTTTAAATGACATCTACTACCTATGTTGACATCCAAATACAATAATTGTTTGACATTCTTAAAATTTGTATAATTCTGTGACATTAATATTTTATACGGCAAATGTGAGTATCATGTAGCCTACATATATGAATTATAACTACCTGTTGTTTGGCAGTATGAGTTTGTCATGTTCACTAAAACGTCTTGCTGATGGTGGCGTCGTGTATGGGCCGTTAAGTTCCCTGCAATATGGTTGACCTGAGCGACGCCGATGCATGCGTCAAGCTCGTGAACGGGTGCCGTCATGTGGGACTGGTCAGTCCTCACTGCCATGTAATCTTGTTGAGTGAAATGATTTTACTTCATCTATTTTATTAATGTTTTACTTCATCTATTTCATTTTAGAACTTGCAAAAGAAGATGCTATTTGCTACAATAAAAAGATATTTAATATTATCTATGTATACTTCCTCTTCTCTTCTGTCTCTTCATATAATGTACTCTGTGGTCTCTTCACTGAACTGAAAATGCACGTAATTGTTTTGTGACACGTATTAAATAAAAGAAAAGAAAAATATCCACTGCGATTTTAATATTCGTTAACCCAACAAAATAAATAACTCTAACAGGTTATGGGCTACTAGCAAGAGTTTTTTTTGTCTGCCTGTCTAAATTTTTTTCTTCAACAAAGAAGAAAAATGGCGTCTATTACGACACAGGAATATTTTCCTCGATTACAGGAGACGACAAATTTTGCAAACTGGAAGTTTCGATTATTATTGCTACTAGAAGAAAAAGGTGTTGACGATATATTCATAGTAAAGTTACTGCGGAAAATAAACAAAAGGGCTCAAAAGCAAAGTCGATTATTGTAACATGTCTGTCTGATAAATATTTGGAATATGTAAAGAAGGCAAGTACAGCAAAAGAAATGTTAGAGTGCCTAGAAGCCGTCCTAGAACGGAAAAGCGTCCTTAACAAACTTCATCTTAAAAGGCAGTTACTACAATTAAAGTGTAACACAAAATTCCAGGATCATTTCCTGAAGTTTGACACACTGGTTAACAGCATTGAAGCAGCAGGCTGTAAATTGGATGAAAGTGATAAAATATGTCACCTATTACTTACGATACCAGAAAAATATGAAAATGTTGTCACTGCAATTGAAACGACTACAGGGTATCAAACTAATATCACGTTGGACTACGTCAAGTCATGCCTCTTAGATGCTGAGTTAAAAATGGAGAATAACACACATTTGAAAAGCAATGAGAATAACGAAGCGGCTTTTACTATGAAATGCTATAAATGTCATAAGCTAGGACATATTGCTATTAATTGCCGATTCCGTGGTAGAGGTCAAGGTCGATCATTCCGTGGAGGATTTCGTAGAGGACAAGGTCTTCACACACATTTTGCTCAAGAGGTGTCAACTGATTCATATGAGGAGCCAGAATATACATTTACAGCTATGTGTATACAAAATATTGAAAATTGTGACAAAGGATTTATAAAATTAGTTGTAGATTCGGAGGCGACTGAACATTTGATTCAAGAAAAATATAAACACATAATGACACAGGTAAAAGATCTAAAACAGGAAGTAAGGATTAAAGTTGCAAATGGTGAATATTTGATCAGCAAACAAAAAGGTAAAATAAGACTAGAATATAGGGACTTGATAATAAACTGCGAGGCTCTTATTGTAAGCAATCTTTCACATAATTTGTTGTCTGTAAAGAAGCTTTTAGATAAAAATTTAAACATAATTTTCAAAAAAAAAATTGTGAATGTTTTTAGTGTTGATAGTTTTGACAGGAAAATACCGATGTCAGTGTATGGAAAACTAGAGTCCTCTGTATCCCGAGTTACACGACAGGGTAACCAGCCCCAAAAAGGAAACTCGACCTCTGTATCCTATGCATCACGAGTTACACGACAGGGTAACCAGCCCCAAAAAGGAAACTCGACCTCTGTATCCTATTGATCGCGAGTTACACAACAGGGTAACCAGCCCCGTAACGGAAACTCGACCTCTGTATCCTATGCATCGCGAGTTAAACAACAGGGTAACCAGCCCCGAAACGGAAACTCGACCTCTGTATCCTATGCACCGCGAGTTACACAACAGGGTAACCAGCCCCGAAACGGAAACTCCACCTCTGTATCCTCTGTATCCTCTGCACCCGCTAAACATAGAGCATAAAACCCCTCTGAAGCCCAGACCTCTGTATCCTCTGCATCCGCTAAACGCAAAACGTCATCTCCATTTGAATCCTCTGTATCCGCTGCATCCGCTAATCGTAGAGCATTAAACCCCTCTGAAGCCCAGACCTCTGCGTCCTCTGTATCCTGTGCATCCGCCAAACGCAAACTCCTAAGTCCCTCTGAATCTAACACGCGTACTAAAACCTCTGAATCCTCCGAACCTAAAGTAACCAATCCCTCTGAATCTCAAGTGCATCCTAACACCACAGTTCCCTCTGTATCTACCAAATCTAAAGCGCAAAATCCCTCCGAACCTTCTAAATCCCGTCAAAATAATGTATATGAAGTCACTTCTAATTTCACAAAACGGTACCTGCCTCATGTTGTCCTTAAAACTCAATTAAATAACCGCAACCTTACCTTCCTAATCGACACCGGGTCCTGTGTCAGCCTAATAAAAAGAAAATCCTTACAATCGATGCCCATCCTTCAAAATCAAATTATCCAGCTCAAAGGTATTCACAATACCGACGAAACTATACCCATCATAGGCCATTTCCAACTGCAACTATTCACAAACACTGACATCTATTACCGGTTCCACGTAATTGAAGAGATCAACTTAAATTACGATGGAATAATCGGGACGGACCTCCTTAATGACCTAGACGGAATTATTGACTATAATTCTAACACGTTGCAGATAAGAAATATCATAATCAAATTAAAATACTGCCAACCCGTTTATAAAATCGCACCCCGTTCCGAAACCATAATAGAATGCACCGTTAACAATCCTGAACTCCGCGTAGGCCTTATCCTCGATCAACGTATCTCTGATTCCCTGCTAGTCGCAAACTGCATCGTCTCAGTCAAGGACAACAACCGTGTCAATGTATCCGTAGTAAATACCTCTGAAGAAACGGTAACAATCGATTCTGACATTAAACTAGAAATCCAGCCCTTCGAGGTAAACTCCTTCCAAATCCAATCCGATTCTAATCCTTCTAGATCCTCTACTAGCCGTAGAAATGAAGTCCTAAATATGCTAAGAGTCAATCATCTTAATGACGAAGAAAAGTCATGCCTATTCGATATCTGCTCCCAATATTCCGACATTTTCCATTTGCCCAATGACAAACTGTCAACCACCGATCTCCTAAAACACGAAATCAAAACGTCACTTTCAGATCCTATCAATGTCAAGTCGTACAGATTCCCTGAAGTCCATAAGAAAGAAGTCGAAACCCAAATCTCCAAAATGCTCTCCCAGGACATAATCCAACCCTCTGTTTCACCCTGGTCGTTCCCTATATGGGTCGTACCCAAGAAAGTAGATGGCGATGGCGCATCGTCATCGACTATCGAAAACTCAATGACATCACTATTGGTGAGAGTTATCCAATCCCTCAAATCAATGAAATCCTAGACCAACTAGGACAAAGTAAATACTTTTCCACCCTTGACCTCTGCTCAGGTTTTCATCAAGTTTCTATTTCCAACGAAGATACCCCTAAAACAGCCTTCACAGTCCCCCAGGGACATTTCGAATTCAAACGCATGCCATTTGGGCTCAAAAATGCTCCAGCTACATTCCAGCGGCTAATGAATACCGCTCTTGCCGGACTCCAAGGCATCCATTGCTATGTCTATTTAGATGATATAGTTATCTATTCCCACGATCTCTCATCGCACTGCGATAAACTAACCAAAATCTTCGACAGATTAAGTAAATACAACTTAAAGTTGCAGCCCGATAAGTGCAAATTCTTACGTAAAGAAGTCGGCTACCTTGGCCACATCATAAGTGACAAAGGAGTCAGTCCAAATCCCGAGAAGGTCAAGGCAGTGTCCCAATTTTCAGTCCCTAAGTGTCCCAAAGACGTCAAATCATTTCTAGGTCTCGTATCCTATTACCGCCGTTTCATTCCTGATTTCTCTAAAACAGCAAAACCACTAACTTCATTACTAAAAAAGGACATTTCCTTCTCCTGGTCGAATGAACAACAGCTAGCATTCGAAGACCTGAAAGAAAAACTCATATCTGCTCCTATTCTTATATATCCAGACTTTTCCGAGCCCTTTGTGCTCACTTGCGACGCATCAAACTATGCCATATCCGCCATTCTATCCAATGGTGAAATAGGTAAAGATCACCCAATCGCTTACGCATCCAGAACACTGAATAAAGCAGAGACCAATTACTCCACCACAGAAAAGGAATGTTTAGCCATAGTGTGCGGTACTAAAACATTTCGTCCCTATTTATACGGACACAAATTCATAATCGTCACAGATCATAGACCACTAAAGTGGCTATTCAACTGCAAGGATCCAGGCTCCCGCCTAGTCAGGTGGCGCCTAAAATTAGAAGAATTCGACTATAAGATTGAATATAAAAAGGGCAAAATTAACAGCAACGCTGATGCCTTGTCTCGATTCCCTGTAAATCCTATCCAACACGACGTTGACGATCCTATTCCTTCTAGTTCCAAACAAAATGTTCAAAATCCGTCGCCTGCGTTTAGTTCAATAACGCTAGACGACCTCGATATCCAATTACCTTCTATTCCTTCTAATTCCGACGAATTACCGTTGATAGACTTACTAGAAAATGACGATATACCTGAAATCCTTAATCCCGAAGGTCCAGAAAGATTACTTGAAAATCCAGATCCTTCTAATCCTCTTGATGGCGAACCCGCTGAGGTTCCTATTCCAAGTCCATCTACTCCTGATGAAAATTATTCCAAATTCCTGAAAACAATGTCCGAAAAACAGTTTAATAGCAACACTAAAATCGTGGAACACAACGAAAACATCCTTAAAAGTAATCATAAACATATAATCTTGCCTACCTCCATTGACCTCGACACCGCTAACCCTCATTTAGAGGAAATCCTGAGTGAAATCGAAGATTCCTCAGAACTCCTGAATAACGAAAGGACTCTGTTCACTTGTTTATCCTTTGAACACAAAAGAAAGAATATCCATTTTCTATTCACAAAAGTCTACCATTTCGACAGCTGTCTATATGAAGATATTTACAAAAGCCTAATAAATCTTAAAAATCAAATCCTTTTAATGTCAAATCAAGAAAATGTAGATGTAGCTATCACTGATTTCCGTAATCCTTTCGACAAACATGATTGGCCGAAAATATACAACATGTTTTGTTACATCTTTAACAATACCAGAATAGGTATCCACATATATCACAACTCTCTCATATTTCCAACTCCTTCTGAAATAACGAAGATCCTCCGCGAAAATCATGACATCCCGATCGCTGGACATCTCGGTACAGCTCGGATGCTAAATCGTATCAAAGAAAGATATCATTGGAAAAATATGCGTTCCGACATCGAAACATATGTCAAAAACTGCTCACAGTGCCAAAGCAATAAAGCTTTGAGACAAACTAATCGGTCCCCTATGCAAATAACTACCACGTCCACAAAGCCTTTTGAACGGCTCAGCATAGACCTCGTAGGTCCGCTCCCAGAAGCAAGACTGAACAATCTTAAATTCATACTTACTATGCAAGATGACCTCACAAAATTTTCCTTCGCATATCCAATTGCCAATGCCACTTCAGAAGACACATGCGAGTGTTTAGTCCATTTCATTTCCCTATTCGGAATCCCAAAAATGATCTTAACAGATCAAGGCACCAACTTCACCGCAGACATGTTCAAAAGAACCTGCGAGTTCCTCAAAATCAAACAGATCTGGTCTTCCCCATATCATCCTCAAACACAAGGTGCACTTGAGCGCAGCCATTCTACGCTCAAGGAATATCTCAAATCCTACGTCAACGAAAATCATACCAATTGGCATAAATATGTATATACAGCAATGCTTGCTTATAACACCTCCGTCCATGCTTCTACTAATTTCACTCCTTTCGAGCTTCTATTCGGCCATAAAGCCTTTATGTCAGATTCCGTCTATGAACTACAATCACAAACAACCTATCCTGAATACATAAAATTTCTACATCACCGTCTAAAGCTCTCAAGGGAAAAAGCCCTTGAAAATATCCAGAAATCAAAAGAAAGGTCCAAACCTTATTACGATGCCCATTCACGCCCAGTCCAGTACAAAGTAGGCGATTACGTGTACCTTAAGAACCACGTCAGGCTGCGTAAAGCCCTATCACCAGTGTGGAAAGGACCATACAAGGTGGTTAAAATCAATGGCCGAAACACGCTTACCCTACTAATCAACAGACGTCATGTAACCCATCACTACGATGAGGTCAAATTAGCTTCTAGGTCTAGCTCATAAGATTCACTATTAATTTTCTAAATCAATATTAATTATAGTTTTCCTTACAGTAATCCTTCGATGGGCCAAGAGTTCGTCGAACCCCTGACAAATAGTCCTGGGATTCATTTCGACCCTATAGGTTCCTTAAGTCTAGTAGATAGTTATCTTAGTGTAGTAATTCCTATAGATGTATCGTTTATAAACTCACATATTATTAATTTACACAATATTCTTAATAATTCTCTATTGCTGTGTAAGAACAGCAAAACCTTAGATTACATAGAATGTAACAATCTCTTTCAACCCCTAATCACTCGTTATGAAGACATAAGCCGTGACAACGAGGCCATTTCCTATCTAATGTCCTATCAATCTAAAAGATCCACGCTTCTCGGTTTTGTTGGCACTTTGTCCAAAAAACTATTCGGCACCATGGACGAAGATGATGCCATCCGCTACGACAATGCTATTCAAGAAGTTGAATCCGATAACAAGAAAATAGCATCATTATTAAAACAAAATATTCTAGTTACTACCTCAACCCTTAAATCATTTAATAAAACTATTGAAACAATCAAATCCAATGAACATGAATTAAGTGTCGCCATTGATGCCCTATACGAAGACATTCAAAACTTAACTTATATTTCCAAGGAACTAGGAATAAGATCCCGGGTTCTAGAATTAACATCCATGATAGAAAACAGCCTCCTAGCCTTGTCCTTCAAGGTCGAGGATATCGTAAATTCAATTATGTTCAGCAAATCTAATATTCTATACCCAACAATCCTTACCCCATTAGAACTCTACACCCAACTAGTTGACAATTATAGATTTATTCCAAATTCGAGACAGTTACCTGTCCTTCTAAGCCCAAACAATATACATACTATCCTAAATGTATCATCTATGTCCTGTTACTTCAATAAAGAACAAATAGTATTTGTCCTCGACATCCCGTTGGTGAAACCTCAATCTTTCCTACTATACCATAACTTACCTTGTCCGGTTCCTCATGATACTAACAATCCCGTATCCTACGTAACTATCATCCCATCTTCCAAATATATTGGCATAAGCAAGGACAAATCAACATACTGCAAACTAAATAAATTACAAAACTGTAAGACAGTAAATAGCGACCATTACCTTTGTAACACACCCATATCATATTCTACAGTCGCGACCCCTTCCTGTGAAACAGAAATAATCAGCAAAATACTCACCTCAATCCCAGAAATATGCGAAATTAAGTTTTTCCATGGGCATGTTAATATCTGGCAACCCCTGCGCAATAGCAAATGGTTATATGTTACATCTGAAAAATCTAAATTAAGCATAGAATGTAACTTTACTCAACTTACTGAATTAGATATAAGCGGTAGTGGTATACTGTATCTACCTCAAGGTTGTGTCGCATATTGCAAGGACACACAACTCATCTCCCAAGATTATGTTAATGTTTTGTTAAAACCTGTTAAAATTAATTTAAATATACTTAACGACTCTTGCTGTAATAAATTAAGTTTTACCAATATTGTACCTAACTTACCTCCTGTAAACCTGAAGAATGTCAACTTAGACTCTGTTGCTTATGATAACCCTGAAATGTTAAAAGAATTAGACAAAATAATTGAAAAACCACATATTGTCCAATACGGTAATTATTATTCTATTGTAACTATTGTAATTTTAATCTTAATATTCTGTTTTATTTCATATAAGTTATGTAAAACTGGTATACATAAGAAACTATTCATATTTAAACGAAATGTTATTACAAATAATAGAGTCCCTGAATTTCACAATGATGAAATTGAAATCCCGAATATTGTCCCCGCTCCTTCACTTCGAATTGGGTAAATCCAACCTTTTCCTCAATCCCCGTAAACTTCACTTAAAACTGTGTAGTTTACTCTAAATCGGGGGGCTGTTACGATTTCCCTATGTTCCCTAAAACGCCTAAACAGCCTGAAATCCCACTTAGTCATTAGACCTCCTCCATTTCCTAAAAGTCCCTCATCAGCACTTTTATCCGCCTCACACGCCCTGCATTCACGCTCACCAGTCTCCTTCCATCATCCGTCGCGAGCACTCATTCCATTTCTCGTGTGTACCAGTTCCTTGTATTTCATTGTTATTCTATTTTCCAATAATAAATCAGTGTAAGTTTTAAAAAGTCTTTTTTAAAACGTCTCCCGCTCGTTCCCGAGTAACAGTTTCATAGAGTATCAGCAGAAGGTGGGGGGTCATTAATTATGATTAAACAACACTTAACATTTAAAGAGCGCCTAGATATTTGCGACCTCTCTGTTGAACGAGTTGTGAGCTTGCGTGTGCAGAAACGGGGGAGTTTGTAATTTTATGTGTTTATAGGCCGCCTTCGTCTAATATATTACAATTTCTTTCAATAATAGAGGACGGCCTTAGGAAAATAAAAATGAACAAAAAGATATTAGTTTGTGGTGATTTCAATATAGACATTTTGATAGATACCACAGATAAACGTACCTTTATATCCTTGTTTAAATCATTTAACCTAAGCTTTTTGTTTTCTGAGCCAACTAGAGTAACACCTAACACCACTAAAATACTTTTACAAATAGGCGAAGGTACATATCCTACTGACCACACGAACGGCTTCATTGAACTCAATCAGTCTTTCCCAACGTGGGCGATAACGCCCCCTTGTGGGCGCTGTAGGCCTAAAGGGGGGCGGTAAGAGACCCAGAAAAAAAAGGGGGCATTGTGTAGGGCTTTGGGGTCGATTTATAATTTCATCTACCTAGCTAGGAAGACTCTTAGACACCGACTGAGCTCTCGACTCTCGACTACATCTTGTGAACATCAACTAATATTAATTAAGATATAGCTCAAACTCGGTTCGATATGAAAGACCGCGGGCAATCATGTTTTAACAAGTTTTTGTTAAATAATCCGAATTGTACATGCCTATACCGATCGGCTGGTTCTATAATAGTTGTTCGTGCTTGTCGAGTACGATTGGGCGTCGAATGAGATAAACGAGTTTATGCACGTTTGTCTTATTCCTGTTGGTGCGTGCTGCTTATGCAATCCTATATAAACGACGTAAATTTATTTTATTTTCATTTGCAGTTTCGCGCATAATAGATAAGCAGTACTTGATTTCAACACTTACGTATTTCTTAAAACAAAACAATGTCGGAAGTAAAAAAGAAGAGACGGCAATACTCTGCGGAATATATTAAATTCGGATTTATTGAAAATCCCACAAACCCGTCGTCGCCTTTGTGTCTTCTATGTCTAAAAACATTTTCGAACGAAGCAATGAAGCCTTCAAGACTGCAAGATCATTTGAATAAAATGCATCCAGATAAGACAGAAAAGAATGTAGCATATTTTCAAGACCTAGAGAAGAAGCTCAGCGAAACTCAGCCAAGTGTATCAAAACTATTTTCGGCGGCTGCTAAGCAAGATGACGACGGACTTCGAGCTTCGTACAATATCTCTTTGTTAATTGCTCAAAAAGGCAAACCACACAACATCGGAGAAGAATTTATTTTGCCAGCAATAAAGGAAGTAATAACTACTGTGCTTCATAAACCGGCCACAGATATTATCCGAAAAATTCCTTTGAGTAATAATTCTGTGCAAAGACGAATTGATGAAATGGCTGAAAACATTGAAGAATCATTGTGCAGTCATCTGAGGACTAGTCAATTCTCAATTCAGCTCGATGAGTCCACTTTACCAATTAATGAAGCGTTGTTGCTATCTTACGTGAGGTTTATTAAAGATGAGAAAATACGTGAAGAACTATTGTTTGCCAGAAATTTGGAGACAGATACAAAAGGCGAAACCATATTCAATACATTGGAAAAGTTTTGTGAAGAGAAAGAGATTCCTTTGAAAAATATTATATCAGTTGCTACGGATGGCGCTCCGGCTATGACAGGGCGCCATAAAGGCTTCATAGCATACTTAAAGAATAAAATTCCAGATGTCCTTGCTATCATCATATATCATCATATCAGCCACAGGACGTCCACTGCTGAACAAAGGCCTCCCCCTTAGATTTCCACAACGAGCGGTCACATGCCGCTCTCATCCAACGACTCCCAGCGACCTTCACCAGATCGTCTGTCCACCTCGTTGGAGGTCGTCCCACGCTGCGTTTTCCGGTGCGCGGTCTCCATTCGAGAACCTTTGTGCCCCAACGGCCATCAGTTCTACGAGCAATGTGCCCTGCCCATTGCCACTTCAGTTTACTAATCCTTTCAGCTATGTCGACAACTTTAGTTCTTCTACGGATCTCCTCATTTCTGATTCGATCTCGTAGAGAAATACCAAGCATAGCTCTCTCCATAGCTCGCTGAGTGACCTTGAGCTTTCTTATGAGGCCCATTGTGAGTGACCACGTCTCTGTTCCATATGTCATCACTGGTAACACACACTGGTTAAAGACTTGCGTCTTGAGGCATTGCGGTATTGTTGACGAAAAGACGTTGCGAAGTTTCCCGAACGCTGCCCAGCCGAGTCGGATTCGACAATTGACCTCTTTCTCGAAGTTGGACCTACCTAACTGGACAGTTTGTCCTAGGTAGACATACTCGTCAACAACTTCGAGAACTGAGCTCCCAACGGATATTGGGGTGGGCACGACATGGACATTTGACATGACTTTTGTCTTGCCCATGTTCATTTTAAGGCCCACCTGTTGGGAAACTCTGTTGAGATCATCGAGCATTGTGCTGAGCTCTTGCAGCGATTCTGCCATGACTACGATGTCATCGGCAAATCGAAGGTGAGTGATATACTCGCCATTGATGTTAATGCCGAATCCTTTCCACTCCAGTAGCTTGAAGGCATCCTCCATTGCAGCGGTGAACAGTTTCGGGGAAATGACGTCCCCCTGTCTCACACCTCTCTGCAATGGAATTGCCCCCGTGCTCTGTTCATGTACTCGGACCGACATGGTGGCGTTTCTGTATAAGCACTTCAACACTTCAATGTACCGATAGTCAATCTGGCACCGCTGCAGAGATTGCAGCACTGCCCAGGTTTCGATCGAATCGAAGGCTTTCTCATAGTCCACAAACGCCAAGCATAGTGGCAGATTATACTCCTCGGTCTTCTGTATAACCTGCCGCAGCGTATGGATGTGGTCTATGGTACTGAAACCTTTTCGGAAACCGGCTTGTTCGGGAGGCTGGAAGTCATCAAACCTGCGCTCGAGACGATTCGTGATGACCCTTGAAAACAGCTTATAAACATGGCTCAGAAGTGAGATGGGTCTATAATTCTTCAATAGGGTGTTATCACCCTTTTTGAAGAAGAGCACCACCTCACCTCTGTTCCACGCTTCCGGCGTTGTGCCCTCGAGTAAGACGGAATTGAATAGCTTCTGAAGGACTTTAAGTACCGGTGTTCCACCCGCTTTCAGAAGCTCTGTCGTAATTCCGTCTCCACCCGGCGCCTTGTTATTTTTAAGCTGTTTCAAGGCCATCCTAATCTCGTACAGGCTGATGTCCGGGATATCCTCGGTATAGTGTCGGGTTAGTTTGGCTCGCGGGTCTTTGTCAGAGCCAATGGTAGGTATAGTAACCGAGGTGTATAACTGCCGGTAGAAGTTCTCAATCTCTCTCAAAACCTCTGGCTTAGTCGACGCTACACTGCCGTCCTCGGTCTTCAGCTTCATAATACGACTTTGCCCAATAGACTTGTCTCTTGCGAACACTTTGGAGCCTTGATTCCGCTCAATCGCCTCTTTAACACCGTTAGTGTTAAAGGTGCGGATATCGTGCCGCAAGGACTTCCATATCCGTCTATTGAGCAGTCTGTATGCTTCAGCATCACCGGAGGACTGCAGCGTCATGGCGCGTCTTTCTGCCATGAGGTCGAGAGTGTGATCGGAGAACTTTTTTGGTCTACCTTTACGGTGGGTTTTAAAGAACTTAGACCCAACCGTTTGGACAGTTTCTACAAACCTACCATTTAGATCGTCCACAGATACGCAATGTTCCAGGCACTCGAAGCGGTTTTGGAGTTCGAGTTGAAAGCTCTCGGGGTTTTGGATATGAGCACTAGAGGGCCGGAGCGTAGACCTCATCAGACGAGACCTCTCAACTTTGAGATTAATATTCAATGTGCCTCTTACCATTCGGTGATCACTACCGGTTTTCACCCTGTGGATCACAGAGACATCATTGAATATTTGTCTTTTATTGGTCATGATGAAGTCAATCTCATTCCTCGTGGAACCATCGGGACTCATCCAGGTCCACTTCCTGTGAGGCGGCTTTTGGAAAAAGGAGTTCATCATAAAGAGTCCCTCCTTTTCCAAAAAGTCGGCCAGCCTCTGTCCCCTGGGGTTCCGTTGCCCATATCCAAATTGACCCACTCTCAACTCACCATCGCATCGAGTGCCCAGTTTTGCGTTGAAGTCCCCCATCACAACAGTGAAATGTGTCTTCGAGGTATGTATGGCCCTACTTACGTCCTCATACATACTCTCTACTTCATCATCTGGGTGTGTCGAGGTCGGTGCGTAGACCTGTATGACCTTCAACGAATATCTCTTGGATATTCTGAGTATAAGGTACGCTACCCTGCTCGACACACTTTCGATGGCCACTATACTGTTAATGAGGGACCTGCGGACGAGAAACCCGACACCACCTTGAGACAGATGTTCGCCTTCCCGGTAGTAGAATAAGTTGCCGGATTTCAGGGTTATCGTGTCCTCCCCCTCTCTTCGGACTTCTGATAGACCCATGATATCCCAGTGCAACTTATCTATTTCTTCTTCCAGCTCAACAATCTTTTCGTCTGCCCTCAGTGTGCGTGTGTTATATGTCACCAGGGCCAGTTTTCGGTTTGGGTGGTAGCCGGATCCCATCCGGAGATTCTTAGCACCCCCTGCCCCGCCGTTTCCGTGGCCGCTACCATGACCAGGAATGGCGGGGCTGCCGGGAACTGGGGGCCGGTGCTTATGTTGTGTTGTCATTTTGGGGGGAATTTGCCGATACTCACCACGCTTGGCAAGCGGGTTGGTGAGCGCAGAGTTGCTACTGCTCAGCAAAAGGGACGCTGCTGCCCATCCCTCTGGTTAAGAGTCCCTTAGTCGACTTTTACGACCTCCACGGGAGGAGATGGAGTGGTGCTATATTCTTAATCCGGACACCACACGGAATCCTTGCTATACATTGCGTTATTCATAGACAACATTTGGTTGCTAGAAACTTAAGTGAACGACTATTTCAATCACTGCAATATGTCATCAAAGCAGTCAATAAAATCCGTAGCAGCTCTTTGAATGATAGATTATTTCATCAGATTTGTGTTACTAATGACGAAGATTTCAACCGTTTGTTGCTTCATACTGAAGTTCGTTGGCTGTCAAGAGGCAATTGTCTGATTCGATTTTACAACCTGTTTGACTCTATGATAGAGTTCTTGGAAACTAAAGATACAGAACTGCGCAACAAGCTCATAACATCAAAGAATGATATAGCTTACATGACAGACCTGTATAAAATGTTCAACGACATGAACCTCCAACTGCAAGGCGATGAACTAAATTTAATTAAAACAAAAAATGTCGTTGCTGCTTTCGCAGCCAAACTGCTTCTGCACAAAAAGAATATGGGCAGACGTGAGTTTCACAATTTTCCGAATTTATCAGTATACTGCAGTAACGACGACTTGTTTGCCTACTGCCAACATTTGGAAAACCTCCACATTGACTTCACCGAACGATACTAGGACATTTTAAACTTGGAAATACCAGACTGGGTGTTGGATCCGTTTTCAAATGTCAACACAGCAATGTCACCTCAGCTGGAAGAAGAACTTATAGAATTGACAACAAACGAAGAAATAAAAATCAAGTTCAAAAATGGATATCAAGAATTTTGGCTACAAAAACCGATCTCGCAATTGTACCCTGGATTGTGGTCAATTGTTCAACGATTTTTGATAGCATTCCCATCGTCATATTTGTGTGAACGTGGATTTAGTGCTGTGGCAACGCTGCTTACTAAAAAGAGAAATCGTTTGCGTGTTACCGAACGTGGCGACTTGCAGCTGTTTTTGAGTAAATTGGAACCTGATATCAACAAACGTATTGAACAGCATCAGATTCAACCTTCACATTAGTTTTTATATAAGATTTGATTATGTTTGTTTTATTTTCAATAAAAGATACTCTGTCCGAATACTATAAATTTGCGTTTCAATAATCAGTTATAAGTACTTAGCGGTTTTTAAGTATGTTTAAAAAGGGGGGCGTTAAAAAATAATTTATTCTTAAAGTGGGCAGTAGACAAAAAAAGGTTGGGAACCCCTGAACTCAATAGTAATTTCTGTAACATAGCCACTACTGAAAACGAACTAATCGACAAAAATTATCCAAATATTATTCAGAACTATACCAACGTGGTTATTTCAAAGAGCAATTTTGGCCACTTAAAAATAATATTGTTGACGATATCAATTTTAATATTCTAAAGAAAATACCTGGTGATGAGAAAATATATAAATCGATCGACACGATGGTATCCATCGCAGAAAGTTTCAACTTCCCTACTGAATTTCTAACCTCTTTACAATTACCAGGAATGCCATTATACTGCCTTCGTCTGAAAATTGGATCTCCAATCATACTACTCAGAAATCTCAACTCCCCAAAACTATGTAATGGAACGAAGATGATCGTAAAATAGCTATCAAATAATATCATTGAAGCTGAACTTATTTCTGGAAAGAACAAAGGGCACACAGTATTTATACCTAGAATACCACTGATCTCTTCTGAATTGCCATTTCAATTTAAAAGATTGCAGTTTCCAATTTGTTTATTTAGTTTTATAATTAACAAAGCGCAAGGGCAAACTTTAAAATATTGTGGCATCAACCTCAAAGAATCCTGCTTCTCTCACGGTCAGATATATGTAGCTTGCTCAAGAGTAGGAAATTAGAAAAATTTATATATATACCCCGGACAATAAAATGAAAAATGTTGTTTATAAACAAGTAGTGTAAATAATAAGAAAGTGTTTACAATATTTTTTTTACTTTTTACGTCATATTTTTTTTTATTTCAACTACCACGTAACCTCATATCAACTCCCGAGCGAAGCCGGGTATCATAGCTATATTATATAAATCATAGTTTGCCTTTTAGAAGTGTTTAATAAAATGAAAACCGGGCTACGTACCGGACCCGTGACTCGCTTGGCACTACTTCCAATGGTCGATTAGTGTCCCTGAAGTGACACTGGGTGAAGAATGTAAACGACATGCCTTGCGAGGATATCTGCACCTGAAACAGTTCCCATAAGTTACTCATAAAAAAGTTACACAATTACGGCATTAGGGGAACAATACTAGAACTTATTAGATCTTACCTTAGTGACCGAAAACAATGTGTAGAAATTACAGACATAGACAAAAACTCAGTTATAAATTGTAAACTCAGTTATAAATTGTAACAGATCTAAATATATAACAAATAGTTCTGGCGTGCCTCAAGGAAGTGTCCTTGGGCCGCTTTTATTCTTGATCTATATCAACGACCTTCCTGATATAACGGCCCACAAATGTACTTTATTTGCGGATGATATATCCATCGTAGTGACTTGCAATGACAATGACTTATCCCATCATGAATCAGAAATAAATAATGTAATTAAAATAGTAATAGAATGGCTTTCTAATAATAATCTTACTGCAAATCTAAAGAAAACAATTTATATACAATTTCAGACTAAAAGTACAAAAATTAATAATTTAAATATAATATATAATGAATACCTAATAGAAGAGAGAAATAATGCTAGGTTTCTGGGGATAACTGTGGACAACCACTGTAACTGGAAGGAACATATTGACAAAATATGCAAAAAAGTAAATAAATACGTCTATGTTTTGAACAAATTACGTAAAACAGTATCCTTCGAAACAGCGCTGATAGCTTATCACGGCTATGTAGCGTCTGTTTTACGTTATGGATTGTTATTATGGGGTAACTCAACTGATATACATAAGGCATTTCTCTGTCAGAAAAAATGTGTGAGAGCTATTGTTGGTATACCCGAGTCATGCAAACCAATTTTTAAAAGCTTCAAAATTCTCACCTTGCCTTGCATGTATATATTTGAGATAAGTGTATTTGTAAAAACACATAAAGATCTCTTTGTCACGGCAAAAGAAATATTTCCTAGGAATACAAGAAAGGGTGACAGATTAGTTATCGGTAAAACACAGACAACAACCCTTTTTCAAAAAAGTTCGTATTCCATGTGTGTTAAAGTCTATAATGAAATACCAGAGACTATCAAAGTCCTTCCAGTCAATAATTTTAAAAATAAATTAAAGGTTATGGCTACTGGAAAAGACATAATATAAAATAGGCGATTTATTTAATAATCATTAATTGTAGTTTAATACTGTTTAATGTTTGACATTGATCTGACATAAATAGGTAATCTATAATTAAGTATAATATTATTATTTAATTGATAAAAGATCTTGTGATTTTATGTTTTTATTGTTATTTCTGACCGAAATTTCACACGTCTACCTAAGACGAAATAGGCTGATCAATGTTATAGATTAAGACCATATTATGTACCCTATTTATGTGAAATAAATTAATTTGAATTTGAACCTTTGTTTAACCTCGTAAGGCTTGATTTTACGGGCATAGCCGTTGGTGAGCAAATGATCAACTCTTTCTTTATATCGTAACGCGAATTGCCTTATCAGCTGTCATTTTTCGTTACACGGCTCTACGCCGTCTATAGGCATTACAGTAGGAGTCTGCCATCTTAGCATTTTCGTCTTTCCAAGGTAAACCAACTTCCCATCTTACTTCTACGAACTTTGCAAAATTATCCACTATATTAATTGCTTGCAGTTAGTGTTTATTTTGTATCGGTTAGTTGTGAACGCCAATACTTTCGAACATAAAACGTTCGTGAACATGTGCGTCTTGCTGATGGTCCGTATGTATCGCGACGTACGGGCGATGTAAGCAATGGCATTCCATAGCGCTTGCGCTCGTAAGTATGTGATGTAGCGAATCGGCCGTAGTCCCGCAGGCGCCTGTGTGCGCGGTCACCAGTGGGGAGGTGGTGGGGGCCGCGCCAGAGTAGGCGTGACGGAGGAAGCAATCGGCGCGGGGCGGCCGAAAACTTGGTTTGATACTGTGCCGGTACTGTCATCATCATAGCGCACTCCGATGGCCTTGAATGACATTCCGGATAGACGCCGTGCACACACCATCCTAACGGTGTCAGCGTGGCACACGGTTCTTTCTTATTGCTGATTATGGTTCTTATGGGTACAATGCTTATTGGTAATGATGGTGATGGTATAATTACCATCACCAATGACAATCAATGTGCTGTGAAGATGTTAAACCAAAGTTATTGATCGGACAGGATAATTCCTTAAAAAAGTTAGCCGCTGACATACCAACTTTTTTTCAATTAATGATTTCTCAATTTCAGTTTTTACTTTAGCAGCTTCATATTCCAGTTACCTCTTACGGGCTTCAAAGAACAGTGCTGAGTTGTGACTTCTCTCTGTGGACACGGACTTCTTACTATGGACGCTCCTTTTGATACTATCGCCGTCCGTCTTTGGGCATTTTATGAGTGTCTATTTTTCAGTGTTTTCATTTTTCAGTATCTCTGACTGTATATCACGCGCCGGGTTTTCCTTAATCATTTTTTCCATGCGCTACGTGTGCGAACCGTGGTATCAAAATGGCGGCGCGAGCGTAACGGAGGTGTGATGAACATTTAAGCGAACTTTGCACTCTTCCACGTAAAGATCCGGCTCGATAGACCACTTGTTGAGGATGCAGGTAAGCGTGGGGTGTGAGTTTGAAGAGTAAAGAACAATTATTTTGTTTTAATATTACCGGTGCACATGCGCGTATACTAGTGATAAAATATTGTTGATTGAACGGTGGCGGCCGGCAGAGTGCCTGCGTTATTAGAATAATATCACAGTGTGCGCGCAATATGACGGTAAGTATATTTAACTAATGTAAAGTACAAAATTTAGTTTTTTGTGAGTACCTCTTTTTATTTAAGTTTATATATTATATAAATCGTAGTTTGCATTTAAGAAGTGTTTAATTATCATGTTTTATGTTTCAGGTGCAGATATCCTCGCAAGGCACGTCGTGTACACAGTCTGTTTCCTTTCTTAGCAATCTAATTATTTTACCCACTTCTCACGACGCTCTGGATCTTTAGGGACACAACATAATGAGTAACAAAATGATTCTTTTTATGACAGAGGTGACAAACAAGTTCATTTATTAATTGACAAAACTCCCATAAATCTGGGAAAACCGGAACGCTTTTTTACTGACAACACTGAACGTAAAATAATGTTAGCAAACTATTATGATAATCACAGAGATATAATAATAATAATAATAATTTTAACCCTTAATATTTTTTAACCCCTCTGGGCAAACGTTATCTCACCATGGGATAAGGTAATCCTGGAGGGCAGATTAAAGTAGCTGCTTGATTTCTTCATACCTTATGATAAAAAGAAAAAGTATGTCATAAGAAAAAAAAAAAAAGTATATTAAGTAGCTTACAGAACGCAGGGCAGTTTGTGGCGAGCTGAATGTGAGTGGCGACACTGCGTACCCAAATGCTCCAGAGAGTCGGTCAGGGCCTCGTCTCCGCTTGCCTTTATTGGTTGGTTGGAGTGGAACCCCATGAGTGCCCGCAGGATTTTCAACTCTGGCTTGCCTTAGTTGGCCGATCAGAGGGGGGCCGCCAGAGCTATATGCTCGGGGGTGGAAGTGTCTAATGGCGTAATAACGGGGAAACCCGCTCCGAGTCTTCGAGACGCGCGATGGTGAAACCGATGCCGCACCTCTCTACACCCCTAGCCGCTTACACCGGTGTTGCTCCTTGTCGCCTGTAGTGGTGGCCATTTTGGGGGCCCATCTTGTGAGTGGCGAGTCACCGTCTGCCACAGAATTTCACGATCAAAGTTGAAAGGCAGACGCCGTTGTTCCCGTATTTATTAGTCTTTTTATTCCATGTAACACCCATTGCAATAGACCTTATCGTTATAGTTTCCATCTCATACAATAGCCTTACACCACCGGGGACAATCCATGACTTCATTTTATAGTGCAGCTATGGAGAGTCCCCGGTTGGTGTCCCATTACATTTTAGATTAAAATTCTCTAAAGGGCCTCTGCGTGTTGGACCTATGTCCCCGCGTAAGCCTGTCAAAAGACCGGGTTCCCCCTTACAGGGGATATAAACCCGTGAAAAGAGAGACAAATAATAATTTAATAATTAATAATAATAATGAATATAATAATTTTTAAAATATTTCAGTGCGACAGTCTGAGCCCCCTGTGGTTTTGTCTGGCCTTGAACCCTCTCAGCATATTGCTAGAGGGGTCAAGGCTAGGCTTCCCGCTGCGGAGAGGAAGTAAGGTAATATCCCACCTGTCTTACATGGATGACCTGAAACTGTTTGCCCCTAGCAAATTGCAACTAATAAAGTTACTGAAAGTAACTGAAACTTTCAGTAATTCTATTAGGATGGAATTTGGTATGGTTATCCATGCGGTCATGCATGTGAAACGAGGCGAGATCATGGAATCCGAGGGAGTTCAACTCCCGGATTCTATTTACCTTAGATCACTCTCCGCAACGGAATCATATAAATACTTGGGTATGTCGGAGGCTTTGGGCATCAAAGAGACTGACATGAAACAATTGTTGAAGGAGCGTTTCTTTGGCCGCCTGAAGAAAGTACTTAAAAGTCTTTTGTCAGGTGGCAATAAGGTGCGCGCCTTCAACGGTTGGGTTATGCCAGTTTTGATGTACTCCTTTGGCATACTCAAGTGGACTCAGACAGAACTTGATGCCCTGGATAGGAATGTCCGTACACTGCTGACAACAAATCGGATGCACCACCCTCGTTCTTCAGTAATGATACTAATGAGACTGTACATCCCGCGGAAGGGTGGAGGTCGAGGCTTTTTAAATGTTAAGACTCTCCACAACCGCGAGGTGTGCAGCCTCAGGGAGTATTTCCTTCATGCCGAAGGCGGGATGCACCGAGATGTTGTCGCAGTAGATAAAGGATTAACCCCGCTCAGTTTGGCTAAAGAGAACTGGCAAACCTGCCGTATTTAGTACTAACGACCGCAAGGAGGTATGGCAGAGCAAGGAGCTAAATGGACGTTTTTTTTATCGGGCGCTTTACAGCCCCGATGTTGACTTTCTAGCGTCCGTGTCCTGGCTACGGTTCGGTGACCTTTTCGGGGAAACCAAAGGTTTTGTTTGTGCAATTATGGACGAAGTTATCATGACGAACAATTACCGGAAATATATTGTTAAGGATGGCACGGTTGACATATGTCGGGCATGTCACCATCCGGGCTAATCCCTTAGACATATTATTTCTGGTTGCCCGTTGCCGGTTGGTCACTATTTTTTATATTTTTTAAATGTATGTGTTTTTGCTTTATATATATATATATAAATGTAATTAATATGTTATGTGAATAAAGGAAATAATAATAAAACCCCTCTGGGCAGTCGTTATCTCACCATGGGATAAGGTAATCCTGGAGAGCAAATTAAAGTAGGTGCTTGATTTCTTCCTACCTTATGACAAAAAAAAGTATATCATAAGAAAAGAAAAAAGTATCTTAAGTAGCTTACAGAATGCAGGGCAGTTTGTGGCGAGATGAATGTGAGTGGCGACACTGCGTACCCGAATGCTCCAGAGAGTCGGTCAGGCCTCGTCTCCGGCTTGCATTTATTGGTTGGTTGGAGTGAGTGCAGTGAGTGAGAGAGTCCCATGAGTGCCCATAGGATTTTCAACTCTGGCTTGCCTTAGTTGGCCGATCAGAGGGGACCGCCAGAGCTATATGCTCGGGGGTGGAAGTGTCTAATGGCGTAATAACGGGGAAACCCGCTCCGAGTCTTTGAGAAGCGCGATGGTGAAACCGGTGAAGTACCTCTCTACACCCCTAGCCGCTCACACCGGTGTTGCTCCTTGTCGCCTGTAGTGGTGGCCATTTAGGGGGCCCATCTTGTGAGTGGCAAGTCACCGTCTGCCACAGAATTTCACTTTTGGTTGAAAGGCAGACGCCGTTGTTTCCGTTTTTCTTAGTATTAAATCCATTTAGCACCCATTACAATAGACCTTACACTTGTAGTTTCCATCTTATACAATAGTTTTACGCCTCCGGGCACAATCCGAGACTGCATATTATAGTGTAGCCATGGAGAGTCCCCGATTAGTGTCCCATTAAATTATAGATTAAAATTCTCTAAGGGGCCTCTGCGTGTTGGACCTATGTCCCCGCGTAAGCCTGTCAAAAGACCGGGTTCCCCCTTACAGTGGATATAAACCCGTGACAAGAGAGACATAATAATAATAATAATTCTTTATTGGCATAAAAATTGATTACAAAGTAGTGAGGTCCTGACTCCCATGCTAGGTACAAAATATGCAAAATTAAAACAGTAAACTTACGTGTAAAACGTAATCCCCTTTGCTTTGTTATGTTTTTGCGATCTAGAACCGCACTCTTTCACTGCACATTTTGCCATTTTTGTGAAAATAGTTTATGTGTTACTCCTTTGACGTCAGGCTAGCCACAAAGTGACATAAGGCCGGACATATGGCTCTGGCCATATGTTGAGTGGCAACGTCTTTGCGTGACAGATACCGATCTAGTTACGATAGTAACTTATTTAGGTACATCAAATGTATATCTAGCGTTAAACTTGGCAAGTGAGTTGGCAACACTGGCCAAATGTTGCTTTTTTTTTTTTTTTTTTTTTTTTTTCATTTATTACGGGCATTGGTCTTACCATCAACCCAACAAAAAATTAACAATTCGGATTATTTTTACATGTTATCTTAAAATCTTTTATGTCAAAGTTATACTTAACATTATCTATATAATATATATGACAAAACTAATATCTATATATAATATCGTATTTCAGCCGGGTAATTTTACTGGTTTGCATCCCTAGTACATAGTATAGTCTTATAACTAATTCATATAGATCTAACAGAACTTAGGATGAATATAAAATTGAAAATTTTAATAAATCGCAAATATTTTTCCTTACATATCAAAATAAAACAAAACACATTTTTAGGTATGTCACATTTCGCCAGTATGTGTTGGCATAGGTTGACAAATTGACAATTGATGAATTGACATTGCTAAATCAATCACAGTCACCGAGTAGGTTTATAAAATCAATAATCAGAGGTTTTATTTCGACTACGTTATCAACAATGTACATTATTTAAATATTTACAATTCCCTATTAGCCCAAAAGTAAATTAATCTGTGTATTATGTTGCGCTGCACCGAAAACTACTTACAATCAAAGAACATCATAAAAATTGTTATTTTACACTTTGCAAAGAACAATTAGCAATAGCTTTCCTATTTACAATATATTTAACATTTATTATCCGGAGAGTTTAAATCTATACAAATGACAAGATGTTTTACAATGTCCAAATCTTAACCTATGACTACTGGAACTGAAAGATTGAGAAACAAAAACTAAATCTAACATTTACTCCTATTGTCTATAGGGGCTAAATTACAATATTAAGATCATTAAAACGAATGCAGTTTTTATCAATCATGAAATTGCCTCTAAAATTATTCATTTTAGCACCCCAAAAACAGAAGAAGAGCATTAAATTAAAGTATGCAATGAATAAGAAATTATGTTTTTATTTTATTAAATGTTTCTTTCAGAATATTAATATAAAATTTACCATTAGGTGGAGAAGGACAATATACACACAAAATAATAGAGAAAATACAAGAAACTAATTCAATTTGACATAGAATATTTTGAAAATTGTAATCTTATATCAATAATAGTGAATTTAAAATATAAATTTAATAGCAATGGCTCTGAGAGGTTGATCAGAGCCTCTTGCAAATATAACCCATATGCTTATTTTTTTATTAAAACAAAGTGAGGTTCCATTTATTAATTAAAATAAAGTTGATGCTATCAATACTATTATCAATAAAATTATTTAAAAACATCAAGTTTGGGGGAAATATATCTAGGATTCCAGTGTGAAATTTAGTTCCATTACATTAATATACTTTAATAACTTTATCCATATAATATTATATATTGCTTAAATTGTGTATTAACAATTCTTTTATTATCCTGGATGTAATTGGTGCTCCATCTTTCTTGGAAATCAAATCTACAACTGTTTTTATAATACCATTTAATGTTGAATCACAGTTCAATATGTCGCTTATAATGAATCTTTTCTGCGGTGATGTGGCTTTAGTATTTACATTAGAATTCAAAGATATATTTTTTGAGGTTTTGTCATTAGATGTATGTAAGACTGATTTGGAGCCTTTAATAGCTGAAGCATATGATGTACCACCCAAAATTCTGTTTTTAATTTCAGCAACTTTCGAAGCCTTAAGGGGGCACTCATAGGCGACTGCTACGTGAGGTCCTTGGCAGTTATTACATTTAATTTTATCTTTTTGTAAACATTCTTTATAGAAATGGTTACCTGCACAGATGGAACGAACTTGGGCATTTTTGCAAGAACCACTAGTGTGGTTGAATTTGAAACAGTTAAAGCATTGAACTAAAGGTTTAAAATATTCTCTTACTTCTAGCCATAAATGTTCATAAGTAACATGACTGGGTCTGTTAATATTCAAAAAAGTTACCAATACTGTTGGGAGACTAGTAAGTGAGCCATCGGGAAGCTTCTTCTTAAACCTCTTGATACCTAAAACTTCACACCCAGGTGACTTCAAAGACGATAGAAGTTCAGAATCATCAATTTCAGTAGGGACCTTTATTACTCCCTGGCTTTCAATTTGATCAAAAGGTATCTTGACTGACCAGTTATGTTTGCTATGAATGGGCTTATTCATTATGAAAGAGTTTGCTTCTTTTTTTGTTGGAAAAAAGATCTTGATAAAGTAATGACCAATGGGCTTAACATACGTGTTAGGTGGCACCAAGTCCTTAAGAATTTTATTAATTTTAAAGGGATCAATTTTTTCCTTGTTTTCCTGAAAAAGTAAAACGGGATAATCCTTTCGGTTCTGTTCTTCATAAATTGGAAGGATATCTTTGAATAAACCCCTTTTAGTATTTATGAACTTGGGTAACATCTTGGGAACCGGTTCATCTTCGCGGATACAAGTTGTGCTCTTCCGCTTTAAAGTGGCATCGAAAGCCAAGGGCTCCATGAGCCCACCACTAAATTCACTCATGGACTTGAAAAAGGGCTAAAAACTGATTATTTATAGGTCAAAACAAATTAAATTTATTTAGTTTCAAAAAGAGCGCCTTTTAATTCGACTTTCCCGCCCTTTTTTTTTCGCCAAATGTTGCTATTCGAGACCATAGATAAGATAATATAATAATTTCGAGACTTCGAGAGAGTTAAAAAAATCGGAGGAAAACCGTACGACGTTGCCGACTGTGCCGATAATTTTATAGATTTTTTTTCATTTTTGGAGATATTTAAGTGTCCAGTATACTATTGTAGTCTTTGTATTTATGTAAAAATTCATTATTCTAAACACCGTATGACGTTGCCTTGTACTTGACATTGGCGAAATTGTGGAAGATACTGAAGCCTTAACTAAGAAGAAAAAATCGGTACTTTAGTAACAAACATACTGGTTTGAAAGACTGGCGTAGTATTTTTTATAGTTAACTTCGAGTACCTATACAAAGTTACTACATGAGTACAGCAGTTAAAGTTATGTGTTGAGAGAGAAGGCATAATGAATGGAGACGACCATAGCCACAAATCTGGTAATTTCTGATCGAATTGTTGAAAAATGTATTATAATAATTAACCAGCTCCCTCAACATTTCTATAAAAATGTATATCAGGAGATCTATTTAAAGCACAAAACCGCCAAGTTGTGACGAACTGTGTGTGAGTGGCGATACTGCCTGCCCGAATGACTCAGTCGGTCAAGGTTTCGTTTCCGGCTTTTCTTTATGGCGTTGACTCGATTGGAACCCCATCAGCGCTAGAAGTACTCAATGCTCTGTCTTGCATTGTTCGGAAGTCAGAAGAGGTCGCCACAGCTATAAGCTCGTCAGTGGAATTGTTTAATAGTGCAATAATGGGAAAACCCACAGTGAGTCTTCGAGATGTGCAATAGTGAAACCATCGCTGACCTCTAGACACCCCATGCCGCTCATATTGTGTTGTGCTCATTAAGTGGGCCCATCTTGTAAGTGGTGCGTCACTATCTGCCACAGAATGTGGTGTGTCACTATCTAACACAATTGTTTGAGTGTTTATAATCCCATTGTAATAGATACTATAGTAGCTGCTGTCTCATACAGTATTTGTACACCTCCCAGGGATATTTCTATCTGATCTGTGAATGTATTTTCTATAGTGTAGCCTCTATAGCAGGGGTTCCCAACCTTTTTTTGTCTACTGCCCACTTTAAGAATAAATTATTTTTTAACGCCCCCCTTTTTCATCATCATTTCGGCCGAATGAAGTCCACTGCTGGACACAGGCCTCCCCCAAAGATTATCACAACGACCGATATGGGTGTGTTGTGGGCTCATTGGGGGGTTTTGCCATAATCGCCACGCTTGGCAGACGGGTTGGCGATCGCAGTTGAGTTGTTAATATAATCGAAGGACGCTGCTGCCCATCCTCCGGGTAATCCCTTAGTCGACTTTTACGACACCCATGGGAGGAGATGGGGTGGTGGTATTCTGAGCCGGCACCACACGGCGAATGGAACCGAAAAATGGTATTCTACTACCCTTAAAGTTCTGTCGAATTTCAGTATAATCTCGATTCAGTCTCATTTCAATCTCAGTTTTGACGTTTATTCAATGAAAATTTAATACATGTGACAGTTCGAAATGTTAGCAGAATACTGTTTTGACTTTGATAATCTTTCCATCCATTTTCGATCTCATCACAGTGTAAGTTCACGTTTGACGATGTTTGTTAGTTTAGGAGAATACCATATGTGACATTTATGACAGTGAGACTAGATCGGAACTATATTTTGAACATTTTTAAATTACGAGAATTGGCCCTCTGAGCTTTTGCAGCGATTCTGCCATGACTATGATGTCATTGGTAAATTGAAGGTGAGCGATATACTCCCTATTGTTGTTAGTGCCGAATCCTTTCCACTTGAGTAGCTTAAAGCCATCCTCCATTGCAGCGGTGAACAGTTTCGGGGAAATGATGTCCCCCTGTCTCACACCTCTCTGCAATGGAATTGCCCTTGTGCTCTGTTCATGTGTACTCTGACCAACATGGTGGTGTTTCTGTATATATAACTTAGAACTTCAATGTACCAATAGTCAATGTGGCACTGCTGCAGAGATTGCAGCACTGCCCAGGTTTCGATCGAATCAACAAAAGCTTTCTCATAGTCCATAAACGCTAAGCATAGTGGTAGATTATACTCCTCTGTCTTCTGTAGAACCTGCCACAGTGTATGGATGTGGTCTATGATATGTCCCATTACTTATTAGATTTAAATTCTCCATAGGGCCTGCCAAGTTTCATTATATCCAGATTTGAATGCCCAGAATGTTGCTTGGAGGCACCAAATAACAATGTTAATACATTTTAGTAAACCTCAACAACTTGTAAAAGTGATAGTGACTTGTGTAGAAAGTACTGTGCAGCACTATGGTGACCTTACAGTTCTTTCTGGATGGTGATTAGGTTGGTTAAGGAATTATATATATATAATTATATGGATATATAATATCCAATAAACACTTTTGCATGAATACACAAAATCATAACAAGACACTTAAAACTGGTTACTACTAAACTCTTTAAACTATGGTTAACTAATATTTGGTAAAATGGTTCAGAGCATGCAGTGTCTCGAAAGAGATCGGAATATGAACTGAAGTTTAAATATATTGAATGAGCGAATGTGCATTATTGCATACGACGCAATTATGTATATTTGCTCAGTGTTCGATTGAAACTTGAACAACTTGATTTTATAGTGTGTGTATCATTTACAGAACTGGATTGCGCGGTTTGTTTACAAAAATGTAACCATCCTACAAAGTTACCATGTGGACATGTTTTTTGTTTCCTTTGTGTGAAGGTAAATATTGTTTATTTCACTTATAACATTTTTATGTACCCAAAAGATGTTTCAATGCTCATAATGTGTTAAAGTGTTATCATCATCACCATCATCAAATTGGCCTAAGGTTGTTTATTAACTGCAAACTAGAGGCAGGTGTTTAATTGTATCATCATTGTGGGAATTTGCCAGTACTCACCAGCCTTATTTATTGCGCTCACTAACCTGCTCGGATTGGTGAGCACAGTATGGCAGTATTCCATAGAAGGGATGCTGCTGTCCTCTGGTTTAGACTCTAAGAGTCCTTTAACCTCCTTTTATAACATCCATGGGAGGAGATGGAGTGGTGCTATATTTTAAATTCAGACACCACACAAAATATATATGTATGTTTATTAATGCTATCTTTTTCATCATCATATCAGCCCAAGCACTTCTACTGCTGAAAAAAGGCCTTCCCCATAGATTTCCCTAATAGTGTAGTAATTTTGGAGGGAATTTGCCTGTACTTACCATGCTTAGCAGTCGGGTTGATGAGTGAATGGCTATTGCTCCACAGAAGGGACACTGCTGCCTATCTCTGTTTTAGAATCCCTTAGTCGCCTTTTAAGACATCCACAGTAGATGGACTGGGCTAATTCTTACTTGGAAATTCATTTAATCCCTTCATTTTTCATCACTGAAAGAATCACTAATTTTTTCAGGGTATTGCTTTCCAAAGTAAAAAGTGTGCAATGTGCCGAGCAGTTATACCACCTGATTACCTGGACAATCCAATATTACTGGTGTCATTGTGTGCTGATCAAGTGAATACAAATCCCACTCAAGAAATTTATCAGTGGTTCTATGAGGGGAGGAATGGTATTTGTATATTATTTTGAATTATATTTTAATAATAAATGGATAGTTAAAAATCGCATATCTCCTAAAATTCTACACCAATCGTTTTGAAATTTTTACACATCTGTATTCATATACACGCATGTTATTTTTGAAATCAAATCAGATCTATGAAAGATTGGTATTAGAATTTTTGGTTGAAAATAAAGAAATGTGATTTTCAGTGTTTTAAAACGCGGGTGAAACCGCGAGCGACAGCTAGTTAATTATAAAATGGTTAACAGTGGTAAGAAGCAGTTGTGATGTTTTATATGTGTATACTGAAAGAGATACTTTTATTCTTCATACAAAGTACCAAAATACCATACTTACATCTATTTGGAATCATATTATTTTCATAGTTATTCTTATACTGGAAAACAACGACCTTCACAAGCAAGTTAACAAGTTGACTACAGAGATAAAATTATTAAAGTCTCTATGCCATTCATCCTCAATTGAAAGTAAAAGTAACAATAGTGTGAAAAAGAAGAAACATTCCTTATTACCTTACGGCTTGTCTTCCACACCTTCTTCGCCTGATACATTACTTGCTTCGTTAAATGTCGATTATAATAACGACACGCAAGTACTATTTCTAAAACAAAAAGTTACTAATTTGACACAACAGTTTAATTAAGCAGAACAAGAGATTACATATCTTACGAAACAACTAGAGAATCTTAAACCGTACTCATGCGGGAAAAACACAGTGTCTGGAATACCTGTGATGCAAACACTTGCGGCCCCAGAGCAGCCAAGAAGTGACCCTGAAATGAAAAGAATACACATTTTCGGTACTCAACAATGTATTGGATTGGCTTCAGCTATTTTGCACTCAAGAGTAGAAACCCAATACGAAAAATATAAAGTGGTTGCTGAAACGAAACCGAACGCACTGAGTAACCAAATAATAAAGAACTGCAGACATACGAAGCTAGGGAGAGACGATAAACTCGTAATCTGTCTAGGTGAGAACGATTAAAACATTAAATCAGTTCTGTCACAGTTAAAAACTGTATTAGACACGTTTAAAACTAACATGATCATGGTATTAAATGTTCAAAAAAATGCCAATTTAAACGTCAATATGTTAAATAAAAATATTAAAAATATATGTACAGAGCATAAAACATGCCATTTTGTTAACACTACATCTAAACTATATGAATTTTGTAAATCAATTAATTACTCTATAGATTGTAGTGATTAGATAAGAAATATTTTAACCTAAGCGAACTTAAAAACCGATTAGCAGGTAATAAACCAAGACATAAGTTAGGCACGAACATAAACATAAAAAAAAACAATCAAAGGAACAATCCCCTATTATTTTAAGTCGCCAAAGTAGTGTTAAATCGCACCCAATAAAAAAACCTGCAAATGTTGTTGGGGCAATAAAGAAGAGGACTATACCTTATTATTTTTCTATTAAAAAGAAGAAAGATTCATTTTTTCGAGCCTAAACTAATTACTTGCACGCCACATCAATTTAGAATTCTACACCAAAATATAGCAAGTGTCTTGTCAACGCAAGAGTTGCTAGAATTAACCTTACAAGAGTTACGTGAAGCACAAAATGATCCAGACGTAATTTGTCTTTCCGAAACCTTTATAAAAAAAGGCTGTGAGAGTTATATAAATATTTATGATTACGAGGGGCTGCTAATTATAGTAGAGAAAAACAAAGAGGTGGAACCTGCATTTTAGTTAAACGAGGATTAATATTTAAAGAATTACCTTTCATTAAAACATATGCCACACAAAACTTGTTTGAAGTCTGCGGCATAGAACTGCTATCCAATAAATTAATTATTGTTTGTCTCTATACGAGGGCGGCACTGAAAATTTCGGGAATCAAGGAAGTGACAACATTACTATTTAAAAATGTATTTATTGCTTTTCGAAGTATTCTCCGCGAAATTTGACACATTTTTCCATACGATGGAACCAATCATTGAAGCAACCATTCCATTCGGAAGTTGGGGTCTCCAAAATGACCGTTTTGTAGGCGTCCACAGCTTCTTTAGGTGATGAAAATCTCTGTCCACGTAATTTATTCTTTATTTTAGGGAAAGTATAGAAATCATTAGGGCTTAGGTCGGGGCTGTACGGCGGATGGTCTAATAATTCTATGTTTTCTTGCTCTAAAAACTCTTTTATTCTGTGCGCGGTGTGAGAACTCGCATTGTCGTGATGGAGGATGATGCGGCGGTTGCAGTTCTCTCTACGGAGTTCAGAAACGACCTGTGGCAAACAAATGCTAGCATACCATTCTGCATTAACCGTTCTTTGTCCCTCAAGAGGAATAGTCGTAACATGGGCGGTTTTGGAGACAAACGTGGCCACCATTTTTTTTGCAACACTCCGTGAACGAACAATTTTTGGTGGCTTTAACTCGTTTTCGAACACCCAAACTCGTGACTGGTTTTTTGTTTCGGGTTCGTACGCATATATCCAGGATTCGTCACCTGATACGATGTTGTATACAGCATTTGAGGATCCTGCGTGGAATCTTTCGAGAGTTCTGACGCACCAAGTAACGCGAGCCGCTTTTTGCTCTTCACATAGCAAATGCGGTATCCATCGGGAAAACAACTTTTTTACACCTAATTGTTCATGCAAGATTATTTGTATTTGACTCATGCCAATGTCTAAAGTTGCCTGAATTTCGCGGTATGTCACATGTCGATCTTCCTCAATCAGCTTACGCACAGCATCAACGTTTTCTTGGATGACTGCAGTTTTTGGACGACCTTGACGAGGATCATCACTGAGCTTGACACGTCAACGTTGAAATTCAGCAAACCAGCGATAAATTGTGGTTTTGGATGGGGCTTCATCACCAAATGCAGAAATCATCCGGTCAACACACTGTTTTTGTGTTAAACCACTTCGAAAGTCATAATAAATCATCGCTCTTGAATTTTCTCGAGTCAATTCCATTTTCTCAACGACTAAACAAGTTTGACAAAACCTTGTGACAAGACCGTGAATCTTTTTTTAAATAAATAAATGGTATTCGATTTGTAAAACCAAAGAGTTTTTAATTGAAAAGATTTTAATATGACAGGAACAGTAGAAATATTCCATTCCCGATACTTTTAGTGCAGCCTATGTAGAACACCCTTATCAGATCCGACCAAATTCTTAACTAAACTTAGTACCCTCTTACACAATTTAAATAATAAATATAGCTATAGCAGGTGATTTTAATATAAACACATTTAAAAAAGGCACTATTACGAACGAATTCCAAGACTTATCTGATAACTATAACATGACAATTCATATCAATGTGCCCACACGTGAGTCGTCTTGTATAGACCATATATTAAGTAACATCCCAAATGCGATTGCAACAGTATTGCCACTTCATCTATCTGACCACGACACTGCACAAATGTTAAGTCTGCCTATAAAACATAAAACACAAAAAGCAGTAACATATTATATATATAGGAGAGACTATGACATAGAGTATATACTGAAGTTCCGTGAATGCTTGCGAAAGCTATCATGGTTAGAAATCTACACAGAAAATGACTTAAACAGTGCATTCAATACGTTTCATGAAGTAATATGCCTATTCTATAATCTCTGCTTTCCAAAAATAAAGATAAAGGTAAATAATAATAACAAAAACAAACAAAAATGGATAAGCAAAGGGCTAAAACGAAGTTGCAAAATCAAAAGAAAATTACGCTACCTATACTATCAAAATAAAAATCTTGTTAATAAAACTAAATATATAACATACTTTAATTTATTAAAAAAGTGTATTTATTATTCGAAAAGGAACGCTAACATTAAATTTATAAACAGGAGTGAAAATAAATGTAAAGCCACGTGGACAGTTGCAAAAAATGAAGTACTTAATACTAACTTCAAGGGTAACATAGAAAACATTAAAGTAAATAATACAATACTTACAAATCCCGTGGAAATAGCAACTGCTTTCAAGAACCATTACATCAATTTGTCACACAAAACGACACAAAAAAATAGCAATGGTAGTGGCTGTAGCAAAATCTCAACTCATGTCTCAATGTTTCTTAATCCGGTATCGGAAAATGAGGTCCGAAGGGAAATGATATCACTTACTAACACTAATTCTGAAGGCTATGATGAAATAAACACTAAAATTATAAAATCGTGTGTAAAATAATGAAATAGTTGGAATTCTAACACATTTAATTAATTTATCGTTTTCTTCTGGTTCTTTTCCCGATATATTAAAGCTATCAATTATAAAACCTCTTTTTAAAAAGGGAGAAAGGGTTGACATAAATAATTATCGCCCAATAACATTGATACCGATTCTATCAAAAATATTAGAAAAATGTATGTATAAAAGATTGGTTAATTTCTGTAACAAATTTCATATTATTAGTAACGATCAATTTGGTTTCCAACAAGACAAATCTACTACATTAGCCATCTTCTCTCTGATAAAAACAATACTAACCAATATTAATAAAAACTATCTAACTACAGGATTATTTTTTGACTTATCAAAAGCTTTTGACCTAGTGTCCCACGAATTATTACTGCAAAAGCTTGAGATATGTGGAATAAGGGGACACGCACTCCAATGTATATCCTCATATTTAACTAACCGACAGCAACGTGTTATTATTATAAAAATAGATAAAAACAGTGACATTATACCATACTCATCTGAATATAAATATAACAATTATGGTGTTCCCCAAGGAAGTGTCCTGGGCCCAATTTTTTTTTTTTTTTTTTTTTTTTTTTTTTAAACGTTACTACACCCACACTAGGATTTCTCCTGTGTCGTGGGTGCGTTTACAGACATGAATTCCACATACAATACACCCAGACCCGGAACAACTACCTGCAGATCATACAAATATTTGTTCCGTGCGGGAATCGAACCCACGACCCGGAGCGCAGCAGTTGACTGTATCAACCACTGCACCAACCGTGTTCCTAGTCTATATTAATTCAATTACAGATATAACAAATCATAAATGCATACTATTCGCCGATGATATTTCCATTATAGTGACATCGGATAGAAAGAATAATACAATTTACAACCATGAAACAGACATTAATAATACGATTGACAAATTAATTGAATGGCTTGACATTAATAACTTAAAAATAAATTTAAATAAGTCGGTATACATACAATTCAATAAATTGAATAATAGTAAATACAATTTGAAACTTGACATACCAAAACTTAATGAAGTAACACAAATAAAATTTCTTGGAGTTATAATAGATCAGGACATAAACTGGAAAGCACAAGCAGATGATGTATCTAAGAGGATTAATAAATTTGTATATGCACTTAAAAGAGTTAAAAATGTAACTAACATCAAGACTGCTATCACTACCTATCATGCTTATGTAGAATCACTAATACGGTATGGATTCATAATATGGGGCAATAGTACCGACCAAAATAGAGTATTTATTGCTCAAAAAAAGTCCATTCGAGCAATATACGGGCTACAACCGGATGATTCATGCTGGCCAATATTTAAAGAACTTGGTTTGTTACCGCTACCCTCGCTTTATATTTATGAAATATGCATGTTTGTTAAGAAGCATAAACATTTATTTAAAAAAGCAGATGACATAAATCCTAGGACACGACGTGTACGTCTGTCCCCACAGACTTGTATTAAATGACTTTCCAAGACTGACAAAATATAATAAAAGCTGTCTAGCCATGTGTGTTCGAATATATAATAAGATTCCATTCGAGTTAAAAACTTTAGATTTTAGACGGTTTAAACATAAACTACACAAATGGTTAAACAACAATAATTTTTACAGTCTAAAATAATTCATGACGGGCAATATTCAGTAATGAAACCTACATATTTGCATGCTATGATATTAGCAAAACATGTGCGCTCTTTATTGTGTTAAACAACTTTCTATACCATGTTTTGTGCAAATAAATATTATTCTTATTATTCTTATTCTTATATAATATTTTCACCCTTATGTTATGTTGTTAGGTAGCTAACACGAAAATAAAAACCATTATTATTTTAGGCCTTGACCTTATCACCAGGTGGTTTAATACCATCATTGGATACCATATATCCGAGGAACTTGACTGTCTTCTGGCCAAACACACATTTTGATGGGTTAATTGTTATTGTTGTTGTTATCTTCAAGTCGTTTCAGAATCAAGCGCAGGTGAATACGATGCTGGTGATTATCAGTTGACGTGATCAATAAATCGTCAACGAATGGCAAAACAAAATTTATTCCTCGCAATGTGTCGTGTATATATCGTTGGAAAGTCTGACCAGCATTCGGACGCATTCTTGGAAACTCGAACAGTCCGAACGGTGTGATGATCGCAGTTTTCTCGATATTCTGTTTTCTTACGACAATTTGTTGATATGCACGGTTTAGGTCAGTGGTTGAAAAAACCTTCTTGTCCGCGAGATGGTAGGTGAAATCCTTACCCCCGGGAAGACGGTGGCGCGCACGTGGTCACGTGCCGCAGCACAGCGCAAAGCGAGGCTTAAGGGGATCCTTTACAATCCTCCCCGAGAAGTGCCTGTGGGGCGACCTTTTTACAGTCGCCTTCCCTCCGCTAGAGGGGGTGACCGCTTTACAGTCATCCCTTCCGAGATGTGCCTAAAGTCGTGGCAGCAATGGGCGGCTCTAGTGTGATCTTACGAGGACCTGGAGCTCCCCTTCGGTGCCGAATATGACCGCTCCAGTGGTTTTAGCTGGTAGGAGTCCGGCATACCCCTTCGCCCTTCCCCGGGGTGAAGGAAGTTCCATGTAGAATTTCCACTGGACATCAATAATAAAAAAAAGGTGAAATCCTTAATACTTAACTGGATATCGGTCAGACTTAGCGATGGCGTTAAGCCTCCGAGATTCTACACAGATGCGTAAATCACCGTTCTTCTTATTTACCACATGTAGTGGGCTGGACCATGGGCTCTTGCTTGGTCTGCATAGGCCTGGCTGATCATAGATTCAAACTCTTGTCGAACTTGATTGTAGCGGTGAGATGGAATTGGACGTGGACGGCTGTAAATTGGTGGACCAGTCTCGATGTAGTGTTCAACACTGTTCTTCGGGCAGAGCTTCATTGATATGACGCTGGTAGTGCCGGGAAATTCAGCAAGTATGTCGTGGTACGACTGATTTAGGTCGACACTGCGAACTGTAGGTATGTTCGTGATGCGAGCCGGTGCGATGATAGACAGCTGAGTTGTAGTGTCGATTAGTGTTCGAGTTTCAATCGAACACTCAGCGAATATGCATAATTGCATCGTACGCAATAATGCACATTCGCTCATTCGATATAATTATACTTCAGTTCGTGTTCCGCTCTCTTCCGAGACACCGCGTACTCATAACCATTACCATTAACCATTTTACCAGATATTACCATATATTAGTTAACCATAGTTTAAAGAGTTTAAGTAGTTACTAGTTTAAGTATCCTTTTGTTATCATTTTGTGTATTTGTGCAAAAGTGTTTTATTAGATATATTTACCCACAAACTCAAGCCTTATTCGTTGTGAGCGACAGGATGACTGGACCAAGAGAGATTTTGAAAGTTTGAGCAATACCAAGTTTTTGTACCTATTTGGTACCAGAAATCAAATAATTTGTACCTCGCTAAAGAAGCAAAACCATTACGAGGAAAGTGGTCCAGCCATTTTGACGTCAGAATGGCTGGACCACGTCGGTTTCGCCTGGTTGTAGGCGTTATAACCAGTTCATATTTTCGTTAAACTTTAGTACCTCATTGGTACCTCAACATATGTCTTTATTAGATTTTTTCGATAAGCCAAAAGAAAGTTACTCCTAGAAAAAGTTTTGTATGTAATCTGGACCCGGTCGGTTTCACCTAGTTGTAGGCGTTATACATAATTCATCTTTTTGTTTAAATTTAGTACCTCATTGGTACCTCAACATATGTTTTTATTAGATTTTTTCGATAAGCCAAATAAAAGTTATTCTGAGAAAATTATAAACTAATACAACCCACATATAAGAAGTTTCGCATAATGTTTATTTTTGTACAAAGAAAATAAATTGGTTAAAATAATTAGTTGGTGCAGTGGCTGATACAGTGAGCTGCTGCGCACCGGGTCGTGGGTTCGATTCCCGCTCGGAACAAATATTTGTACGATCTGCAGGTAGGTGTTTTTTTCAAATTTTCACGAACGATGATATAATTATAACGTCTTGAACTAGGTGAAAAAAGTTTTACTGGGCGTAACTTTATTTTCGTCTTATCGAAAAAATATGAGAAAAACATAAAGAAACTTTACTTTACTTTCAGGTACCAATGAAGTACTAAATTTAAACGAAAAGATGAATTAGGTATAACGCCTACAACTAGGTGAAACCGACCGGGTCCAGATTACATACAAAACTTTTTCTAGGAGTAACTTTATTTTGGCTTATTGAAAAAATCTAATAAAACCATACGTTGAGGTACCAATGAGGTACTAAAGTTTAACGAAAATATGAACTGGATAAAATGCCTACAACCAGGCGAAACCGACTTGGTCCAGCCATTCTGACGTCAGAATGGCTGGCCACTTTCCTCGTAATAGTTTTGCTTCTTTAGCGAGGTACAAATTATTTGATTTCTGGTACCAAATAGTACCAAATAGGTACAAAAACTTGGTATTGCTCAAACTTTCAATATCTTCCTTGGTCCAGCCATCCTGACGCTCACTTATTCCTTAACCATCCAAATCACCACCCTATCACACAAGAAAGTACTGTAAGGTCACCATAGCGCCGCACGGTACTTTCTACATGGTCCTTCGAACCGGATTCCTACCAGTGTCCACCAAGTGATACAGTGCCATAGAAAGAACTGTAAGGTCACCATAGCGCCGCACAGTACTTTCTACAGTTAGTTTTCGGTTCCGTAGGTCAACCATTAGACTATGGTGTTTGAGGAAATCGGCTCCAATTATTGGCTTGCTTACGCCTGCGATTACTAATTTCCACCTATACGGTCTGCGTAGGTTGAGGTTCAATTCGATTGCCTTCTCACCATATGTTGATATGATGGAATTGTTAGCGGTGAATAACGTAAAAGGAAGTTTCTTCGCTTGCTGTCCTTTTTCCGTGCCACGGCGGATTTGTTAGCGCCCGTGTGTACCAAGAATGTAAGTTTTGATGTTTTATCATAGATAAAAACGCGGTATGATTTATCGTAAACGCCAGAGTCCGCCGCATCTAGCGCCTTGTTTAGTTTTCCGCATCTCGTTTACTGTTATGTTCCTTGTCGTACGCACATGGTTGTCGACAGCGACTTGCGTCCCTGCCAAAGGGACTGTGGTAATAGCAATCCGGCGACGGCGTTGCAGAGCGAGAGTGAGATGGCGTGTGCGTGAATGACCGCGCGCGTGAGCGAGAAAATGAGAATGCGGATTCGATTGCCAAGTTGGCTATTCGGAATGGGATCGAATCTCATCCATCTTGTTATCCCCGTGATCTGCGCTGTCTTGTTAAACCAGAGTTGATGAAGAATTGGAATGAGCACTGGCAAAAAATCTCGAATCTTGAAAGGCAGATTCTACGGCTCTATCCAATCATTCATTCCATCTAAATGTTGGTTCAGCAAACTAAAATTTTCTAGTAAAATTGCCACCTCTGTCATAATTAGACTCCGACTTGGGTTCGTTTGCACACCAGTTTTTTTGGCCAAAATCCGCGTGAGGGACTCTTCTTTGTGTGAATGCGGTCTGGATGAGGGTACTCTGGAACACTTGTTTTTTTCCTGTCCTCGTTTAACCACTCCCCTTTACGACATACTCCCTTCTGATGTTCCCCGCCCAATTTACATTCCATTCCTATTAACTTTAGCCCATACCCCTGCAATTAAAATCCTTTATAAATTCATTCATAACGGCCATTTATACGTCCACTGCTGAACAAAGACCTCCCCCATAGATTTTCACAACTGTGTCATCATTTTGGGGGGTATTTGCCAATACGCGGGTTGGTGAGCGCAGTATTGCTACCGTTTCACAGAAGGACGCTGCTGCCCATCCCTCTGGTTTAGATTCCCTTAGTCGCCTTTTACGACATCCACGGGAGGAGATGGAGTGGTGCTATATTCTTAATCCGGACACCACACGGAATAAATATAAATTCATTAGCATTAATAAAATCCAGTTATGAGTTGATATTTCTATTTACTTATTATATACTTACTGAATGTTCTAACATTTATTTTGTGACGTCTTACATCTACTAACCAAAACTATAAAAAAATAGAATACTCGTCCATTGGTTATATGGTCTAAGGTCCGTATTACAGAACGATCCTCAAGTCCAGTTTGATCTTTAATCACCTGATCACTGTTTATGTATAGAATCTGTACTTGAGTATCGGTCATATTCCAGAACGATAATCAATCTAAACTCAGTTGAGACGAGATTCAAATCACGCCTCAAGCACATATTACTCATTGTCTATGCGTCAGCCTGTTTTCGATTACGATTTATTTCCTTTACCAACTTTGTTCCGATCTGCGCAGAATTAGAAGTAATTAAATGAACCTCAATAACCCTATTAATTAAGAAATATAGATATTCACAAAGTAGTTCCTCTTTACATAAGGTTCATTTTAAAAGAGTAATTTTACATACTAATTACCTACGCCAAATATTTTTATATACTTTAACGAGTTGAATGTTGTTGAAGTATAAACTAAAAAGGAACGTGTATTGATGTTGGCGCCTATTGTCATTGAAAACACTGGAACAGATGTTATGTTGATAAATAAATATCGTTTAATTAATTTGATGTACATATTAACATAATAACCTGTAGCGAAATCGTGTTGGCTCCTCCAGAAAGTTAAAGAAAAGAAAGTATGACGGTTTTCACCACATATTGGGGAAACATGAAACTACCTCTTTTAAAAAGAATACAATTATATAAGTCCTGTACATCTCATATACATCTGAGAGGAACACTAAAGACCAAACTTCTTTTCGAATGATTGTTAAATAAATCATTGTAATAGTCAACTTGTCCAAAAATATCCATTTTGTGATAAATATATACTTCCATTCAATGACATTTTACAGATACATTAATATATAATTACATTGCAGAGACACTTATAAAAACATCTTAGCTTGTATTCAATCAAGACCAAATAACCAAAAATCAGTGCGCAAGAAACAACATACATTAAAAACTGTGCTCAAGCGCTATCCGGACCACACTCACGTGATCACAGTTAAAATCTCTGCTCAAGTACAGACCTACGAGTCACGACTCAGTTGAACTACGTTCAATAAATCTATGCTTGAGGGACGTTTTAAAATTAATGCTCAACTCAAAACTAGTTTTAAACTGAGATCAATGCTTGAGTTTCGTTCTGTAATACGGACCTTAGTGTTTACCGGATGGCGTAACAGTATTGTTTCTTTATTGATTCTGAGTCATCCCAATTGCACTCATTGCCATCTCATCATGATGATAGAATACAACCAATTCAATATCAATTGGTACTGCTGAAGAGAAATAGATATGCCACCTAATTATTAATATAATATTAAATTTTTATAAAATTCTTACCTCTTCCACATCTTCCTGCACTTGTCCCAAGTTACTTTGGGTTCGGCCCAATATGCTTTTCTCTTCCATTCTTCCCTGTCAGCCGTCACCTCGTAATTTACCTCCTTTTCCTCCATTTGTTTTGGCCTAATAAAGTCCACTGCTGGACACAGGCCTCCCTCAAAGATCACCACAACGGCTGATATCGGTGTGTTGTGTGCTCACCGGCGGGTTTTGCCATAATCGCCACACTTGGCAGGCGGGTTGGCGATCGCAGTTGGGTTGTTACGAGGGCGGCACTGAAAATTTCGGGAATCAAGGAAGTGACACAACATTACTATTTAAAAATGTATTTATTGCTTTTCGAAGTATTCTCCGCGAAATTTGACACATTTTTCCATACGATGGAACCAATCATTGAAGCAACCATTCCATTCGGAAGTTGGGGTCTCCAAAATGGCCGTTTTTTAGGCGTCCACAGCTTCTTTAGGCGATGAAAATCTCTGTCCACGCAATTTATTCTTTATTTTAGGGAAAGTATAGAAATCATTAGGGCTTAGGTCGGGGCTGTACGGCGGATGGTCTAATAATTCTATGTTTTCTTGCTCTAAAAACTCTTGTTCTGTGCGCGGTGTGAGAACTCGCATTGTCGTGATGGAGGATGATGTGGCGGTTGCAGTTCTCTTTACGGAGTTCAGAAACGACCTGTGGCAAACAAATGCTAGCATACCATTCTGCATTAACCGTTCTTTGTCCCTCAAGAGGAATAGTCGTAATATGGCCGGTTTTTGAGACAAACGTGGCCACCATTTTTTTTGCAACACTCCGTGAACGAACAATTTTTGTTGGCTTTAACTCATTTTCGAACACCCAAACTCGTGACTGGTTTTTGTTTCGGGTTCGTACGCATATATCCAGGATTCGTCACCTGATACGATGTTGTATACAGCATTTGAGGATCCTGCGTGGAATCTTTCGAGAGTTCTGACGCACCAAGTAACGCGAGCCGCTTTTTGCTCTTCACATAGCAAATGCGGTATCCATCGGGAAAACAACTTTTTTACACCTAATTGTTCATGCAAGATTATTTGTATTTGACTCATGCCAATGTCTAAAGTTGCCTGAATTTCGCGGTATGTCACATGTCGATCTTCCTCAATCAGGTTACGCACAGCATCAACGTTTTCTTGGGTGACTGCAGTTTTTGGACGACCTTGACGAGGATCATCACTGAGCTTGACACGTCCACGTTGAAATTTAGCAAACCAGCGATAAATTGTGGTTTTGGATGGGGCTTCATCACCAAATGCAGAAATCATCCGGTCAACACACTGTTTTTGTGTTAAACCACTTCGAAAGTCATAATAAATCATCGCTCTTGAATTTTCTCGAGTCAATTCCATTTTCTCAACGACTAAACAAGTTTGACAAAACCTTGTGACAAGACCGTGAATCTTTTTTAAAATAAATAAATGGTATTCGATTTGTAAAACCAAGGAGTTTTCAATTAAAAAGATTTTAATATGACAGGAACAGTGGAAATATTCCATTCCCGATACTTTTAGTGCAGCCTATGTAATGTATTCGAAGGACGCTGCTGCCCATCCTCCGTCTAAACCCTTAGTCGGCTTTTACGACACCCACGGAATGAGATAGGTTGGTGCTATTCGTAGCCGGCACCACACGGCATTTCCTCCATATCCACACAATCCAAATGCTATATGGTTTCAATAATATTGATAGAAAGTTTTGTTCATTTTTAGTAATTTACACTGAATACATCAACTCTTTGTTTAACTTTCAAATAATACTTTGTTAACATATAATTGTACTAGTTTTAAGAATCATCTTTGGTAAAATAAATAGGTATGCAAATTTTATGTTAAATATGGGTATAATAATCATGTGAATGACACAATCTATATACGTTGATACACTTATAAAGTTAAATAAATCGTGGTTTCTTTTTTAGGGTGGTGGAAATATGATGAGCGTAGTAACTCCGAATTAGAAGCTGCATTAACCGCAGGAGATCCTGATTGTACGTTGCTTCTTGCTGGAACTCTCTACATTATAGATTTTCAAAGTATGACACAGGTCAGGCGTAGTGACCAAACCAGACGTCGCCGAGTGCGGCGAGATACGCCAATGTTCCCGTCCAAAGGTATAACTTAAAATGTATCTATCTATTTATAGTTTACATTTGTTGGCATGATAAAGTCTGAGTTTAAATCTTAGTATAACATTTTGACTTCAAAAAAAAGAAAAGAAATAATCCGCTAATTTTTTTTTGCATGGTTGTTGGTGCAGTGGCTGTTACAGTCGGCTGCTGCGCTCCGGGTCAGCGGTTCGATTCCCGCACGGAACAAATATTTGTATGATCTGCAGGTAGTTGTTCCGGGTCTGGGTGTATTGTATGTGGAATTCATTCTGTAAACGCACCCACGACAACAAATCCTAGAGCGGGGCAAAAATTGAAAAAAAAAATGCTGTTGAACAGTTTTTTTCTAAAACCCATATTGCTTAACAAAGCCAAAAAGTGGTGAATAGAACTCGCCATAGTTTTTCAATGACTTGAAATTGTTGACACACGGCTATTGGTCTGTAGTTATTGAGGTTTTCAGGGTAGCCTCTTTTTTTTGGAATTGGTCTTAGTTTTGCTACATTTAACTTGTTTGGCAAACACCGTTCGTCAAGGGATTGCGGACTTATTGAGCGTAGTTGCGTAGCGTGTTATATTCTTTATCCGGACACCACACGGATACAGCTATATCAGTATATGTGTTGTTTTCGAAATTTCACGCGAACGAAGACGCTAGTATATTTAACCGGCAAAAGATATTAATCCATTGCTGCATAAATTGATCGACAGTTCTAAGCCTACGAACGAAAAACGAACTACGACGCTACGTATGACGGATCGCATGAATTCCTACTCTGAAGCCTTTCGAATCCGACGATCGTTCCGATGTCGGTGATTTGACGTTTAGTCTTTCGTTGACCCTACTCCGAAATGTTATTTAACGATACGTACTTCGTTGTTTGACAATACTTTGATCGTCGATATAACCTCACTTCTTACGACAGATATTGAGTTGTCGTTTTGATGTAATTAATATTATGATTACATAAGTTTTATATGCAAGAGCTTTGGGAGATGTTTGGGAGAGCGTGCTTTTTTATAGAACATACTTCCACTCTATAATTTGCCTAGTGGTAAGCCAACTAGCAGCTCAAACAATTCACATAATGGAAATATAATATGAAGTTGTATAATGTAGGCGATTGTTTATTTGTTTTAGATATGTGACGTCTATTGCAAAACATTAAATGCAAATATGGTTAAACCACACATGACTCATCTCTCTGGCAGAATAGTGAAATTCGTGAGACAGCAGAAGCTCAAAATTAAGCACATACGATTTCTTAAGTGAAATTATAGGCAACATAATTATATAACAAAAATTGTGCTGCTGCCCATCCCTCTGGTTTTGAGTCCCTTAGTCGCCTTTTACGACCTCCACGGGAGGAGATGGAGTGGTGCTATATTCTTAATCTGGACACCACACGGATAAAATAATAAAAATAAATATATATTAACATAAAAATAATGTATAATGTTTATTGTTGTAGCTGAAGAGGAAAGATGTGATGTTATATTTATATAGAAATAAAACCCTTAATAAATAACTTATAACAATTAAGTTTACATTTAATACAGAAGAGAAACACTTAAGTAATAAACATGTTTTTATAAATTTTCTATATTTTTTGCCAAGTAACAGTTATTTCTTCTCTTCCTCGAGGCAATCTACTACACAGGTCCGGTTACACCACCAGACATAGCCGTCTTCTTGGTCACCTCAGGGCTGTAAAGATACAACAGAGTAACATTTTAATCTGGAATGAGTGAGGCTGTGGTAATTGTAATAGAGCACCCCTTTACGGAGCCATCATCTTAATTTCCGCCGAGAATCGTCCACGGCTGGACATAGGTCTCAGAAATTGCCTCAATGGCCAGTCTGGGTGGTTTTACCATAATCACCACACTTGGCAGGTGGGTTGGTGATTGCAGTTAGTTGTGATTAATGTACTCAAAGGATGCTGATGTCCGTCCTCCGGCTAATGCCATACTTGCCTTTTATGACATCCACGAGGTGAGATGTTTACAGAGTACTCCAATAAAATAAAATAATAATTACCTGGACTATCAGTATTGCTTATTCCTGATTAGTTGAAAACTATTGGCTGGGCAGGGAGAGATTCAAATGTCACAAAATAGCTTCTGGTTAGTGTACTCTTGCTCTAAGGGGTCTTCAGCGGGTGTGGGCTGTACCAACAGCTGCGGCACCTTAAATATATATAAAATATAATTGAATATATAACCCTGCTTAGAATTTCTTAAAGTCCAATATGCCTTGATGTTAGAGTGAAGAATATATTTAGAAATAAAAAGAGGAAACAGCATTAATTCACTTTGAATAGGTACAACCAATACAGTAAGTCACTTCTTCTAGGGCTCCTTAAAGCCCACATCTAAGCAAATATTTACACTATGTAGACATTCAGGCACATGCTTGATTAATTAATATCGCACAAGCATGCATCCAGTGGCATTACAGAAAATAGAAACCTCTGGTATCCACAATAATACAGCTTTAGAATAAGATTTGGGTTATAATTACACACATTTATTATAGTAAGTACCTTTCCACTGCTTTAACAGCACTCCTTAGGCATTTAATTACACATGTAAGTTCTCCCATAGCCTTCTTGCCTTTGTTCGTCCTGCTATACTGTAGACATGAAAGTCCATCAGCGTCTCAATTTGTGCATGTACTAATGGTTATCATCCTGCTGTAACATAAAATTATTCCACAATTAAAGCTTCTCATATTTCGGCAAGTGTATGTATGTACAATATTGATGGTACGAATGCAATTTCTTCTTCAGTATCAAAGTAGAAAACAAACAATAACGTGATATCAATTTATTTGCTTACAATTATGTACAGTTAACTTCCATTGAGTTTGATATAATATGAGTATCTTCTACCGCTCATAATCAACAAAATTCACACAAGTTCATAAACTTACGATTTATCAAAGTTTGTTTATAATTCACATATTTACTTACAACCCACAGATTATACAGTATTCAGTAGCACGTCTTTAGGTAGATTTTGTGTCATCACCATAAAATTAAAAGAATTTGTAGCAGATTAATTTAGTTTGGACATAAATTGGTAGATTAGTCATAAAAAAGCAAATTCACATTAAAATTAACAGTTTTTCTATAAGAATAACATTTTATTTTGAAATTTTAGGTTTGTTATCGGTTTTTGATGTCTACCTTTAGTATTACTTTTTGTCACCATCACTATATGATCGTTCTATTGGTTGTCTATGGATACGAAACGTTGATCGACCGTACGTTTCGCATCCGAAGTAATTTGGGAGTAGGGTTTAAGTACGAAGTACGTTCACGTTTCGTTCCGATACAGAGCTTCGGCGTTCGTTTTTCGGAGTAGACCCCCAGACGCGACCTGTCTATCAGTATAATTCAATAGTAAAAGTGGTCGTATTCCGGTAACTTTTTAGGAGTATCCGAATTTAGGGCGGACAAAGACGGCCAGTATTTATATAGTTTATGTACTTAACATGTTATATTTAGGTTTACATGTTTTTTCTTTTACAGGAATAGCTGGAATAAAGACTGATGATACTGATGCAAGACAAACGAAGAGCGATGACGATGAATCTTCTGATGTTATACACATACATACTGTTAATGAAGTTATAGAGATTAGTGACGATGAAATGACTGCACTTATTGATCCAGTTCCCATTCAATTTGAAGAAGTCAATAATATAATTGAAAGAATTAGGTAACTATCTCATGAACCAATTACAACGTTATGATTTTTACATGTATCTATTCGATATTTTATTATGATATATATGCCATTATAGGCCTCATAAGAAAGCTCAAGGTTACTTGGTATTTCTCAACGAACCGAATCAGAAATGAGATCTGTAGAAGAACTAAGGTTGCCGACATAGCTGAAATGATGTGTGCTGAATTGGCAATGCGCGGGGCCCATTGCTTGTAGAATTGATGGCCATAGAGGCAGATAGGTTCTCGACTGAAGACCGTGCATCGGAAAACGCAGTGTGGGATGTCGTCCAACGAGATGGACCGACGACCTGGTGAAAGTCGCTGGGAGTCATTAGATGCGGTCGGCAGGTCGTTGTGGAAATATATAGGGGAGCGCTTTGTTCAGCAGTGGACGTCCTTCAGCGTATATGATCATGATGATGATAAGGACAGGGGCGGATCCAGCCTTCCAGTCAGGGTTATATAGTCAAGGTCCAGCAAGGACAGCACTATTAGCTCCAACTCGAATAGTTAATTCTAAATACGAACTCGTAAGCATATAATTAATAACCTTGCTAGTGGATAGGTAAACCATAACGATAAGATGGCAACGCGAACGGCGAAGTACTTTTGGATTATAAAGTTGGGACTATATCCTGATTCATGAACAATATTAAAACGCAAATTTACGTCAAAAAGGTAGTCTAGTCAAAACCTTAAAAAAACTAAGATTTACTTGATTACAAATATGTAGAGGATTCCATTAGAAATGACTTCTAGAAAATTTTCGGGTAAATTACGCCCAGTTAACAATTGTATAAGTTATACAACCAATTGAGTATTTAAATGAGTTCCACCAATGATATTATACCATAGATATGTTACGTCCATATTAAATGGCGCGCAAAATACAGTCTCGCTTGTACAACCAAGTCGTGAGGTAGAAGATACAAAAACAACAAGAGTAAAAGAGATAGCTATCTAGGCGAACCGATTGCGAGGTGCTACAATTAGGGCAGTTTTGGTTCTTACTTTTGGCACGCATTTAACATATCTACTTCTTTTTAATATATAATATCAGAGAGTTCCACTATTTCCTGTATCTCTGAAACTATTTAAAAATAAGGAAAAAGATTCTTATAGACGACAAAATTAATAGCTATATCTACTTCGACTGCAACTACCCGCACCCTGTTTAGCTAAAAACAGAGACAGTAGCTATCGCGTAGCCAAGGATGTACTGGTGGCAAATCGTCTGAAATTGAAAGGCGAGGATGCAATTGATCGTTCGACAGAGTGTGCGTCAAAGATCTTCGCCAGTTTAATCGCTATCGGCAAATACGTATTACCAAAATGACGTTTGACAGCGGCATCTGGGTGATTTATGCCTGTCGCAAACCGTCTGCGACATACGTAACCGGTGCGCGTATCTATATTTCACTTATTATTATAAATTAAGTAATGTTGAAAATAGGGCACCATATGCCGCGAGGGTGCCGGTGCAATTATGGCGTCAATCGACGACTTGTCATATTAATGATTTTTTTGTTATTATAATTATGTAAACCGAGTATCTAAAAATATAAAATTTTCAAGACATTAGAAGGAACCAAAGAGAGTAAAACCACTTGAGAGCCGATGAGCTGATTTCTTCTAGGCGAAGAAGAATCCGCGACTGTAATTGACTTATGCAACAATGTCACCGAAAATGCACCGCACAATGACGCGCATAGTGCTGTTGTGTGTAGTTCTCAATGTCGATAAAGTCGACTATGTACTATGAAGGTCATAATAAATTATATCTTCATATTGTGCAGTCAATGAAATAAATATGTAGGTATGTATATATTATTGGATATTATTATTAGACACTATGACGAATTGCATAGAAAAAGATTAGTATGTTTCATGTAGTGAAAATAGAGTGAACAATAAAACATCACAAATAACACGAAAACTTTCAATTAACTAATCTAATTTTCAAAATTAAGTAAGAGTTTCTTTTATATAACCACAAACTAATTAATGTGTATGGTAATGATAATAACTAAGAAGTTTTTTAATAAGATCGGCTTGCTTCCATCTTATCTGTTGCCAAAACCCTTTTTCTCAGGAACGGACAGAGGTATCAAAATATCAGCCGAAATTAATATCAAATAATCAGATCGAATCGAAATTAAATCAGGTCTACGTGGAGGTGTAGAAAATTTAAGCTAACAGCTTAGTCAACGCAATCAAAAGTTACGGCCATTTTTGTCACATATTTTGATAGTCTCTCATCAAACTCTATAGGATACTTTCCGTTCACCTACAATCATGAAATTTGGCAAGAAGCAAGGTCTCACAGCACAAGTAAAGGACAAAACCGAAGATTGTTAATTCACCATTTCGGCCGAATGAAGTCCACTGCTGGACACAGGCCTCCCGCAAAGATCACCACAATGACCGATGTGGGTATGTTGTGGGCTCATTGGGGGATATTGCCATAATCGCCACGCTTGGCAGACGGGTTGGCGATCGCAGTTGAGTTGTTAATGTACTCAAAGGCCCATCCTCCGGCTGATCCCTTAGTCGACTTTTACGACACCCAGGGGAGGAGATGGAGTGGTGGTATTCTCAGCCGGCACCATACGGCAATGTTAATTAATAGTTATAATATATTTTTTTTAATTGCAGTTACAATGATACATTTGCTGGTGGAGCATCGACCGTGATGTAAGACCGATATATACGAGAACTTTTTTCCACTGCCAAGTTAATAGTCTAAGAGCCCGGGCATAAACTATATACATACAAAATTAAGTTGCTATAGGACCCTCAGTGCGCGAGTCCTATTCGCATTTGTGCGTTTTCTTGATGACAGTCTGTTCTTTAAAAAAGGTTAACCATTTTCAGTCATTAAAAATGCATTTTTTTTTATCTAAGAATGTGTCCCGTATGCTATGCCTAAGAATGTACTTAAAAAGTAGCTCAATCGATTAGTGAAAACTGCATCAAAGTACGATACATAGTATAAGGCCGAATACACATTATTTCCCATTTAGAATTGAATTTGAGACATGATTGTTCTCTTGATTTATAATGTAGTGTGCATTAGAAGTAATCTAAATTTCGAAATTTATAATTTCGTCAATATTACAATGTTTTCAAATCCTCACTCACGTCATTAATATATTTACAGTAAATCAAAAACATACCGGAACAGGTAGAAACAGTGTCGGCGTTGTTGAAACTAAATAAAAAAGGGCGACCGTTTAAAAAAATAATAATAATAAATAACCATGGCAACACGATTGTCGAACAGCCATAGATTTATATTTTAATCATAAAATAAATAAAAGTTACTAATATATACATATATAAGAATTGATAAACTAAATAAAAACCGATAAAGAGGATATACAATAAATTATGGAACTGAAATAAAATAAATAAATTCAAAATGACAGACACCAATGACATGACATGACAGAAGACATTTTCGACGTACATTTTTTATGTAAATTGGAATTCGACTGGAAATGCTGACTCGAAGTAAAGCCAGGGTATTACAAAATACACGCCAGGGTGGTCCCTCGGCCTCGTCGTTCAGTTCCGCTTCGCAGCCACGGGAACCCGCCTCTACCGTGAGTGTTGTGGTATCGGCTGCTACAGTTGCGACGAGTATTTTTCCCCGCCGACGTCACCAACACCTGCGCGTCGGCGAGGAAGAGGCCGACTACCGACAAGCTTCGGCCCTTGAGGCCAACCGGCCTCGAATAGGGCCCTCGCTGTCGATGGAAACGTGCCGCGCATACGATTCGCAGACGATGACGCAGTCTATTAACGAAACTGTGATGCGCGCGTACTATGTGGCAACAGAGGGGGGAACTAACCTCAGAGCGTACCAAGATAGGATGCTAACTCTGTTTCAGGTGCTCGAACCAGCAATCAACGTTTCGGCCCAGCGACTGTCAGATCAAGTGCGAGTCATTCATAGGTTGGATGATTCCGTGCTTGACAGGCTTCGCTCAGAAATACACTGTAGCCGTGTTATCCCAGCCTCGTCGGAGACTGCAGTTCATTCGGAAGTTCTTGTGGTAAATCCACTGCAGCACAACCACAGCGATGAAGAAGGTGATGATAGGGCTACAAATGTAATTACCCAGTGCGATGAACAATTGAGGAACGCGTTGGAGGATGCTATTCGTAAGCATCCATGGCGCCAGAACAGAGACCACGTTTACTGCATTTGCCTATGCACAAACGAAATAGAACGTTATTGTGCACCCTAGATAAGCTGTTATCAAGATATTTAGATAACAGAGAAGACCTGTGCAATACACATTCAATTGGCATTGGATTGGCAATGCAGAATCGAACATCGTATTGACGAGGCTAGGGCACTCATTGGCAAGCTCATCTGCATCAGGAGGACAATAATCGTCCAAGGGTAATGCGCTATGTGAAACGGGCATTATTGGGGACGGGTATAAGTCCTCAAGAATATGCATCACGAGTCACAGAGCGCATTGACTTTCTGAAGTAGAAAGTTTATGCATGGGCAAACCGTATCCGGCGACATAAGAAGCGCGTGGAGCGATTTACCCAGAATCGCGTGCTCCAAAGTGACCAAATGTGGGTATATAGAACCTGAGAGCGACCCATTCAAGGTATGAGTGACGCCACGATTAAATTCTGGCGCAAAATTTGATCGGTGCCCGTCAATCACACTGAGGGAGATTAGATGCGAGATGTTGAGCGAGTGTGCGAGCCCATACAGGACATGGGGGCCATTACCATAGACTCTTAAGACGTGGCCAGTACTGACGAGCTGCCGTCAGATGCCAAACAATGTGGGCTATTCAATTATTTTGTTTTATTGACGTAATATTTGTCTGGCAGTTTAGGTATGTCATGCTCACTCAAGTGTCCTGCTTATGGTGGCGTTGTGTGTCGGGTCGCTAAGTTTCCCTACAATATGGTTGAGCTCAGCGACGCTGATGCATGCGTCATGCTCGTGAACGAGTGCCGTCTGTTGGGATTGGTCATCTTAATGCTGTCATGACAATAGAATCAAAAATTCTGGTGAACATTAAAATCAAGCTTGTTTAGTGTAGACTTTTTAAGAAGTTTAGACTCTTTCTTCCTGCATTGTCCTCACATTACCATAATTTCGAGAACATTGTACCAATATGATTTAAAAAGAGTAACCATGGAGTTTCTTGCCCGTTCTTCTCCATAGGAAATCTACACCTTGGAACGAGGCAACTAAAGTCTTGACTATTCATAAGTGCCTATAAATGGTTTTACATGAATAAAAATATTTTTATCTTTATCTTTAAACTGGCAATCTCCGGGGACCGGACGGACTGCACAATTTCTGGATAAAATTGTTCCAAAGTTCGCACGCTCGCTGGGCGTCTCAATTACAACAGTCCATAGAACGTGGGTCGCTGCCACAGTTCCTAACGACTGGTGTTATCCACCTGCTCCATAAATCAGGTAGCACCGTGGAACCCAAGAATATAGGCCGATCACCTGCCTACCGACAGTCTATAAACTTCCTACTTACATCTATTTTGAGAATAAAAATTAATCAACATTTGATAATTATTCTACCATGGCAGCTTCTCAGAATGGATGTTGAAATGGGTCCCGCGGTACTACGGAGCTACTCCTCATTGATATGACCGTCTGCCAACAAGTTCGCCGCAACCGAAAGAATCTGTCGAGATGTTGAATGGATTATAAGAAGGCCTACGACTCGGTGCCACATACATGGCTCATGGGGTTCTAGAGTTATATAAGGTGCGCGCCTTTAATAGATGGGTCGTGCCAGTTCTCATGTACTCCTTCGGCATTCTCAAATGGACTCAGACTGAACTATACACCTTGGATAGGAGAGCCCGCACATTGCTGACTACAAATCGGATGCATCACCCACGATCCTCCGTTACGAGGCTGTACATCCCACGGAAATGTGGAGGTCGCGGCTTTTTAAATGCCAAGACCCTTCACAACTGTGAGGTGTGCAAAGGAAGTAAGGAAGCCTTAGGTAGTATTTTTTCCATACTCACGTGGGGATGCATCGAGATGTAGTGGCAGTGGACAACGGGCTCACCCCGCTTGGTTTGGCGAAAAAGAGAACTGGCGCAAACGTGTTGTACTCAGTACCAATGACCGCAAGGAGGTATGGCAAATCAAGGAGCTGCATGGACGTTTTTATCGGGCCCTCCATGGACCCGATGTAGATTTTCAAGCATCAGTATACTGGTTTTGAAGGTTTTGTCTGTGCGATTATGGATGAGGTTACAGGACGAACAATTACCGGAAATATATTGTTAAGGACGGTACGGTTGACATCTGTCGGGCATGCCACCGTCCGGGTGAATCCATCAGATATATTATTTCTGATTGTTCTCGTCTTGCTAACGGCGAATACTTGCACTGGCACAACCAAGTATCCAGGGTTATACACCAGCAACTTGTAGTAAAATATAAACTTGTGGCCTTTGAGGTACCATACTACAGGTATATGCCGGACCCAGTTCTCGAGAATAGTCAGATCACATTGTACTGGGACCGATCTATCATCGCTGACAGGACTATAGTTGCTAATAAGCCTGACATAGTGATGATAGATCGAGTAGAGCGCCGCACAATGATTATTGATGTTACCATCCCGCATGATGAGAAACTCGTGAAAGCCGAGAAAGATAAAAGTATCTCGACTTGGCACACGAGATTCGACAATCTCGTGTGGGTTGTTGACTCGGCAATAATTGTGCCGATAGTCGTTACGGCCAACGGCCTAATGGCCAACTAATCAACATCTTAAGCGGCTTTCATTAGGCGGCTGGGTCAAGGGCCTGATACAGAAAGTGGTTCTCCTTGACACGGCACGTATTGTGAGGAGGTTCCTCTCTCTGGAGCCCTAACCATGGCAGCTTAGACCCTGTTCCCGACACGGGTAGGTCACTTTTTTAATTTTTCTAAAAATATGTATTTTTTCTGTTGTTTTAAATAGTTATTTAAAAATGTGATTAATATGTATGATAAGAAAATAAACAATAGGGCAGTTTCGGGCGAGCTTAATGTGAATGGCGACACTGCGTACCCAAATGCTCTAAAGAGTCTGTTAAGACCTCGTCTCCGGCTTACCTTTATTGGTCGGTTGGAGTGGAACCCCATGAGTGCCCGCAGGACTTTCAACTCTGGCTTGCCTTCGAATTCCTCAGTAATATAGATCTCAACAGTATAGGAGTACCCACCTACAGTACAACCCTATGGCGCGGGAGACCCGGTAGATTTGAAGTGTTTAAAAATCCCACTAGATAATGAACAGCTTCATCTTTATTTATCACTGAGTCTATGAATCGTGCACCATTTCTTCTGTCTTAAAATATGAAGCATCAACATGTCAAGCTTTTTATATCATCATTTCACCCGTCCACTGCTGGACATAAGGGGAGGCTAGGCAAAGAACGATCAACGAACGCTCTGGGTTTGTGTTGTGTGCTCGTTGGGGTGTTTTACCTCAATAGCCACGCTTGACAGGCGGGTTAGCAATCGCAGTTGAGTTGTAAATGTACTCGAAGGACGCTGTTGCCCATCTTTCGCTTAATCCCATAGTCGCCTTTTAATACACCCACGGGATGAGACCGGTTGGTGCTATTCTTAGCACGGCACCACACGGCTAGTTTTATATATAAGTACTTAATACATTTGTTATGGAATTTATTTAATAAAAAATACTGTTTTCTAATACACTGTTATAAGATTAAGGATTGATTTCCAAAAACACTGAAATATATTTCTTTATTTTTAATCAAAAAGTCGAATAGTAGTTTTCATTGAAAGATTTTTAGATTTTTCTAAAACGCCTTCCTATGTTTTTAACTAAGAAGGAGAAAACATTCTTTTTTATAGATCTAAGTTCAACACTGACCGATTTTGCATACAAACTTTCACCCCTTGTTTTGCTCCCTTGGTTGAATTTGCAAAAACACGTACTTCTTTATTTTCAACCAAAAAGCCAAATATCATTTTTCATAGAACTAACTTCTAAACTGACGGATTTCTATTAAAATACAAATATTCATCCTCGGTTTTACCCCCTTATGGGATGAATTAGCAAAAACACTGAAACACGTATTTCTTTATTTTCAACCAAAAATCTAAATACAATTTTTCATAGATCTGGCTTCAAAAATAACAGTTTGTCCATACGAACTTTCACCCCCTATTTTACCCCTTTAAGGATTAAATTTCCAAGAACACTGAAACACGTATTTCTTTATTTTAAACCAGAAAGCCAAATACCAATTTTCATATATCTAGCTTCAATAATAACGGAGATTCATACAAACTTTCAACCCCTATTTTACCCCTTTAGGGTGGAATTTTATTTTTTCACCGATACCTTGTGACGAAGTCATCCTTCATCTTCATTTCAATCTACCTCTTTCATGACTTCATAACTTTTATTTAAATCACTGTCCACCTCACGATTCATTCTTTATTCAAATCAAAATTTGAATTTATGTGACGTAGAATCGTTCTTCATATTTTGATCATTATCATTACACATTCGATTCTGAACGCTAGTGGTCGGAGACAGCTGTCGCTCTGACAAATAGTCTCCTGCAATATTACAATTACTTATTTTTAATTAGCTTAAATTGTGATAATAAGCTATATTTTAAAATTTATATAATCATCAGCATTAAGTGTTGAAGTTGTGAATATTATGATACGTTTAATTCAATATCACAATAACTGAACTCCGTTACTTACTGCCGTGGGGAGAGCCTCTTTTTTTTATTTTTTTTTTTATTGCTGCCCAGTGGAAATTCTTCATGAACTTCCTTCGCCCCGGGGAAGAGCGAAGGGGTATACCGGACTTCTACCGGCTAAAACCATTAGGAGAAAAAAAAAAAACTAGGCTCTCTCCTAGTTGAGCTAACCGGGAAGGAAACACGGAGGGAGGCACTCCGCGACAACCTTAACCATTTCAGCCGCAAAACGTCCACTCTTGGACCTAGGGCTAAAGCCCTTGTCTAAAATACTAAGCGTGTGAAAATATGTAAAATTAACAAGTATATTTAATTTTAAGTTCACCTAATGCCACTTTAGATGGCGTTGTTAAGCAGCCTGACTTGCGCTATGGTTATGTTACCGGTCGATTGAATCGCGCTATGGTTACGCTACCGGTCGATTAAATCGCGTTATAGTTACGTTACCAGCCGATCCATAAGTAGCTTTGGAATTTATTTGTTTTTGTGTGATCCGATAAACGTGAGCTATGTATATTTATATCTGTAGTATTTTATATTGTAGGCATAGGTCGTACTCCTAAAATCAGGTACCAAGTCTTCCAAGTAGAAGGGAAAAGTTTATCATTTTTGAGATTGGAATGTTTGCATCTGAAACATTGGTATGCTTCATTTGGAACAATTGGAATATCGCATCAAAGATACAAAGTCGCGTCGCGTAAAGGTGAGTGAAAAAGTGACGTACTAGGTAAAATACGTACTGAGTCTTAGAAGTTCGCGTACGTACTAATACTTGATCCAAAAGTAGGTCCACGCGTATTTAGGCGTCTCTAGTATATTGACGTTTCCTTATCGAGCGCGTCTTAGTGCGTTCGAGTATTTAGACGTTTCTAGTATATTGACGTTTCCTTATCTAGTGCGCCTTCATACGTTCGACTAATTAGGAGTTTCAAGAGTACAGGTATATTCGGTAACATTATATATATATATATATATATTGCTTGCTTGCTATGTGCTTGATATATATATATATATATATATATATCAAGCACATAGCAAGCAATACATTTCCAGTATAGGCTGATCTCAGATTTTACGGAAAATCTATACTATACATAAGAGATTAGCTTATACTGGAAATTATAGCTTGACATGTAGTCGTGCATACGAAATTTGACTATATTACTCAAAAACTCAATAAACTAAAATATATATATTTTAGTTTATTGAGTTTAAATTCATTCAAATTGAGTTTCAATAAACTAAAATTGAGTAATATAGTCAAATTTTGTATGCACGACTACATGTCAAGCTATAATTTCCAGTATAAGCTAATCTCTTATGTATAGTATAGATTTTCCGTAAAATCTGAGATCAGCCTATACTGGAAATGTATTGCTTGATATGTGGGCCTGTGTACAGGTGCTTACCAAACGTAAACATAAAGACGTAACATTATTTACCGTCATTTATGTCACATATCATTGGATAAAGTTATTCCATTAGTATGGATAATATGTTTAGAAATGCAAAACGAAATCTCTTCGAATATAGAAAAGCAAGCTCAGTTATATAAAAATAAATATCTTAATCGTTGAGTAACACGGTCGATTGTCGTTCGGCATCAAACTCACTCACTCACTCACACATGCGTCCATCGAGCGCGTCTGCGATCGCGTCTCGCAATTCGTAAGGGCACGAGTCTGCGAGTCCAGTGGATTTGATTGTTTGTGTGCGTTTTGAGTCAGTGACTTGTCAATACTTCTAAATACTCGATACGCGTTTGTACGCAGATGAGAGACTAGGTTTTAAGATGTCTTGGAAGATACCTAGTCTTAAAACCTGTTTGAGTATATACGTCTCACTTCGCGGGCTAACTGAGGCAGAGAGTCAGATACAGGAGGCGGTTTCAATCTGTCTCATCAAAGTAAAAAAATGCAAAAATCGTCCTTAAAGTATTGAATATAAAAGAGCAATACTGGTAATTATTACGTACAGTCAGCATCATAAATAAAGTGGCAGCCACGGTAACCAAATATTAAGAATCATCCAAAGTGATCACTAATATCCTGTCAACCATGGTCTTCTAATTGTTCAGGTCACCAATCTTGAGCAAATATATCGGAACAACAAAAACGTCATTATAAGAGGTCATTCAAACCGTCATTATTATGGTAACAAGCACAACGCCAGTAGTTTCCAAGCAGCCAAGGTATTCAAAAATATGAAGCTAGCGTGAACTGAACTTTATCTTTACCGTACAGGGTTCAATTTGCAATTATTTTAAATTAACACACCGAACCAGCAGAACATTACAATCTAGGTATGTTTTGTGTAAAATCGACATGGTTTGTCTAGGCTAAAGACATCCTGCGTGTACATAGGTACCATTGTATTGAATTTAAAGTGTCTAGGGTCGTAAAATAATATTGTTTACAATGTTTTAGTTCACCGGGCTAATTATAAATATTGCCTGATTGCCGATTATTATAAATTCTGTTGGTGTTGTGTGACCCTTTTACACTAAATTTCACGCTTTCGAACTATCAAACTAAAATTATTATAATAATGGAATAAAATCAATTCTTTAAACTCATTTTTAATTTTATTGAAACAGCAAATTACAATGTCTTTGCATTGTGCCTTGCTTCTTAGCAGGCATTCTATGGTGTAAACCATTTTCATGAAGCCGTCGTCGATCTCGTATTTAATATCTAAGTCACACAGAACAAATTAAGGAACAAACAGATAATTCATAAAAGCATCTTCTTCTTTTAGATTATGGCTTCTGTGGAGTATCTTCCACAATTTCGCCAATGTCAAGTGTAAGGCAACGTTGTACGGTGTTCAGACTATTGAATCTTTACATATAAAATATTTCTCTAAAATGAAAGAATTCTACAATAATGTCCATAAAAGCATCGTTAACGACATGATATTATGCAGTTGACATGTATGAATTTAATCAGCAACTATTATACATACTGATAATAAAATGAGGTTCACTTAGCATCTAAAAATATTACTTAAACTCGCTCGTTTTAAGAAAGAGTTTTTATTTCTCATTAAAAAAGCACTTGGGACTGATGGGAACAGGTCTTCATAGTTTTGCACGCATTCATTTAATAATTAAATAATTTCGGCCGAATGAAGTCCACTGCTGGACACAGGCCTCCCCCAAAGATCACCAAAACCACCGATATGGATGTGTTGTGGGTTCATTGGGGGGATTTGCCATAATCGCCACGCTTGGCAGGCGGGTTGACGATCGCAGTTGAGTTGTTAATGTACTCGAAGGACGCTGCTGCCCATCCTCCGGCTGATCCCTTAGTCGACTTTTACGACACCCATGGGAGGAGATGGAGCAAAGTAATGTTCCAGATCCAAATGTTTAAATTTTCCGAAACACTTCAATGTTTCGAAACAGTGAGTCAATTTAGTAAAGAGTTACACACGCCTTCTTCTAAGTACGTCCACCTTAAGATACCAGCACCTAAAACTAGTGTACGAAATACATCAAAGTATTTTCCTTCTGCATTAAAAAATGGATCCGTAAAGTCATAGGAACAAGGATCACAATCGCGTATGCAAAAATATACTTCCAAGCCTTGAATGTAAAAATACTTGCATAGGAAATTGATCCGTGCCGATATTATGAATAAGTAGTACAGTCGCGTATGCAAAAAAATACTCGCAAGCCTTGAAAGTAAAAATTCTTGCATAGGAAATTGATCCGTGCCGATATTACAAATAAAGAGCACAATCGCGTTTACAAAAAAATACGTCCATTACAAATTCGTCCATAAAACATTTAGTACCATGATTTAAAGAGCAACCATGGATGTTCATTCATGATGTTCTTCTCCAAACAATGACAAACGGGCTGGCGATCGCAGTTGAATTGTGAATGTATTCGCAGGACGCTGCTGCCCATGCATTTACGACACCCACGGGAAAAGATGGGGTGATGTTATTCTTAGCCGGCACCACACGGTAAAACGTTATTGTTTTATAGAAAATTTCAAGACTATTTCTCTCTTGGAAACCTTTATATCAATATTTAATTATTTCCATTTCCCTATGTGGGCAGACACCCTGACCGTCTTTAATGTCGCAATACATTCCGTAACGACAGAATTGTCAACACAAACGGACGTATCCGCGCGATTGTTTTGATGACCTAATTTGTGATTATTGCAACGCGCGAATATATAACCACGATAGCGAAGTCTTTCAGTCACCAGACTGACCATAAACTTTACGTGATAGATGAGCTCTCTCTAGAGCAAATCTGCATGTGTAACTATACTGGATGCTAAGAAGGTATTTACCGAGACCGCCAAGACTAACATTCGCCTTGGCTCAAGAACGAGAGATTGGCGCAGCAAAAGGGACCTTTTTTATCGTGGGGAAATAGGCGGCACGTGCCACGTGCGCGCGCCGTCTTCCCGGGGGTGCTCGGTATAAGCACACAGATTGCCCCAATCTGCGCGCCCGCGACGGGGGCTCAGGCTTGTTTAACCTGGGCGCCGGGGCGGTAGTTACTCCGGCGCCTAACGTCCTTCTCCTTGCGCGATCGGCCCTCTCCCGATTCCACTGCAGTCTCCTTCTGGAGCATGACGCTCGCGCAGAAGGAGACCACTGCACTCCAATGTTCATGCTCTGCCAACATAGCCGACACTACTGTCGGCAGAGAGAGATCTTGCCCATATCCGATCGACCAGGATCCGCCGCTCTCCAGCCCACGCAGGCAGGCAGGCACTCCGTGTACGTATGATGTGCGGTATCTTAGTCGCTTCCTCAATAGTGGCACTGTGCCATGGCCTCGCGTCTTATCCTGTGCAGATACGCACCAGGCCAGGCTCTGAAGAGCGGCAGGATGGCCTCAACGACCTAGAGCCAAAGACCGCACAATCCCAAAAAATGCTAAAATATTGCCAGAGAACACATAACGGATTACATAGCGTATAGTAAATATTTTTGGTTTTCCCTAACGTTTCGAACACTTTGCAGGGTTCGTGGACGCAGTATGACACTAACCTAATACCTTACTACTCTACTTTTTGAAATAGTCATGGATGAAGTACTGCATAGAATCACATGTGTCGTGAGTTACTTCTGCGCGCCCCGCTAGGGGCGCGAGGGATCGGTGCCTGGGCTTTTGGGCCCTTACCCGAAGTACGTGTTAGCGACTCAGAAAATTATGGATCGGTTGTGTGGTTGTTTTATAAACAGAGCATGGTGGTTTTATTACCTCTATAACACTACGTGTTACCGTAGTGTTGTGATTTATTGGTGGTGTTTCTTAACAGGGGCGCCCGAAGTTTTTCACGGGAATCGTGCGAGCGGGTCCTACCGGGTGGAACCCCCGGTTTCCCGGGGGTTCGACCCAGTGAACGATTTCCGACTATTTTGGCGCCCCCTGTCTTAAGTTACCCCAAATCTGCGACGCTTTCAGATCGAGCCGATCACCCCGCAGAAGTTGAGGCGGAGTAGTGGGTATTGAGCGACTTGTACTGTGTGCCGTCGCTCAATGTATACGTTTTCCAGACGGGGTGGCGCGCAGCATCCGCTGTAAGTGCTTACCCCGTCCAGTGCTCGTCTTGGGGGACTTCAACGCTCACTCTAGAGTTTGGGGCAACCGTCAGGACGGGCTGAGGGGGAGGCTATTGCAAGACTGGGCGGCGTCACTTCTTACATGGGCAGCTCCTTCTGTGGCCCGCATGTTGTCGGGCTGGCGGGTGGCGGAGGAGGTGGTCACGTTGTCAGACCACCGCCACATAATGTTTGACGTGGCTATCCAAACGCCCGGCCCAAGTCGCTCTAGTCCTAGCCCACCGACGCGGTGTTGGCCCCTCACACAGCTCGATAGAGAGATGCTCGTCGCAGCTGCCAACGTCGCGTCGTGGTCAGAGGTTGACCAAGGGATCTTGCCCGATCCAGAAGAGGAAGCGGCCTGGTTCCGGGAGGCGGTGACGTCTATATGTGACGCATCTATGCCCCAGACCAGGCGCTCCCGGCGTACGGCGGCATACTGGTGGTCGGATGAGATCGCGCAAGGAGGGTAGGCCCGTGGAGTCTCCTTCTGCATATCGTCCCATTTGCTTGCTCGACGAGGCTTCGAAGCTATTCGAGAGAATAGTTACCCGAAGGCTCGTTGAGCACCTGTCGCGACTGGGTCCCGACCAAGCCAGTATGGCTTCCGGCAGCGGCGTTCTACAATCGACGCGATTCTTCGCGTCCGCTCGCTGTCGGAACAGGCAGTGTCCCGGCAGGGTGGGGTGGCGTTGGCTGTCAGTCTAGACATTGTCAACGCCTTCAACTCCATCCCGTGGGGCGCGATTAGGGGGCACTTGTCCATCACATATGCCCCCCCTACCTGCGGGGGATCATAGGGGCCTATCTACGCGATAAGCACATTCGGCTACGTGGGCAGGGACGGTAGCGTAAAGCGGAGGCAGGTTACATGTGGGGTTCCGCAGGGGTCGGTTCTCGTCCCCCTCTTATGGAACCTCGCCCCTACGACGCGGTTCTGCGTGTCAATTTCCCCGCTGGCATCAGCTTGGTCTGCTACGCTGATGACACCCTTGTGTTTGCCAACGGGGAGTCCTTTGAGGGAACCATCCGGCTTGCCGAGCAAGCGGTGGCAATTGTCGTGGCCAAAGACGGTGGCGCGCACGTGGTCACGTGCCGCCGTGTGCGCAGCACAGCGCAAAGCGAGGCTTGGAGGGTATCCTTTACAATCCTCCCCGAGAAGTGCCTGGGGGGGCGACCTTTTTTACAGTTGCCTTCCCTCCGCTAGAGGGGGTGACCGCTTTACAATCACCCCTTCCGAGATGTGCCTAAAGGCGTGGCACCAATGGGCGGCTCTAGTATGATCTAACGACGACCTGGGGCTCCAGTGGTTTTAGCTCCTTCAGTGCCGAAGATGACCGCTCCAGTGGTTTTAGCCGGTAGGAGTCCGGCATAGCCCTTCGCCCTTCCCTGGGGTGAAGGAAGTTCCATGTAGAATTTCCACTGGACATCAATAAAAAAAAGGTCTAGGATCTATGCCGAACGCTATATAGTTAATATCGATAGGTATTATCCAATAAAATGATATTTCGATTGAGCATACTAGCCTAAGGAGGTTTAAACTTCAGCTGCTTAGCCCGTCGCGGGTTCACCAATCATATTATATTAGATTTAGAGATTTAGGCGTCACTTTTGACTCAAAACTTCTTTTTGACACACACATTGACAATATTATCAAAAAAGCTTCTAAAACACTAAGGCTTTGTTTTAAGGATATTAGCTGATTTTAAGAACATCAAAATACTTAAAATACTTTACTGCGGTTTTGTACGCAGTCATCTCGAATATTGTTCGCCCGTTAGGAATCCTAATTATCTCTAGTGTGATCATACGAGGACCTGGAGCCTCCCTTAGGTGCCGAAGATGACCGCTCCAGTGGTTTTAGCCGGTAGGAGTCCGGCATACCCCTTCGTCCCTCCCCGGGGCGAAGGAAGTTCATGATGAATTTCCACTGGGCACCAATAAAAATAAATAAAAAAAGGAATCCTAATTATAACACTTACGTTAATCACATTGAAAATATTCAGAAGAAATTTTTAAGGTGCATTCAATATAGATCTCAAACTTATTTACCTAACTATTCCAGCCGCTGCAAGAAATTTCATATTCTTCCCTTATTTGAGCGGAGGAAAATAGCTGATATGGTCTTTTTGTTTGGTTTAGATAATGGTTCAACAGATTGTCCTGATCTGACGAGTAAAATTGGGCTACGTGTACCATCCGCTTTGTTAAGGAAACATCAACTTTTACATGTTACTTCTGTACGATGTACTTATCGACAAATCTCTTATATGATAAGGGCTAGCAGAACTTACAACTCGGTGTGTCAGTGTTGATATTGATTTATTTTCCACTAGTGTCCCTAAACTGAAAAAGTTATTGTGTAACATTTTCTTCAATGGATACTGAAACCTGTCTAAATTATTCCTAAGTGCTTTTATCTATATTTTGTCTGTCTACCGATACCGTCTACTTGTGCTAATCTCTTGTTTATCTGTGAAAACTTGTAATTGGCCTTCTTTCGCTAATGCCTTCTCTACATGTATCTTAGCTGTTAGTTTTCTGAAGAAATAAACTAAAAATAAAAGAATAAAAAAATATCTCAATGTATAAACAATGATTTAGGTATAAGGAATATTCCTGGGGGGGTGACCGCCTTACAGTCACCCTCTCCGAGATGTGCCAATAGGCGTGGCACCAGTGGGTGGCTCTAGTGTGATTATACGAGGACCTGGAGCCTCCCTTAGGTGCCGAAGATGACCGCTCCAGTGGTTTTAGCCGGTAGGAGTCCGGCATACCCCTTCGTCCTTCCCCGGGGCGAAGGAAGTTCATGATGAATTTCCACTGGGCACCAATAAAAAAAATAAAAAAAAAAGGTATAAGGAATATAGGAACGCGTTCGCGCGAAATTGATGCTTGACTACTCTTACATCTTATAAGCTACAGTTCTAGAAAATAAATCTACGTAAGTAAGTATAGTACTATCGATAGCTTTTTATCTAATAAAAGGATATTTCGATTGATAGATTATTAGCCTGCCTAAGCATGTTTAAACTACAGCAGCCTATCTCGTCGCGCGTCCTAGGTACTTATCGTATTTCATCAATGATATTTTATACCATAGATATGTTACATGCGCGCCAAAAGTAAGAACCAAAACTCCCCCAATTGTAGCACTTCGCTATCAGTTCGACCAATACAGGACGAGTACACGCTGTCACAATCTGTATCGTTTTATTAATTAAATAATAACAATGCCGTCGTGCGTATACAAAAACGCAGAAACTATCAAGCAAAAATAAATAAGGAACAAGGGATCTCATACCACACGTAAGTAACAAACTATATAATTTTTTTGAATAAAAATACAATAAAGAACAATATTCTCGAAGAAAACTTGGGCCAAGCAAAGAAAAGAGACAACACATATATTCTATCACAGGTGCGACAAAGACGTCGAGTACACGTGTTGTACTATTGACATAGATTAAAAGAACAAATTGGTCATTTGGGTTTATGCCTACATCGCTCGCGGAATTAATTATACCGTCCTAATGAATGACTTTGACTTGGATGAGTAAAAATGGAAACGTTAAACACAAACGAGACGTTTCATTATGCGCTAGTAATATTTTATATATTTATTATGGGTCACAGAAAAAGAAATAAATTGGACGTTTTCGAACTAGGCGGATAGTTAGAGGACGGATAATAATGAATTTGACAAAAAAAAACAATCGTTGAATGTAAATCAAAAACTGGCTTCTTAGGCTTTTTGATTTGCATTGAAAGTTTAAAATACCTTTACACAACATATATTATTGGAGATACTCCTTTACTGAAAGATATTGCAACATACAGATTGAGCCAGGATCATATTGAACATTTTTTTGGTCTTATCCGGAGACAAGGTGGTTATAACAATAATCCGAACGCAATTCCATTTAAAGGGATATACAAAAAAATATGTAATCATTTGGAGTTACGTAGTTCATTTAGTGGCAATTCTATTCCCTTGCAACACATCCCCATTCTTACGTGTTCGTCATCAAGCGTTACAAATATTACTTCGTCATCAGGACTTCGTGCACTCAACGAAGATGAAGAGATCACACCTAGTGACCAACGTTCTGACGACAATGTAAATATAATGACTGATATTCTCAGTGACGAACATTGTACTGACTCAATCAAACAAATTACGGGCTATATTTCAGGCTGGGTAGCCAGAAAATTAATTAAGACCATAAAATGTGAACCCTGCGTTGATGCGTTATATACGAATGAAAAACAATGGTACCATAAACTAATCGCTCTTAGAGACATGGGTGGCTTATGTTATTTATCAGAAAGTGTGTATAGTGTGTGTCTAAAATCAGAAAATATGATCAAGTCTTACATTAATGAAAGAGGGGTACATTTTGTTAATAATCGCGATATTGACGTACTGCAAAATCGAATACTGAAATCTTTTCTTGCCTCAAATGTATTCAAATCACTATATGAACATTCAAAACAGCAAGCTCCTAGTTTTAACTATCGCATCCATTTAATTAAAGCCATAATAAACAAATACACAAATGTTCGTCTGCATTATGCTCATAAAAATAACCCCGAAATCAAAAGGTTGTCAAAAAGACAGAAAAGAAACAAATTGAATCTTTTTGAAGGTGTATAAGGTGTATCTTCAAATATTGATTTTGAGTTAATGCATGTTATTTGTTATCTATAATATTGAATACTTTCATTAAATAAACATAATAATTTCAAATTAACATCACATGTTTTGTTTTAGTTTCTGCCTAATTTTTTAAGTGGTCGTCCTGTTGAGGAATGTAAATAATTTTGTAATCTATGACGGAAAAATGAATGACGAGCGATAAGGTTTTAGATAGCTATCTCTTTTACTCTCGTCGTTTTTGTATCTTCTTTCTAACAGCATAGGTGTATAGTTTTATAGGTATAAACATGCAGCGAGACTGAGTTTTGCGCTAGTCTTGCGCATAATATATCTCTGAAAAGAAAAGAGAGATATATATCTTTTCACTCTGAGATATATATCTCTCTTTTATATCTCGCCCAAAGCGAGATAGAACGGAATAACATGAGCTAGATAACAAACTGTACTGATTGATTAATTGAGCTGAGCGAGAATGTTTGCCGAGAGTGAGATAAATAAAGCAAATAACGATATTATTTTGAACAATGATTTTAACCATTAGGACTGTCAACCTAGAATAAAGAACTACGATAAAAGCGTGCGTAATAGTCAAATTAGGTTGGCGTATTTAGAAATCAGTGGCTATTTACATTAATTGGAATAAACATTTTATGATTATAAGTATGTACATACATTATCTTGTACGTAAAATAGTTATTTATATACATATTTACATTTCTGTACGTAAATAATTATAATATTTATTTTCAACACAAAAACTCATCAAACTCCGTAGTAATTATTACTTCCGATCAAATAACGAGCGACGGTCAAAGTGCACGGGTCAATTCACGCGTGACGTTGAACCGAATTCAAATGAAAACAAAAACTGTTCAAATTAGGTGCCTAAATATTTTTAAATCCAAATTCAACGGGAAATAAGCAATACAACCCATATCGTGCTTTATTACGAAGGTATAACGTACACTTTCGTTTGTTACATATTCCATTCCCGCTCGCTCTCGGTGCATGCGACTATCTTTCTCTTTCTTATGCAAGCCGGTGATGTATCTTTTATTCATCTAATCTGTAGGATTCAAAGATATAGATATGGAGTTCCATATCTCGTATATCTCGCTCACCAGTCGGTGAGCTTACACAATACTAATAATAAAAAAAAAAAATATAAATTATAAATTTATATATTATAAATAATAATAATTAGAGATTACATAATAAATTATTTTTTAACGCCCCCTTTTTAAACATACTTAAAAACCGCTAAGTACTTATAACTGATTATTGAAACGCAAATTTATAGTATTCGGACAGAGTATCTTTTATAATAAAACAATTTTAAACGGATTAAATCGCGTGTATTATTGATTTTTGTTTTCCTGACGTTTCGAACAGTTTGCAGGGTTCGTGGTCGCAGGATGACTAAGGTGACAAGCGTCGTTACAGATTTAAAAAGTTATTTTATCTACCGTACAAAACTAATCAAAAATTGTTTCGATGCACGCAGTAATCACTCACAGTGTCTTGATGTTTTTTAGTTTGGTGTGTTGTTTGGGATTTTATTAATTTAATAACCGGATTCCAAACAGGTGGTACCTGCCAACCATCTTCTCTATTAAAATTAGGATGTTTTTTAATTTCAATAGCCTCTCGAAACATTCTTGGTACATAACGGTTTTCTTTCGCGAGGACTTGAGGATGATCAAATCGAAGAAAATGGTTGGGTTTGCCTAAGGCATGTTCACACACTGCGGACTTTGTGATGCGTCTATGCTTGACGTCAGCTATGTGTTCTTTAATTCTGGTGGCTATACTACGCTTTGTTTGCCCTATGTATGACAACCCACAATCACAGTCAATCTTGTAGACCCCTGCATCTTGTAGAGGAATGTGACACTTCACGGGTTTGAGAAGTTGGCTTATCTTTTTATGTGGCTTGAAATAGGTTTTAATAGAAGCACGCTTCAAGATATGACCAATTCTGTCCGTGACTCCCTTGATGAATGGTAAGACTGCAGGTCTCCGATCAACCGTGGTGGGTTTCGGGCGGCTTCTGCGACGGGCATGTGGCGCTCTTAAATTGTTATTTCGAAGAACTTGCTTCACATGGTTAAGCTCCCCTGGCAGGTGGTCGGCGTCGCAGATGCCGTGTGCTCTCTGTAACAAAGATTTAGCCACGGTAGCTAACTGACAAGGGTGGTGGTGAGATTCACCGTTAAGGTACCTGTCTGTATGGGTAGGCTTTCTATACACAGTGTGACTAACTGAATGATCAGGATTATGGATAAGAAGTATGTCAAGAAAGGCCAAGGATTTGTTTTCCTCCAATTCCATAGTAAACTGAATTTTACTGTGTATTGAATTTAGATATTGTAAAAATGCAGAGACCCTATTGTGAGGCAAGATGGTAAAAGTATCATCTATCACCATCTTGCCTCACAATAGGGTCTCTGCATTTTTCAATTCCAAACAACACACCAAACTAAAAAACATCAAGACACTGTGAGTGATTACTGCGTGCATCGAAACAATTTTTGATTAGTTTTGTACGGTAGATAAAATAACTTTTTAAATCTGTAACGACGCTTGTCACCTTAGTCATCCTGCGACCACGAACCCTGCAAAGTGTTCGAAACGTCAGGAAAACAAAAATCAATAATACACGCGATTTAATCCGTTTAAAATTGTTTTATTATAATGTGTAATAATCGCGAAAACCTAAGACAATACTATAGAGTATCTTTTGTTGAAAATAAAACAAACATAATCAATTCTTATTTAAAAACGAATGTGAAGGTTGAATCTGATGCTGTTCAATAAGTTTGTTGATATCAGGTTCCAATTTACTCAAAAACAGCCGCAAGTCGCCACGTTCGGTAACACGCAAACGATTTCTCTTTTTAGTAAGCAGCGTTGCCACAGCACTAAATAGACGTTCACACAAATATGACGATGGGAATGCTATCAAAAATCGTTGAACAATTGACCACAAGCCAGGGTACAATCGCGGGATCGGTTTTTGTAGCCAAAATTCTTGATATCCATTTTTGAACTTGATTTTTATTTCTTCGTTTGTTGTCAATTCTATAAGTTCTTCTTCCAGCTGAGGTGACATTGCTGTGTTGACATTTGAAAACGGATCCAACACCCAGTCTGGTATTTCCAAGTTTAAAATGTCCTGGTATCGTTCGGTGAAGTCAATGTGGAGGTTTTCCAAATGTTGGCAGTAGGCAAACAAGTCGTCGTTACTGCAGCATACTGATAAATTCGGAAAATTGTGAAACTCACGTCTGCCCATATTCTTTTTGTGCAGAAGCAGTTTGGCTGCGAAAGCAGCAACGACATTTTTTGTTTTAATTAAATTTAGTTCATCGCCTTGCAGTTGGAGGTTCATGTCGTTGAACATTTTATACAGGTCTGTCATGTAAGCTATATCATTCTTTGATGTTATGAGCTTGTTGCGCAGTTCTGTATCTTTAGTTTCCAAGAACTCTATCATAGAGTCAAACAGGTTGTAAAATCGAATCAGACAATTGCCTCTTGACAGCCAACGAACTTCAGTATGAAGCAACAAACGGTTGAAATCTTCGTCATTAGTAACACAAAGCTGATGAAATAATCTATGATTCAAAGAGCTGCTACGGATTTTATTGACTGCTTTGATGACATAGTGCAGTGATTGAAATAGTCGTTCACTTAAGTTTCTAGCAACCAAATGTTGTCTATGAATAACGCAATGTATAGCAAGGACATCTGGAATTTTATTCTTTAAGTATGCTATGAAGCCTTTATGGCGCCCTGTCATAGCCGGAGCGCCATCCGTAGCAACTGATATAATATTTTTCAAAGGAATCTCTTTCTCTTCACAAAACTTTTCCAATGTATTGAATATGGTTTCACCTTTTGTATCTGTCTCCAAATTTCTGGCAAACAATAGTTCTTCACGTATTTTCTCATCTTTAATAAACCTCACGTAAGATAGCAACAACACTTCATTAGTTGGTAAAGTGGACTCATCGAGCTGAATTGAGAATTGACTAGTCCTCAGATGATTGCACAATGATTCTTCAATGTTTTCAGCCATTTCATCAATTCGTCTTTGCACAGAATTATTACTCAAAGGAATTTTTCGGATAATATCTGCGGCCGGTTTATGAAGCACAGTAGTTATTACTTCCTTTATTGCTGGCAAAATTAACTCTTCTCCGATGTTGTGTGGTTTGCCTTTTTCGCAATTAACAAAGAGATATTGTACGAAGCTCGAAGTCCGTCGTCATCTTGCTTAGCAGCCGCCGAAAATAGTTTTGATACACTTGGCTGAGTATTATGCTTCTTCTCTAGGTCTTGAAAATATGCTACATTCTTTTCTGTCTTATCTGGATGCATTTTATTCAAATGATCTTGCAGTCTTGAAGGCTTCATTGCTTCGTTCGAAAATGTTTTTAGACATAGAAGACACAAAGGCGACGACGGGTTTGTGGGATTTTCAATAAATCCGAATTTAATGCCGCGGCTACACGATGCTCCTCGCACTGCTCCTCGCTCTGCTCATCGCCATGCCGCGATGTTGCCCGACGCAGCCACACGCTGCTCTACTCGCCATACTACTCGCCACGCGCCGCATTTGGCGTTCGCCTCTCGGCAGTGGAGGTCAACATGCGTGATTTGCCTTTATAGCATAGCAAATTATATTAAATAATTTAAACGAAACAATATCATTAAATCGCCCTAAGGGGGTTAATTAGGAGATTCCCATATACAAGTACATAATAATAAATTAATAGTAAGAATATTTTTAAAAACATTACAAGTTTTTAATTGAGTTACAATGTATGTTAGTTTGTTTAGGTCAAAACTTCCAAGCCAAATTTGAACCTTTTCCTATAAAACTTAGGACTTTGAAATGTTGCATGCTTCTTCAGTTACCACAATACACTAAAATGATTCAAATAACTTGATGTTGCAGACAGGATTGTCTCCTCATGAGGACACTCCTCAACGGTTAGTAGCATGGACATCAACTTTTGCATATACGTTTAAATTTGATAACTAAACATGATCTCGTCTATAAACTGATGCTGCAGCGAGGATTGTCTCCTTCATGGAGACACTCCTCAACGGTTAGTAGCATGGATATGAAACTTTGCAAGCTTGTTCAGTACTGATGACAATACACTAAAATGACAGAAATAACTTGATACTGCAGCCAGGATTGTCTCCTCATGAGAACACTCCTCAACGGTTAGTAGCACGGATATTAAATTTTACTAGTTCGTTCGGTTCTGATAAAAATACTTGTCAAGCGGTAGGTATATAAAGACAATAAAATTTAACAAGTGTTTCTTTGCGTTAGAAGGACACTAGGATTTTTGCAGTGTCGTGGGTGCATTTAAAGATACGAATTCCACACACAATACACATAGACTCGGAACAACTACCTGCAGATCATATACATATTTGTTCCATGCGGGAATCAAACCTACGACCCGGAGCCTGCTTTTATAGACATTAGGCGTGACAAGCTTTTTAAAATCAAATAATTCAACATAAAATATTAGTTTGATTTATTACAAAGTTTATTTTCTTCTTTTCAGAGCATATAAATAAAAGCTTGTTTTTTTATAAAACGTATTCTACTATTAATTTATTAGTTATTTCTATCATTTTAGTGTATTGTCATCAGAACTGCACAAACTTGCAAAGTTTCATATCCATGCCACTAACCGTTGAGGAGTGTCCTCATGAAGAAACAATTTTGGCTGCAGCATCAGTTTATGACAGAGAGCATGTTTAGATATCAAAATTAAACGTATATGCAAAAGTTGATGTCCATGCTACTAACCGTTGAGGAGTGCCCTCATGAGGAGACAATCCTGGTTGCAGCATCAGTTCATGATAGAGATCATGTTTAACTATCAAATGAAACGTATATGCAAAGTATCGTGTCCGTACTGCTAACCGTTGAGGAGTGCCCTCATGAGTAGACAATCCTGGCTGCAGCATCAGTTTATGGTGGAGAGCATGTTTAGTTATCTAAATTAAACGGATATGCGAAAGTTGATGTCCATGCCACTAACCATTGAGGAGTGCCCTCGTGAGGAGACAATCCTGGATGCAGCATCAGTTTATGGCGAAGAGCATGTTAAATTATCTCAATTAAACGTATATGCAAAAGTTGATGTCCATGCCACTAACCATTGAGGAGTGCCCTCATGACGAGACAATCCTGGTTGCAGCATCAGTTCATGATAGAGATCATGTTTAACTATCAAAACTAAACGTATATGCAAAGAACCGTGTCCGTACTACTAACCGTTGAAGAGTGCCCTCATGAGGAGACAATCCTGGTTGCAGCATCAGTTCATGATAGAGATCATGTTTAACTATCAAATTTAAACGTATATGCAAAGTATCGTGTCCGTACTGCTAACCGTTGAGGAGTGCCCTCATGAGGAGACAATCCTGGTTGCAGCATCAGTTCATGATAGAGATCATGTTTAACTATCAAAATGAAACGTATATGCAAAGTATCGTGTCCGTACTGCTAACCGTTGAGGAGTGCCCTCATGAGTAGACAATCCTGGCTGCAGCATCAGTTTATGGCGGAGAGCATGTTTAGTTATCTAAATTAAACGTATATGCGAAAGTTGATGTCCATGCCACTAACCGTTGAGGAGTGCCATCATGAGGAGACAATGCTGGCTGCAACATCAATTCATGGTAAAGATAATGTTTAGCTAACACAATGAAACGTATAATTATGCAAAGTTTCGTGTCCGTAAGCTTGTAAAATAAATAAATATAATAATCACCAAGCTTGGCAGGCGGGTTGGCGATTGCAGTTGAGTTGTAAATGTACGTGTTGTACTGTACACTCACTTAGATTACTTACAATAAAAACAAAATCATAACAATAACCGTAGCAAATTGTATAAATAATTTGGTATATCTATATAACAGTAATGTTTTTTACAATCATGAGTCGTACGTAGATTAATTATCCTCTGTTTTAATTGATGCTTAATTTTTGGGTCCCAAATTGCTGGCTCAGCAGCTAATACTCAATAAATTTTAATACTTTTTCATAAGAGCGTCCATCGATCGGCGTATGACTGCTAACCTACAAAAACATATGTCACCCCAGTACGAGCGCTCGATGCAGACGGAGCTCTCGCGCGAGTGTGTAGCCGGTCACTCGTGTTCATGCTGCCGGCCCTTTGACTCGCGCACAGAAAACCGACAAAATAGGGAGCGGTGGGCATGGCGAGGAGCATGACGAGCGGCATGACGAGTAACGTAGCTACACTACTTCCCTGCCTCATTCCCTCGCTACTTCCCACACCATTCGTCGAGTGTGTAGCTGGGGTATAATATATTCCGCAGAGTATTGCCGTCTCTTCTTTTTTACTTCCGACATTGTTTTGTTTTAAGAAATACGTAAGTGTTGAAATCAAGTACTGCTTATCTATTATGCGCGAAACTGCAAATGAAAATAAAATAAATTTACGTCGTTTATATAGAATTGCATAAGCAGCACGCACCAACAGGAATAAGACAAACGTGCATAAACTCGTTTATCTCATTCGACGCCCAATCGTACTCGACAAGCAAGAACAAGTATTATAGAACCAGCCGATTGGTATAGGAATGTACAATTCGGATTATTTAACAAAAACTTGTTAAAACATGATTGCCCGCGGTCTTTTATATCGAACCGAGTTTGAGCTATATCTTAATTAATATTAGTTGATGTTCTTCTCTGCTCATCCAGCTACTGCCAGCCACCTTGCGCAGGTCATCACTCCACTGAGCTTGAGGGCGTCCTACACTACGTTTATCAAGACGCGGTCTCCACATAAGAACACGTTTTCCCCAACGGTTATCGGTTCTACGACTAATATGGCCAGCCCACTGCCACTTCAGCTTACTAATCCTATGATCTATGTCGATAACTTTGTTTCTCTGTCGGATCACTTCATTTTATCCTTCAGCGAGACTCCGAGCATAGCCCTCTCCATTGCTCGCTGAGCGACTTTAAACTTGTGGACCAGCCCTACCGTGAGTGTCCACGTCTCGGCACCGTATGTTATGACGGGTAGAACGCACTGGTTGAAGACTTTAGTCTTTAGGCTCTGTGGAATAGATGACCAGAATACTAGACGTAATTTCCCAAATGCCGCCCAGCTCAGCTGTATTCCTCTATTGGCCTCCCTCTCAAAGCTGTTTCTACCCAAATGCAGGGTTTGCCCGAGGTAAATATATTCCTGAACAACTTCGAGAGTGTTGTCGTCATTCCAGGTTATGGGATAGTAACAGTGATACCTTAGTGTGCGTACAAGTACCTACTACCTATTAACTAATAAGACGACGTAGGTAATAAGAAGCCCTGTGTCCAACAAGCTGGCTGGATATGTCTAACAATTGGTGTAAAAATGTAGGTATTAGGTATGTACATTCTAAATCATTGTAAATAAGACTGATTAAAATTTTAAACACACAAAGTTATTGTTTAGATCATTTGAAAGCATAGTGCGTACATAACCTATGTGTATGTCTACCTACTATGCATTAATACCTGTTTTATAAGAAACAAGCATCAACAAATAAGACAGACATAATAAAATTTACATTGCTTCATCGCGCCGGGTGCGCCGCCGGCGTCTTGGCAGTTATGGTTATAAACAAAGTAGGTATGTACCTACGTAGTAATGAAATGCAATAGGAAGGTAGGTACCTAAATCAAATTCTAATCTAACGGCCGAATGAAGTCCACTGCTGGACACAGGCCTCCCCAAAGATCACCACAACGACCGATATGGATGTGATGTGGGCTCATTGGGGGGTTTTGCCATAATCGCCACGCTTGGCAGGCGGGTTGGCGATCGCAGTTGAGTTGTTAATGTACTCGAAGGACGCTGCTGCCCATCCTCCGGCCAATCCCTTAGTCGACTTTTACGACACCCACAGGAGGAGATGGGGTGGTGGCATTCTGAGCCGTGTGTCAATAATTTGTCAGTCCTGATAAAGTGTGATGGGAAATTAGAATCAGACAGTAGTAATCATAAATGTTGTAGGCAGATATCACATGATCAGTGGGTCATTCACCTTTGTGACACGCGCTAAACTGCTGTGGCTTAGACCTAATTAAATAGGCTAGTAAGCCATCACCATCAGTCGAAGTAATATCCTACTTAGAAATTTGATAAAAGCTATCGATAGTACTCTGGCAACTTATGTAGATTCATTTCGTAGAAGTGTAACTTATAAAGTTATAACAAGTTTGAGAAAAAGTGGTCATACACGAGTTTGGCGCGAACTCATAATGCCCTACCCATATAAGCGCTGCCGAATTTTTGCGCGGGAACGAGTACCAGAGTAGGCGAGCACGTCAGGCCACGTGATCATAGGTTCATGAACTCTGAAACGCCTGCCTACAGAAAGGTTTTATGCAAACGAAGACATGAATTGAATTATTTAAATTAATTTTGAATATGTGGAAAATAAAGGTTGATGTTATGTTATTATTTTTTGCTAAAACGCATCATTGCGACCTATAGATTTACCTCCTAAAATATTTTCCATTAATAAAGTAGGACCCTATATAATGAACGAAGATATTTAATAGTGATAAATATTATCTATTTGTGAAAAATTACTATAAACATAATTAAGGCAGTCGCAGGATGACAGTCATCCTGCGACCACGAACCCTGCAAAGCGGTTCGAAACGTCAGGGAAAAAAAAAGTAAGGTGGCAGCTTACATAGGTCCCGGGCCACGTACGTTGGGACATCATCCCGATCAGTCTCCTTCAAAGCTCCGAAAATGTCCTGCAGGTCCCTCTTGGGGTGCTGGTCTTGGCGGTCGCACTAAGTACCTTCTTAGCGTCCAGTATAACCTTTTTTTTATTTTATTGATCCGGTGGAAATACCTCATGTACTTCCTTCGCCCCGGGAAAGGGCGAAGGGGCATGCCGGACTCCTACCGGCTAAAACCACCGGAGTGATCATCGTCGGCACCGAAGGGAGGCTCCAGAAACTCGAAAGATCTCCATCTAGAGCCACCCATTGGCGCCACTCCTTTAGGCACATCTCGGAGGGGATGACTGTAAAGTGGTCATCCCCTCTAGTGGAGGGAAGGCGACTGTAAAGAGGCCACCCCCCCAGGCATCTCTCGAGGGGATTGTAAAAGATTCCCCCGAGGCCTCACTATGCGCTGTGCTGCGCACACAGCGGTACGTGACCGTGCGCACCGCTGTCTTCCCGGGGGTCGCTCGGTATGAGCACGCAGATTTCCCAATAAGCGCGCTCGCGACCCCCAAGGCCGGGGTATAAAGACAACAGGGGGCTCAGGCGTGTTGGACCGCGGTTGTTACCCCGGCCCCGTGTCCTCCTCCTCCGAGCGGGATCGGCCCTCTCTCGATCCCGCTCTGCGACCTCCTTCTGGAGCATTACGCTCTCACAGAAGGAGACCACAGCACTCCAATTTTCCTGCTTTGCCAGCATAGCCGATACTACTGCTGGAAAGAGAGATCTTGCCCGATCCGATCGACCAGGATCCGCCGCTCGGCAGTCCACGCAGGGCACTCTTCAAGCGTGTGCTGTGCGGTATCCTGGTCGTCTCCACAGTGGTGGCACTGTACCGTGACCTCGCGTCCTATCCTGTGCAAGTACGCACCGAAACAACCGTGTCCGGTGAATACCTGCGTCAGGCGGAATGTGACGCGCTCGCTCCTTTGGAGCCAGGCTCCGAAGAGCGGCAAGACAGCCTCAACGACGCGCTTTGTCGCGTACTGTGGCAGCATGAGCCGCTCGCGCCACAGCTCGAGTGCACGCCGCCGAGCCTGACGCCTCAAACTTTTGAGCGCCCCTGAAGGCACGCCTTCACCGCACGTGTGGTTCGTTTACTTATTATACCCATACAATAAAGATATAATAAGTAAACGAACCACACGAAATGTTTACCCATTTTTTAAATGTCACACTGCATCTGCTAGAAGGCAACACAAGTACTTGTCCATCTATTTATATAATAAAATTAACATAACACTTAAAATAAATCCTCTTTCAATCCAAGAAATAAAAACTAAGGTTAAATCATGGCTTCTGACGCAGGACTACTATGAAACCGAATACTTACTAATATAGATATTACAAAAAACCACAAGCATTATACACAAGCACAAACACCCTCATATACACTTAACCACAGTCATAAATCATCACACATATTTTCTTCACAATATTCATATTTTATATTTTATTTCAATATTTCATGATAAGCTTTGTTAATTTAATTAAAAACTTATTGCATAATAATTTGCTCACACAACAATTGGGAAATGACACTGACTCCTGTAACACAGTTATTGTACCTAGCACGGGAGTCAGGGCCTCACTACTTTGTAATCGATTTTTATGCCAATAAAGAATTACTATTACTATTACTATTACTATTACTATTACTGGCGGAGGGAGCGTGTTTGGTGATACACCCACGCATCCATCTCCGCCAAGATATCAAAAGGCGGAAAGCGCGCCTACAGAGTTGCCGCCTCAAAGGACACCGTTCGGTATCCTCGTGCGATCCGTATAGCCGCTCTACGCTGCAGACCCTGAATCTTGGTTCTGCAGCGCTGGACACCCGAGAGTCGAGATGACCAAACAGGCGCCCCATAGAGGGCCACAGACCGCACGACTCCCCCGTAGAGGCGGCGAACTTCTTCCCTCAGTCCCCCGAGATTGGGCAGTAGACGGTGCAAGGCACCCACTATCCTTTCAACCCGGGGGACAAGACGCTCGAAGTGCTCCTCGAAGCCCCAACGACTGTCCAGGGTGAGCCCCAGGTACTTCATGTACCGGCCCACCCTGATTTGCGCGTCACCAACGCGTATCCACGAACTGGGAGGCTCCCTGTTCCGCGGCAGTTTGTGGAACCATAGCGCCTCGGTTTTATGAGGCGCTATCCGCAAACCCAGAGCGTGGATTTCGGCCACGACAATTGCCACCGCTTGCTCGGCAAGCCGGATGGTTCCCTCGGTGGTCTCCCCGCTGGCCAACACAAGAGTGTCATCAGCGTAACAGATTAAGCTGACGCCAGCGGGGGTCCAGTATATCCTGCTCCTTATAGCTAGATATGCAGATTTGCTCCAGAGAGAGCTCATCCATTACGTCAAGCTTATTTTGTAGGAAGGCGAGAAACTCATTAACCACAATGGTATCACAGAACTTAGACTGCGCCATCGTGGTTATTTATTCGCGCGTTGCACTAATCAGGAACTAGGTCCACAAAACGATCGCGCGGACACGTCCGTTCATGTTGACGAATCGTATTATATATATCGGTTTGATGTATCAAATCAAATACCATTGCCATTTTTTTATTTTTTGTTATGTATTTTTTATAATGGACTAGCTTTTACTCGCGGATTTACTCGCATTGAAGCCATTAAATAAGTATCAAAATAGTTTTATACAGCATATAATGCCAAAAAAAAAAACAAAATATGTAGAAAATTTCCAAACAGCTGAAACTATAGTCAATTGGATTTTATATTGACGTGACCGTCGATAGTACAGAGTGCAACGGTATTAAAGTACTCAGGGTTGGAACTACATTACTGGAATGCTAGATGGAGTTAAAGTAAAATTTTGAGATTTTTTGACAAGATATTTTTTTATCTTTCGTATTTTTTTACTTCTTATACCTCCAAGAATATGTGTACAAAGTTTCATGATGATCGGTTAAGTAGTTTTCGCGTGAAAGTGTAACAAACTAATTACATTCACATTTATAATATTAGTAGGATTATATTAATTCATTTAATGTCATTTGATTATCCTTCATTCTCAATTTGTTTAAATGACATCAATTACTTGGTTATTTTTATATATCCACTATTTATATTTGAAACTGTAAGTGCGAGGACTATGTGGGTTATTAATTTATTATGTATAATTGACGTGATAGTTGCCTGGCAGTTTAGGTATGTCATACTCACTCAAGTGTCCTGCTGATGGTGGCGTCATGTATCGGGTCGCTTAGTTGCCCTACAATATGGTTGAGCTGAGCGACGCTGATGCATGCGTCATGCTCGTGAACGAGAGCTGTCTATTTATTATTGGTCAGCTTAATGTGCCATGACAATTTAATCATATTTTTTTCTAAATATCAAGCTTGTTTAGTATAGACTTTTTAAGAAGTTTACTTTTTTCTGCTAATGTAGTCCTCACATTATTTATTTTAAGAACAATGTAATCAAAAATACTGTGACAATTATTTTGATTTAAAAAGAGTAACCATGGTGTTTCTTGGCCGTTCTTCTCCATAGGAAATCAACATTTTTACAGGTTTTACATGAATAAAAAATATTTTTATCTTTATTACTCATAGTAACATATATACATCAATGTTATTACTATACTTTGTGAATCAGTAAAAAAAACTAGTCATTATATTGTTTCAGCACTATAAATCTTCAAGAGCCAAACATTTCCCGAGATCTCAATCGTGAAGATACCTGATGAAAAACTACATGAAGTATTTTACTTATTTTATGTTTTATCTATTGTATGTTATTATCTAATATATATATATATACATATATAGATCCTTCTTCAAAATGTTTTCTTTTTCTTTATTGCATAAATTGAAAAGGGCCGTGTAGTGCTTGCGTGCGTAGTCGGATTGTCTTATCCATGCTTGGATTTACACGATAGGCCAAATCTCAAAGTTCTGGTTGCACACACCATGCTCTTGAGGCCTACCATGACCTTTTAGCTAGCGAACCAATTCCGACACTAATCAGTTTAGATTCCTAAAGTGAAACGGTTTTTTTCCTACCCTGACCTCGTGTAAACATAATCTCATTTGGTTCGTAATGACTGAACGAATTCTGTCTCTAGTGGATTTTGAATCGTAATGTGGGAAAGAGATCGCGCTATTCAAACGTATTGCGTCTTTTTCACTCATCATCATAAGTTTGCGTTCTAAAACATACATTTGCAAACTTAAACGAATGCTATGGTTTTTATCTTGGTAAATATGTAAGATATTATTCTATTTTAAAGTGTTATAACAAAATTACCCTTAGATTGTCATATTTATAGTTTTTATGCCTTTTTAAACCTAGTTTATGCCAATTATGATGTGATATATAATTATTGCCGTGTGGTGCCGGCTCAGAATGCCACCACCCCATTTCCTCCCATGGGTGTCGTAAAAGTCGACTAAGGGATTAGCTGGAGGATGGGCAGCAGCGTCCTTCGAGTACATTAACAACTCAACTGCGATCGCCAACCCGCCTGCCAAGCGTGGCGATTATGGCAAAACCCCCCAATGTGCTCACAACACATCCATATCGGTGGTTGTGGTGATCTTTGGGGGAGGCCTGTGTCCAGCAGTGGACTTCATTCGGCCGAAATGATGAAAAATGATGATATAATTATTAAGGAAATTAAGAAAGTTAAGGAAAGTAAGATTTAAAGAAATACTAAAGATTAATTATGTGCCGTGTGGTGTAGGGTACGAATAGCACCAACACATCTCATCCTGTGGGAGTCATAAAAGGCTATGAGCAACGTCCTTCGAGTACATTAACAACTCTACTGCGATCGCCAACCCGCTTGCCAAGCGTGGCGATTATGGCAAAAACCCTCCTACGAGCACACAACACCCTGACTGGTAGTGGAGGCTATCTTTGGGTGAGGCATATCTCCAACAGTGGACTTTATTCGGCTGAAATGATGAAGTTATGAAATAAGTATAAATCCACGCCAATCGTGTCGTCAATTATAACATGTATACGACATGTTATATGGATAGTTATTTGTAGTAGCTAAGCCGCCTAGCTAATTGGCCTTCTTTGCATAATATTACAGGTTCGATCCATGCATGGAACAAATATTTTATGGCATCTACAGATATTGGTTTTGGTCTGAGTGGTTCTGTAACTGCACGCACAGTACAGGAGAAAATCTTGGTGTAACTTTAAAAATACTTTTAACTAAATTTATTATAGTTTTGACTCATCATTATTCCAGCCGAATGAAGCCCACTGCTGGACACAGGCCTCTGCCAAAGATCGTTGTTAACAACTCAACTGCGATCACCAACCCGCCTACCAAGCGTGGCGATTATGGCAAATACAATAAGGACACAAACACACCGGTCACACATATCGGTCGTTGTAGTGATCTTTGAGCGAGGCCTGTGTCTAGCAGTAGAATTTATTCGGCTGAAATGATGATGATTAAAAATTGTAATAAAATTAGTAAAAAGATTTTTAAAAGTTAGATACACTATAAAATATCACCAACCCGTCTCATCCCGTGGGTGTAGTAAAAGGCGACTAAGGGACTGGCCGGAGAATGGGCAGCAGCGTCCTTCGATTACATTAATGTAACTTTAACTAAATTTATAATAGTTTTGATACGGACCACAGAACAGACAGAGACAGAAGAAAGTAAGTATTATTTGGAACTTACCAAGTAGCCATATAGATTCATTAATATTTTCTAAATACAATTTCAGTGGGTGCGCTTCCATATGAACGAGTCATGTGTGGCACCCCCATAGCTAGCATTATAGGTTTATACAGTTGGTTGAGTTGTTAAAATATATATACCTACATATAGACAGGAAATTCTTCAGGAAGTTCATGAAGAATTTCCACTGGGCACCAATAAAAAAATAAAAAAAAGGTACTCGACAAAAGATAAATTCTCAGAAAATTATTTACTTTATGATGACAACTTCATCCTTTGGTAATTTTGGTTACTTACATATTTTAGGCCATTTAATGTATGCAACCTTCGACCAATATAAAATTATTGTTCGAAGTATACAGCAAGTGAATTAAGAGGGTGTTTAATGAGGATATTTTACCTTTGTTTGAATGGATAGATCGGTAATTTTTACATGCTGCCTAAACAGTGGTGTTAACTCTTCGCACAAATCTAAATGTTTAGAAAGCCGGTATCTTTTAATGAATTCAATTTCTTCCAATTCAATAAAAGGAGCCGACTGTTCCCTTGTTACTCGCCTTCGTTTTGGACGTAAAATATTCTCATCATTATCGCACTTAAAAAATTCAAATTAAATTAAAACGTCCGACATCTAAGAACAAAATTTTTGCATCAAACAATAAAAAAATATCGCATTATTTTACAATTAAACTTTTAGTATTAAGCACTTATTACCTAGAATACACTTTATTTTCGCTGAAATGAGATATTAAATCAATAGTATTTAAAACGATACAGTATATGCTGGTAAAATAGCAACTTTTAATACAGGGTGGCCCATAAGTCCTTTGAAAAGTAAAATTTGAATAAAACGAACGATGTTAAGCTCGCTCTTCCAATACATAGATCAAATGATACAGCTAAGCTGCAATTTGACATCGACAATGTTTGCACTTGGAGCACTAAAAATAGCCTCAGTCTAAATATTACATAGGCTGCACTAAAAGTATCGGGAATGGAATATTTCCACTGTTCCTGTCATATTAAAATCTTTTTAATTGAAAACTCCTTGGTTTTACAAAATCGAATACCATTTATTTATTTAAAAAAAGATTCACGGTCTTGTCACAAGGTTTTGTCAAACTTGTTTAGTCGTTGAGAAAATGGAATTGACTCGAGAAAATTCAAGAGCGATGATTTATTATGACTTTCGAAGTGGTTTAACACAAAAACAGTGTGTTGACCGGATGATTTCTGCATTTGGTGATGAAGCCCCATCCAAAACCACAATTTATCGCTGGTTTGCTGAATTTCAACGTGGACGTGTCAAGCTCAGTGATGATCCTCGTCAAGGTCGTCCAAAAACTGCAGTCACCCAAGAAAACGTTGACGCTGTGCGTAAGCTGATTGAGGAAGATCGACATGTGACATACCGCGAAATTCAGGCAACTTTAGACATTGGCATGAGTCAAATACAAATAATCTTGCATGAAAAATTTGGTGTAAAAAAGTTGTTTTCCCGATGGATACCGCATTTGCTAAGTGAAGAGCAAAAAGCGGCTCGCGTTACTTGGTGCGTCAGAACTCTCGAAAGATTCCACGCAGGATCCTCAAATGCTGTATACAACATCGTATCAGGTGACGAATCCTGGATATATGCGTACGAACCCGAAACAAAAAACCAGTCACGAGTTTGGGTGTTCGAAAATGAGTTAAAGCCAACAAAAATTGTTCGTTCACGGAGTGTTGCAAAAAAAATGGTGGCCACGTTTGTCTCCAAAACCGGCCATGTTACGACTATTCCTCTTGAGGGACAAAGAACGGTTAATGCAGAATGGTATGCTAGCATTTGTTTGCCACAGGTCGTTTCTGAACTCCGTAGAGAGAACTGCAACCGCCGCATCATCCTCCATCACGACAATGCGAGTTCTCACACCGCGCACAGAACAAAAGAGTTTTAGAGCAAGAAAACATAGAATTATTAGACCATCCGCCGTACAGCCCCGACCTAAGCCCTAATGATTTCTATACTTTCCCTAAAATAAAGAATAAATTGCGTGGACAGAGATTTTCATCACCTAAAGAAGCTGTGGACGCCTAGAAAACGTCCATTTTGGAGACCCCAACTTCCGAATGGAATAGTTGCTTCAATGATTGGTTCCATCATATGGAAAAATGTGTCAAATTTCGCGGAGAATACTTCGAAAAGCAATAAATACATTTTTAAATAGTAATGTTGTGTCACTTCCTTGATTCCCGAAATTTTCAGTGCCGCCCTCGTAGTAAGTGCGCGATCATGTCATATTCGAAAGCAGCACAACCCATTCATAACGCGTACACTTTAAACAATGAGACCTTAAAACGTATTTCAACCATACGCGATCTGGGAACCCATTTCGATTCGCATCTCACCTTCAACCAAAAGGATATAGATTTTAATTTTAAAATAGACTGCTGGGCACGGGCAATTTCTCAGGATGAGAAAGGTTACACCTTCGTCCACTACGCTGGCCTAGTGCGGGTAGGCAGACTATACACACCATTGAGATCACTATTGGAACCCTCTCAGTTGTGCAGGTTTCCTCACGATGTGTTCCTTGACCGTTAAAGCATATGATAATCAAATTCTGATCCGCACGTGAATCCGAAACGTCAAGAGGTGCGGGCGGGGATCGAACACAGACCAACCCTCCTCTGGAAGGCAAGAGTTAAATCAAATAAATTTATTGTAAATGCGAATGTTTTTCTGTCTGTCTGTTTGTTTCGTTGTCGCGGCTAAAGCCCTGAACCGATTTTGATGCATTTTGTATGGGGTAGCTTGAACCCTGGGGAAGGACATAAGTATAATAATCATCCCCTAAAGAGACTAAATGACGAATTGATGTTTGTATACTCGAGCATCTCTCGATCGAAATATGTGAGGGCCCAACGCCGCAACTGCGGCCTAGGACATTTTTTTTATTTTTTTTTTATTGGTGCCCAGTGGAAATTCTTCATGAACTTCCTTCGCCCCGGGACGGGCGAAGGGGTATGCCGGACTCCTACCGGCTAAAATCACTGGGGCGGTCATCTTCGGCACCTAAGGGAGGCTCCAGGTCCTCGTATGATCACACTAGAGCCGCTCACTGGTGCCACGCCTATAGGCACATCTCGGAGAGGGTGACTGTAAAGTGGTCACCCCCCCGGGGATTGTAAAGGATCCCCCAAAGCGTCCCACGGCAGCGCGTGACCACATGCGTGCTACCGTCTTCTCTTGGGTCGCTTGGTGAGCACGCAGATTCCCCAATCTACGCACCCGCGAACCCAGAGGTCCCCTGCCTTATAGCAACGGCAGGGGGTTCCAGGCGTATGGGAATCAGGCGCCAGGGCGGTTGTTACCCCGGCGCCGTCTCCTCCTTCTTCTAGCGGGATCGGCCCTCTCCCAATCCCGCTCTGCGGTCTCCTTCTGGAGCATGACGCTCTCACAGAAGGAGACCACTGCATTCCAATTTTCGTGCTCTGCCAACATAGCCGACACTACTGCTGGCAGAGAGAGATCTTGCCCGATCCGATCGACCAGGATCCGCCGCTCGGCGTCCCACGCAGGGCACGCCTCGAGCGTGTGCTGTGCGGTGTCCTGGTCGCTATCACAATGGTGGCATTGTGCCGTGGCCTCGCGTCCTATCCTGTGCAGGTACGCGCCGAAACAACCGTGCCCGGTGAGTACCTGCGGTAGGTGACGCGCTCGCTTCTTCTGAGCCAGGCTCCAAAGAACGGCAGGACGGCCTCGACGACGCGCTTGGTTGTATACTGCATCCGCAGGCGATGACGCCACTTTCCAAGTGCGCGCCGCCGAGCTAGCCGCCGCAGCCTGTCCAATGCCTCTGGAGGCGCGCCTTCGCCGCTCTGGCGGAGGGAGCGGGCTAGGACCTAGACGGCTCGGGCCAGGCGGACGGAGGTGAGAACCTCCTCCGCCACCCGCCAGCCCGACACCATGCTGGCCACAGAAGGAGCCGCCCATGTCAGGTCCACAACCGACTCCCCCTGCCACCGAACGCAGGTGCTAATGGACCCCGATTCAGTAATCGGAGATCAAGCGATGCCGCCTAGTCTTGTATTATCCTCCTCCTCGGCCCGTCCCGACGGTTGCCCCAAGCTCTAGAATGAGCATTGAAGTCCCCCAGGACGAGCATTGGACGGGGCAAGCATTTACAGTGAATGCTGCGCGCCACCCCATCCAAGTATCCCTCGAAGTCGGCGAGGGACACGTTGGGGGAGACGTAGCAGCCCACTACTACCAGAGATCCCCATTCTACAGCGACAGCCCTGCCCCCTGCTCTATTGAGATGGCGACGGAGTCCCCGGCGTCCATGAACCAGCGAGGATTTTCCTGGACGACGTAGGGCTCCGCCACAACCACCAAGGCAACCGACCACTCTGCAACAGTCTGCAGCAGTAGATTCTGCGCGTTGCGGCAAGTTGAAACTACCTAACATGACATTTGACTCTGCGATACGACAGCGATTATGCTGCAAGCGTAATAGTGATCGTAAGTGATATTGTTAATGAATAAGTATGTGTAGCGTGTAATTTTGGTAAAGTCATTTATCCCGAACACAGGCTCGTAACATTATACTGATGTGTTGAGTGGAGTGAATAGAGCATCTTAGCCTGTTGTTAGTCTGTTACCAGCTTTATTTTTGAGATTGCCATAAAAAAAATGCCTTGTATGCTTTGCTTCGTGCTTGTCATCTGCGTTGCCAACTTATAGGGAATTTCCCAAACTACGGGGAATGTCAAATTGATTAGAGATTAATGGGGATTGGCATTATGCGGGGATTTTGACATCTCGTCGTTAAATAATATTGATAGTCCAGGTCGGAAAACTTCTTCAAGAACTTCAAACAAAATAATTACATTAAGAAAAAAAAATGTTTCTTATGATTAACGAATTACTCTCCATATTATTTCAATACTGTTCATTGCACATTTGAGTTTCTTTTCTTTACTCTTTCACAAATCGTAAAATAGTTTTGTGTGTCTTGTAATGCTTTTACATATATTTCAAAATAGAACTACTAAAAATAAAAATAAAAAAAATACTTTAGCAACACCTACCACCTACTTTGAGTAAAGAAACGGCATTTTTCAATGTTTGATTCACTTTAGCTTTTTTCGATCTAATGTCGCAAACAACCAACTTGAAAGCAATAAGTTACTAGTCTAGGTATTTGAAAAGTATACTCCTAATTAGTTATTAAAATAATTTGAAGTATACGGTCGATAAACTAGGTAGGTAAGGTATACCAATTTTTTTTAGAAACATTATGTACGGAGGGGAATTTGTGGGGAATCAGCAGATTTTTGTCCCCAATTTGGGGAATTTGACTTTGGCAGCCCTGCTTGTCATATCAGCTGATTGCGTCATTGCTTCATATTCATATAACGCAAAAACAAAAAACAAGTCGCAGTAGATATCAGATCCGACTTTATTGGTGATAGTTTTGAAAATTGTGAAGTGCGCAACACCTCATCATGAAATTCCAATATAAAGAAGAACATTCTTTTGAAAAAAGGAAGACCGAAGGCGAAAAGATTCGCAGGAAGTATCCCGATCGTGTTCCGGTAATTGTTGAGAAAGCCCCCAAGGCTAGACTCGGAGACCTCGACAAAAAGAAGTATTTGGTACCATCTGATTTAACAGTCGGACAGTTCTACTTTTTGATCCGAAAACGCATTCATCTACGACCAGAGGATGCGTTGTTCTTTTTTGTCAACAATGTAATTCCTCCAACATCTGCCACAATGGGATCTCTTTATCAAGAGCATCATGACGAAGACTTCTTCCTCTATATAGCATTTTCGGATGAAAATGTTTATGGATATTAACTTTCTAATATTTAAAATTATATTTTCATTATATTTACTGTACTGTATTGTTTTATCTGACCATATGGTAAACTTAATTTTAAGGTATAGCTTAATAATGATGTATTATGTTATAATGGTGATTATTAATAATTATTGGCACTTTCACATTGTGTTATGATAATGTTACACTTAATGGAGAAAATATTTCAATGTTTATAATTCTTTGTTTGGTTTAGGCTACACATGTAATTATTCCTGTATCAAAACAATAAACAAAAATAAGTAGAAACCTATTTGATTTCCAAAGCTATCATAGAACTAAAAACATTAAGGCTGCTTATATCAAAATTGATTTGAAAATTGTGACAGAAAATAGCTATGAGGCATTTAAGTTGATAATATTAATATTGGTAATAGGAGTCTGCACCACATCATAATAAACAACAGGAATCTACACTGTATCAAATTATTCCCTTTATTTCATCCTCTTACATAAATTACAATTTTAAAGACAACTATAAAATCCATACTTATATATATTTTTAATAGTGATGAACCAGCAATAGTGACACCGTCAGGGACAAGCTACTGGTTGTTAGGACTCCCGAGAAAGGAACCTCTTCACTATGCATGTGGTGTTAAGGAGTACTGCTTTCTGTAGCAGGCTCTTGATTCAGCCACCTATAAGAGCCTCTTTAGATGTTGATCGAGGCTGTTGGCAAAGAGGCCATTGGCTGTAATGGCTATTTGAACAATAGTTACTGAGTCCACATCCCACATGTTGTCAATCTCAGTGGCAAGTCCAGATACTTAATATTCAACAAATTATTATTGTTCTTTTCAATGGGTTACCTATGTTATGTTTGTAAAATAGATTTTGAGGGACATTTTGCATTCTACATAGTTTAAGAGAGCATTAAATTATTATTTTCATGGAAGTCTGGTAGGTTGCTTGTGGTTGACTGATTGTTTTGTGACAACTACAACACCGACCATGCTGTTTTTGATAAAAACATCATCATCAAATACTTAACTTTATAGACAGAAAAGTAACATTTTTATGAGTAGGTACACATGGCTACACATCAAGCTATACAAAACCAGTATAAGCTGGTCATGCATTGTATAGGCTTTCGGTATGATGATAGATCAGTGTGGTATGTGTAGCCATGTGTACCCTTAAACGAATTTGCCTAATAATCTTCTCTTCTCTATTATATAAAAGCAGAAACTGACTGACTGACGCACCAACATACAGCCTAAACAATGGGCTAGAAACTTGAAATTTTGAGAGTACGTGCCTTTTATAATGTAGATATCCAATATGGAAGGATTTTTAGAAATTCCACCCCTAAAGGGATAAATAAGGGTTGAAAGCTTGTATGAAACAACATCATAATCCAAGTTAGATGTAAATTGGTATTTGGCTTACTGGTTAAAAATAAAGCAACACATGTTTCATTGTTTTTGTAAATTCTATCCTTAAAAGGGGGTGAACGTTTGTATGCAAAATCCGTTAGCTTTGAAGTGTGTTCTATGTAAAATGATATTTTGCTTATTGGTAGAAAAAACAGAAATATGTTTTTTGCAAATTTAACCCTTACCCGTTTGTATTAAAATCCGAATGTTTTGAAGTTAGTTCTATGAAAAATGATGTTTGGCGTTTTAGTTGGAAATAAAGAAATACGTGTTTTGGTAAATTAATCCCTTCCCTGCCACCGTCGATATCGTAACCTCGGTTGGAGTGTGAGAGTGAGGAAGAAGGCCTCTATAAAAATTCCCCGAACCCAAGCTAGTGTGCGGCGAGAGGTGCATGGCTGATGGGAAGTTCATTCGCGAGCACGCCAACCCCAGGGCCGGCGGCACCCGAACATGGGTTAAGCTTGCCCCGGTACAGGGGGCACTGCCCGGGTCGACCGATTATTTCTCCCATACTCGTGGGACTTACTATGAAAAATACTATAAATAAAACTAAGAAGGTGGGAGGGACTGTGGGTTTGCTGTGGGAGCTGATGCTGGCTCCGTGTCCGGTTCAGGTGCCTGGACGCGTGAATTGCGCGCCAATGCGCGTGCGCAGTGTGCTGTTGCGTCCGGGCACACCGTTGCCGTCGGGTGGGGCGAGCGACTCCGAGGAATCCTTGGACCCGCGGAGTTCGCACGCCTCACTCTACATGGTGTTGGGTGAAGAGGGCCGCAAGCCGACCGTCCCGAATGCGTCTGTGGGGTCGGCCCCTGAAGCCAAACGGTCGGCCAGAAAGGAGTCGAGAGGCTAGAGAGGGAGAACGCAGAGTTGTGCTCCCAGCTCTCCAGCCTCTAGGCGCAGATAGAGACACTGACGACGAAGGTGGGTCTCCTCCGCCGTCGGGGGATGCCCTTTTTTTTTTTTATTGATGTCCAGTGGAAATTCTATATGGAACTTTCTTCGCCCCGGGGAAGGGCGAAGGGGTATACCGGACTCCTACCGGATAAAACCACTGGAGCGGTCATCTTCGGCACCGAAGGTGGGCTCTAAATCCTCGTAAGATCACACTAGAGCCGCCCATTGTTACCACGCCTTTAGGCACATCACGGAGGGGATGACTGTAAAACCGTCACCCCATCTAGTGGAGGGAAGGCGACTGTAAAAAGGTCGCCCCCCTAGGCACTTCTCGGGGAGGATTGTAAAGGAGCCCCCCCAAGCCTCGCTTTGCGCTGTGCTGCGCACACGGCGGCACGTGACCACGTGCTCACCGCCAACTTCCCGGCAAGGGGATGCCCTGGTGAGCCCGAAGGATGGCAAAGGCATTCATGCCGCCGGACGCGGTGGCTGAGCTTCGGCGTGCAATTGCCTTAGAAGTGGGGGGCATGTTGGACGCCAAGCTGGCCGCCTTGGAGAGGCGGCTCCCTCCAGAGAAACGCTTGCGCCGGCCACTCGCGGCCGACTAAAGGCCGATTCAATCAGCCACATATATAGCGGCTGCTCAAGCACAGACGAGCGTGTTAACAAATGCAGCTACGCAGAAATCAGCCCCTGTGACTCAGATACAGGGGAACAAGAAGAAGACGGACCGCAATGCGGCAAAGGTAGCTGGAGTGGCTGACCTGCCAGCGGTGCCTGCTGCGACTGCGGCACCCGCGACAACCACGACGGCTGATACACAGACCCCAGTAGAGACCACAGAGTTGTGGTCCACTGTGGCTGGAAGGAAGGGGAAGAGGCCCCCAACCCCTTAGTCCCAGAAGCCCGCCGCTGCCCAAGCCGCACAAGCATCCTCTGTCAAGGAAGGCAGGGGTAAAAGGGGCGGGAAAGGAAAGGTGAAAAAAGGAAGCGGAAAAGTTAACCTTCCCGAGTTTCCCGCAACGGCCGCCATTCCTTCCTCCGCGTGTCCCCTGAGCCTAGCAGAGGGCACAGTGGAAGGAGCAAGGGCGTCTCGGGGTATTCACCCTCTGACAAGAGTGGAGATGTTGGTGCGGTAGGGGCGACGGGTTTGCTAGTCAGTCATGACAGGCAGACACGGTCTGATGCAGACCACCGGTCGGCCGAACCCGTAATCCTCATTGAGAGGACCGGGGGCTCTGCTTGCATTACCGTGGGGAGACAACCCCTTAAAAAATCCTACCGGGGACCTCACCCCGTTTAAAAAAGGCAAAGCTGTGAGTGGAGTCCACATCGCAGGGACCCAAACAACGGGTGACCGCCGACCAACCTTCCGTCTCCCGGAGAAAGGTCGGCCGTAAACGCCTGCACAGGCACTCGGGGTTAGAATCGACCTCGAGTGAGAATAAAATGCCGCCTCCAAAAGTGCCAGCAAGTTTTGGAGGCCGCTCTTCAGCAGCTACTACCGTGGGACTGTCCCGTGATAAGCGGGGTTTTATACGACCAGGCATGCCGCATATTCCGCTTGTTGAAGAGTCCGAGTCGGATGGCTCTTGCGCGTCGCTGAGATCTCAAGCGACTAGTGGCGCTTGTGAGGAGTAGGTGGAGTTGCAAGTCTACACCCAGACCACCTCGGCCTCAGAGTTTGGGGAGGGCTCTGCCAGCTTGGCAGAATCCCTCGAGAAGCCCTTCAAGACGTTCAAGTGGTTTTGGACACGACCCGCAAGTCAAAAACTTGAAGGGTACGTACCAAAGGGTTATTAAGGAAGCGGCGGAGCATCTAAAAACGGCAATAGGGGGGCTTGCCTACAGGAATTCAACTGAGGAGACTCTAGACTAAGCTGCAGCTCCAGAACGAACGCTTGCGCAGAGAGGTGGAAGCTCTTCGCAAGGAGATGGAGGACCTCCGCAAGGAGATACTCTAATCAGCTGCAGCCAGACGAGCCCCCACGGCTCCAACGGACTTCAATCCCGGAAGGCTCTGTCACGGACGCAGAGTAGACGCGTGCTGTCGTTGACTTCGTGGGGAGGATGTTGGACGCCCGGTTTTCTGGGATAGAAGACCGCCTTCTGCCGGCGAGGACGCTTCGTCCGCCTTTGGCGGCGGACCTAACGCACGTGGGCGGGACCAATGGAGGGTCGAGACAGTCATCTATGGCTTTTGTGGTGGCATCCAAGGCCTCCATCACGGCTCAACAGAGGATGCACCCGCAAAAACAAGTGGGTCCAACGCAACTGCACGGGCCCCTGCCAATGACGTCAGCCGTCCAAAATAACGGTTGGCAGACATAAAAAGAAACAGAATAGGAGACGCCCAACACAAACTACTCCTGACGGGAACGGCATCAACTTACTTTCATGAGCAAAATCCTCCGGGATAAAATTGATACACCAGATCTACATCGCGTGCTGTCTCGATTTTATACCCCAGACAACTATCGGCGCAATAGAAGGCACAAGATGTTCGGCGTGCCACCGTGTCGCACCGTACCTTTAATTATTGTAATTGGTTTGGTACCGTTATAATTAAAGTAAATAAATAAAATAAAAATAAATAAACATATGTTTTTATTGGATTTTTTCGATAAGCCAAAAAAAGTTACTATTATAAACTAATACAACCCACATATAAGAAGTCAAATGAAAGCATAATAACGTATTGCCAGGCAAAATCCGAGCAGAAGTCAGCCAAGTATCGCGTGACCCGCTGACTGGCTGGTATTATGAGTTCATAGTATGGAATTGCAAGGTGTTCAGTTTACGGCGTAAACTGCCTGGAAATAAGAGTTGCTCCCATTACTTACAATAAATAAAAACCACAATCTCCTACCAGTAAAAAACCGGACAAGTGCGCGTTGAAAAATGTTCTCCCATACATTCCATCTGCAATTTTAAGTTTTGTACATACAATATTGAAAGATTTCCCATGTTATTTTAAAACCATAGACGTCTTTTAGGTGTTCCTGTAATTTTGTAAGAATAGACATATATAAAGATTAAAGGGGGGGATTAAGGGGGGGCTTAAATTTTCATCTATTGTCTTAAATATATTTGAGACCCTCACAAGAAGTCAAAGTTACAAGGTTCAGTTTGCAAAACTTATCACGTCCACGTCTGTGTTTGAGTTGCAGAAGTTCATACGTGTACCAAATTTAATATGTGAAACATTAAGGTACTATTTATATTACTGATTCGGGTAGAGAATCGTGGAATGGGTGACCTTAAACGTTACAGGTGGTTAAATCGGCACCCATACTATAATAAATTATGATGTGAATTTAAGTTTATACAGTATGCTCGTCGACCATAATTGGTCTCACAACACACGTACGTGTGCTTACACTGCACAGGGAGGTAAATCGGTATGTTAGGTCAACTAAAAAAGATATAAAACATGTGTGTTGAGATCGCGGGTGTCATGAATTCCAATGTATCAAAATTAAATGTAGCCTAAGTTATTCCTTATAACACCAGCTATCTGCCAGTCAAAGACCCGAAGAAATCGGTCCAGCTGTTTTGGAGATTAGCCGGAACATACATAAGATAACAGACAGACAAAGTAAAAATAGTTGTTTTGTTGTAGGCATATATACTTTCATATGCAATTAGTAAAAAGCTGTTATTTTGATATTCTAACAGACACTTCAATTTTAGTTATTTGTGTAGATAAAAGTACCTCTGTTGTACCTACCTGTTCGTCCACCAATCTATGTCGAAGGTATACATCCGCCATTCTGACATCTGAACGACGATTGTACCGCTAACTAATAAAAATATTAGAATAAACTCTTATGACAATGTGGTACTTCCGGTTTGTACAGCTCACACCCGGGGGTGCCGAAGATGACCGCTCCTGTGGTTTTGGCCGGTGGGAGTCCGGCGTACCCCTTCGCCCTTCCCCGGGGTGAAGGAAGTTCCATGTAAAATTTCCACTGGACATCAATAAAAAAAAAGGCGTCAGCGACAGAATGGCGGTTGTACCTTATCTTCGACATAGTTCTGTGGAAGAACAGGTACACAGTATTTCACATTTTACACAGAGGCACACAGCAGTGTATTTCTATTCTAAATATATTTCATTGGAATCGGAGCATGACAAACGCGATCCTGAAGCGCAAAAAATGATCGCTGGTTGTCAATCCGAATCAACATATTAAAATGTCATAATTTTATCAAAATAAAACTTAAATATAATAAGAATTCTAAATGTCAGTATAGTATAATGTCAACATTTTTAAACAATTTGCAAGTCTTATTAAATATCTGCCTTAAACTTGGCAACATTATTAAACAATCATTAGTTTGTCACTTGAATAGTAACACTGATTTAACAAGAGCAGTCTAAGTTTATACTGAAAAGCTCTTGTATACACCAGACTCTTAATTTCTGTTGGCAGTTTATTAAATATTTTTACTGACTTATAGTAGGCACTATGCTTTACAACATTAAGCCGAGGCACATTCTTTGTATGGAGATATTTTCTCCTTGTGTTCTCCCTTTCATATCTTTCTTCTTCAGTTCAGTTTATATATTTATTTGATAGTCACAATTATACTTATTTAATAAATAATTAGTTAAATATACGTGACTCTTTTACTATATAAACTTAGATTTTATGAAACTGACGCACTTTACCTTCTATCGTCCTTCGTACATACAAAATCATCGTGATTGTGTAAATTATTTAGCTAAGAATTTATTATTCTAATTAATAAATCTAGTAAATAAGTTTAAAGAATTTATAGCGAAACAAAAATGGCGTATGTATTTCAGTTCGTTCCTCAACTATGATACATTGTTGATATAAAAAATGTAGCAACTATAATATAACGCCAAATAAGTAACTAAAACAATCCAATAAAAGCTATACAACAACGACAACGAAACGTGAAAAGATATGTCAAATGAAAGTTCATAATACCGTATTGCCTGGCAAAACCCGGGCAGAAGTCAGTAAGTGTCACGTGACCACTGACTGGCTGGTATTAAGAGTTCATAGTACGGAATTGCAAGGCAGTTCAGTTTACGGTGTAAACTGCCTGGGCATAAGAGTTCGTAATAAGGCCCCTGGTATTCCTATAACTCGGCCTAATTCATTAGTTAAGTTTGTTTGCAAACATTCGTGTGACCTCTAAATTTAAAGAGATTATAGTAACACACCAATATTCTTATAAATCTAAAATTATGAGGAAATAGACTCTAAAATATCAGTTTTAGCATAAAACAAAGTCAAAGTCAAATTTTTTTATTTCAAATAAACCAAATATTGGCACTTATGAAACGTCAGAATCTAAGTTGCATGGTTCCAAATAGTTGATCTATGGAGAAGAGAAGGCAAGAAACTCCATAGGTACTCTTTTAAAATAATTGAGATTACAATGTTGATTGATGCAAATGATGGTAAAACATATAACGAGCATGATGTAGGCAAATGTATAAAGAAAAAAAAACGTACTAATGTAATATAATTATTATTCGCCATGGCAGTTAATGGCTGACCAGTCCCAACAGACGGCACCCGTTCACGAGCATGACGCATGCATCAGCATCGCTTAGCTCAACCATATTGTAGGGAACCGAACGACCCGATACACAACGCCACCACCAGCAAGACATTTTAGTGAGCATGACAGACCGATACTGCCAGGCAAAAGGCATAGTATAGGTACTAAATATATAACATTAACGGCAACATGATGCTAACATAAACGGCTACTTGGTGCGGAAACATCACAATACATTTGTAAAAAATTCCATAGTACACTGTAGTTGGTCATTTATTAACCTGTAATTTCTATTTAGAGTGACATTGAGTTTCAGTATCGTAAAATGATTCAGGCGAATGGGAAAGCAGCATTCGCGCGGTGCGCTGCGTCCGCGCCAGGATGTGCGGCATTAAACGACAAAATATGCAACTTACCGCTGAAAGGATATGCTGTCCTATTTCGTCCATTGTCGCTCTTACAGCCTAAAATAGTGCAGTACACCATGCTTTAAGGGTTTAATAATATTCACAACGTGCACAATCACACAAGTTCCCAAGAAATATCACTCACCAAGATATTTCACTAAATTGTCTAGCACCAGTTCGCTGGAGCTACACAGTCCCCACTACTAAAATAAAGGTATACGTCGAAAGAGATAAAACATCATGATGTTGTCCCCCTTACTCCTACATCTATTTGTATAGAAGCATCTCTTTTCCTTGGAATTTCTGAATTTTGTGTCATCTATACAATACTCGCATCAATGGTTGGTATTTTGTCCGGTTAAGCATCTATATCACTCTCGGGATGAGTGCAAGAAGCCCATCATAAAAAAATCTACGGTCTATCTGACGGCCAACTCTTAGCACCGCGCGAGCTCATTGGTCAAATCAAATAGTACATGAATAGTTAACCGTGTCTCTGAGTATTCATATCATCATTTCACAGTCCACTGCTGGACACAGGCCTCCCACAAAGATCACCACAACGACCGATATGGGTGTGTTGTGTGCTCATTGGAGGGTGTTGCCATAATCGCCACGCTTGGCAGACGGGTTGAGTTGTTAATGTACTCGAAGGACGCGTCGCTTCAGGATCGCGTTTGTCATGCTCCGATTCCAATGAAATATATTTAGAATAGAAATACACTGCTGTGTGCCTCTGTGTAAAATGTGAAATACTGTGTACCTGTTCTTCCACAGAACTATGTCGAAGATAAGGTACAACCGCCATTCTGTCGCTGACGCCTGAGCTAACGGGTGTGAGCTGTACAAACCGGAAGTACCACATGGTCATAAGAGTTTATTCTAATATTTTTATTTGTTAGCGTTACAATCATCGTTCAGGTGTTAGAATGGCGGGTATACCTTCGTCATAGATTGGTGGACGAACAGGTAGGTACAACAGAGGTACTTTTACCTTTTTTTTTTGTAAAGGATCCCCCAAAGCGTCCCACGGCAGCGCGTGACCACATACGTGCTACCGTCTCCTCTTGGGTCGCTCGGTGTGGGCACGCAGATTCCCCAATCTACGCACCCGCGAACCCAGAGGTCCCCTGCCTCACAGCAACGGCAGGGGGTTTCAGGCGTGTGGGAATTGGCGCCAGGGCGGTTGTAACCCCGGCGCCGTCTCCTCCTTCTTCGAGCGGGGTCGGCCCTCTCCCGATCCCGCTCTGCGGTCTCCTTCTGGAGCATGACGCTCTCACAGAAGGAGACCACTGCATTCCAGTTTTCGTGCTCTGCCAACATAGCCGACACTACTGCTGGCAGAGAGAGATCTTGCCCGATCCGATCGACCAGGATCCGCCGCTCGGCGTCCCACGCGGGGCACGCCTCGAGTGTGTGCTGCGCGGTGTCCTGGTCGCTTTCACAATGCCGTGGCCTCGCGTCCTATCCTGTGCAGGTACGCGCCGAAACAACCGTGCCCGGTGAGCACCTGCGTCAGGCGGTAGGTGACGCGCTCGCTCCTTCTGAGCCAGGCTCCTAAGAACGGCAGGACGGCCTCCACGACGCGCTTGGCCGCGTACTGCATCCGCAAGAGGTACTTTTATCTTCACAAATAACTAAAATTGAAGTGTCTGTTTGTACTATCAAAATAACAGCTTTTTACTAATTGCATATGAAAGTATATATACCTACAACAAAACAACTATTTTTAACTTTGTCTGTCTGTCTGTATGTTCCGGCTAATCTCACTGGCAGATAGCACATGTTTTTATATCTTTTTTAGTTGACCTAACATACCGATTTACCTCCCTGTGCAGTGTAAGCACACGTACGTGTGTTGTGAGACCAATTATGGTCGACGAGAATACTGTATAAACTTAAATTCACATCATAATTTATTATAGTACGGGTGCCGATTTAACCACCTGTAACGTTCAAGTGGAATGGGTGTTCCACGATTCTCTACCCGAATCAGTAATATAAATAGTACCTTAATGTTTCACATATTAAATTTGGTACACATATGAACTTCGGCAACCCAAACACAGACGTGGACGTGATAAGTTTTGCAAACTGAACCTTGTAACTTTGACTTCTTGTGAGGGGGTCTCAAATATATTTAAGACAATAGATGAAAATTTAAGCCCCCCCCCCCCATCTCCGAAACTGCAGACCCGTAAATTTTGAAAAAAAGAAAATCTTTAATATGTTGTTATGTTTTCATTTGACTTCTTATATGTGGGTTGTATTAGTTTATAATATTAACTTTGTTTGGCTTATCGAAAAAATCCAATAAAAACGTATGTTTATTAATTTTTATTTTATTTATTTACTTTAATCATAACGGTACCAAACCAATTACAATAATTAAAGGTATCTACATAATTACACGTATAAACAATGTTTCATCTTATTAGATATTACAATCGGGCATTTCTTTCACAAAAACGCAAACACTCAAATATATCAACCCATCCATCCGCAAACAAGTCACAGTGAGGATTGGCATCTAGAAGAGCGTTGAGCCCAAGAGAGCGTGCGCGGTATGGGCGAATTGGCGCGGGCCACGGTGCGACACGGTGGCACGGCGAACATCTTGAGCCTTCTATTGCGCCGATAGTTGTCTGGGGTATAAAATCGAGACAGCTCGCGATGTAGATCTGGTGCATCAATTTGATCGCAGAGGATTTTGATCATGAAAGTAATTTGATGCCGTTCCCGTTTGACCTCCAAATAATTATAGCCCAGACAACCCAAAAGAAATTGCGTGGGGTACATGTAGGGATAGTATCCATTAATGCGCTTATAAAGGTACCTGAAAAAACTTTTTGTACCTTTTCAAGCAATAAGATGTACGTGCCCTCGTGTGGGCTCCATATACACATAGCATTTTCTAGCTTACAGCGTACCAGAACTCCAAAAATTAGCCTTATCACATGATGGTTCTGAAAATCGCGAGAATTTCTTAGGATGAATCCCAATCGCCTAAAAGACTCCTTCGCCAGCACAACTCTATATGTTGAGGGACCAATGAGGTACTAAAGTTTTACGAAAATATGAACTGGTCATAATGCCTACAACCAGGCGAAACCGACGTGGTCCAGCCATTCTGATGTCAGAATGGCTGGCCACTTTCTTCGTAATAGTTTTGCTTCTTTAGCGAGGTACAAATTATTTGATATCTGGTACCAAATAGGTACAAAAACTTGGTATTGCTCAAACTTTCAAAATCTGTCTTGGTCCAGTCATCCTGACGCTCACGCTTTTATTGGATTGCTTTTAGTTTATTTAAAATATATCGCATTTTGGTTGCTACATTTTTATACTAACATTGTATCATAAGTGATGAATACGTGTGGTGCCGGCTACGAATAGCACCAACTAACCGTACCTGTGCGATAAGTATTTATTCTTATTACTGAACGGTAGAGTATAACATTACAAGCCAGCCATAGGCAAATTATCCAGCGTGAAGTCAGTCAGAATTATACATGTCATAATACGAAATAGAAGCTGTCGGTTTAAGCCAGCAAACCGAACTGCCTGGAACTTGCATGGTCTTTTAAAAGTTCATAATACGACCCCAGAGTGCTCTCCTGCGTTGGAATATGCAAATTGGCTAAATCGGTACACCAGTATAATATATAGATGAAGTTCATCACTAAAATACTAAAAACTAATAAATATTTATTACGAATCTGGAAAAGTGACAGGATAACGTTAATTAACATTAACATATAAATGTATTACTCTTAGTACATTCCCGCGCGTTTCGAGATATCTCATTAAGGAGATAATGCCTAACCCGCTAAGTCGAAGGATGTCGTAGAATATTGGAATCTCTACTAACGCTCGTTCCGTTTTTCTCGACTGCGTTAAAATATAGTCCCGATATTTAGATTTACCTTTTAGAGGTACCTAAAATGTTATTATCTAATACCTTCAATATATTCATTCAGTAATATGATGCGTGTTCTATTTTTTAACAACTTTTCATAGTTTTGTGAAGTTATATGACATTTGTTTTTTGTCTCGAATCCAATCAATCCAATTTCATAGCATGAAGCGACACATTCCATCAATTCGGCGGGAAGAAACAATAATTTATAAACATTTTCACTATTTGCAGTTTACACAATTTAAAAATGAAAAATCCGCTGGCATAATTTACGTATATTTTATTATTTTTACGTAACAAACAAGTCCCGAGTAGAATTGCAACATTTGGCACGGACAGCCGTTTCCATTCGACTTAACATGCGACATGTCTATCTCGAATGCCTACGACCACTCGTTGCATGTTACACGTTGCACGCTGCAGTTAGAGATATCTCTAACGTGACATGATGAGAATACAAAAAACCGTATGAGATCAACATACGCCATGTTTCTTTGCAAATCTTTCGATTTGATCTTGCTACGCGCGTCTTAACCCGCCTGAGCTGATGTTAATCTCTTCTAACTTAAGTTCTATCAGAATGGCCACACTAAAATAGAGGTAATCTTTAAATGATAAGGATTCTTAGATTATTATTCCGATTGAGTTATAATTTTAGTTGTGGTCAACAACAAGGGCAAATTGTTTCAGGTTCATATTTTAGGAACTATTCGTGTCGAGAATAAACTAGTACTATAATAAATACAGACCAAAACGTGCCACAGATGTATGTCTATAGGGATTTAAATGATAGAACCACACAGAGGTCCAGAACAGTTTTAATCAAATAAAAATAATAATCCATTGTAAATGGTGTCCTATAACAATGCGTTTTCGTCATAAACGTTTTTAAAATGACAGGTTTTATTGTTGATAAACATGCTGAAACAGCAACATTTGACATTATATCAATTCGGCTTTTTTATAGTTATAAGCAAACAAAATACTAATTAAGATCAGAAAATTAAAGTCGATGTAATAGGATTTATGCCTTACAACTAACTACACATAACACCTCAGAACCTCATGTAATTATGGGATCTCCTGGAAGGTCTGCCACGAGGTCGCATGCCACGGCCGCGTGTTCCACTCTCGCTGTCTGCAAATTAAGGTATAGGTTAACACAAATTATATTTTAAGTATTTTAGTGTCGTCATTATTCATACAATTTAGGAAAAATAGTGGATAGGTGCTCAGAATGCCACCACCCCATCTCCTCCTGTGGGTGTCGTAAAAGTCGACTAAGGGATTAGCCGGAGGATGGGCAGCAGCGTTCTTCGATTACATTAACAACTCAACTGCGATCGCCAACCCGCCTGCCAAGCGTGGCGATTATGGCAAAACTCCCAATGAGCCTCATTCGGCCGAAATGATGATGAGTGGATAATCGATTTCAATGTGGTGTAAATTTTTTCTCTTAAACTAGTAGCACGGTATGGGATTAAAAACAAGTTAAGGTACGCAATATTTGTAGTGTAAGGAGAAGCCTCTCATAAATAATTATTTATTGTTTTAATAGGTGTATTAGTATTAGGCGGATCCTGGTCGATCGGATCGGGCAAGATCTCTCTCTGCCAGCAGTTGTGTCGGCTATGTTGGCAGAGCACGTAAACTGGAATGCAGTGGTCTCCTATGAGAGCGTCATGCTCCAGAAGGAGACCGCAGAGCGGGATCGGGAGAGGGCCGACCCCGCTCAAAGAAGGAGGAGACGGCGCCGGGGTAACAACCGCCTTGGCGCCTTATTCCCATACGCCTGAAACCCCCTGCCGTTGCTATAAGGCGGGCGTACCTCTGGATTCGTGGGTGCGTAAATTGGGGAATCTGCGTGCCCACACCGAGCGACCCATGAGTAGACGGTGTCGCACAGGTGGTCACGCGCAACCGTGTGCGCAACACAGCACTCCGAGATGTGCCTATTGGCGTGGCGCCAGTGGGCGGCTCTAGTGTGATCATACGAGGACCTGGAGCCCCCCTTAGGTGCCGAAGATAAGCGCTCCAGTGGTTTTAGCCGGTAGGAGATCGGCATACCCCTTCGCACTTCCCCGGGGCGAAGGAAGTTCATGAAGAATTTCCACAGGGCACCTGTTCAACCTTGAATATCTGTGCCATGGCACAAATAAATAACCACGACCCAAAATCATAATTACAACTAACATACTAGAATACTTGCTGCAACGGCATATAATATATATATAAAATATTAGGTTTTCCGTGATTCTGCGTCAGCATACAAACTGTGATTTAGCAAGACTGCAGCGTCGGCACAATACATGGACGGCACACTAACAAATAAGCGTAGATGTGTATATAGTTTAAGATTAATATATAAGATGTAAATATAAATCAGTCATTATGTTGAATCCGACTTTGACTCATTACCCGTCCAACCACCTCTCACTGCGGCCAAGACACCTTTAGCCGTCAGTACGATCGGTCTTGTGAGCCTGCTTAACCGGCAGTGAGAAAACCATGTCTACACACCCAGATCCCGCCCACCTTCCGCATGTTACCTTAGGTGTCCTGGTAACAGGTTTCCCTGCCTTCAAAACTACAAGATAGTAGGGCTAGGGACTTAGGGACTGTAGGGTATAACTAGGGACTTAGGGTGTGGTAGAAAGTCAGATAGGGAGTATTACTTACCCTCACCCGTACAGCACCAATAAAAAAAAGGTGTATTTGGTATCCTGCATACTTGAGTGACTTCCACATTATTGTTAGTATATATAATTACGTTGTGGTTCGCGGCATAGAACAGGGTACCTACCCCCATTCTCCCCGAGGGTGTCGTATGAGATACGACTAAGGGTTTTTGGAAGGATGCGTAACGGTATTCCTCTTGTAAGCTACTAACAACTTGTTATGAAACAGGTTACTCTAGCGCAGACATTCCTCGGCGAGATAGGCAGCCCACCGCAAATATGCAATGGGTTTTCGTTCGTTCAGCAGGCTCAACGAGATAGTAAGGCAATGCGGACGACCAAAGGCGACGGTGGAGGGTGTTAGAAACCGTCGGCCAGATACAACGTCTGACTCTTTTCTTCTCGTAGCGGTTCTCTGTACCATCGGGGTCAGAAAGGAAAGGACGAGACCGTGTGCATCTGCGTTTGCGCGAGTGCTAATGCACCTTGTTATTTCCTGCGCATATGACTGCTGGAAAATCAGACTCTAAAATGGTCACGTCCTGTGGCAACGGGCTGAAGCAGAGGTCTGGTGCGATGCAAACCGGGCTTTGTCTGAAGCCTATTCACACGCAGCTCTAGGGTTGCGGTAGAAACACCGTGGTTGCTTTTGTACTGCAACGGGTACAACAATAACAGTGCTGATTCTGTACCACCTGCAGTAACAAATCAGCCCTATTTAGGAAAACACGGCTTTCTTTGCTCAGCCACGGAGGGGGGAAATGCTTGTTTCACATCAAGAGGATGGAAGCATCCACGGCAGCCTTCGCATCTTTCAACTCATGGTCGACGAACTAAAGTTAATAATAACATCTACACTGACATTAGGTGCGAGCGAAAGCTTCTCGATCACGGACTCAACGCCTGTTTACCTGACGATAGGGAGTTGGTGGAACATGGTGGATACACTATCTTCTCGAAAGGTACTACCTCATCTGAACCCAGACCGTCAAGCATCGGGTTTGCTCTTAAGAATGACATAGCGACGGGACTTGCGGAATATCCAACTATATCTTGGACCGCATGACTGTACTACTCTCACCAAGGTGCTAGGTAGACACACAAAGTACCCAAAGTACTAGTAAAGTAATATATTATTATCAAAGGTAAGATGTAGCCTACGGTCAAATGAGGTGTTTATTTATTTATTTATTTATTCATTGCATTCACGTTGTATACCAGATGTTACATAGGTAGTATAAAGTTTCAAACATGAACCCTGCCAGGGCACAGCAATACATTTGTGTAACTAAAACTATATATGACATTAGATAACCAATAAAAATATTATCACATCTAACATTTTCATTCATTCATTTTTAAATTAATCAAATTATGCAATCATTATTACAATTGAATTTTTACTTATACATTACATTTCAGTTTCATTTAAATTAATTAAATTATAAAATTAATAATACATTACTTCATTTTGCATTATCTAAATAAGTAGTCATCTAATATAAGTTTATGCTTAATTTTTTTGTGGGGATTTCATAGTATGTTTGCAGATAGTAAAATATATATTTTATTGACTTTGATTATAATGTGCGTAATCAAATATTTTTGTAAATTAGTTAAGAATTCTTTCAGACTATAATAGCACTTCTGTATAAGGTAGTTTTTAAGTGTGTTTATAAACTTATTTTCATACTCGATATCTTTAATATCATTCGGCAATTTATTATACATTTTTATGCACATTACAAAAGGTCCTGAATGATAAAGAGTTAGTTTTGAACTTGGCAGAGCTAGTTTATTATGGAATCTTAGGCTGCGTTGCTGCGGGCGTTGGTCTTTGGGTAGTGGGAATAATGACGCATGCTTTCTGACAAACTTGCCTACCTCCAAAATGTATAAACTTGTTAATGTGAGCATTTCATAATTAATAAAGTACGGTTTGCAGCTCTGCATTTGGTCAATGTTTGCGATAATTCTTATGCACTTTTTTTGTAAAATGAAGAGTTTTTCTACTTCAACGCTATTTCCCCACACTGCAATTCCATACATTAGCCAAGAGTATGCGTACGCGTAATATGCTGACATGGCTGTCTTTGAATCGGTTGATCTTTTTAATTCAATTAGAGCGTACGTAAAGCCTGCAAGTCTACTGGACACAGCTTCAATATGGGCCTTCCAATTTATATTAGTATCTACTGTCAACCCTAATAGTTTAAATTTATCTACACATTGAAGCTGCATGTTATTGTATGAGTAGTCAATATCCAACGGACGTTTTTGATAAGGTCTGTATTGCATTAGTTTCGTTTTAGAGAAGTTTATTTCCAGATTGTGATCCTTCAACCAACTAACTATTTTTGAAATCTTTTCGTCTAGTACTGAATTTAAATTGTTTCTGTCGCTACATGGAAATACTATCGAAATATCATCAGCAAAAAGCACACTTTGGGAATTTATTACATGTGGCAAGTCGTTTATGTAGATTAAAAATAAAATGCACCCTATTACACTGCCTTGTGGTATAGACATAGTTACATCCGCTTTGTGTGATCTCACGTGGGTTATTATGCCAGTGTGTGGGTGATTGTATTCTACTTCAACGTATTGTATGCGATTTTGTAGGTATGAGGAAAACCAGTTGTGCGCGATTCCTCTTACACCTATTTGATAAAGTTTATTTAGTAATATTTTATATGAGACCCTATCGTAGGCTTTACTCATATCCAATAGTAATCCGACTGCATATTTTCTATTATTAATTATATTTAACGCTTCTTGGATGTATTTAAATACTGCTAGGGTTGTAGATTTATCTTTTCTAAATCCATTTTGGCAGTCGTTAAAGATTTTATATTTTTCACAAAAGATATTTAGCCGCTTAGACATCGCTGTTTCCAGTATTTTACAGGGGGGTGAAACCTTCATATATGTGACAGTAAAAATTTAATGTATGGAAGGTAACGACATCTGTAGTTCACTTTTCAAAACTTATTAAATAGTTTACATTCAGTTCTTAATAGATGGCGCAAGCTGGCATCAGTAGAAATAAGTGTTGCCATTATTTATTGTTATTACATTAAACAAAAATTATTGTAGATCTAAATCTACCAGTGAGCAAAGGCTGCTAAACAAAACATTGATATAAAATTGTTTCTGTTAGCATTAAACAATGCCAAGTAGGTTTTATGCCTTTCTTATCTTAATAAAAACAGCAGTTCATATATATAAACAAAAATCAAACATATTTAAAACTTTTTTAAATGGTAGAAAATTTAATATTATGCGCAATCATAGATTATGATGATACTTGACTTGGTCAAAGGACTTAGAGTCCAGGGCAAACTAATAAAAAAAAAGATACTTGACAGCCAATTCAAAAGTATTAAGGTAATAATAAGGTATTTTAAGAAAAAAACAATTGTACTATACGACGATGCAGTCATATTTGTTAAGAACTTTGTTAAAATTGTGAAATGTGAATTTTATTGAATATGTAAAGATTAATTAATCTAAACACCGTACAACGTTGCCTTATATTTGACATTGGTGAAATTGTGGAAGATACTCTACAGAAGCCTTAGAATCTAAGAGAAGAAGAAGAAGGTATTTTAAGGTACATCGTCATAAAAAAAAACAATAAATTTGTATGTCTATAATATTTTGTTTTTTAATTGCTATTATTCCCTTTCATAAACAAATATATTTTATTACTGTATATACGAGTATACCTACCTATATATATATATATTTGAAACAACGTATACTGCCATCTAGTGGCAAATAGAACGGATTATCTAGTTTGTATCAGCGCCATCTATTTTTTACGTAAATACAACTTCAATGTATTTTCTCAGAGTTGCACATCTATTTTCAATATTAGTGTATAATCTATGGTATTTTAGAGAAAGTGGGTAGTAATGCTATAGGGCGATAGTTTCCTGCATCAGTCTGTTTGCCTTTTTTGTATATAGGTTTCACTATGGATATTTTTAGTATATCTGGAACTATGCCTTCCATAAAAGATTGATTAATAAGGTAAGTTAAAGGCGTTATCAATTCTTCGATACATGATTTAACAAGTATTGGTGGTATTTCGTCATGCCCAAAGCTTTGTTTATTCTTTAAGTTCCGAATGATTGACTTCGTCTGGATTAACTGCTTGCAAATATATGGAGTTTCCACTAGGAGTTATAACATGGCGACCAGGTGGCTCCTCGTAACTTCTCGTAGCATTTGTTTTCCCCACCGATATGAAGTAATTATTAAAGGCATTTGCGACCAAACTCGGATCTTCCACAAGAATATTATTCACATGAAGTATTATGTTTTTCCTAGATTTTTTTGTTACTTTGTTTGTACGATCTTTTATTATTTGCCACATTGTTTTTGTTTTTTGTGTGGTGCCGGCTCAGAATGCCACCACCCCGCCTCCTCCCATGGGTGTCGTAAAAGTCGACTAAGGGATTAGCCGGAGGATGGGCAGCAGTGTCCTTCGAGTACATTAACAACTCAACTGCGATCGCCAACCCGTCTGCCAAGCGTGGCGATTATGGCAAAACTCCCCAATGAGCCCACAACACATCCATATCGGTCGTTGTGGAAATCTTTGGGGGAGGCCTGTGTCCAGCAGTGGACTTCATTCGGCCGAAATTATTTATTTATTATACGATTTTTTCATTTGATATATATAATTTAGTTTCCTAGAATTTACAACTGCTTTTTTGAGAATTTTTTCGTATTGTTTATAATATTTTCGAAGTATATGGCTATTTGTAGTAGTGATTAGTATTTTTAGTTGGCGTTTATGTTTGCAAGATATTTTAAGACCAGTTGTTAACCATGTTTTAGGTGTCTTATTCTTCACCTTAATTAACTTTTTTGGTACACACAAGTCTAATAATTTTTGTAATGCGTTGTGGAATGATTCGTAGTTTTCATTTATATTTTGGTTATTTTTAATAATTTTGTTCCAATTCAATTTGCATAGTTCTGACTTAATCGATGCTATATTCTGTGAGTTGTACAGTCTCTTTTTCGTATACCGTAGTTTTAATTGTTCTGATAATTTGTTGTTAATTGGCACTAATTAGCACACCTCTGTGATCTGAAAGTCCAAATTCTTTGACGTCTATAACAATCTGATCCTGGAAGTTGGTGAATATAAGATCTATACAAGTTGAACTGAAAGGCGTCGCTCTCGTAGGTTCGGTCACTTGTTGCTGAAAGTTATATCTTTTCATTGTGTTTAGTAGGGAAAGTGAACCGGTGTTTTTTTCTAGTATGTCGACATTGAAATCTCCGCCTATTATTATTTGTTTTCTACTGTCTTTTAAAATTATTTTCTGTAGGAGTTTTTCTAAACAACTGTAAAATATTTCTGTTTGTCTATTTTTTTGCGGCCAATATATTAAGATTATTAAAATGTTAAATTTCGGTACGTCGATTGCACAAGTTTCAAATATGTATTCCACTGTCATGTCTAAGATATCCTGTCGTTCCTTAAAATCTAAATTTTCTTTAAGGAAAATGCATACTCCGCCTCCTAAATAGTTTTTACGGCAGTAAGTTGTTGCCAGGTTATATCCTTCTAACCGTAGTAGATCTTTTTTTATTTCTGTTATCCATGTTTCTGATAAACATAATGCTTCTATTTTACTATCTGTATTTATTGATTCTAATAAATGTCGTTTATTTTTTATGCTTTGTATATTTTGATAAAGTATTTTTGTGCTATTAACGAAATGTATTATTTGTGTTATGGTGCTTGATCATTTTACTGTCATAATTTAAAATTTCCTGAATGCCTGATGCGGATTCGTTTAGAGTTTGGTTTTGATAGTTACCATCTAATGAATATTGTATGGAAATGATCATGTTATATACATCTTCAAAAATAACTTGCAGCCCAGATTCTTTTAAAACGCCACTGAGTCTATCGAACATAATATCATCATACTCTAAATTTTGATTACTATCCAGGAAGTAGGCGTGTTCGTGTGTAAGTACATCAAGATACAATAAATTATTAAATGTTTCGATTCTAGAGTTATAGAGGTAATTATTATTGAAGAATTTATATGTTGGCGCACAAATAGTAATATTTGTGTGTTTAATTTCTTGCAATACGCTTCTAATATGCAGAATAATATCTAGATAATTATTCGTTGCAATGAAGTCCTCTTTCCCCAGTAATATAATGCAGTAGTCTTCCATTGTGAAATTTGTAAGCTTTTCTTTAATTCTCTTCAACAGGACTTGCACATTTCCATAAGGTGTAACGTAGTGACATAGTACACAGTTACCCAATGTTTTTTCTGCGATATCAAGTAGTTTGTTTTTATTGTCTGTGCTAATAATACATATCTTATTTCTTTTTATAACGGTTTGTTGTTTTTGTGGCGGTTCCTTACTATTTGGTTGTAAAGGTGTGATGTTACATTTATCTTTTGTTCCCAATGTTTCTGTTTGGGTCTGTTTGTTGCTTATCTGGCTAGTTTTTATGTTCTTTTTTGTGCTTGATAGCTTAAACTTGGCTGGACTATTTGTAACTTTTTTATAAAGAACATTCTTCTTAGTCAAGTTTTCGTTTAAAATCTTTAGTTTACTATTTTCTAATGAAAGAGACTCGATTTCTGAATGGGCGCTCTGTAGTTCCAGCGTAAGGTTTATAACTTGTTCTTGTAGTTTTTTAATTTCGTCATCCTCATCATCGGACATTTCGGGTACGCTAGTGGCGGTATCGTTTATATTATTTGTTTCGGGTACTTCACTGTCGTCGATTAGTATGGAATCTGACTTAGTTCTATTTCGGCGGAATGTAATGTTATCTAAGAAATTCATATTTGTTTCTCACAGTACTTAGATAAAAACCTTGTAAAAAGAATTTCGTTTTTAGGGTCTCGAACCACGGCTTATCAAGTGGTAATGAGCAGACTGTGGCCTCTAGACCAACTAAGTTGTTACGACGCGGATTGAAATAGTGTGTCATATGAGTCGTGTACTATTTCAAAATTAACGAGGCGGTTATTATGACTCGTGCAACAAATATATTTGCACAAAATTTTCACTTGTTATGTTTATTTTGCTGAAGTTATATGCGGAATGTTAGCACTTTCACGGTTGTTATGAACACTTATAGGTATTTGTGTTATTGCACTGTTAAAACACTGTATATATGATGGTAATGTTTTGTCCAAAAGTTCACTTTTCACTCATGATTTCGCTAAGAAGACATTTATCCATACAATTTGGGCCTTATTCCACAGATATAATTAATATTCATTTTTATTTAGCACATAAAAGTATTTTAAATTATAAGAATATACAGAGCTAGTTTATGTTAACGTTCGCTTACCCGCTTTTTCACACAAGAAGAAAGATATCTGGAGATGAAGGTTATAGTAGCTCTCCACTAGGGTATCATATCAGTACAGATTTGGAGTCAATAATAGTCTTCAAATCCTCAACTACCTTGGACCGATAGCGGAGGAACTTTTTTCTAAGATGAGATAATACGTAGTAAGTAGGTAATATGACTTAATTTTTTTTCCTTTGCCATCGCTCACATTTCTTCACAAGTATCACAATAAAAATTGTAATATATTCTAATGAAAGGAGAATGCCCATTCTGGTAGGAGAGTTGGGCCCACAAAAAAAATTGCCATGTCATGGTGGTTTTATTTTTATTTTGTAGAAAAAGCATTACCTTTTCATATTCAGCAAACGGTTTCTATTTATTTACCCAGGTTTAGGAGAAATCTTACTTTTTCTGATTAAATTGAGGTTATAAAATCCGCTATCATTTGACTTCTTCGTAACTTAACTATAGCTATTTACTATTCTGATTGTGGTTAAATGTTAATGGGTGAATCCGTTGTTCAGTAGTGGACGTCTTACAGTTAATATGATGGATATGATTGTTACAGATGCATTGTTTTTACTCGCGTTTTGACTAGCAAAGAATAGGTTAACCCTTGCCTCACCAGCGAATAGCAGTGTACTGTGTACTCTCTAAGTAGTCATAAGAAAGCACTAAAAGCTGGCAAAAAAGTTGGCAGCAGTATTTTCAGTACTCTAGTAAGTAACAACAAAGTGCGATCACCACTCCGGGTAATTGTGGTAATGTCTGATGACATTACCTATGACTAAATGGCATTGTACCTAGAGAAAATGGGACGCTAGCTTAGGATTAATAAAGGGCAGGTATGTTAAGATACCTTCTAAATACTTGATCCTATCAATATAACAGGTGTGCATTTAAGAAATAAAACAACAATAAATAAATTACACATTTAGTTTTCATAGAACATAATTATTATGCTATCTATAAAACTAGGGCACTTAAATCATTAAGGCAGTTCCAGCCTTAATACCATAACACAGTCTAATGATATGGACTCAGCACCCTACCATACGGTCTCGCAGCGGCAGTGAAGGTGCTTCTGGAATTTCAGTATCTGATTATATTTTCACAGTGCCAGAGACCACTGATTCCTGGGCCTTCGGATGGTTTATCCGATCACGAGTAGGTTTAGACATTTCCCAAGTGTATCAAGAGTCCAATTGATTATGCATGATCTTAAATATGAGTCCGATCGTTAACATAACACTAATCCAAGAGCCCGAACAAAACAACACGAGCAATTTTAAAGTTCACCTCGACCGTTATAGTAATATCTTATCTAAGATATAATATTTGTAATTTGACGCCAGTGAGTAATTGAGTATACCAATTTGTTATTGTTGGATTTGTTCTAAATAGTAAACAAGTTGACTTGACACTGTGTGTGACACGCGGATGGTGTTGTCAGGTATAATTGTTTTGTAACTCGATTATCAAACTCGATTCTTGTTAATTTATAAAAAACGATAGTCGGCAGAAGCGTTTGCGTATTGAATAACTAATCTATTTTCTTTTTACTTTACAGTACAGTTATATTAACACCTGTTATAAAAATATTATTACATAAATATAATATGTAAATGCGCATTTAGCACACAAACCGTATTTTTTGTACAATTAAGATTTTATAACTGTCGTACTTTAAGTATTTGTGATTTCCCTAGGTTGTACGCTATAATGGTGTCTCTACAAGTTGAATTTAATTGAATTAGCCGTTTCAAATCGATTCCAATTATGTTATTAAAATAATTTAACATCTGGCAACATTTTAGATTCGGTTTGGTTGACGGATATATGTTATGTTGTTAAATAAATATTTATTATGACTTTTAATGCTAGGGTAAAAGAAAACGTGATAATAATAAACTGAAAGTAAAAAAATATGACATTATTTATGGATTATATATTGTTTAGACACGCGTCGCCTAAAAGTGGGCCCGTTTTTGGGCATTCTCCTTTGTAATTTTAAATAACACCCAGACAAAATTGACATTATGCATTTCGTTTTTGTATTACGTTCTATTAAAAAATTCTAGCAACTTTCTTGTTCGACGAATCTTTTTGGTAACTAAACCCAAAGAATGGTTAGAGTTGAATGGAATTTCTACATTACTAGCGGAATTCCGTTGCTATGGAAATGATTTTCCATGTTTATGTCTACGAAGAAACCCGAGTGATATTTTTTACTTGGCCAGACTAAAATCTCGCACTAAAGTACCGCACTCAATGATAACTAAAATGATGTATGCGGACGACCTGTACTTTTTCTTAACAGAATTCTCAGGCAGCCTGCAGCAGCTAAAGTCCGTTCACAACGAAAATTGTTGCAAATTGGGCTTAAAAATAAATATCTTTGGAATCACACGGTGACGGAGATCTAACCATAAAACGCGGCGAGAACACGCTCAAGCAGGTTGACAAATTTTTATACCTGGGGAGCACTATCACATCAAAGTGTGACCTTGACATTGAGATTAACAGCAGGATCTGTGCCGCGGCGGCGGCATTAGGCAAGCAAGGACCCCAAGGTGTTTTGCTGTCACGACCGCAAGTTGGCAACCAAGATTTCGGTCTAGATGGCAATTCTGCTGCCGATCCGTCTATATTCTGAGACTTGGTGGACTAGAGACTAGACAGATTCCACTTAAAACGACTCAGAAATATTAGGAAGACCTAATTGTCGATTGTGTTCGGAACACTGTAGTGCTACGACGCGCTAACGTTGGTGGCATTGAGGATTTGATGATTTAGGAAAGAACGAATCGCGACGCATCTTCTTTTCAGAACTGCAGTATGGTAATATACGTATACGCGGTGGCAAATACTTACTATATGAGGACTTTCTGAAAATATAGCTATCTGAAGCGATGCAACATTCAGCCCTCGTGGTGGGAAGATAAAGCGGCGCAACGCACAGAGTAGAGACATCTCGTCCAACAAAAAGTGTACGAGCTTGAGCAAGAAAGGTCTAATTGAGATAAAAAAAAGAGACGACCTCAAGCCTCGTCAGTCTACAGTTACATATCTCTTACAATTTTAACAATGGTTTGCTGACACGCTCTCAATGTGCGCACATGTTCTCTGCGAAAATTGGTTACATCAGAGCCATTGTAAAGAATATCAGAGAGCTGACCTCCCTAGTTGTAGATAGTAAATAGTTACAAAGTTATCTCATCGTCATCATCATCATAATTCCAGCAGAAGGACGTCCACTGCTGAACAAAGGCCTCCTCATAAATGTCTTTCCACAACGACGTGCATCCAACAGCTGATTTACTTACCTGTTTACAGGTAATAATTATATAAGTTCCGAAGTCTGCAATTGTGATAGAAAACGTTATCACCAAGTATTTACATTGACAGAAACCAAACTGACTAGACACATGGTTGTTGACATGTGGCATGTTGACACCTCTTCTACCAAATCGCGCGGCGGAAGGCGGGTTCTATCTACTACAGGTGGCGCGTTCTAGGTGATCTTGATTATGAGCCGACAACGGGATAACAGATACAGACTCTTATGAAAGTTGCAGTGGGTGTCTAGGCTAGCTAGTAGCTTGGGTGTACTAAAAATAATGTTGTATATAAATATACATATTATATGATTTAGGAGAGCTATCATATTTATAAGCTAAGATATATTCAGTATGGTATAGGTACCGGCAGCACGCATCCATCGCTGGTTCTGCGAGTGTGGCGAATGCGGCGAGTGTGCGTGCGTCTGCGCATGTGTCCGGCGCGCCACCCCCGTTGGCGCACTCGCTTCTGCTTCACGGCCCTCTTCTGCTACCTGCTAACGACAAATAAATCTAATTAATATTTAGTAGAGACACTTAGCGGCGCCCTTTGGGTAGGACGGGATAGGCTCCCGTCCCCCGTCCAGGGCGCTAGTAATTAAGGGGCGGATCGACGGAGACGCACCTTTATTTCTGTCGGTTATCCAAGTTGCATATTGCGAATTATAGCATTCTTGGCAGCGGCCAATTCGCCATTATGGAGTCCTAAATTCCTTAAATCTGGTGTTATAATCACAGAAGTGGAAACACTAAAATGCGAGCACTACTGTTCGCGACGCAACCACACAACCCACGATATGATGTTTACACACATAGCAATAGCGCTCGCGACATAACTCGCGATGTACATACGTAGTTTTAGAATAATAGTATTAGAATATACATAGAAGATATTTAGATAAGTCAAACATGTACATTTTCGAAAATTTGTAAAAAAAAGTAACTTTTGCCCACTAGTCCTAGACACCCTATACAACAATGATTAGTACTTAGATTTTGTCAAAACTAACCCTATGTACTAGATTTAGACTAATGTAAGCCAAAAAAGGGGCTTCCCCTTAGTTAACCACGCCCTCAGCCCACAGATAATGTATAATCGTAGAAAACTAGCATCACTACTGTTTTTAGCCACTAGGCCTAAACTACGCTCTGTATTAACTGCATAAACATAATTTATAAGAAAATATCAACAACAGTTGGCCAAGACCACTGCCTACACCCTTAAACTTAGAGTCATAAGTATAGTTATATAATTACGACAATAAACGAAATTTGTTAAGTCACTCAGCTTCAACACCCTTACAACTAAGGATAAAACTGTAAATACACAGCCAACACATATTATTTAACCCTTTCCCTTTGTATACCTGAAAAGTACACACTTTAAGGAATAACAGACACACAATAGAGCTTATTTTTTATTATATACAAGAAAAAACGTAGACAATACCTGTATGACAATAGCGAAAATAAACAATGAAAAGGGGAAGCAATTTCACGGCTCTCGTGCATGTACAGATCGGAGGTAGCTAAGCGCACCCGTCCCTTCAGGAACAAGAACAAAAATAGATCCAAGTTTTTAATTAGTAGTTAGTTCTTGATAAGTAAATAGTGGTGCGATACAGTCTGAAATTGCTCTCTGCCATAAGTTACAGTGAAAGTTGTGTTTTTATTTTACGCTTATCTCCGCTACAAGTATAAGTGCACATACCGAATCAACACGTTCGAGTGTTTGGCAAGTTTAAAAGTACTTCCGGAACCTATAGGTACAGGACGTCAGCTACTCATCACCGAGGTTCGCCCGTCCGGTACCACTACTGTATATTTTAGTCGGGGAATCCCCGTTGATGATTTCCGATAGACCGAACTTATCATCTATCCCGCATTACCTTTGGATATTGTATTTAAAAAGAAATAGCATTGTTTTTGACTTATTATGAAGTGGAACACTTTTAATTACTTTAAAACAGCATAGCTCATATAGCATTAGCGCATGACGGCAATTCGGCGAATGCACCGTGCAGTATCCCGCTTTATATGGCCACCACAGCTGACGTATCGGTCCGCCATCTTTGACGCACCGGCGGTGCACATGCGCTGATCATAAGCTGGAGACGTCGGAAAAACTGTAGCGGCTGTGCTAAAACCTCGACCCTGGCCTCCAGTGAGCGGCGAATGTCGCCTAGCCTAACCTCCTCGGGCGAATAGCCAGAGCAGCTTCCACTTCCTTCGGCGTGATGGTTTTTTCCAGGTCCCTGATCCTCAACTCTGCCATCTTCATGTGGCACCGTGTGTGACTCGCTAGCCTATCGGACTTGGCGCCGCATTCATCATCGGCAACGGAAAGCACCTCATTCTGCCGCTAGCTGCCCTCTTCACGGCCACGATGTCCATCATGCGTAATGCTTCGCCTTGCCTCATCTATGGCTTTTTTTTTTATTGATGTCCAGTGGAATTTCTACATGGAACTTCCTTCACCCCGAGGAAGGGCGAAGGGGTATGCCGGACTCCTACCGGCTAAAACCACTGGAGCGGTCATCTTCGGTACTGAAGGGGTGCTCCAGGTCCTCGTAAGATCACACTAGAGCCGCCCATTGGTACCACGCCTTTAGGCACATCTAAGCTGGAGACGTCGGAAAAACTGTAGCGGCCGTGCTAACACCTCGACCCTGGCCTCCAGTGAGCGGCGAATGTCGCCTAGCCTAACCTCCTCGGGCGAATAGCCAGAGCAGCTTCCACTTCCTTCGGCGTGATGGTTTTGTCCAGGTCCCTGATCCTCAACTCTGCCATCTTCATGTGGCACCGTGTGTGACTCGCTAGCCTATCGGACTTGGCGCCGCATTCATCATCGGCAACGGAAAGCACCTCATTCTGCCGCTAGCTGCCCTCTTCACGGCCACGATGTCCATCATGCGTAATGCTTCGCCTTGCCTCATCTATGGCTTTTTTTTTTATTGATGTCCAGTGGAATTTCTACATGGAACTTCCTTCACCCCGAGGAAGGGCGAAGGGGTATGCCGGACTCCTACCGGCTAAAACCACTGGAGCGGTCATCTTCGGTACTGAAGGGGGGCTCCAGGTCCTCGTAAGATCACACTAGAGCCGCCCATTGGTGCCACGCCTTTAGGCACATCTCGGAAGGGATGACTGTAAAGCGGTCATCCCCCCAGGCACTTCTCGGGGACGATTGTAAAGGATCACCCCAAGCCTCGCTTTGCGCTGTGCTGCGCACACGGCGGCACGTGACCACGTGCGCGCCACCGTCTTCCCGGGGGTCGCTCGGTGTGAGCACGCAGACTCCCCAATCAGCGCGCCCGCGACCCCCGAGGCCCCCCACCATGAAGTGACAGCAGGGGGCTGAGGCGTGTTGGACTTGGGAGCCGGGACGGTTGTTGCCCCGGCGCCGTCTCCGTGCGGGATCGGCCCTCTCCCGATTCCGCTCTGCAGCCTCCTTCTGAAGCATGACGCTCTCGTAGAAGGAGACCACTGCACTCCAATTTTCATGCTCTGCCAACATAGCCGACACCTCATCTATGACCTAACCCAACTAAGGGTCGTGCGTTAATAATTATCAATTTCTGATTGTGTATTACAGAAGCAATAGTGTGTTTATTATCGTGCATATGTAGGTCACTTTGTTTCCACATAGCGAGCAATGTGTTAATCTAAATGGAGTCGGATCCCGACTCCGGACTGACATGTACAGTTATATTGTTTTTTTACCCACCTATCCTAGGTTTTCTTTATGCATCATTGTTCATAAATGAATCTACTGATTTTGAAATGAAGTAATTAGTATTTCCTTTATTTGAAATGAATACATCAATTACATTATTAAATATACATTTAAAAATAGTAGCCCACCGGCATCGGGAACAAGGTCCAAGCTGCCGGTGGTCAGGGCTCCAGAGGGAGGAACCTCCTAACAATACGAGCCGTGCCTAGAAGTACCGCTTTCTGCATCAAGCCCTTGACCCAGCCGCCTAACGAGAGCCTCTTGGCCATTAGGCCATTGGCCGTTACAACTATCGGCACAATTATTGCAGAGTCTACTTCCCACATGTCGACAACCTCATGCGCCAAGTCAAGATACTTAAGTTGCTTATCTTTCTCGGCCTGCACGAGACTCGTCATGCGGGATAGTTATATCCACAATCATTGTGCGGCGCTCTACTCACCACTATATCAGGCTTATTGGCTACAATAGTCCTGTCAGTGATGATAGATCGATCCCAGTACACTGTGGCATGGTCATTCTCGAGAACTGGGTCGGGCACATACTTGTAGTATGGCACTTCTGAACTCACAAGGTTGTATTGCAGTGCAAGTTGCTGGTGTATAATCCTGGCCACTTGGTTATGCCTGTGCAAGTACTCGCCATTAGCAAGACGAGAACAACCGGAAATAATGTGACGGATAGACTCACCCGGACGGTGGCATGCCCGACAGATGTCAACCGTGCCGGCCTTCCAATATATTCCCGATAGTTATTCGTCATGATAACTTCATCCGTAATTGCACAGATAAAACCTTCGGTTTCCCCGAAGAGGTCACCGAAGCGTAGCCAAGACACGGACGCTAAAAAGTTTAAATCGGGCCCATGAAGGGCCCGGTAAAGGCGTCCGTGAAGCTCCTTGCTCTGCCATACCTCCCTGCGGTCATTAGTGTCAAGCACTACAGGTTTATGCCAGTTCTCTTTAGCCAAGGACAGCGGGGTGAGTCCTTTGTCAATCGCTACCACATCTCGGTGCATCCCCACATCGGCTTGGAGAAAGTACTCCCTGAGGTTGCTCACCTCACGATTGTGGAGGGTCTTAGCATTTAAAAAGCCTCGACGCCCACACTTTCGTGGGATGTAAAGCCTCATCACCGATGCACGTGGGTGATGAATCCGATGTGTGGTCAGCAATATACGAACTCTTCTATCCAGGGCGTCCAATTCAGACTGAGTCCACTTGAGTATGCCAAAGGAGTATATCAAAACTGCCATGACCCAACCGTTAAAGGCGCGCACCTTGTTACCGCCTAACAAAAGACTTTTCAGTACTTTTTTTCAGGCTGCCATGGAAGCGCCCCCGTGACGATTGTTTCATGTCAGCTCCATTAATACCCAACCCCTCCGACATACCCAAGTATTTGTAGGTCTCAGATGAGGAAAGGGATCTGATATGTATGCAATCCGAAAGTTGTAATCCCTAGGATTCCATATTCTCCCCTAGTTTTACATGCATGACTGCACATTTGTCCACACCAAATTCCATCCTAACAGAGTTACTAAAAGTTTCAGTTATCTTCAGTAACTCTATTAGCCGCAAATTGTTGGGGGCAAAGAGTTTCAAATCATCCATGTAAAAGAGGTGAGATATTATCTGACCACCTCTTCTCATCTGGTAGCCAAGCCCCAAACCCTCTAGCAGTGTGCTAAGAGGGTTCAAGGCCAAACAGAACCACAGCGGACTCAGGCTATCGCCCTGGAATATACCACGCTCGATCCTGATCGGTTCACCGTTCCCTCGGATCTCCCTACATCCCGGATAGTTAAGGACTGTCCTCCATTGCCCCATACATGCCATCAGGAAGGTGCGTATAAATACAACCTATTTATTTTATACAACTCTAGCACCCTCATGAGCCATGTATGCGGCACCGAGTCGTAGACCTTCTTATAATCTATCCAGCATGTAGACAGATCCTTGTGGTTACGTCTAACCTGTTGGCTAATAGCCATGTCATTAAGGAGCAGCTCCTTAGTACCACGGGACCCTTTATTACATCTATTCTGAGAAGCAGACATGATGTAATTATTATCAATATGTGTGTTAATTTTTGTTTTCAGAATGGATGTAAGAATTTTATAGACCGTCGGTAAACTAGTTATCGGTCTATAATTTTTGGGTTCCGTAGTACTACCTGATTTATGGAGCAGGTGGGTAATTCCTGTAGTAAGAAACTGAGGCAGCGAACCTGACTCTAAGGACGACTTGACCTGGGACGCCAAGCGAACATGCGAACTACGTAGCCATTTAAGCCAAAAATTGTGCAGCCCGTCCGGTCCCGGAGATTTCCAGTTTGGTAATGGACGGACTGCACTGGCTACGTCTTGGGGGCTAATTGTAACTGCCCCCATTTCTGTTATCGGTTCACATGCTCGTTTGACCTCCCGTATCCAATCACCTTCGGTATGGTTGACTGGCACCGACCATATGTTGCGCCAGAATGCATTCATGGCATCATCATCTGGTCGGTGGACGTCACCCATACCTTGGTCAGGTCGCTCCCAAGTTCTGTATACCCACCGTTGGTCACTTTGGAATATGCGATTCAAGGTATTCCGCTCCACTCGCCGTTTTTACCTACGGATACGATTCACCCATGCATAAACTTTCTGCTTTAGGTAGTCGATGCGCTCTGTGACACGAGACATATATTCTTCAGGGCTGATATCAGTCCCCGAGAATGTTCGTCTCACAAAGCGCATCACTTTTGGGCGGGTATTGCCCTCCCTAAAGCAGATTAGCTTACCGATGTGTGCCCTAGCCTCATTAATACGACGTTCAATCCTGTACTGCCAAGCTGGCACGGCAGATTTAGGTCGTGTGGCTCTATCAATATTTGGGAATGTTACATGGGCCACACGACATGCCGCAACGGCTGCGCAGTACAGGATTGAATGTGTATCGCCGAGGTCTTCACTGTTGTCAAAATAATTTAACAACAGTGAATCCAGGGCACAGATTAGCGCTCTATTTCTTTTATGCATAGGCAAACGCGGTAGGCGTGGCCTAAGGGCAGGTGGTGCGAATCGATACTCTTGAATCGCACTATCCAAAGCGCTCCTTAAAATGTCATTGCAATGGTTACCTGCAAAACTAACACCATCATCCTCTTCCTCATCCATGCGGTTGGACCGCGGTGGAACGACAGATGTTTCTTGCGGTTGCACCGCGGCCCGTGATGGGGAAGAGACGACACGGTTAGTCTGCAATAGAGCGTAGCCGATCAAGCACGGCATCATCCAACCTGTGATCACGTTGTATGCACCCGCACTTGATTCGTAAGCCGTTGTTCCGAGACGTTGACAGCTGGGTCAAGTACCTGAAACAGAGAGAGCATCTTACCACGGTACGCAGTCAGGTTAGTTTCCCCCTCTATCGCCCCAAAGTATGACATTTTCATTGCTGGGTTTTGTCCATCTCATGCGCTGCACACTTCCACTGGAAGCGGGGACCCTGTCAGAGGCAGGTGGGCCTCGAGGTCCCAAGCTGGCCGGCGGTCGGCCTCTTCCTCGCCCACGCGCAGGTGTTAGTGACGGCGTTAGTCGGCGGCGAAAAGTACTCGTCGCCCGAGCTCGACGCAACTGCAACTGCCGGTGTCACAGCATACTCAAAGGGGCTGGATTCCGGCGGCTGCGAGGCGGAACTGAGCGACGAGGCCGAAGATGGTGGGCGTGTGTTTTGTTGTTTGGCACGATTTCGAGTAATCATATATTATATTTTATTACATTACTCTTAGGTTGTCATGTCATCTGTCATATTTTCGTAGATACGTCAGAGTTCTTCATGTTTCTATATTTGTTTGTAGTCCAATAATGTTGTAGGTATTATATCTATTTTCCATTTATCCATTACAATGTTTTTGTTTTATTTCAACTGTGCAGATTATATGTGATACTGATTGTATATATTTTATTTTATTTAAAATCCAGAAAAAAACTGTCTGACGTATAACAGATGTGTTGCCATTCTAATTAGTATTATTATATTATTAACACGCTTATATTAGCTTGGTATGTATCTATGAATCTATGTATCTATGTATCTATGAATCTATGTATCTATGAATCTATGAATCTAAGTATCTATGTAACGGAATTTTTGAACTCGATTTTCATCCCCTTCAAAACGTCGGATTGATTTGAAACTTCGCACACTTATAAGGACCGATGAAAATGTATAATTTAAATAGTTTGTCACATTATACTTGCTAAAATCCTCAGGATTAGCATTTTTTTCATCTCTGATACATACACATGCAGAAATGACAAATTCATCGACATGCACAAACTTGCACAGAAAATATCGACGATAATATATACCCGCATAAGATATCGATTCAATTTTCCGCGGGAAGAGTGCGATGAGACTCGAATAGTGTCTCATTCTTCAAGTGATTTTATTTGTAATGGAGGGAGAATTTGTTTACTTAAACGTTGAAAGGAAGAAGCTTGGGTAAATAATTACCACCTGAAGTTATTGAGAGTATGGACAGGCAACATGGACATTCAGCCATGCGCAAAACAGAAAAAAAGCCTTTATGTAGTTAGCCACACTAAAAAATAGAAAATAAATAATAGTTAAAAATAACAAGAAAAGACGCTATTGTAGATAACCGGACTAAATAGTAGAAAATAATTTTCAATTACTTTAAAATAACAATACAGTGATTAACAAAAAAAAAGTATGCGTGTCAGCTCCGACGCACGACTGGAGTTTACTCCTTACGAACGATAATTATGATATATATCGAATAGAAAAAGAAGGTAAATGAACACATCTTCTAAAGTGATAAGAGAAACAATCATATATCTGTAATTATTCGGATTATTTATATTACTTCAATAAAAGCGTATTACATAAAGTATGTTACAAAATAATAATCTGATTTGTTTAATAGTACATAAAGATACACCTATCAATGCATAGAAGTAAAAGAAATCTTTAAAATCAAAACATTAAAAGTTGATGGTTAGGCTGCTGTTTATGTACGTTGTATAAATACAATAAATGCTACTATATGTATTTACTATACAGCATGCATACCTTGTACTCGGCAGCAGTATACAAGTTGCGGCAGAACTTAGTAATACGCAGGCACACAACACACACGTACAAACATACGCAGACATTCAACTTCAGACCAGAGGTAGTGAACTAAACAGTGAGACTACGAAGCATCGCACAAAGAGGAGGCCCCGAGAATAAGATACGCTGTGTAATGTATTCCATCTCATTCTTTCGCACGTTATATATATATGTTTGTCACTTTCTACATACTGCCTTAACGTTCCGAGTGCTACACTTAATTGTACTCCTCATAAAATTTCCGTACCTGGCCTTATAACTCAAATCGTTTCTTAAGGAGTAAACCCAAATCGTTTCTTAAGGAGTAAACTCAAATCGTTTCTTAAGGAGTAAACCCCAATAAATAAATATCTCCTATTGTTTATGATTTGAGAAAGCCGATTTGCGTCACCCGGAATGTAAAGGCCGCCTTAATTACGGGGCGTGCATTAACTAGTTAGACACAGTTTTACAATATATAAACAATTAAATACGCTTTTTAAGAGAAGTTTAATTACATAATTGATACCTGTTTTTTCTATTATATGTATAGTATATAGTTTCAGTAGATGCTTTTGTACAATTAAAAGTCTCTTGATGAAATATCGTTGTGGCATTTATTCCGAACTGATTACCTGATGATTAGTGTTTGTTTTTGCGACTCATAAACGAATGAGCTTTTAGTTCTCTGTGAGTGTCGCAAAAAACCACGAAGGGAATAAATGTAAGATAATATGGCTGTTCTTTGCGATGTATATATATTGAATAGACTTTGCCCAAGGCCGCGCCCGCATATAATTCGGCTTATGACAAAAAGATTTAGGTATCGCGCATCCCTCGGGATAAAAACTGTACTTTTTACCTATATTTAATCCTGGTATAACACGGAAAGCTGAGTGCTAAATGTCATCCAAATCCGTGCAGCCGTTTGAGCGTGATTGATCAACAAACCTCCAAAATCTTCACATACTTTCACATTTATAATATTAATAGGATATATATTGTTTTCCTACTAATCACAACACACTTTATTTTTCAGCACTTAAAGAGTTGTACGGATTGTATAATACAGACGTGACTAAAGTAAACACGTAATTTATATTTTTTACATACTTGATGCGGTGATGACGGTTCACTTCCCTGTGAACTGACAGCTGTTGCCTCTTCCTCAACTCGCGATTCCTCCCAGTCTCTAGTCTCGCCTCCTTCTGCACCTAAATTGTATTCAATATTTTAATATTCGCATTCATAAATCGATTGTCAATTGTTTACTATAAATACCGTATAAAATTGATTTATACTAGCGCCAAAACAGTCCAAATCTTATCTCAGTTTAGCCAGGTATACAGATAGATGACGGCACGGTTGGTGCAGTGGCTGATACAGTCGGCTGCTGCGTTCGGGTTGTGAGTTCGATTCCCACACGGAACAAATATTTGTATGATCTGCAGGTAGTTGTCCCGGGTCTGGGTGTATTTTATGTGGAATTCATGTCTGTAAAACACACCCACACAGGAGAAATCCGAGGCAAAGGTAAAAAAAAAAAAAGGTGCGAACCCAGTCTAAAGTGGACAATGGACATATGAGTCTATTAGAATCAAATACCGCAATGTCCATTTTCGTGTTCTGGCCATAATTCATATTTTTTATATACATACACCAATGGATAATGCTATATTTGTAGCATACTTTAATTTTTAATGCCAGTTTTCTACATGACATTGCAGCTTTGGTTGCATTTTGAATATTCAAATAGATTCCTTTTAATCTGTAGATTCATACGGCATAGAAAACGCATTTTTGCTTTTTTATGGACATTGCGGTATTTGATTCTAATAGACTCATATATCCTTTCGCTCCAGCCCTTTTGGGGATGTGGTACTCGTAACACTGTATTCGTTTATAAGTGTTTATTGCAACTTTGTAAATAATCGTTTGCATGAAAAAATATCATAGAACTTGTTTCTTGAGCCAACAAATTTTAGGTAGTTATCGAGTTCGTAAAAGTCGCCATTATATTAGTATATTAGTATTAAACAATTATAGTGGCATATTTTTACAATTTATGGTTAGCAATTAGTATAAGTAGTATCCTAGTAACATTTCTTATTGGAATCTATTCCTTTTAACTGTGATGATCTTTACAAAATCACCCATTGATTAAACTACGCAAGTTGATACGAACGGCACCGTGCACTATGAAGTGTTAGATATTACACATATATTCATAAGATAGGGTTCGGGCCAGCATCAGGAAAATCCTTAGGTTATTCACTGAGAGGTTTGACTTCCAGTACTTGAACCATTGCTGTATGATTTATGCACTGAGTAATGAAAAACTGTAGGTTGTTTGGCATTTTAATTTTTATATTGTGTATTGTCTTTCGAATTATTTTTTCCATGTGTGATCCTTTGTAAGTTCTAAAATTGCTTATTGTATAATATTGATTCAGTAGTTTTGCTAGTAATTAACATAGTACAGCAACAAGCTTGCTTCAGTCAGTTCTCTGATATTTAAATAGTGGATTCTAAAACACATACTTGTAGTACAAGTACCATTGATAGCTTAGTGGTTGAATGCTTGCCTTCCATACAGGAGGTTTGAGTTCGATCCATCACTTGCTTTAACGATTAAGTAAGACATTGCGAGGAAAAATGGCGCGCTCCGCATATGCGTTCCATTAGAAAAAAGAATTGATGGAATCTTCTTGGAAATATTAAATTCTTGAATTTGCTTTGTATTGTAATGGGAAAATTTAAATTAATTAAATTTTCCCTGACTTCATGTTACACACTTCCGTCCCTATTCACGAAATCACTCCCACAGATTGCATGAAAGCGAGAGGAAAGATGTTACACATAAAAAAACCTTGTTTATGCAATTATTAGATTTAAATCACAATTTCTTCTAGAATTCGCTTATTAATTATAATCAGTTTTAAGGTTGGCCGTTGACAACGAGCGCTATGATAGTAACAATGCTAGATACTGACGTGGATCGGAAAGCGCAGGCGCGGCGGGCACGGGCGGCAACGCAGCCGCAAGGTCAGCGTGCGTGTCGTGGTGCTGCGCCAGCGCACCGCCCGCCTCCGCGAACGTGAAGCGAGCCGCGCCCGAGCCGCCCGCCCCGCCCGCACCACCCGCCCCACCCGCGCCCAGCGGCGACACAACCGCCTCGCCGAACCTGTCCGCGAACAAACACAGTAGTTCTCCACAAGTTTAATGCACGGTCAGTGACACAAGTCCCTGAACATTTTCAATTTTTCAAATCTCTTGCGCAGTCTTGTATTGCATTTCATATTCTATATTTGAATATGTTGCCGTTAGCTGGTTTTGAAACTGTTAACCAATGTTTCTAAAATAAAGAGTAATACCGATTTGAAAGAATAAAATGTTCAGCGACGTAAATAGACTGCACCCCGCCAAAAAGGGGAGACAATTTTGAATGATGTAGGAAAGGAGTTTTCGGCCCACTGTGCCGTGTACGTTCACAGCAAGAATTCCGCACAATCTATTCTGCCGGACAAAATGACTGCCGGCCAAACTGTCCGTCGTCTGTGGTCACCCTAAGTGTCTAATGAATAGTCGATCTATATATAAATCCCTGTGATTGACGGACAAACACCAAGGTGATTTCGTTCCACATTTCCGATTTGGGAACGTAACATTATTTTCTACTTATGATGTTTTTATTTTTTAGATATACAAAATTTACCAGTGAGAGAAAGGTCTGCTGCATGTGCTTTTTTTTATGGAGCATACCTTTCCCTTACTGGTAACTTGCTTGGTATGTGATCATAAATCATTTGTGGTAAAAGGCAAGTTTATATTTCGCTTTTAATTTTAAAGCATTATTTTAAGTTTTACAGAAATCAATTTTCTTTTGTTAAATTCAATCATAACATTGTCGCATATTTGCTATACTGTAAGCGCTAATTACTTTCGCGACTAATATCGTCGCGCGGGCAAAGTACACACGCATAGTTAAACTCACCCAAACATGTATAGCGCGCTCGATGGGCAGCATGCGCCAGCGCGATAGCGATAGATTTTTTGAATACCTATTCTTCAAACGTTTTGGGGACCTCTTAATTGTGTATATAGTTATTTTTGTCGAATCAATCACAAAACACAACCTAATTATAGCTTGATTAATATCAGAATGCCAGCGTTTAGGCGGACGCTGTCCTCAATCTGTCTTGTTGGGTTACCAAGTTTCCTTAAAGGGTCAAACCAGTCCCTCGCGGACGAAGTCTCCAGTAACAGCTAGTATTACATTAACATTATTTAATCATAATAATCCTATCAACCATGTGATGTCCAAAGCTCGCCATAGCGGTCTATGTACAGTCAGCATCATATATAAAGTGGCAGCCACGTTTACCAAATATTTAGAAACATCCAAAGTGATCACTGATATCCTGTCAACCATGGTCGTCTAATTGTTCAGCGCACCAATCGTAATCAAATATATCGGAACAACAAACGTCATTATATGAGGTCATTCAAACCGTGATTATTATGGTAACAATCACAACGCCAGTAGTTTCCAAGCAGCCAAGGTATTCAAAAATATGTAACACGCTAGTAAAATGAACTTTATCTTAACCTAATAGCGTCTCATTTATCTAAACACAACATTGAACCTACGTAACAACATTGAACTTGACAATATTGTAGGAATAAAAATATTTCTTATACCACCCATCTCTTTCATTTCATGTGTGACGTCATTGGCATGTGTTTTGTTTTATGATTATATTTTCAAATTGGTAAATGAATTCGTGCAAGACTATGAAGACTTGTTCCCATCGGTCACAATTGTTTTTTTTTTTAATGAGATATAAAAACTCTTTCTTAAAACGAGCGAGTTTGAGTCTAAGTAATATTTTTAGATGAACTGAACACCGTACAACGTTGCCTTACGCTTGACATTGCCGAAATTGTGGAAGATACTCCACAGAAGCCATAATCTAAAATGATCTTTTATGAATCATCTGTTTGTTCCATAATTTGTTCTGTGTGAATTATAGATAATAGATATTAAATACGAGGTCGACGACGGCTTCATGAAAATGGTTTACACTATAGAATGCCTGCTAAGAAGCAAGGCACAAAGCAAAGAGATAGTAATTTGCTGTTTCAATCAAATTAAAAATGAGTTTTCTTTAAACTCATTCATTTTATTTCATTATTATAATTAATTTTAGTTTGATAGTTCGAAAGCGTGAAATGGTCACAAAACACCACAGAATTTACAATAATCGGCAATCAGGCAATGTTTATAATTAGCCCGGTGAACTAAAACAGGATTGTAAACAATATTATATTACGATCCTAGACACTTTAAATTCCATGCAATGATACCTATGTACACCAGGTTGTCTCTAGCCTAGACAAACCATGTCGATTTTACACAAAACATGGTGTAATGTGCACCTGGTTCGGTGTGTTAATTTAAAACCATTGCAAATTGAACCCTTTGTGGTTAAGATAAAGTTTAGTTCACTAGCGTGTTTCATATTTTTGAATACCTTGGCTGCTTGGAAGCTACTGGCGTTGTAATAATGACTGTTTGAATGACCTCATATAATGACGTTTTTGTTGTTCCGATATATTTGATTACGATTGATGCGCTGAACAATTAGACGACCATGGTTGACAGGATATCAGTGATCACTTTGGATGTTTCTAAATATTTGGTTACCGTGGCTGCCACTTTATATATGATGCTGCCTGTACATCTGTGCATTGCCTATGCGGAGGCCCCCTTGACTTCCAACCATTTACCAGGTCGTCTAATCGTTCGTTAGGCCATCCTACTTCATATTCATTATAAGTAGCTATATAGTTTAAAAAAAAACAGTTCTGATCTTATACATACCCGTCATTGCGTCTTGGAACATAAAGTGTAGGTGTAGATGGCACTATACTGTCGTCACCGTCGTCACCGCCGTTACCACTGAGGGATAATGCGCCACTTGCTAAAAACACAAGATATTTTTTATAGATCGATACAGGTGAAGTCTACAACAAAAAAGAAATAATTTAAAAAACACGCTTTTGTAGATAACCTAACTAATTAAAAAGTAGAAAATAATAGTCAATTATTCTTTTTTTGTTTGTTAATCTATTGTTATTTTAAACTTATTAAAAATTATTTACTAATTTTTAGTTCGGTTAGGGCTATAGGTTGATTTACCATGATGCACGTTCTATAATATATACAAAAAAATAGCTCTTAAAAAAAAAAAAAAATACTCCATATGATTCACACCATTTTTTATGCGTCTCATTTGATAATCGGGCGATTACGATTATCTGTTTTGTATAGATATTGACTTGGGTACTCTAATAATATTGTTTGTGGGCTTTGATAGACACACACACGCCCACACACAAGTACAACACACACACAAGCACACTCAAGCACAACTCACACACGCACACAAACACACTCACAAACAGCCACACACAAGAGTTCTTGGTAATTTCGTGAAACATGTTTATAGCAATTTAATATTTTGAAAATATAGTACATGGAGTACTCCTAGCTGTATTTGTAAACGATCCTAAAATAAAAGTAAATCTATAATAACGAATTAAATTGAAAATAAAAATCCCACATACGATTTAGAACAACTAAGATGAATTATAAAACATAAGTCATGAAATAAGAATATTTTTCATCCCCATACTAGGTTATCAAAAGTGGAAACGGGAATGGGGATTCTCCTTTGCCCAACTTTCTTTTCGCTGGAAGTGTTTTAATTTAGAGCCTGAACACGTGGAGAGTTCAACATGAAATAATGAGAAGTTTGAGAATTCAGAGAGAAATGATGCTTGCCCTAAATATAAAACTATACTCATAACATATTGCAAGCTCTGAAACTAGAGCCCACTTTTATATTAGAGGGTACGTTAGTAAGAAGGATATTCGATGCCTGAGCCCCAAAAGTCCCAGATATTCAACAACATCTAAGCAATTAGCTTATGGCCTTGGATGTTTGTGTGTCTGTAAACAAACTACATAAACCTTTAATATTTTTAGATTAGGTGGTCATTACTATGACCACTTACTTTTTACTTACTCTTACTTTTACTACATAAGAGCAAGCTGTTGTCCATTATCACTAGGCTAGCCTATCTTAACTATGTTGGTGTATGCTTCCAGTCTAACCAGATGCAGCTGTATATTTGTATTTTATACACAGTGGCTGCCACCTGACTTCCGCAACCGCTAACCCATTACGTAGAGATACCGACATCCTAACACTAAACAGGTTGTCAGACATACAAGCTAGCTTTGGAGTGCGCGGACAGACTATTGTAACTATGCTTGTGACAAACGGGATCGACGGATAATATTCTGTCATTAATTATTTGATAGATTAATGTGGCTACTACTACGATTCGCTATGCCCGAATGCACATTAGTTGCTGTCCATCTTCTTGAATTTCAGCCGAAAGACGTCCACTGCTGGACACATGCCTTCCCCAAAGAACGAACAACGACCGGTCTGGGTTTGTGTTGTGTGCTCGTTGGGGGGTTTACCATAATCGCCACGCTTGGCATGCGGGTTGGCGATCGCAGTTGAGTTGTAAATGTACTCGAAGGACGCTGCTGCCCATTCTTCGGTTAACCCCATAGTCGCCTTTTACGATACCCACGGGATGAGATGGGTTGCTGCCATTTTTAGCCGGCACCGCGCGGCAGCTACGACCTGTGACTATACAAAACTACCAATAAAACAAACCACGCATTGTATTGCAGACGATGTCGGGCGCCGATGATATCGTAGTATATATCAAAAGAATATGGACTAACGTTCAGTGCCACTGCTGATGGCTTCGATCTGCGGGTGCGCGGGCGCGGGCTCGCTGTCGGCCTCGGCGCTGGCACCCGCGGCGGCGCGCAGCTCGCCCGCGTCCTCCTCCGCCTCCTGGCCTGCCTCGAGGGACTGCGCCGGCGAATCCTGCACATACACACAATACGGACTACAGTTGAGTTTGCACTTACAATCACTATGATGCATCGGACACAAGAGAACGCCAGATGCTTTCATTCGACGGGAGAGTTGCTAAGCCGTTCGCTTTTTGAGCTACGGGTCACGGGTAAGATTACGCAACAAATACGAGGAGGGATCAAAAAGTAGTGAGAATGAGATAGAATATAATGACTATTGATAACTTAATAATTTATTTTACTACATAGTTTCCGAGTCTCTCTACACACCGGGTCTAGCTCTTTTCCAAGGCTTCAATCCCTTTCACAAAAAAAGCTTTGTCTTGGTCCTGCAAAAAGCTCTCCACGGCATCCATCACCTCGTTATCGTCTTCGTACCTGTTACCCCTTAAGTATTTTTTCAATTTGGGGAACAGATAAATATCGCTAGCCGCCAGATCTGGTGAATAGGGGGGTGGTCAACCAATCCGAAACCAGCTTGCTGAATGGCAGCCATCGCAACTGCCAAACTGTGCGCGGGTGCGTTGTCGTGATGAAACAGCACGCCCCTTCGAAGTTTCCCTCTCCTTTTCTCTTTTCCTCAACTTGGAAATTAAAGCTGCATAATATTGGCCTGTAATAGTGGTTCCACGATCCAAGTAATCAATAAACAATATCCCTTCTGAGTCCTAAAATATTGAGGCCATAACCTTGCCAGCCGATGCCACGACTTGAAACTTCGGGGTCGGTGATGATGGCCGTCGCCGGATGGATTCCATTGCGAAGATTGCTGTTTTGTCTCGGGATCAAAATGATGGACCCATGTTTCGTCCATTGTTACGAAACGAGACAAAACGTTTTTAGAATCTTCTTGAAACTTGTCCAACAATATCTTCTTTTCTCATATTCAAAGATTGTTTCAATATGGATTGAATACTTCCATATGAAATGCCCGTTTCTTGAATTAAGTATCGGATGGTAACTCTTCGATCGCTCAATACAATTTTCTCGACTTTCGCAACATTTTCTTGGGTGACTGACGTCGATGGACGGCCGCAACGATGTTCAACTTCCGTGCTCGTTCTCCCTTCTCGAAATTGAGAATTGAGAATTGGGCACCTTGCGACAGTGGAATACGGCGGAGCAGACTCTCCTAATGTTGCCTCCAAATCGCAATTAACCTCTTGCGTCGTTTTTTTTGTATTCTATACTATTATGCTTTTTTATACTATTAGGCTGTCACTTCGTTATCACGAAGTCAGTTAAAAATATTAGGACAATCATTTAACATTTCTCTAGATAAGATAGAAAATATTTCGTATGATAGAAAACATTATAATTATGGTCGGCAAGACTGACATGAGCTAGCTTCGAGTGACTCTATAATAAGTTTGTTATGTGCTGTCTTATTATATGCGGTTCTAATTTCACCGATATTTATTAAGGTAACGAGTTAGGGTGCGAGATAAATTAAAATTTACCAATATTACACCTTATATACCGTGTGGTGCCGGCTAAGAATACCACCACCCCATCTCAACCCGTGGTTGTCGTAAAAGGCGACTATGGGATTAGCCGGAGGAAGAGCAGCAGCATCCTTCGAGTACATTTATAACTTAACGATCGCCAACCCGTCTGCCAAGCGTGGCGTTTATGGCAAAACCCCCAATGAGCAAACAACACAAACCCATACCAGTCGTTGTGGTAATCTTTGGGGGAGGCCTCTGTCCAGCAGTGGACCATTTCCGGCTGACGAGACACCTAACACAATTCATTCCTTTTTACAATTAATATCATTTATAACTCCTTGTAGCCGCCCAGAGGTCGAATTTAGATCACAAATCGTTAATAAAATAAAATAAATGATTTATAAATAGATAACACTTGCAGGATAATCGCTCGGTATTTCACTTGTTCTTCACTATGTCGTATCGCAGAGTAAACTCAACTGTACACCTTCCATCGCGGCCGCTATATAAATGGGCAGACCGATACTGAGTACAACTTTCCGGAATGTTTGCTTTCTAGAAGTTTCCAGCCAATGTGGTAACGCTACTAGGAACTAGATAGCGCAACAAGGAACAATCCCGAACATTCCAGAAGTTGCTATTCGCCGTAGTACAGCTACTAGACAACAGATGGCGCAATTTTCCTTAGTAACGCACAACTATACAGCATACTCGAAATTTCTACACGCTACAGTACCACTACTAAACAACAGATGGCGTCACATTTCATTATGATTTACGGGATGGCATCACAATACCTGACGTGCAACGTTCTCTCCGTCGTCTCCTTCTACTTCCTCTTCTTCCTCTTCTCCTTCCACATCTTGTTCCTCTTCCATATCGTCTTCGTCCTCCTCCCCCTCCTTTTGACGATGAAAAGGATACAATTTTATTTATGATTAACATCCCACCATAAAACAAATTGATGTATATCTATAACCATACCCTATACATAGTGCCAGTGCAGCGCTCGTCATCCTCCTCTGAGTCGACTACGATGACGCCCTCGTCTTCTTGATCACAGCGTGAGGATGTCGGTACTTGGTATTCTACTTCCACTGACCGCTCAAATCCCTGGACCATATAAAAATCATGTCAAATAGGCATGAGCGTTTTAAGCTCGACTACAAACTCATCCAAGATCTCAAGCTTGTAATTCAACGTATTATGCGTATTCAAATGAGAAAACACTGGCTGGCGGCATTTAAAAAAGGAAAGTGTCATTGTATAACACTATTTTTAGCATATATTAGACCTGAAAATAGTTTATTCAGCATCAGTAATATAATAAATTTTTAACCACGTTTTACTCGGTCCCTAAATTAGTTGAACATGTTTCAAGTTGGACACATTACTAAGCAAACCAGTTAACCGCGACGGCGACCTCTCATCCGTAGATTAAGCATGTTACTCCCGCTCGCACTATACACCCGTTCGAAGCCAAGTGTATCTATTGCAGTATGCCACATTAGCGATTTTGTCACTTGATCTGCGGGCCTAAAAAGACCACTTTGTGCAATTCTGCTGAAAGGAATTTTTCGTAAAATGGCCGCTAATAAAGGTGAATCATAGACAATTCATTTCATAAACAGATTCCATATTTGGTGATAATGTTACCAAACAAAAAAATTGAAAACCGCTAAATTACCGGTTATTGTTTTTAATCATTTTTATAGGTAGACGCTCGTATTTTTCAAGAATTATCTAATTAAACATGTTTATATAAATAAAAGATAATAATAATCACTAACACAAGTGCAATTATACATCCAAAAAGAAAATTGGAAGTTATTAAAATATTAATTTTGTTTCCGGCTGGCAACAAACAAGATTAACTATATAGATAATATATACATCAATAACTATAGCAACTTGTCATTTTGTCAACAAAGCAATAAATTCGTAAAACGCATTAAAAATGATTCTGTGCAATAAATATCTATTCTAAGTGTATTAATTATATGTTCAATATTAAATTTAATATATTCGATTTTGTATTCACGCTCAAAAAGAAACAAAACAAACAAAGCTTTGTGGAACATTCAAATAAAATTATAAACAAAAAGCATTTATATCGAGTTGGAACATTTATATTAGAGTAAGTTCTTACATATAACATTTTATTAGATGAACATCTACTAATTATTAGTCGTTGCTCAAAGACGACTAAATTTATATTATATTTTTTAGGAATGGAAAGACGTGCAGCGAATGACGCAGTAGAGTATTATGCTAGAATACCTGGAGTATAACTACAACTTGGCCGGGGCTCGGGGTTGCATTTTACAATAAGAGTGCTTAGAAGAGCGGAATCACGCCTTTGGCAAAAGTTGGCTTATTTGCTCAATAACAACCTACAAAAGATTGGTCCATTGTAAGTAATTTCAGAAAATATAAGTATGAATTTTTAGAAGATAGCTGTTGCAAATGTTTTTTTATTCATTGTTGTATTATAGAAAAACACTTTATTAGAAAGATTGTTTATTACACAAAAAAGTAAACTAAATTTATCATGCTGACTAAAACTTCATAAATTCTCGAGTATTATTCACCTAAAATACTCAAAATTTATATATTTATATATTTATCTACTAGATTTACCTAAAAGCCACACTGTTTTCAAACTGGTGCAGTTGTTCGAGGTGGGACTTCAGCAGATGTTGATTTTATACAAATTAATCACGATTTTATGGCTAGCATCAATACATAAGACATTTAAATGCTAAATTTAAATAACTGTATTTTATTTATAATTATTTTGTCTTTAAATATGTACTAAGACTATATATCAAAATGATGTAATTAATGTTTGAATACTACTAGAATGACTATGTAATTGTGAAGTGGCGAATGCTTTGTATATCTATAATAGGCGTGCATGTCAGCCTTTATTATTGCAAGATTTTACTATAGTTTAATAGGTATTTCAGTTGGTATACCAATAAATAAATAAATCATATAGATTCTTATTCTTTATTGTACAACATAAAACAGACTTATTGTTAAATAAAATAAAACATGATGTACAAAGGAGAGCTTAACTCAACATTGAGTTTTCTTCCAGCAAACCTTTGAATGTAAAAATAAATAAAAAATAGAAACAAAAGAGGACAGTATGAAGTGTACAATCAGGAAGAAAACAACAGTTAAGAATAATGATAAAATAGCCAACTATACAGCATAGATATAATATATACTTAAATAAATACATAACTATAAAATTAAATATATACCTTAAATACATACTTATAAGTTAGACTGAAAGGAAATGCTTTTTGAGTCCTTTCTTGAAAACGTCCAAAGAAGAGCTGTCGCGTAGTGTGTGTGGAAGAGAATTCCAGAGACGCACTCCGTGTACTGTAAATGATCCAGCATAACGGTTGGAGGTGTGATGAGGAGTACGAAGGAGAAGAGAAGAAGATGTACGACAGGCTGTACCCCTAGGTACAAGAAACTCAAAACGCTCACGCAGATAGACAGGAGATTTAGGGTTGTGGAGAACCGAACAAAGAAGGGAAAGAATATGAGAGTCGCGACGTTTCCGTATTGGTAACCACCTCAGTTTCGCACGGAATTCCGATATATGGTCATATTTCCGAAGGCCGAAAATGAAGCGGATAGATAAATTTTGTGAACGTTCGAGTTTATTAAGGAGTTCCTCAGTTGCATCAAGAAAGCAGACATCAGCATAATCTAGAAGCGGTAAAAGTAAGGACTGGGCAAGAGTTATTTTTGTGTGAAAAGGTAGAAACTTCTGGAGACGTTTAAGAGACTGAAATGAGCAATATACCCTCCTGCTTACTTCCGCAATGTGGACCTTCCAAGAGAGGTTAGAGTCCAGGAGAACACCTAGATTCTTAGCAATCCTGGAAAAGGCTATAGGGACACAATCATACATCACCGGAGGAAGAGACCTTTGATTCAAGAGGTTAGACATGTATCTGCCACCAATAATGAGAGCTTGGGATTTGATTGGATTTACTAATAGACCAAAAGATTTGGCCCACTGGCTGATATTACCTATGATTATTGATGGCATCAATAGCTTCAGGGAGCTCTCCAACTTTGAAGTGACGATATACCTGCAAGTCGTCTGCATAGAGATGATAGAAAGAACTTAATACTTTAGTGATAGCGTTAATAAAAACAGAGAAAAGAAGAGGAGAGAGAACGCCACCCTGAGGAACACCCGCAGCAAGATCACACCTTCCTCCAGGAGGCCTCCTCGGAACGAACCGACTGCGAGCGACCCCGAAGATAGGAGCTGAACCATGCAATTACAGAACAAGATATATTTAGAGAGGATAGGATTCCTAAGAGGATGTCATGATCAACTGCATTAAAGGCATTGCTAAAGTCAAGTAGAACCAGAACTGTCAGAAGTTTATTTTCCATAGCCAACCGGATGTCATCTGTAATTTTAACTAAAGCTGTTACAGTGCTATGGCCAGGACGAAATCCAGATTGGTAAGGACTTAGCAAGCTGTTAGATAAGAGATAATAAGACAGCTGATCATGAACAACACTCTCAAGGACTTTGGACAGGAGAGGAACAATAGATATTGGACGGAACTGGGATACCGAAGAAGGATTTGAAACTTTGGGAAGCGGTATGACATGGGCCTTCTTCCAAGCTGAAGGAAAGGTGCTTATGTAGAGAGAGTAATTTATGATATGATTAATGACAGGTGTGAGGCTATTAAGGATTGGAAGAATCATTTGGAGTTGAAGGCCATCATCACCCATCGCTTTGGTGGATATTGCTAGGATTGATTTCTTAATATCCTTTTCTGTAACTGGGTGAAAAGAAAAAGGAGTACACGATGGCAAAGGAAGATTAGAGAGATCAGAAAGCGTAGAGGATTTAATGTTATCATTAAGTATAACAGGCGATTTGGAAAAATGAACATTAATGGCGTTAATGTCCATATCGAGGCTAAAAGAATGGGATACTTTGCCAATGCCAAGAGATTTAAGGAATTGCCATGTTTGGGCAGTGTTGGAATTTTTATTGAGTCGTGAATATATCGTCTCTTAGCATCTCTACACATTCGACTGCAAAGATTTCGCAAATTTTTATACATTATCCAGTTATCTTCAGTAGGATACTTTTTGCATCGCCTCTTTGCCTTATTCCTATTCTTCATCGCTTTTTTTATGGCGTCAGACAACCACGGTGCTGGTCTCACTCTCACCTTTTTTAGGGGAGCGTGGACATCATACAAACCCAACACCAAACTGTTAAAAGCAGAGATTTTAGAGTCTAAATCATTGCGGGTGTAAACAGGAGACCAGTCAATATTTTCTGCATCTCTCCTCAAACGCTACGTGTCGATGTTCTTGAAACTGCGAAGAGATATAAATTTCGATTTGCGTTTAGGAGAGTGAATTTTGTAAGAAATAAAGATAAGGTCATGATATGAGAAGGGAGCGCAAAGTTGCCCATGTGTGGTTACTTTACTAGGATCGGAAATTAGTATGAGGTCGAGAAGTGAAGGTGTACAGCGAGGAGCGTGATGGGTAGCATTAAGCTCAAGGATATGCATACCGATAGAAGAAACAAGCGATTGGAGTTTACGGCTGCGCACATCATCTTTTAGTAGACAAGTGTTAAAGTCTCCGAGGATTATAGCATGGTCATAAAGTGACGACAGATATATAGATCAAAGGTATCGAAAATAAAACTAGTGTTTTCTTGTCTATACCTATATAAGTATTTTTAATATAAATGTAGCCTAAATACTGTGATCTCAACACTTTGTTTAATTTCCCTAAAAAGTACCTAACTAATATCCCTGCCAGTTCACTTTGGAATTTGATTAACTCGGACTTTAGGTACATGGTGACAATTTTTTGGTTGTACCTTACCCTCTCCAAGGCCGGACGTTGTGGAAATCTATAGGGGAGGCCTTTGTTCAACAGTGGTCGTCCTTTGGCTGATATGATGATGCCGCTCTTGTGGTTCTCCTGTTTCTTGGGTATAGTCTTAAATCTTACATGCACAAACATCCATAATCAAAACTGTCTGTAGGCCATACAGCATTATTGGTACCGTGCGGGAATGGAACCCTTTTGTCGTGGACTCTGAATCCTAGTGGACTTCCTTAACCTTGGGAAAGGCGTCGAGGCATGCCGGCGGACTCTTACCAGCTATATCCACAAGATTTATGTACGTAAGGATTGAGTGTCCCTATAAAAAATCGGAAAACTGATGTTAGCAATATTTAGTAAAACTTATGAAAAATTTTGTAAAACAAATCGCGAAATTTGTAAAAGTCAATAAATAAAGATAGAATGGTCTTAAGAGTGTCCCTCAATCCTTACACCACGATACCTGTATATCATAAATAGAATCAAGTAGGAGTTATATGAGTGTATCAATATTTAGTAAAACGATTGTTAAATGTATTATCAAAAATTCAGCGGAATCAATAATCATATAAAAAAAGTTTTAATCATATAAAAGGTTTCCTATGTGTATTTATTAAATTATAAATATATTATATATTATCCCAATACGTGTTTAATCTATGATCACTCTATACAGTCTAGTTCTAGGAATGTTTATAAATTGATATGTTGTTATATAATTAATCATCATCATCATTTCGGCCGAATGAAGTCCACTGCTGGACACAGGCCTCCCTCAAGGATCACCACAACCACCGATATGGATGTGTTGTGGGCTCATTGGGGGGTTTTGCCATAATCGCCACGCTTGGCAGGCGGGTTGGCGATCGCAGTTGAGTTGTTAATGTACTCGAAGGACGCTGCTGCCCATCCTCCGGCTAATCCCTTAGTCGACTTTTACGACACCCATGGGAAGAGATGGGGTGGTGGCATTCTGAGCCGGCACCACACGGCAATATAATATATAATATAATTAATAAATTAACCAAATAGCATTTCTAAATTTTAGTGAAAGTAATTTACTAAAATTTACCATTGATAAATCTGCAATTATAAAAATACTTGGAAAGTTATGAGCAAATATGTCTTCGTGGATCAAAGGATTGAGGGACACCGCTTTTACCGGTATTACTTTAGAGCCGTGTTGAATTTCCACAATATTCTCTTTTTACAAATTAAGAGATTTTTTTTACTAAATTTTAAAAGAAAAACTTAATTCGTAAAATTAGTGATTTCGCCAATCTCGAGAGACACTCAACCCTTACAAATAAGGATTGTCAGGTCCATAAAAATCTTATTGTGCAATTATTTACTGCTCAACAGGAATTTAAAAGAGTTCTTTGCTTGTAGGTCTTGAGGGTGGCGACTTTGACAGACGAGTGAAATTATGTCGGTTAATGTTACACACGGATGTGGACGATCCTAATTTTTTTTAAAGAATATTGTGGACGGCTGAATCCAAATTTACCAAAGAAGGGATACTCAATCTTCACAATCTGTACCACTGGACAAACAAAATGGAAAACCCACGTGTTAAAATACAGAAATCTTTTCAAAGGAGGTTTAGTGTAAACGTTTGGGCAGGAGTGATTGGGAATCAGATAGTTGGACCGCATTACCTGCCCGATAACCTCAATGGCGACAACTATTTGGAGTTTCTTCAAAATGACCTGTCCGAATTAGTGTCAGAGGTACCTGTATTTAATGAAAATGTACCCAAGGTATTCCAGCATGACGGCTGTCCCGCGCATTGGCGTTTGACTGTGAGGGAATATCTCGACGATGTGTTCCCCAATGCGTGGATTGGTCGCGATGGCCCTATTGCATGGCCAGAACGTTCCCCAGACCTAATTCCGCTAGACTTTTATGTCTGGGGACGTGCCAAAGAGCTGGTGGTATACGCCACGGAGGTTCCGACTAGGGAGGTATTACTACAACGCATTGAAACGGCGTTCAATACAATTAAGGAGGAAATGCGACTTCGTACCACAACAGTGGAAATACGAAATAGATGTCGGGCCTGCATTCGCAACAGAGGCCAAGAATGCAGAATATGTAAAAAAATATTAAATGAATGTTAAAAATGCATTTTTTTATTTCTAGTAATAATAATAATACAACTGTAATACAATACACATCTAAATAAGATTAAAATTCAGAGTCTACGACTTATACTTTTTTTTTTATTTGTATTTGAATGTAAAATTTGGGTATTCTTTTAATAAAACAATAAAAAGTCGATGAAAAAAAAACCACAGGGCATGAGAAATGTTTAGGGGTCTGATAGGATAGCAGATGACCCCCCGGTCGACCATTTCAGTTTGGCACACGATGCACCAAACACCCTGTATATGCGGCAGTCGATAATTCACACAAATACATAATAATATAACTAAATTAGATACACTATCCTAAATATATAAATAAAATAATAGTTTAAAAAAACTAAAAAAACACGCTAGGTTGTGCTGAACTGAGTGCCCGAAAGAGCAAGTCTGGAACTGCATGCATGCGTAGTTCGCGCACTAGCTCTGTCTCTCTTACTCGCATGCAAAGGATGCGGAAAGAGATTAATTAATCCTGGCGAATCTAATTAGGATAATCGGATATTTTGATCGGATTATTGCATTGTCATCGACCTTTGACAGGTGTGCAAAGTTTGAATCAAATCTGATCGTTCAAAGTAGGGCAAAATCGAGCTCAAAGGAGTCGGTTACAAACAAACATACATACATACATACAGGTGAAGCTAATAAAAGCGTGTTAATAATGAAGTGTATACAGGATATAAGCGATAACGTACCGAAAACTTTGGGAAGAGGTTATACTTACGCCTATAATAAAAATAGATGTTATTTATTTCGGAAACATTTGGTGACAGTTTGCCATTTCTGAGCACGCAATGTATCGTAAATAAAGCGAGCACCTTTACTGTTGACTTTTGTTGAGCCTATTAGTGCCTATATGAAATAAAAACCATGAATTTGATCAAAACTTTACGAGATTTGAGATTGTACGCTGACGTCAAGCAAAAACGCTCCACAAAGTCTGCAGTGTGTGAACATGCCTTAGGCAAACCTAACAACCATTTTCTTCGTTTTGATCAACCTCAAGTCTTGGCGAAAGAGAACCGATATGTACATAAAATGTTTCGTGAGGCTATTGAAATTAAAGACATCCTAATTTTAATAAAGAAGATGGTTGGCAACCTGTTTGGAATCCAGTCATAAAAATAATAAAGTCCCATACAACATACCGCACTAAGAAACATCAAGACACTGAGTGATTACTGCGTGCATCGAAACTAATTTCTGATTAAAATTGTACGGTAGATACAATAAAATAACTTTTTTGAATCTGTAACGACGCCTGTCACCTTAGTCATCCTGCGACCACGAATGCTGCAAAGTATTTGAAACGCCAGGAAAAATATAATTCTTAAATTTACGCGATAGTATCCGTTGAAAAGTGTTTTTTGTTTTTATTATAATGTGTAATAATCGCGAAAATCTAAGACATTACTAAACGATTCTATTCTAAATCTCTTAAAACTGTTCTGAAATCGTTAAAATCCGTAGAATTTTCGATAAAGGTTTGATAATATGTGAGCTATTAATATTGATACTACTTTCATTACATCCGGGCCAAAGCTTATATGAAAAAGCGATACGCTTCCTCCTTCTGAAAAGAAAAAGGGCCTTGATCTACGGACCGACAAGACAGAGACGGACAGCAAAGAGATCATAAATAACGGTTCAGTTTTTCCATAATTAGGAACGGCACGCAAAAAAATCCCAGTTCCAGGGAGTGCAAACGCAAAAATCAACAAAACATGTTGTGAGACTAGTTGTTAAGTAGCGTAATGCGTTTTGAAAAACTACCAATGTCAGTTTTTGCTATAATTCTAAACGTACTTGTACCCTGGTTCTCTTAGCGGCGAGCGGGCGCTGTTGCAAGCGACGCTTAGGCGGACGCGCATCGGACGGCGCGTGCGACGTGCTGACTCCGGGAGGCGGGTGCGACGTGCTGACGCCGGGCGGCGCGTGTGACGTGCTAACACCGGGCGGCGCGTGTGACGTGCTCACGCCGGCCGGCGCGTGTGACGTGCTCACGCCGGCCGGGGCCTGGGACGTGCTCACGCCAGCCGCCGGCTGCGAGGTGCTCACACCGGGCAGCGCGTGAGATGTGCTTACGCTACCCGATGCCTGCGAGCCGGCTCCCGATGATGATGATCCTGCTGTTGTTCCTGTTTAACGTTATATTCAAGTTGCTGAATTATTGCCTGAATTGCAATTTAAATTCCATCAAATTACTCAAGCTCAAGGTCACTCAGCGAGCTATTCTTGGTATTTCTATACGAGATCGAATCAGAATCAGAGACTCGTAGAACTAAATTTGTCGACAAAGCTTAAAGGATTAGTAAACTGAAGTGGCAATGGGCGGGGCACATTGCTCGTAGAATTGATGGCCGTTGGGGCAGAAAGGTTGTCGAATGGAGACCGCGCACCGGAAAATGCAGCGTGGTACGACCTCCGACGAAGTAGACGGACGAGCTGGTGAAGGTCGCTGGGAGTCGTTGGATGAGAGCGGCATGTGACCGCTCGTTGTGGAAATCTAAGGGGGAGGCCTTTGTTCAGCAGTGGATGTCCTGTGGCTGATATGATGATGACTCAATCAAGTTCGAGTTTGAGTGGCTCACCAAGGGTCGTACGTACGTAATAGTATGATGTTTTAAATTTGATTTGTATAAAAGACTTACGGCCCTGATAAATACTACTTATTAGTTCAACAATTTCCTACGGTTCACTAGTGGTCTCTTTCTCTTTGGACCAAGCATTTCTGTGTGTGTGTTTTCTATGCCATTCACATCCAGGTAATTCCCGCGTTCATTTACAGGTCGTCTGCCAACCTGGCTTATGGTCTACCAACTTCACAACAGATGAAGTGACTATCAACACAGACAGTCTAGTTTCTCACAATATTGTAAGGTAATTTAAAAGTTATTATAATGTCAACTGACTTGTTTTTTTAGAGTATCATGTTTCTAGGTATAATAAGGATAGAACCCTGATGAGCCAATGCTTTTGACAATTCTTCAAAAGCATTTATCAACTGTCATCAGTATTCATGTTGAGAAGCAGTTTAAAAGATGTGCCTTCTTACTTCTGTAAATTAACAATTAAGCAAGTGGTACATACCCGTAAGGGTTGGTGCCGATGCGGTAGGTGTTGATACACTGGACGCCGCAGCTGAACTCCCCGCGGAGACTCCTGTTACGCTACCAGATGCAGCCCCACTGGGTTGCTCGATTCGCGGCATCACCATCGCAACAGCCTAAAATAAAATGAAACTTGTTATTTTTGGTAAAATTGCAACACTATGTATTTTTTTACATTCTTAATATGACCCTATGAAATAATTATTATACAAAAAGAAATAAACTGATGTTCTTTTGTTTATGATGTAGTTTAGACTTAGACAAAAATACTCATCAACATCGACATCATTCAAGAAGGAAAAAAGTCCACTGGTGGACACAGGCTTCTCCCAAAGATAGCCACAACTACCGGTTTGTGTTGAATGCTCATTGGGCGGTTTTTCCATAATCGCCACGCTTGGCAGGCGGGTTGGCAATTGCAGTTAAATTGTTAATGTACACGAAGGACGGTGCGGTAGGTGATAGGGCTAGAATTTTCTTGAAATAATAATGTATAGGACTTGTGTATATTCATCATCATCATCATATCAATCAAAGGACGTCCACTGCTGAACAAAGGCCTCCCCCACAGATTTCCACAACCCCCCTCATACGACTACCAGCAACCTTCTCCAGGTCGTCTGTCCACCTCGTTGGAGGTCGTCACACGCTGCGTTTTCCGGTGCGCAGTCTCCACTCGAGAACCTTTTTACCCAAACGGCCATCAGTTCTACGACCAATGTGCCCCCGCCCACTGCCACTTCAGTTTACTAATCCTTTTAGCTATGTGTATATTAGTCAAACAAAAACAATTTCCCAATCTTTCCACCACGTTGTTTACAACCAGTTCAAACATTTTTTTCTGTATTTTTATACAATTTTCATTTTCATTGTAACTTTTTAGATTCGACTATTAATATTGTACAGAAGCCTTACTACGAACTCTTATTTCCAGGCAGTTTACACCGTAAACTGAACTGCCTTGTAATTTCGTACTATGAACTCTTAATACCAGCCAGTAAGCGGTCACGTGATACTATACTTGGCTGACTTCTGCCCGGATTTTATCTGGCAATACGGTACTATGAACGTTCATTTGACATTTAATTCATATTTTCGCTGTCAAAAAGTAACCTTCAGTTTACGCTACACTTGTACGAGTATAGCTTTTATTGGATTGTTTTTAGTTATTTGGCGATATGTTTTAGATGCTAAATTTTTTATATCAACAATGTATTATAGTTGATGTACGAACTGGAATACATACGCCATTTTTGTTACGCTATAAATACTTTAAACTTTTTTAAATAATAATTATTAGATTTATTATTTAATACAATAAATTCTTAGCTAAATAATTTACACAATCACGATGATTTTGTATGTACAAAGGACGATAGAAGGTAAAGTGCGTCAGTTTCTTATGATCTAAGTTTATATAGTAAAAGAGTCACGGGATACGAAGATATACCTAAAACATTCGGCTTGAAAACAGGGATAAAAATGTATTTATTTATTATGTGTAAGTGTGACTATCAAATAAATATATAAACTAGGTACATAACAAAACTATTTATGTAATGTAATGAGCGAGTACGTCTTCAAAAGGTAAACATAACAAGGTTAATAAATAGTTCTAACCAATGTATAGTTCTGTTCACGGCTTAAAAAGTATGTACGTACATATAAACTCAAGCGGATGTATTCCCCGCTAAACATAAGGATTGCTTTCGTTCGGAAACTTTATCTCGTGTAACCATCATCACAAAGCAGAAAACGAAAATGTGAATTAATTACGTAGCAAAATACATTGTTTTAATATTTTCTCGTTACTTTTGTACGTGATAAATAACTATATATTGTTTATCGCATAATCAATGTAATAAAAATAAAACCGTAACTGATCGATAAGTATTTAGCCATATTACTGAACGGTACAACATAAAATTACAAGCAAGCCATAGAAAAATTATCCAGCGTGAAGTCAGTCAGCATTATGCATGTCATAGTACGAAATAGAAGCTGTCAGTTTGAGCTCGTAAACAGAACTGCCTGGAAGGTGCATGCTTTTTTAAAAGTTCACAGTACGACCCCAGATGTTTAGGAGATCGGTATATATGTTCTATAAAGAATGTACGGGAAGATAACTAGATGTTAAAATATCATTTACGGAAGGTAGACTCCGAGTTTTCATAAAAATGTCTCTAAGGGAGTAACGAACTTTACCTTTAACACCGAAAGATTTTAATAATTTTGATAATGTGTGTGGAATGCGGAGGATCCCCAGGCGCTACCATTTGGATTGTCAATTTTCCATATTACGCTATCCGAAGGTGTAGCCAGCTGAGGCGACGTTCCACATTGCTGACCAGATAGATCTTGGTCTAGTTCACCATGAGATACGGTTGACTGTCGTTTAAGCTCCTGTTCCTCCCCGGCGTAATTATTTAACTCCTATGTCGGCGTATGTGAGGCAACGCTATCACCCTGAATGCCTATGTCTAGGTCCGTATTGGGCTAGTTATACCTGTATAACTAGCGCAATCAGAACCCTTGTACAAAACTACTTGGTTCTTATCTTTTCTTCTTTCTTTTTTAAACATTCTAAAGTGACATGGTCTGTGATTAAATCTATGCAAATAAATAAAATTGAAAGTGTCTGTTTGTAATTTCAAAATAACAATAACAGATTTTTTTTCCGTCTGTCTGTTTGTTCCGGGTAATCTCCGAAATGGCTGGACCGATTTTGACGGGAATTTCACTGGCAGATAGCTGATGTTATAAGAAATAACTTAGGCTACTTATATTTTAGATAAATAATTAGGGTTCCGCGCAAAAAATATAAAACCATTAAATTCAATATATACAAGGTCTTAATTTAATAGTCCACGATATTTTGCATGGCGCTATAGTGAACGATGAAGATAATGTAGGTATAAAAAAAAACTTGTAAATTTGCTGTTTAAAAAAATATTTTATTAAATCACTTATTTCATTACATCCTAGTTCTCTTAGTTGTGATAATATTCACATGCATCTAGTAAGACAGTGGCGGACGGGGCTGGTTGACTGATATAGATAGTCTGTAACGTTAAACAAAACAGACGGCGCACGGTAGCGACATCACACAAAGGAAAGAAATGGATTTTTACCTTGAGATTTTTTTGTGTTCGGTACATCATCTTAAGCATTTACTGAGGCACCATGCAAAATATCGTGGATTATTAAAATAAGACCTTATATATATTCTATGTCAAGTATCTGTGTCGAAGTACTCTAAATTTCTTTAAAATTAAACGCGGGTGAAACCGCGGGTCCCAGCAAGTAAGTAATAAAAATAAAAATGGTTGAAATTTACCATTGTTTATATATTTCTTACACAATATTTCGTCACCTTGTGAAAAGCTTGGCGTATTATAACCCCCATATGAAGTGGACAGTGATGGAGATAAAAGGTATGAAGTCATAAAAGAGGTTGATTGAAATGAAGATGAAGGATGATTTAAAGTAACACTGTTCAAGGCTTACTGTCAGTCTTTCTACATGTGCAGCCTGTGGGTCAATTTTACTCAGCGGACATACAGCGACCTGCGTGTTCAATATAATAATGGACGGAGAGTACTGTTGAGGATGCCATGGCGCTGCAGTGCATCGGGGATGTTTGCGGATGCAATTATTGATGGTTTCGCCGCCATTATTAGGAACAGGTGTGCTTCACTAATGAAGCGTGTCCGCGATAGTACCAACACTATCCTCAGTATCTTTGTCGATCGGTTGGACACCCGATACTACGGAGATGGATGCAACTTCACACTGAGTTAAAATTATAATAATTAAATGTACTACCTACTAACACTATAAATTAAGTAAATTGTTACTAACACTATGGACCTTGTCTGAAATAAATGTTAATAATGTTAATTATTATTTATTATTATATTATTATTCCTTTATTTCTTATACTTTCATATTCATTACATTTTTAAATATATATAGAAGTAAAAAACAAAAACACATACATTTAAAAATATAAAAAATAGAGAATCCTCAGGGAGGAAGGTGCGAAATTTTGCAGAATGCAGCGTAAAGGCAAGAAGTCGAAACTTTCGGAGGAGACTATAAAGCTTATGAAGGAACGACGTGAAAACCCACCAGTCACTTCGACAGAATACCGAGCACTCAATAAAAAAAAAATAAGCTGGTACGACGTGGCCTCAGGCGCTCCAACGCCCTTTCTATACAAAGGGCGATTGAGCAGAACCGGGGGTCGAAAGTGTTCGTCCAGAGTCTTGGGAGAAGCCACCTGGCGAAGTTGACAACAACAGGAGGGGACGTCGTTGTTTCAAGGCCGGAGGTCCTTTCGGAAGTTGAAGACTTCTACAGCCAGCTATACGCTTCGCATGCTTCTCTACCTGACCCCGAAAATGAGGATTCCAGGGCCACATTGCCAGAGATCAGCCTAGACGAAATTGTGCTGGCTCTTAAACAGCTTAAAAATGGAAAAGCCCCTGGGGAGGACGGAGTTACAACGGAGCTCCTAAAAGCAGGTGGTAAACCTGTACTAAAGGAGCTCCAGAAAATGTTCAACTCTGATCTCTTTAATGGGAGAACTCCAGAGGCGTGGAGTAGGAGCGTCGTCGTTCAGTTCTTCAAAAAGGGTGACAAGAACTTTTTGAAGAACTATCGACCTATTTCGCTCCTAAGCCACGTCTACAAGCTGTTTTCAAGAGTCATCACAAATCGTCTTGCGCGACGACTCGATGAATTTCAACCCCCGGAGCAGGCCGGGTTTCGAGGAGGGTATGGCACCATAGACCACATTCACACAGTGCGGCAGATTAAACAGAAGTCTGAACAGTATAATCAGCCCCTGTGCTTAGCGTTTGTGGACTATGAGAAGGCCTTTGACTCTATCGAAACCTGGTCCGTTCTGGAATCCCAGCAACGATGCCAAGTCGATTAGCGATATATCCAAGTGTTGAGATGTCTGTACGATACCGCCACTATGGCCGTCCAAGTACCGAACCAGATGTCTGAGCATATCCCCCTGCATCGAGTTGTGAGACAAGGGGACGTTATTTCCCCCAAATTGTTCTCAAATGCATTGGATATGTTTAAGACGCTGGACTGGAAAGGACGTGGCATAAACATAAACGGCGAGTACATCTCATACTTGAGATTTGCAGACGACATCGTCATAATGGCCGAATCGTTGCAGGATCTAAACCAAATGCTAAACAGTCTAGCTGATTTTTCTCAACGCATCGGTCTCCGGATGGACTTGGATAAAACCAAGGTCATGTTTAACCAAGATGTGGTTCCGGAGCCGATTGTGATACACGACAACACTCTCGAAGTTGTTCAGGAATATGTTTACCTCGGGCAAACCCTGCAGTTGGGTGGAAACAGCTTTGAGAGGGAGGCCAATAAAAGAATACGGCTGGGCGGCATTTGGGAAATTACGTCGAGTATTCTCGTCATCTATTCCACAGGGCCTAAAGACTAAAGTCTTCAATCAGAGCGTTCTACCCGTCATAACATACGGTGCCGAGACGTGGACACTCACGGTAGGGCTGGTCCACAAGTTTAAAGTCGCTCAGCGAGCAATGGAGAGGGCTGTGCTCGGAGTCTGTCTGAAGGATAAAATCAGAAATGAAGTGATCCGACAGAGAACCAAAGTTATCGACATAGCTCATAGGATTAGTAAGCTGAAGTGGCAGTGGGCTGGCTGGCAACAACCGTTAGGGAAAACGTGTTCTTGAGTGGAGACCGCGTCTTGGTAAACGTAGGGTAAGACGGGCGTCTTACCCAAGCTCGGTGGAGTGATGACCTGCGCAAGGTGGCTGGCAGTAGCTGGATGAGAGTAGCCGAGGATCGCGATCAGTGGCATGCACTTGAAGAGGCCTATGTCCAGCAGTGGACTGCGATAGGGTGATGATGACGATGATGATGATAATCAATAACTCAAATTAATAATTAAACGAATGCATAATTTAATTATTCATTTGAGTTATAGGTCACGTGTTTATGAAAAATATTGAGTCTCCCTTTTGTTTTCGTGCATTATTTTATCCATTTGGAAACTTACTTTGGTTTGTTATTAGTATTTATTGTGATTATTTTAAACCGAAAGCATAGGTTATAGAACAATTTGAAATCATCTATAAATACATTATAAGCTTCATTTGGATCACTCATCTTATGAAATGAAAGAGTTCTTAAATTTGTCTTTAATTTTGTAAATTTTTCTAGACAAGGTTCACATGCTTGAGTCGTCAATAAACAATTTACTTGATGTATGGTCATAGTGAGTTAGTTTAATATTGTTTATTTCAATGTTTCCCTTGGTATTGTGTATAAAATTGTCTATGCACGTTTTGCTTTGTAATCTGATATCACTTTTAGTTCTAGTCATAATTATGCAGTAGACACTCATAATCTAGCGTTACATTATTCCTATTTAAAACATTAATATTGAAGTCACCTGCAATTATTACATTATTCATTAGTTCAAATCTCTCAATGAAAGTTCGATTTCAGGATTATAATTCGAATAATCCTGAAATCGTGCGGTTTGAAATATTAATAATTATTTGTCCCTTGTGGCACTTTTTGTACAAGGATGTACGTCACTCCACTTTTAGAATCTATTCTACTGACAGATGCAGCCAAGATGTAGTTACCTAACTACATCTTGGCTGCATCATTAATTTAATTCTCTGAGCCGAAACTTATAAAGTGGTCAGATATAATCTTACGTGGACACTAATCTTGTTATCCGATAAGTCTTCTAAGCAGACTGGACTGTCAGCTCATCCGATTTGTTGATCCGTGCTATGTTCTTGCGCATAATGTGCAAATAATAAGTAGTGGTAAAATTGTGCGGTTTCGTTATTTCCGTCTTCGTTCGTCACATTAAATGGATTTTTATTTGAATTGTCCATGCCGTTGTTGTTGATTGTTCCTGTTCTCCAGGAAACATGCTGTAGTCATAATTTAAATTCTTATTCGATTTGAGTATATAGGCAGGTTCATTAGTCAGAATGTCGAGATTATAATAGATTATGGAAGTTTCGGCTCTCCAGTTTATCATTTTCCGTGTGGTGTCCAGATTTAGAATATAGCACTACTCCTTCCGATCCCGAGGGGTTGTTAAAACCACCTAAGGGACTCTTAACCAGAAGGATGGGCAGCAGCGTCCCTGCTGTGGAACTGTAGCCATACTGCGCTCACCAAACCGCCTGCCGAGTGTGGTGAGTACTGGTAAATTACCCCCAAAATGACGACACAATTGTGGAAATCTATGAGCCTTTATTCAGTAGTGGACTGTTTGTTTGGCTGATATGATGATGATGAATTAAATATATTTGAACGATGACTATGTTTTAAAGTAGGAAGGCATATTATTATATTTGTAATACATTCTGACCAACAACGAAACTGATGATCTAAGCCCAGACGTATAACTAGCTGTTTTACATCCAATATAATAAAAACAGTTAGTAGTATATGAGTTTTATTAAATTGCCAGATGTACACCCATCTAACCTGTTGCGGCGCTTGGGAATGTGATGAAGGTTGTGCCGTACTGTCACTCGAACCCGAACTACCCATGCCAGCGTCACTGGTATCCATATCCTGAAAATTCCAAAATGCAAGCTTTATTTATATGCTCACAAATAAAATAATGCTTATCGACATCTGTGTATGAATAATCTCATATATTTAGTTACACAATACAAAGAGCATCAGTTTCAGGAAGTTTGGCAGACGAAGAAAACGATCAAATTACGAGATCAGATGATAGCATGATAGACACCAGGGAATTCAATGAACAAAGATATTATAATAGTTCAGTCAACTTAACTACAAGCTCATAAGTAATACATAATAGTTTCAAATATGGTCACCAGTGTGTTGCTGCAGTTACTATAAAATAATACTTGAAAAATATCCACGTCCAAAAAAACCGTTACCACGATGGTAGACCAAGAATTTAATTTAATCTGGATGGAATGAGTATTATATTTTACAGGCTGTCCAGTAAATAGTAAGGCATGCTGCAGGAGTGCTAGTTTGAGTCAATACCTACCTAAATGGCATAATTTTACGAAATATTGCAAAACCTTTACCCTGCATCGAAGATGGCTGCTTCGGTGATTTGGATTAGCCGGTAGAAGTCCATACCCCTCCGCGCTTCCCCGGAGCGGAGGAAGTACGTAGAATATATCAACTGGGAGAAACAAAACTAAACCAGGTCATCTGTCCATCTCGTTGGAGGCCGACCCACACTGCATCTTCCGGTGTTTGGTTTCGAGGATCTTTCTCTGCCCCCTCGGCCATCAGTTCTACGGGCAATGTGGATGTGCCCCGCCTATTCTTCACTTCAGCTTACAATTTATCAGCTATGTCGGGAACTTCAGTTCATCCACATCACAGATATATCTTTAAAAATGTCATAGAGCGCTTGGAAAATCCGCGTCAAACTACGCTTTTCGTATTTTTCGACTGTGCAAAGAGGATCTGTTGGCGAACAAATGGCGAGATGCCGTCGTACGAGAAGCAAAGAGGTGTGTTTGATCAACTTCAATGAGGGCGTACAGAATATAGTTTCTCGGGAGTTATGAAAGACGCCGCATTGGATAAGGTCTACACTGTGCATCCAAATAATAGCAAGTGCTATTTTTTCTGCGCATTTTACTACACACGGTGCTTTTGATGCCGTTAAGTTTCCCAAATATTACCCAGATTACGGAGCGCTTCATCTACTTGACGGTGATAAACGCTGGGACGATACTCTCGAGGGGGTCAGCGACAGTCCCAGTCATCTGCGACATTTATTCGCCATCATATTGGTCTTCTAAGCGCCGACAGTCAGGGTTCGACTTATTGCTGTTCACTCAGCGTACATTACAGTGACTGTCTGCATAATGGGCGGCAGTGGTGGCATCGGCAAGCAGATCGCTCTCGCAATCGGCACGCTGTATGCTAGGTTGAAGCGCGCGATCTGCTCACTCGGTCTATACGCTGTATGTGGGATGGGAGCATGGCAGTTGCGAGCGCACTCGCGAAATGTATCTTGATATTGTAAAAGTATTTTACAACACTCGACTTAAAGCCCTAATTTATATGACATAATGAGCGGTATGACTATAATGATAATACTGGGCAGAAAAGGGCAAGCTACATGTTATAAAAGTTATTGATGATGACAACCAGTGCCATGTGGGAAGCGTTTCCAAACAAAAGCGCATGGTTTGGCACTCGGCTGGCTGGGCTGGATGCAATATGCGGCAGGACAATGGGTCGTGTCATTCGGAAATATATCATGATCCTTCTACACCTATTACAAGTTCCTATTAAAGGCTCAGGTGATTATTGCATGTTTTCAATAGCATGATATACATTTCTAAATTCCACGCGTGCGAAGCCGCGGGCAAAAGCTAGTGAATAATAAACAATGCAAGAAATGGATGCAAAAAATCGATCGAGCGATCGCCAACCGGCCTGCCAATTGTGGCGATTATGGCAAACCCCCCACTGAACACACACCACGCCCTGAACGGTCATTGTGGCGATCTTTGGGATAGGCCTTTGTCCAGCAGTGGACTTTATTCGGCTGACATGATGATGAATATTTGCCATAGCAATGTTCCTAACACGTTTTTTCTTATTTCTTACGTTCTTCTTTTAGTATATATATATATATTCAATTCATTTCAATTCAATCATTTATTCAGTAATTAGGTCCTAACAGACACTTTTACACGTCATATTGAAACAACGGAGGGCAATTTCACTACATGACAACCTCTGAGAAGAAATGCCAAAAGAAACTCAGGGCTAGGTCTTCTTTATCTTTTTTTTTTATACTTTGTTTTACAGAATATTTAAAACAACTGTTAAACAATAATATATAAAAACAATTGCAGCTATACAATACAAACAATGCAGATAAAATTCCGTTTCCAGGGAAGCCGCATGTGCAGATAATAGATAAAAAATTATAAAAATTAACGCCACACGTCCCTATCGTCAACATAGTCTTTGATTTTATAATAGGCTTTTTTTATGAGAATTGCTTTAATGCTTGGCCTGACTTTTGTTCGAGAATATAATTCTATGGATAATTTGAATAGTATTTTTTTTTTAAATCTTTTATAAAGTTTGTTATCGTGTGGTATGAGATTTGTTCTTTATTTATTTTTGCTTGATGGTTTGTGCATTTATACGTACGATGGCATTGTTCATCATCATTTCGGCCGAATGAAGTCCACTGCTGGACACAGGCCTCCCTCAAGGATCACCACAACCACCGATATGGATGTGTTGTGGGCTCATTGGGGGGTTTTGCCATAATCGCCACGCTTGGCAGGCGGGTTGGCGATCGCAGTTGAGTTGTTAATGTACTCGAAGGACGCTGCTGCCCATCCTCCGGCTAATCCCTTAGTCGACTTTTACGACACCCATGGGAAGAGATGGGGTGGTGGCATTCTGAGCCGGCACCACACGGTTAGCCGGCACCACACGGTTGCTTTAATGTGAGTTTTAAACTTCCCATCAGTAAGATCTGTAATTCGTTTTGGTAACTTATTATAGAATCTGACACAATTCCCTAAGAAAGACTTATTTGTCTTGGTTAATCTATATAAAGGTACCACTATTTTATGTCTGTCTCTAGTATGTTTGTTATGATAGTCGCTTTTTAATTTAAATGTATCAAGATTTTTACGCACGTACATTATATTCACGAAGATATAAAGTGACGGCAGAGTGAGTATATTGATTTCTTTAAAACACTCTCTAAGCGATTCGCGAGGACCCATTTCGTAGACAGCGCGGATAGCCCTTTTCTGTAATATGAAAATTGAGTCAACGTCAGCCGCTGCACCCCAGAGCAGGATGCCATAGGACATGATGCTGTGGAAATACGCGAAATACACTAGTCTGGCAGTAGGTACATCAGTGAGCTGCCTAATCTTTCTTACTGCATATGCAGCAGAACTTAGCCTGTTTGATAAAGCTGAGATGTGAGCTCCCCATTGTAGCTTTGAATCAATAGTGATACCTAGAAAAACAGTTTCATTTATAACATCAAGTTTGTTACCTTCGAGCGCTAAGTTTAGTTCAACTTGTGGTACGTTTGGTAATGAAAATTTTAAACATTTAGTTTTATTACTATTTAGCATAAGATTATTTGCCGCAAACCATTTAGATAGAGAAGATAGGCTATCATTTACATGTAAAAGTTCTCCGTCTTTTCTATTAATTTTAAAAATAAGGGATGTGTCGTCCGCAAATAGAATTATATCAGATAATTCAGTCATCATGTATGGTAGATCGTTAATGTAAGCAAGAAACAAAAAAGGACCCAGAATAGAGCCTTGAGGCACGCCCATTTTCATTAGAGATCCTCGTGATTTTACACCATTTAAACATACTTTCTGTTGTCTTTCTTCTTCTTTCTTTCTTTTCTGAAAGATAGGATAGTATTAACTCGAGAGCTCTCCCGCGAATTCCGTAGTGCCTTAACTTACAAATGAGCGTATTATGATCCACGCAATCAAAAGCCCTGGAAAGATCACAAAAGATACCAACAGCATCCCGGGAACCCTCCCAGGCTTCTAAAATTTGAGTGACTAATTTCGCACCGGCGTCTGTCGTCGATTTACCTTTAGAAAAACCAAACTGCAAGGAATGTAATATCCTATATTCAGTAAAATGAGACAACAGCTGATCAAGCATTATTCTTTCAAAGATTTTACTCAAAGCTGGAAGAACAGAAACCGGTCTGTAATTTGAGGGGTTATGCTTGCAACCGGATTTGAGAATCGGGACCACTTTACTGTGTTTCATCAGATCAGGAAAAGTGCCGCTATCTATACAAAGATTAAAAATTCTTGATAGTATCGGGGCAATGTTATCAATTACTGATTCTAGTACCTTAACAGAAATACCCCATAAGTCTTCCGTATTTTTAATATTTAAATTTTTAAAAGACTTCTTTACTGCATTGAAAGTGATATGTTTAAAATAAAAATTTGGAATATCCTTAGAAAAAAATGTTTTAAGCATTGACTCTGCCAGAGAAGAGGACGAGTCTAGTGACTTCGTGACCTCTATTGGTATATTAGTAAACAAAGTTTCAAAAGCATTAGCGACTTCTACCTTTTCTGACACAGTCTTGTTATTGATCTTTATAGACAATTCCCCATCTCTTTGTTTAATTTTCCCAGTTTCCGAGTTAATAACTTTCCATATGGCTTTAATTTTATATATATATATATATAGTTTATCACTACCAAAAGCTTGCATAATGCTTACATAAATTTAATGAAAACTGTAGCTATATATTATTTTAATAAATCTTGCTAGCTTTCTTCTCCACACATTTACGAACTGGCCCGTAGCTTTGACTTTTCATAAATAATTGTTTTTTTAAAAGAGAATCTTAATTTTTCTCGTATGTGTTTTATTTCATTCGGATTCATATGTAATCTCGCTCTGAGAGAGACCTACCTGAAATTATCTCTGTCGGTCTAAGAGAGTCCCAATTAAAATCTTATTACAAACATTTCAGGCTTTGCAATAATCAAGATTTTTTTTTGTTATATTCCGTGGGTATATTTTACATCTAGGTTTACCTTAGTCTTGGTTTAAATCAATCTACACTAATATTATAAAGAAAGATTGGTATTTTTGTATGTTTGTAACGAATAAATTCAAGAACTACTGATCCGATTTCAAAAATTCTTCCACCATTCGAATGCTACAATATATTTAGAGTAATATAGACTATTATTTTTATTTAGAAAAAATTAGGGATCCCTACTAAATCTTTAATAACCCATAGTGTAAAAATTTTAGCCATAAAATGTCTTTCATCGCATGCACTGCGAAAACTGTTGATGATAGAATAAAAAAATGTTCTATAATATTAAAAAAACATATCAATATCTATAAAAACCAATTGTATAAGCACCCCACGCTTTTTTACAATTTAATAGTAACAGTAATAGTAATAACGTTTATTAGCAACCAAATAAATCACAATTCAAAAGGAGTTCTGTTTCCTGAACTAGGTAGAACCTGTATCTCAGGAGACAGTGCCTTCCCTATTACTTAGTTCTATATGGATTACTTGGATTCGTTAAACACATTTCACATTATTTATACATGGCTAAAAGAAAAAATATTTAGTGGGGTCTTAGACAATATTTTGTTTTGTTAATCACTCTATTGTTATTTTAAACTTATTGAAAATTATTTTCTATTTTTTAGTGCGGCTAACTACAAAATTGTGTTTCTTTTTTGAGCATGGCCGAATGGCAATGTTGCCTGGCCATAGTCTCAATAACTCCGGGTGGTAATTATTTACCCAAGCATCATCCTTTCGACGTTTTAGTAAACAAATTCTCCCTTCATTATGGATAAAATCATCCGAAGAATGAGACACTATTCGAGTCTCATCGCACTCTTGCAGCGGAAAATTGAATCGACATTTTATGGAGGTATTATTTTTTGTGCAAGTTTGTGTATGTCGATGAATTTATAATTTTTTCCGGGTATCAGAGATGTAAATACCGCTAATCCTGAGGATCCTGGCAAGGATAATGGGACAAACTATTTAAATTATTGCATTGTCATCAGTCCTTGATAAGTTTCAAATCAATCCGACGTTTCGAAGGGGATGAAAATCGAGTTCAAAAGTTCCGTTACATAGATTCATAGATACATACCAAGCTAATAAAAGTGTGTTAATTAGATAAACTTGTACACTAAAATTTACAGTATACAAAATTTCGACTTTGTGAAAACTAAATTATTATTTTAGCGGGGTGGTTACTTATCACTGTGTGTGACTGCACTAAGTTGCGAAGAAATCATGAAGATTATTTTTGTTTACAGTAATTTTGTGTTTTTAAACTCGCTCAGCACTAAGGGTGAGATTCAGAAACGAGTCTATGCGTGAACTTACGCTTCCATCTGTCAAAATCGAGTACTTACGCTCATAATTGTATTCGGAACACGACTCAAGCTTAGCGTAAACTAAGCTAAGTAGTGAAAATGTACTACTTTGGGCGAATCTAGCGCCACTAAGCCGGCAAAAGGTGTGCTTGCAACAAGAACTATGAATTATGGATATATGAGAAAGTTGTTTACTTTGATTGTCAACATTCTAATTAGCGTTGTACAATGGAGGCTACATTAGTCCAATATGTTCAACTATTTAACAAAATATTGTCCTTACTTACTCGCAGTAATATAGCATGTAAGAATAATTATGTATAGAATAATAAACTTATCCGATTATTATGACCTTGTTATTTCAGTCCACAGCCCCAAATATAATTTTATTCAAGTGTGCGTCAGTATTTCTATTTCTAGTATGGTGGATGTGGAGTAACTAATAATTTTAGGAATTCTTTTTCAAACACTGAAAAAGATGCATTTCGAGTAGTCATTTTCACTCGTAAAATGTTCATATATTCCTGCGTTTTAGAAAGATGTTACAATATAATATAGGTTTAAGTGTCAGATATTTTGTTTCGCCCACTCCAATGGCATTTTGTATATATTGCTATCTTTTTTATTTTTTTATTTATGCCTGACTACAAAGTAAAAACCGTATCTCACCGATAAACATTCTCGTATTAAAAATGGCCATAAAGAATAGAGTTCAAACTTAGCCAAGACCGACGTAAGTTTGAGCGGGACTATGTCTCTGAATACGAATTTTGAAGATGCGCTTAGCCACTACTTAGCTTAGAGCGTTCTTAGCCAGTCTTACGTTCGTGTCTCTGAATCTCACCCTAACAGTTTTACAATTATCTTTGCTTTAGGCTGGTAGAAAAGTTCTAAGTACGTTCCCTGGACATCCCATCTCCATTTTGACACTAAGAGACATCTGGCGTAATATAGCTAAACTACGTATTAGTTACTATGTATAAGCAACTTTTAGTTTTTCCTATTCACCGCTAGATGGGATGCATAGAAGTGGGCGGAGCGTAACGTCCCCTTCGGACCTGTATGAGTCCCGATGGTTCCACAAAGAATGAGATTAGACTTCATCATGACCAATAAACGACAATAGTCAATGATGTATGTGATCCATAGGTTGATCGCCGTATGTTAAGAGGCACATTGAATATTAATCTCAAATTTGAGTGCTGGCCGAGAGGCAGAAAATTAGAAAAAAGTACTCAAGGTGTTGAAAAAGAATTTGGAACTATTGAAACTACAGGGTTGATTTCACCAGGGTTAATATCATTCATTTCATTGTCGTTTCACCAGAAAACAATGAAGAATTTAATTAACATCCGCAACCACAACATATTGACAGGGCTGCGAAATTGCGGTATTGGAATTTGTAGTACCTAAAATTGTTGCCTTTTTCTTTTCTTTTTAAGTTTTAGCTTGGCTCATTGACCTACTAAAATAGCAATATATACAAGTTCTGCAAAATGTTACATTTTTCAAGTTAATATGCAAACTTTTCCAAAATATCGAAAAGACGGTGTCTTATCACTTGACAAAAAAACAAATGTGCATTCAAATAACTTTGATTAGAATTGTACGGTACATATGATAAAATGTGTTTTTATAATCTGTTACGACGCCTGTCGTCTTAGTCATCCTGCAACCACGACTGCTACAAAGTGTTCGCAACGTCAGGAAAAACAATAATCTATAATATACATGATGTAATCCTTTTAAAAGTTTTTATAATAATGAGTAATAATCGCGAAAACCTAAGACAAATGTACAATTTTCATTCAATAAAGAATGTTTGGCAGAGTTATAAATCAGAATTTATTATTTATACAAACTAAACTGCAAACTGCCCCTTGGCATCACCTAGATTTCCATTCCTCCGAAATGGTTGTCTGGAAGAGATCGCCGAGATGCGATGAGACCGCCAATTGTACTTGCTTTCTATAATAATTCCTATATTCTGTTTTTGGTGTGCAATAAAGTGGATTTATTATTTATTATTATCTACATGTCTCTCTTGTCACGGGTTTATATCCCCTGTAAGGGGGAACCCATGGGTCCAACACGCAGAGGCCCTTTAGAGAATTTTAATCTAAAATGTAATGGGACACTAACCGGCGACTCTCCATGGCTGCACTATAAAATGCAGTCTTGGATTGTCCCCGGAGGTATAAAACTACTGTATGAAACTATAAGTATAAGGGCTATTGCAATGGGTGCTAAATGGATTTAATACTAAGAAAAACGGAAAAAACGGCGTCTGCCTTTCAACCTTTAAAGTGAAATTCTGTGGCAGACGGTGACTTGCCACTCACAAGATGGGCCCCCTAATTGGCCACCACAACAGGCGACACGGAGCAACACCGGTGTGAGCGGCTAGGGGTGTAGAGAGGTGAGGCAACGGTTTCACCATAGCGCGTCTCGAAGGCTCGGAGCGGGTTTCCCCGTTATTACGCCATTAGACACTTCCACCATATAGCTCTGGCAGCCCCCGTCTGATCGGCCAACTAAGGCAAGCCAGAGTTAAAAATCCCACGGGCACTCATGGGGTGCCACTCCAACCAACCAAGGCAAGCCGGAGACGAGACCCTGACCGACTCTCTGGAGCATTCGGGTACGCAGTGTTGCCACTCACATTCAGCTCGCCACAAACTGCCCTGCGTTCTGTAAGTTACTTAATATACTTATTTTTTCTTATGATATACTTTTTTTTATCATAGGGTAGGAAGAAATCAAGCAGCTACTTTAATCTGCCCTCCAGGATTACCTTATCCCATGGTGAGATAACGACTGCCCAGGGTTTATTGATTTTTTTTTAATTTTTTATTTTTATTTTAAGTAAGTTTCTCCCTCCTAGGAAGGGTAAATTAACCTGGCGGGCGAGCCGTAGCCAAGCTCGACAGGTTTATATGAGACCCGTAAAAGTAAGTGAAGACGATGATGAAGTAGCGAGAAATTTTCGTGTGATTCGACAAGCTTTTTGTAACAGGAGCAGTGTAGATGGTGGCATATTCAGGATGTCAAGGTTTGGTTTTTGGGTTTCCGGGATTACACCCGTTGTAGAGATGATAATTGGTACTGTTTCTGCACGCCAAGTTCGATGGACAGATCTGTGTACTTTGCCATTTTCTCAGTATGTGTTGTCACCAAGTTATGTGTGTTACAGACTGCTATATCTATGATGTAGGAAATTTTATTTAATTTATCAAAAATTGTTATATCTGGTCTATTAAAGTGAATTGTTTTATCAGTTATTATTGTTCTGTCCCAGTAAATGTTGATATGATTATTTTCTAAAATTGTACTTGGTTGGTATTTGTAATATGGAACTTTTATTGTAATAAATTTGTATCTATGGGCTAAGTTTTGGTGAATTATGGAGGCTATTTGATCATGTCTATACTTATAATCCGTTTGGACGATGGCTTTACAACCACCGGTTATATGCTGGATAGTTTCTGAGCTACTATGACATCGTCTGCATAAATCTGTTACTAGATTAGGTACGCGGAGGATGTGCTTCTGGTAATTCCTCGTATTTATGACCTGGTCTTGGATAGCGATCATAAAAGCCTCTGTTTCTGGAAAAAGTTCACCTCTCCGTAGCCACGCGTTCGACGCATCTTTGTCGACATGAGGTTGGCATAAATCGGCTCGGTGTCTCCCCTGTAGAGACTTCTGCGCCCTAATTTATATTTTGTTTTGAGGGGTTGATATGGTTTCATTGTGTTGTTTGTTTGTGTTTGATAAGTGGTGATATTTTATTATACGTGGCAGTAATATATTTGTGTAGTTGCGAATGTATAGATTTGTGGAGGAGATATTTGCGTAATGATGATATCTGACTATTGTGGAGATTCTGAATATCTATGAGTCCTATTCCGCCTTCTTTGCGTGGAAGTGTGAGACGCTGTGTGCATGTTTTTGGATGGTGTTTTCTATATGTAGTCATGTGAGTGTTGATAGTACGTTGAAGTTTTTTCAAATCCGTTTGAGACCAGTTTATGATGCCAAAAGAATAAGTGAGGGTTGGTATTGCGTATGTGTTTATAGTTTTTACAGTGTTGCGGGAGTTAAGGTGGCTTTTAAGTATTAGGTGCAGTCGATGCTTAAGCTTTTTGGTCAGTTCTATTTTTGTATCTTTTTGATGTATTTGTCTTGATTGTTGAAACCCGAGGTATTTGTAAGTAGAGTGCTCATCCATAGGTTCGATTTCTTGTCCAGTGTTTGGAGTATAGGTGTTGTGCTGAACTTTTCCACTATGGACGGATTGGATTTTGCACTTATCTACCCCAAACTGCATACGTATATCCTGAGAGAAGGTTTGCGTGATGTCCGCGAGGCTTGACAATTCCGTAATATTGGATGCATACATTTTTATGTCATCCATATACATAAGGTGATTTAGGGTGTGGTTGCTATTATTGTGTTAAAACTAAACTTACTAGTATTCAGCCGGTATGACAGGGGATTAATCGCTGAGCAAAACCATAAGGGACTGAGAGCATCTCCTTGGTATATGCCTCTTTGGATACGTATCGGTTCAGTTATAATTGTCGTGTTATTATGTTTTAATTTTAGTTGTGTCTGCCATTGTAGCATGGCCACCTGAAGAAAAGAAATGACAAAAGGATGGATTTTGTATAATTCAAGTATGTATAGAAGCCAGCTGAGAGGAACAGAATCAAACGCTTTCTTATAATTTATAAACATTGTATGTATATTCCTATTTCTTGTTAGCGCTTGTTTCATTGTGATACCATTCATTGTTCTTTACATCCTCTACTATTTTTTCGACACCCCTTTTGCTGTTCGGCTAATATGTCAAATTGATCTATGTTTATAAATCAGCTCACTGATGCATCCCGTTACTATTTTATATATTGTTTGGAGGCATGTTATGGGGCGATAGTTGGCAGAGTCTGTTGTATCAGAGCTTTTTGGTAGCAAGTAAGTGATTCCGTGAGTTATAAATGGTGGCATTGTTTGTGGTGACTGTATGAACTGGCAAATGTGATTGTGAATTTATGGGTACAAGAGAATTTCTTATACCAATAGTTGTGAATATTGTCTGATCCGGGTGCTTTCCAATTGTGTGTTCGTTTGATGACTTGGATAAATATGTCTATTGGAATCGTCTCATACTGCATCTGATTTATATGGGTGGTGTCTTGTATGTTATCAAGCCAAGTTGCATTCCTGTTGTGTTGTGTGTGCATGGTTGTTCCCAAATGCCAGCCCAGAATTTATGTAAGTCTTGTGGCATTGTTGTTCCAGGTTGGGTAGGTCATGTATGAGGTAGATGTTTCATAGTCAAGTCTCTGGTAGAATATTTTCTCATAATTTACAAAGGTTGTATTTTGTTTCTTAAGTTCTGTGCAAGTTAAATATCTTTTGAGTCGAGTAGCATTAGCATTCAGTTTTTGTTTTAATGTATCTAAGAAATGCATTAATTCTGTGTTAGTGTCTTCGTGTGTTGAGTGAGTACGGTATTTTTTTCTTAATGTACTCTACGGTTGCACAGACTATTTGATTCCTAATCCCTATGATAAATTGTGTCAACCTGCCTATTTCAATTCTTTTCTCCATTCTAATTTGCCATGTCGGTTTCCTACTTGATTCGTTGGTTCTGGAGTTTGCACCTTGAGGTATAATACCATTGCATAGTGCAGCCGTATACGCGGCACAATATATTATAATGTGTATATAAAATTGATATTTTGGTTTAAGCGTGTAGGTAGTACTTCGTTGTTTAGGTATTGAACTATATGTGCGTAATTTCTGGACGTCTTCTGTTTTGGTATATATGGTCTGGTTTCGGGATTCATCATCATCATCATATCAGCCACAGGTCGTCCACTGCTGAATAAAGGCCTCCCCCTTAGATCTCCACAACGAACGGTCACATGCCGCTCTCATCCAACGACTCCCAGCGACCCCCACCAGGTCGTATGTCCACCTCGTTGGAGGTCGTCCCACGCTGCGTTTTCCGGTGCGCGGTCTCCATTCGAGAACCTTTTTGCCCCAAAGGCCATCAGTTCTACGAGCAATGTGCCCTGCCCATTGCCACTTCAGTTTACTAATTTATTTATTTATTTATTTTATTAGGAAACCAACAGCAATACATTATATAACTTATAAATACATAACACAGCTGAGTATGGCTAATAAAAGGTTTCCCTGTTGAACCAGTAAAGAAAATAAAGTATGCGAACGGACATTACAAGTTTAGAGAAATCTAAATGTTGGATGTTACATATATTATATACATGCCTTATGCAGTAAGTACATTCTCTTAAGTTTTCATAGTAGCTTAACAATATATCATTACGTGTTAGAAGAAACATGACAACGAGAAGAGGGAGAGAGTTGCTTATTATTTATCTTAATAACATTTATGATTCTTGACTTAAAAGAAGTTTTGGAGCAGCTAAAAATATCAATATCTCCGAAAGTAGCATTATATGTACGAGCAATGCGCGTGAGTACACAGTTCTTAGCATAGTTAGTGGCGTGTCTTGGTACGTGCAACATCGGAGTATGACGAGTGCGACGTAGCGGAGTGTTAAATGTCATCTGCGTAACCAACTCAGGGCAATCAAGACGTCCATTGAGTATATCATACAGCAGACACATGTCCAGAACTTTACGTCTATCTTCTACGGTAAGCAGACCATGGGTACGACAACTATTCTCGTACGATACTGAGGGTTTATGAAGGCGGTAGTTGAGGTGGTTAACAAATATCTTTTGAACGCGTTCTAGTTGGTCTATGTATGTAATATAGTGCGGAGACCAAATGGGGCATGCATATTCAAGAATGTTTCGTACGTATGCAAAATAAACTGATTTGAGAGCTTCTACGTTTTTAAATACTTTACACGATCTCATAACAAATCCTAAACTTTTAAAAGCTTTGGTGCTGATGTAATCTATGTGATCTGAGAATGACAATTTATGGTCAAACATTACTCCTAGATCACGAACAATATTCACTCTATTTATCATAGTCCCATCGAAATTATACGAATGATTTAAAGGCTGTTTTTTACGTGTGTAACTAGTGTATTGACATTTTTTTACATTTACAGTTATTTTGTTTTTAAGACAATAGTTATTCAAATTGTCCAAATCAGTTTGGAGGGCTTTACAATCATCGAGGTTTCTTATAACACAAAATATTTTTTTATCATCAGCGTACATTAAGTGCTTCGCATTTTCGAACGTCTCAGCGATGTCAAACAAATACGCGTTGTATAAGAGTGGCCCCAAATGTGAGCCCTGTGGAACACCGCTGGGAATTTCACAGAAGTTTGAACGGTATCCTCCAATTACTACCGCCTGAGACCTCTTAGACAAGTATGATTGGATCCATCGTAAAAGATCTCCGCGTATTCCCAGTCTAAATAGTTTGTTGAGCAGGATGACGTGATCTACGCGATCAAAAGCTTTTTCGAAGTCAGTGTAGATCACGTCCACCTGCCCACCACCATCCGTGTTACTAAGTACAAAATTAGAAAAGCATGCCAAATTTGAGATAGTGGAACGTCTTCTAAGGAAACCGTGTTGCGTATCGGGTATGCCTGCAAAAATGCATGGGTAAATCGCATTGTAAACCAGCTTCTCAAACACCTTTCCTACTGTGTTTAGTATAGAGATACCCCTGTAATTTTCTACATTTGTGCGCGAGCCTTTTTTATGAATCGGGATAACATGTGCCTTTTTCCATGTCGTTGGAAAGATACCCTCTCTGAGAGAACGATTAAAAATGATACTGATGGGGAGTGCTAGCGATCCAGAGCAGTTTTTCCAAAATATTGGAGGAATTCCGTCACAACCAGGTCCTTTGTCGATGCTAAGAGCACTCAATGATCTCTCCACGGTCAAGGCCGTTACTTGTAAGCTAGATATAAAGCTAGAGCCACTATCTGCCTGCTCTGAAGGGCCAGCAAAACTATTACTAGACTGTTTTCCAAACACGCTATGGAAAAATTCACTGAATGCCTCGCAAATTTCCTCTCCGTTAGAGAAGTTAGTATTGTTGTACGTTAACGATTTCGGATAATTAGAGCCACCGCGCATAGTCTTGATGTACCTCCAGAAACTTTTTGGTTTTGATTTTAAGCTATTCTCAGTAGTTTGTATGTATTTGTTAAAACATATTTCATGTATACGACGCTGCCTTGTCCTCAACATTGAAAATTCGTCGTAATCAAGTAAGTTACCATATCGTTTCCAACGCGAGTGTGCTTTCATTTTTTCATTTATTATTTTAATCAAAGCACGACTATACCAGATTGGGTACCTACTATAACCTGATCTGCGAATCAGGGGAATATGTTTATTAATTCCTTCCTGTATTAATTCATAGAAACTATGGACAACTTCATCTATTGAGCCGTTTTTTAAGACTATGTGCCAAACAATCTTTTTAAAATATGCATTTAACCCATTGAAATCGGCTTTACGGTAATAATGTCTAGGAGTTGACAATTCTATTAACGGAGAAACATTTAGGTCAAGAATTTCGACACTGAATACTGGATGAGGCGGGTCTACCTTTGTTAGGGGTGATAAACATTCACTTATTTGCAAAGGCAAACTAGAAAAGCTGAGATCTAGAGTATTACCCTTATGGTTAACTAGAGTATTATATTGTGTCAAGCCCAAAAAGTTCAAATCATTAACCAAACGCATGCCAGCGTTCTGTACTTCGACCGCACCCTGTTTGTGAAATATCGGCTCACTAGATCCCCAGTTTATACACGGAAGATTAAAGTCTCCGATTAGTAGGTAGTTACATGGTTGAATGTTATGAGTGAGGCTGGTCGACACGCTCTGCAATATACAGTCAATATCTGATGGAATCCGGTGCACATCCGGTGGTACGTAGGCAACACTAATGCATAGGTTGACTGTAGTGGACAACGCCCGGGCCGGGATTACAATAGTCAACATTTCAGTGTTTGTAGTATGGATGTTTTCAATGCACCATGCACCCAATCCATGCCGTGAGAGAATCATAACTCCACCACCGGTGGACTTTCCAGTAGCGGTCAAATCGCGGTCGTAGCGGAAAACATCATATCTGTCATCACACAGTTCCCTATCAAAAATACCCGCATGCAGCCAGGTCTCAGTTATAATGATTAGATCATAATTGTTACCCAAAACATTTTGTCTAAATTGTGTTAACTTAGATCTTATGCCGCGACAGTTCTGGTAGTATAGATTTAAGTTATGGGGCAACATTATAGTAGCTTAAGCTACAGATCGTATAATTAGCACCTAGTTTTATAACACTCATTGTATCTAGTTTCTTAATAACCAAATAAATATAATCATTATGACTAAATGTACACAATAATATGTTTAGCGAGAAGACAATAAGTATGTCATAGCCTATTATTATTGTAGTATAGTTCTTTGTTTTTAATAAATTACGCTTAGGTCTAAGTGGAGTTAAGAATAACCTTGATAAATTAATATTAATGTGTAGTGGGTAATAAGCTAATAATTTATTGGTTGTTTTCGTTGAATACCCGCGCGATAGGCAGTCGCGACGCAAACAACATGCGCTGTGCATAGGTGCACCTAACAAAGTTACAGTGACACTATAATATAATGACACTGTCATAATATCTCTCAGACGAGACATTAAAGTAAACAAATCAGTACACCCGATGCACATACATATCCTTATAGACTTTCTGTAGCAACACGCAAGTGTAATATTATAATTAAGTCTATGAGCAGAGTTGGACAAACTATATGCGAATTTAAGTATTAAATGAATAGTTGGCGATATACATAGTAGCTGAATTAAAACTGGGTAGAAAACTATTGTATGCATTACGATATGTAGTAGACATATTTGACAACGCGCACTCTTCGAGCGCACGACCATTACACACGCACAATGCTCTAGAAAAAATACTCGTCACAGAACGAAGTATACGAATAGAGCTGGCAGGTAAAAAATATTAAATAAGCAGCTCCACCCAACAAATTAACAGTAACGACTAACTGTGCAAGTTCGTAAAAAAAATCACATGTATAATAATAATAACAATGAAAGAAAAACAAAGAAGCAGGCCATAACAATTAGAATAAATATACGTCAGCTTTAAAACACAACCATATCACATGATTTTTTTTAGGTCTTCTTCTTCCAGAATTCGAATTGCGGGGATTGTAACTGCTTTTCTTACATATATTCTGCAGTTTTTTGTCCATGTAAATTGGTATTCCTTAAGATTAGCCGCCTCTTTGGCAATGGCAATGGCATTAATCCTTGCAGCTATGTCGATAACTTTAGTTCTTCTACGGATCTCATCATTTCTGATTCGATCTCGTAGAGAGATACCAAGCATAGCTCTCTCCATAGCTCGCTGAGTGACCCTGAGCTTTCTTATGATTTCTATGTTTCGGGATTAGTGTTATTAAATTGTTGTAAGGTCTTATCGAACTCTATTTCTATGTAGTTGAGTTCAGATACATTATTTGATGGTGAGGCAACCCTACTATCGTTCACTTTAAGGAAATTGTGTAATTGTTTGAGTGTGAAGAGCTTCTGCGTTATCGCGCGAATTGACTGTGTGCGGGTCTGGGTAATTTGTGGTATTGAGTGTGCTATCAGTTTTGAGTTGTTAGTTTTGGAATAAATCATTTATTTCAGATCTAATTGTGGGAGAATGGTGCCTAAACTAGGTTGAAGCCTGTATTTCAGATCAACAGGCCTTCCACTCCAGAAATCCAATTTCATAATCCTTTCACAAACTGTGCCAAGCGAAAATTTACCATTTTCTTGTTCTTCGTGTATCTGATACTATCAAGTTGTTTTCTCTTGTTAGGGTTCTCTTGATGAATACTCTCCAATACGTTGCTCTTACTTTATCAGACCCCGATACTGGTTGATTGTCCTTTATACCCAGTTATCATCTTGCACCCCATGAATGCGCACTTTCACTGCAGACAACATCTTGATATAAAAATAAACTCGCTGTTTTAATAAAATGTGTATATTATGGCTTTGATACACCCATTATTGACGATTTCTAAAAAATTTTTTATATTTTTGTTGCACATGAATGTGTTTTCGTTATTTTGTATTTGAGAAGTTTCAGAATGTATTACGTGTGTTACTTCTGCCCATATTTCTTTCCTAATGTTCTCTGATAGGAGATTTTTTCGTACTATTTGTCGTCTCTGGTCACCAACACGCTGTCGTGTTGCTTCCATGTCTGGGTACTTCTGTGAAAATTTACTGTGCAATGTGCCTAGGTAGTTCTTTAATTGTGTTGTCTCACATTTTGTTATTAAAAGATAAGTAACATAAATTTACAACTTATAGGGACATGCAAAATTTGAAAAATATTTTGTCGAACCAGGTTATTGTTATGGATAATTTTACGCAAACTGACTTATCTGACTCCAGTAATGATTACACTCCATGTATATGCCACAAACATGTACACAAAAACAATACATTCAACAACAACGACTTGTATACAAGGAACTCCACCGATTTTTTTCGTCGGGAGGATAGAAAGTAATTTATTTAGAATTCTCCATCAAAATATTGCGAGCGCGCTAAATAAACAAGATTATGTTTTTTCACTCAATGATCTGTGTAGGGACCGCATCGATATTGATGTTCTATGCCTCAGTGAAACTTTTATTCAGAAGGGCACTGAAAATTAGTGCTCTTGATCGCAGCGAACACACACTCATTTTAGGGGACTTTAACCTCAGTAACATAATTTGGAAAATTGACAACCAGCGCACAGGTTATACACTCCCTTATCCTAGCAATAATAATGATGTGATTAAATCTTTCTTAGATTTTACTGCTTTGAATGACTTGGGTCAATTTAATCACTTACAAAATAATAAATCCAAAACATTAGATCTAGCCCTTTGTAACACTTTGTTACTTAACCTGAGCCATTGCACCTGGCACCTTGTCCCAGAGGATCCTTTGCACCCACCATTTGAATTATTCATTCCCGCAATCGTCAACTCAAACCATCTTCAAGTAAAACCAACCTTTAAACCAGACTTCTTCAGGGCTGACTACGATGATATCATGATGACATTAAATTCCGTAGACTGGGAAAAAGAACTGGAAGGTAGCCTCACAACTAACGATATAATTGATATTTTTTACAGAATAGTACATGATGTTATCAAACAAAATGTTCCGTTGAAAAAGATACTAGGAAGCAAATATCCAAAATGGTACACTCGAAATCTTATACGTCTTCTCAAAGAAAAAAATAAATATCGCATTAAAATAAAGAAGTATAAAAATCCTCTAGATATCTTATCATTTGAGACTTTGCGTGCAAAATGTAGTAGGCTTAGAGAAGTCTGTTACAGGGATTATGTAGCTAGAGTCTAAGAATCACTTGTAAAGGATCCAAAAATGTTCTGGACGTTCATTAAAAATAAGAAAAAAAAAATAGTAGTATATACCCCGCTGAAATGTACCATAAGAACAAAACGGCATCAAACGGGTACGATATTTGTAACTTGTTCGCCGAGAACTTTGCACAAGTCTACAATACCTCGTCCGCGGTGTATGTGTCAAAACAGATTGATAGTTATCATGTTCTTTCAGACATGTGTAGACTGGAATTTAGTACTGAGGAAATATTCCGAACGTTAAAATCTTTAGACGAACATAAAGGAGCTGGAAGTGATGGTATTCCACCCGTATTCATCAAAAGATGTGCGAAGGCTTTAACTTTACCGCTTAAACTTATTTTTAATAAGTCTGTGACAGAGGGAATTTTCCTGAGAGGTGGAAAGAAGCTTTAGTAGTCCCTATTTTCAAATCAGGGGAAAAGCAACAAGTATCTAACTACAGGCCTATCTCTATCCTTATCATATTTGGAAAAATACTTGAAAAACTAGTAACTGAACGTCTAACTGCACTTGTTAAGCAGCATATTACTACACACCAACATGGTTTTATTAATTCAAGGTCAACATCTACAAACCTCATGTGTTATGTCACAGCCATATCGGAGTCTCTTGATAAACGATTCCCCGTGGATACCATATATACAGACTTCAGTAAAGCATTTGATAAGGTTGACCATAATTTGCTCTTGAATAAACTATCTCAAATAGGAATAGGCGGATCATTACTTAAATGGTTCCATTCATACCTAGTTGGCAGAAATTCAAAAGTTGTCATCAATGGTTATCACTCTGACACCTTTCCAGCAACATCGGGAGTCCCCCAAGGCTCACATCTAGGCCCCATTCTTTTAATGTATTTATTAACGATATAGCGTTATGCTTCAAGCACTCAAATTTCTACCTTTTCGCGGATGACATAAAAATAATGAAACCGATAATGACCAACTTGGACTCTGCTTTATTACAAACTGATCTGGACCGAATGGTGGACTGGTGCACAGCAAACAAAATGTCCCTCAATGTCGCTAAATGTCATTATATGCAATTCTCTCGAAATAAAAATGTTCAAATAAACAATTACACAATACACCAGCAAACCGTGCATCAAGTAGAAGAGATCCGTGACTTGGGAATAATATTTGACAAGCAACTAAAATTTGATAGGCACATATTAAATATAACTTCTAAAGGGTTTAAGGTTCTCGGATTTGTCTTGCGTAATAGCAAAGAATTTTCCAAACCCTCAACTAGAATTAAATTATTCAATACATTAGTCCGCCCAGTACTTGAATACAACAGCGGCGTATGGAACCCCCATTACGATGTCTATATTAAGCGCCTGGAAAGTGTACAGAGACGTTTTCTATACCATCTTTGCTATAAAAATAATTTGGCAAGAAAAATCAATAGCTACAATCTAAGACTAGAACACTATAAAATGTCCTCGCTGGAAGATAGAAGGAAATTACTTGACCTCGTATTTCTACACAAGCTGTTCGGTGGGGTTGTTGACTGTAGCGAGCTTCTTGGTAAACTGCAGATAAATGCGCCATCTCGCTTGCCACGTAAATCTAGCTTTAACCTTTTTAACGTGCCACGATCCAAAACTAATCTCGGACATTTCGCCACTATTCCAAGACTTTGCAGGCAATATAATGAACTAGCTAAACGGAATAATTTGGACATCACTTGCAAAATTACAAAATATAAAAAAGAGCTCAAACTCATATTGTTAAACAGATGATATTATTTTGATTATTTTAATTTAGTTTAATTTATTTTTTATTATCATTCATCCATTTAAGGTTTATCCTAAAAATATCTTAAAAATTGTTATTTATCCTTGATTATAACCAATTTCACTTAATTGTATCATATATTAATTTTACATTCAACATAATGTTTTTTGCTATTGCTTATTTTAATGTCATGAATATACTTTGTCTTCATTAAATTTAATTTTTACCTAGATTATATATGAATGATGTGGTCTTCTGTAATTGGAGGAGCATACTTGTTATTGTTCTCTGTGTTACTCAAATAGTTTGTAATTGTGTATCCTCTGTTGGAGATCCAAATAATAAATAAATAAATAAACCCTAAAAAAAAAAAAAATCAAAGGTTATCAGATTGCATCGAGCTATTCTCGTAAAGACACCAAAAGAGGTGGAGTTGCCATTCTCATAAAATATAACTTGGAGTGTAAAATATTACACAGTTTACAGACACTCGTACATGACTTTGTATTTGAAGTTGGGTTGGGTGGGTTTATCTGATCACACTGCTCAAATATACCAAATACCCGTGTCCAAAAGTGACCCTCCACCAATAAAAGTTTTTTTTTTTTTTTAAACGTTGCCCCGCACTAGGATTTCTCCTGTGGCGTGGGTGCGTTTACAAACATATATTCCACACACAATACACTCCGACTCGGAACAACTACCTGCAGATCATACAAATATTTGTTTCGTGCGGGAATCGATCCCACGACCCAGAGCGCAGCAGCCGACTGTATCAGCCACTGCACCAACCTTATGGTAAATGGAACGAATATAGACGGGACTACTCTAAATGTAATACACGTAAATTTTTGAAGTGCCTGTCAAACTTATCCTTTTCAGAAGTTTTAAATAGTACAGGAGTGAATGAGGCCTTTGAATATTTTCATGAACTCTATTCTTTATTTTAACAGCTTTGTTTTCCTCTGATTAGGATGAAAGTAACAAACAAGTCGCATCGCATTAAACGGCTCACAAAAGGGCTGAAATCTTGCTGCAAACACATAAGAAAATTATATCTATTTAGCAAATGCAATAAAAATAATAGTGTTGCTAAAAATAAATATTTAAAATATAGTCGTATACTAAAAGAATGTTTAATTCAGTCACAAAAATCGAATAATCTTGATCATATCAATAAATCCAAAAGTAAATGTAAAGCAGTCTGGAGTATTATCAAAAAATATACGGATGTAATGACACCTCCGAAACATGTTGGCAATATTTCTGTAAATGACAGGAAGTTTACTGACGCCCGAGATATATCAGAACACTTTAACAAATTTTTCACGGATTAATTAAATTAAATTTCTCACCAACTGCTGACATAGGTAAATATATTCAGTCTGTAGAATCAAGTATATTCCTTGAGCCTATAAATCAGAATGAACTAATAAAAATAACAAACTCCTTAAACAACTCGAATGCCGTAGGATATGATGAAATATGCACCGATGTTATAAAAGTGAGTATACATTATATAGCTAATCCGCTTATCTATGTTTTGAATATGTCTCTGTATCATGGTGTATTTCCAACGATACTAAAGAAGTCAGTTGTAAAACCATTGTATAAGAAAGGCGAGCGGAATGATCCCAATAACTATAGAACTATCACGCTAGTTCCAATTTTCTCAAAGATATTTGAGAAGGTTATGTATAAGAGACTATCTAACTTTTTGAAAATAATAATATTATTACTGACGAACAACATGGTTTCCGTGAAGGTAGAAGCACGTCACTTGCAACATTTCAATTAATTAAATACATCATGGAGAGTATTGATAATAAAATTCCTGTAATTGCTCTATTTATCGATATGAGCAAAGCTTTTGATTTCGTTTGTCACCAAAGATTATTAAATAAATTGTCTTTGTATGGAATACGAGGACCAGCTTATGATTGGGTAAAGTCCTTTTCATATAAACAGAACACAATGCGTGGAGATAAAAAAATACTCTACTGATACAAGATGCATCGAAAAGTATAGATCTTCTTATATAGAAAACAATCATGGTGTTCCGCAGGGGAGCATTCTTGGCCCCCTGCTATTTCTTCTTTATATAAACGATTTACCAAAGGCAATCGCCCAAAAATGCGTATTATTCGCTGACGATACCACCATAATTTTCAGAGCCATTGATAAATCAAATTATGAACTCGAAATAAATGATTCTATAAACACCATTATAAAATGGTTGTCTTCAAACAATCTAAACATAAATGTAGAAAAAACTAAGTACATTCAATTTCGCACTCACAAAAGCCATACACCGAAACTTAATATATCATGCCAGGGTAAAGACATTCATAATAATTTTTTATTAATCATAAATCATAATTTTTTTTTGAGGTATTTTTTTCACATTGAGGTACATGAAATTAAATTCCTGGGTATAATCTTAGATCAATTTTGTAATTGGAAACCACACGTATCTGAAGTATGTTCCAAAGTCAACAGATTTGTGTTTGCTCTGCGTAGAATAAGTCAAGTAGCATCTAAAGCAGCAGCAATCAGCGCATACTACGGCTATGTTTATTCTACGCTCGGGTATGCTATTGTTATATGGGGTCGTTCGGTCCAGATGGACAGTGCGTTCATAATACAGAAGCGCTGTATAAGGGCTATTTTTGGAATTGAACTAACGAAATCATGTCGTCCTTTTTTTAGAGTTAATAATATCCTCACATTACCTTGCATATACGTTCTAGATGCCTGTGTTTTTGTTTGTAAGCACTCTGAACTTTTCCAGCGCACCCAAGATATGTGTCGTAATAATGTAAGATCTCAATATAAAAACAACATGTATAGACCCATGACAAATTTAACAGTTTGTGCAAAAAATAGTCATATCATCATGTGTATCAAAATATTCAATAAGTTGCCTAACACAATAAAAAACCTTCCATTCAATAATTTTAGAAGACAGTTGTCTAAATGGCTTGTTGCACGCTGCTTTTACAGTATTAATGAAAATTTAGAATACAAATAGGTAATTAATGGAATGTATTAAAAATATCGACATAAATTATTATTGTTTATTTAGTTTTATACGATACTATAGAAATGACAAATCTCAATTGAAATGTAACTACTTAATTTTGACGTGAGTTATGTATGGTAATGTGTGAAATGAATGAAAAATCAGTAATCGTGACTAATGTAACTGTAATGTATATATAATAATAGTAATAGTAGTAATGTATGTGAAGTAAGTTTCTATGACTCAATGTATTTCGCATGCCTGTAAAGGTAGAATATGGTGTAACTATTTACTTATTTGAACATCTTATTGTACCCATACTTTCACGAATAAATTATTTGTATTTGTATTTATTTATAAGTGCGCCAAATAATGCGGTTCATCTCTTGAGACCATTTTTTACGCGCGCGACTTGTACCAACCGTGAGTACAGGATTGGTGGCGGTTGCCGCCTGCACAGCACGAGTTGACGTTCTAGGGGAAGATTGTGATATTGGCGATGACGAATTGTTGGGTGTGTGACCGAAAAATACTTCGCGTTGATGATGGAGATGGTATATAAGAAAATAATGAATGGGGTGATGAACTAGATGATTGGGATGGACTATGTGAGCATATTATGGGTGATGATAGATGTGACGTAGATTCTAAAACCGAATTTTCAGGTGGATGCCTGATCTGGGTTAGGTTTATTTTTATTGTTGAAGATTCAGTTCTAGAAAGGCGCTTTCGTAAATTACAATTCGAATTAAAATTAGACATTTTTCATATTGTTCCCACGATTAGTAAGGGTACTATGACGTCGACCTATTTAGGTAGTCGGCAACGTCTAACAAAACAGGCGAAAGGAGGCGCCTGTCAGCGTCGCACAAAAGAAGGAAACACATTTTTCACCGTCAAATTAATTTTATGTGGTAGGTACATCATCTTTAGCATTTACTACGGTGACATGCAAAATATCGTGGATTATTAAAATAAAACCTTATATAAACAAGAATCGGTTTAACGCCGTATTATAATCTTCCCTTTCTAACTGAGCTTTTTTAAGAACCCGTTTTATAGACCGCACCGCATTCTCTGCAGCTCCATTGATGGAAGGATGGTAAGGTGGTACTAAGGTATGTTTGATACCATTGCGTTTTAAGTAACTACCAAACTCAGACGATGAAAAAGGCGGCCCATTGTCACTGATTAATCATTTGGGTAATCCAAAACGAGCAAATAACCGGCTCAAACTGTCTATAACAATTTTCGCTGATGTAGTACTAACTTTTTCTACCTCTATCCATCTAGAATGAACGTCAATAACAACAATATAGTTAGTATTATTAAACGGCCCAAGGAAGTCTAGATGTAGGCGCGACCACGGCTCAGCCGGCCAGGGCCACGAGTGCAGCGGCGCGGCGGGAGGCGCGGGTCGCAGCTCCCTGCAAGCGATGCACTCGCGCGCTAAGCGCTCGATGTCCCCGTCTATGTTCTCCCACCACACATAATTACGCGCAATTTGTTTCATTTTAACTATTCCCGGGTGGCCGTCGTGAATTTCAGTCAAAATTAATTCTCTTAACGTATTTGGCACTACTACTCTATATCCCAAGATAATACAACCTTGATCAATATGCAAATTATTTCTTTTATCATAGTAAATATGTTCTATTTTGTTACATAATTTATCAGATGGCCATCCGTACATCAAAAACCCATATATTTTGCTCAGTAAGGCGTCATTTCCGGTTTCAGTTTTTATATCTTTGAAACTGATCAGAAAGTTGTCTTCTGCATAATTTAAATAGCTACATTCTGTCTGTAACGCTTAGTTGACCATTAGACAACTCTACGGGAAGACGAGAAAGAGCATCAGCAAAACAGTTCTTTGACGACGTCACAAATTCTATGTCGAAATCGTAAGCAGCTAACTTAACTGCATAACGTTGCATACAACTGGCAGCGGTCACCGGTATTCCTTTATTTCTACCAAAAAAATAACTCAAGGGCCGGTGATCGCTGCACCGTGTAAAATTCATCCCGTAAACATATTGGTGATACTTAGTCACCCCGAAGACAATAGCCAACGCCTCTTTGTCAAACTGCGAGTAATTAAGTTCGGCCGCATTAAGTGTTCTCGAAGCGCAACAAACCGGTCGCTCGCAACCGTCCGCGTACCGCTGCGTCAACACCGCACCCACACCATATGCGCTGCTATCAACTGACAATATTAATAGAAGGCTTGGATCGTAATGTGCTAAAACAGGAGCGCTACTTAATACCTTTTTTATCTTAGTAAAGGCCTTATTACACTTGTCCGTCCATTCCCACTTCACATTTTTCTTGTGATTCGTGTGTGCTTAAACCGACACTTTCCATCTGAATGACCCGATTTACCGCATCGCGAGCAGACACGCTGCGCACGTACGAAGCCTGCGCCACCGCCACCGGCGCCTACTCCGCTGGCCCGCCAGCCGCCAGCTCCACTGCTAATCCGATGCAAGCCGTCGTGGTCCTGCTGCGACGCGCTAACCCGCGCGCTGGACGAGCCGGCCGAAACACACGCCGTAGCCGCGTGCCGCTCCGCCGCCTCCAGTGCCAGCGCTAGTTCTACAGCGCGCTTGTAATCTATTCCTCGTTCTGCGAAGATTCTCGATCTCATGTCTTCATCGACTAGCCCCGAAACAAATTGATCTCGCAAACACACTTCTAAACAAGCGCCAAAATTGCAAGATTTTGCTAAATGCTTTAGCGCTTGAAGGTATTCGCGAATATTTTCACCTTGCCGTTGTATTCTCTGCAGAAAAATATGCCGCTCGGCTATTTCCGACCTGTCTGGTTCCAAGTGTTCCTTTACTAATGCAACTAATTCGTCGTAGGATTTTGATTCTGGAGTGTCCGGGGCGCATAAATCACATTTTTTCACATTCACAATTAGTCCATAACACTCCGCGCCAACCACAGTCACTAAAGTGGCTACTTTTAACGTGTCAATTATATTGTTTAAAGTAATAAACTGATTAACTCGTCTAACGTAAGCGTCCCAATTGCTATTTCCTATACATAGGATTATATCCTATATATAGGATTCAATACGTTCAATAGGCATTTAGGCATCCGCGCACCGGAAAATGCAGCGTGGGACGACCTCCAACGAGGTGGACAGACGACCTGGTGAAGGTCGCTGGGAGTCGTTGGATGAGCGGCATGTGACCGCTCGTTGTGGAAATCTAAGGGGGAGGCCTTTGTTCAGCAATGGACGTCCTGTGGCTGATATGATGATGATGAATAGGCATTTTTTATTTGATATTTTTACACACGTAGATATCTTTAATTACTCGTCGCCAGTGTTGTGTATGGGTGCACGTCAATGAAACACGACAGCTCAATGCAGACTGGTTTATTAATTAATTACCCACTGAATACATAACAGGAGTATTAGGAATTTTAGGAAGTTAAGGAATTTGGGACCCTTAGTTTGGGAAGTTATTATTATTAAACCTAAAACACAATGGTTCTATGAATAATTAATTTGACAAAATAATTACCAGACAAATTTTCATTTCATATTATTTGACAATCATTCATTTATTCATTGTCACTTGGTAAAACATCGCATGGGTTAAAAACATTTCGGAAACCAAGTGCCAGTACGGCTTGGGGGCTTAGGTTAGTAGTCATACCTCAACTCGTAGGTTTAGATTAGGTTAGAACATAAACCATGCGAGGGCCGCTTGAATAGGCCGTAGAATTATATGGTGAAATAAAAACAATTATAAATGATTTTATTTCACCATATAATTCTACGGCCTATTCAAGCGGCCCTCGCATGGTTTATGTTCTAACCTAATCTAAACCTACGAGTTACATTTAACACATTCGCAAAGTAAAAAAATTAACGAAATGAGTAGTTGCCAAATGATTTTTTATAAAATTGTGTTTGCAGAATACGATTTTTTTGTTAAATGACCATTTGCAAACATTAGTGAACCTGAAAAGCCTCTACCTTGCATCCGATGTTTCACTGTCTTGTGATGAGAAAGTATTTTTCTAGTACTGTTGACATCAGATGATTCGTGTATTTTGTAGGTTCTCTACTCAATAATGTCTTTAAGAGTGCTATTTTTTCCTTTATCTTCCTACCCTGATGACGTCGATTTTTAATACTACTTTCAGCAAATTTCACGACTTTTTTAGCTTATTTCATAATATCTGCTTTCCATTTAAAAAACTAAAGTTATATTTAATACTATGGCCCCAAAATGGATAACTAAGGGAATTAAAATAGTGAATAAATATAAAAGAATTAGGTATAAATATTATCATAGTAAAAACAATAAAAAAGATAACACAAACTATACTTGTTGTTATCTGCCATGGCAAATATTAATTATAGTACAGTAGTATGTCTTTTTTTATACATTAACCTACATAATGCTCGTTATATGTTTTACCCTAATTTGTATCAATCAACATTGTAATCTCAATTATTTTAAAAGAGTATCAACTCCATGTTTCTTGCCGGCTTTCTGCATAGATCAACTATTTGGAACCGTGCAACTTAGATTCTGACGTTTCATAAGTGCCAGTATTTGGTTTATTTGAAATAACAATATTTGCTTTGGACACAAAATATTTAAAACTTGTCGTGCGTAATATGGTCTAAAAAGAAAGTATATATTAATCTTATAAATTATCTAGAAATAAATGTAGTATAATGTGGGAAATAACTAAAAACAATGACTGTACTAACACGCAACTGAAAAATATTGACTGGATAAATTTTATGGGAACCAAAATAATTAAACCTATTGCTACCAAATTTAAATATTTCTTTATGAATCATCACAGCTGATATGATTATACAATTTGACCAAAAACCAAATATTGACCACATAGAACCAAGAGTTTTTCTAAGACCGTGTTCAGAAAGTGAAGTAACAAAACATAATTGTAATGTCTGAGGTTTTCAAGATTTCTTATTCTTTATTGTACACAAGTATTTTAATTTAAACAATAAATACAAACTTTTATGTACAAAGTTTTAGTTGTTATTATAGAACTTTTAGACGGATTACATCGCGTATATTATAGACTAGCTGGGACCCGCGGTTTCACCTGCGTTTAATTTAAAACAAATTTGGAGTATTTCGACATAGACACTTGACAGAATATATATATTGGATTTCAAGGGTTTGATTTTTTTTGCGCGGCACCCTAATTATTTTTCTAAAATAAAAGTAGCCTAAGTTATTCCTTATAAAATCAGCTATTTGCCAGTAAAAGTCCCGTCAAAATGGGTCCAGCCGTTTCGGAGATTACCCGGAACAAACAGACAGACAGACAGACGGACAGACAGACAAAAAAAATTAAAATGTTTTTTTTGTTATATGTACCCACGGACTAGAAAAAAAAGATGGACTCCGCGCCACTCATATCGAAAGTGAAGCACCCTAAGTATGCCGACTCGCTTGTACACACGTGCCTTACGCACACACATGCATCATAGTATGCCAGTCGGCCGCCATTACGCGGCACGACAGCGGCAGTGTAGGTATCACGCACACATGTTCGATACCGTGCTTCACTTTCGTAATGAGTGGCGCGGAGTCCATCTTTTTTTTCTAGTCCGTGTATGTACCGTATATACTTGAATATGCATTTAGTAAAAAGCTGTTATTTTGACATTACAAACAGACACTTTATTTTACTATATTTTTATTTAACTGTAGATTTTGGTTTTTCCTGACGTTTCGACCACCTTGCAGCATTCGTGGTCGCAAGATGACTAAGATGACAGGCGTCGTTACAGATTATAAAAAGTTATTTTATCTACTATACAATTCTAATCAATAGTTATTTCGATGCACATTTGTTTTTTTTGGTCAAATGATAAGACACAGCCTTTCGATATTTTGGAAAACATTGCATATTAGCTTGAAAACTATAACATTTTGCAGAACTTGTATGTATTATGCTATTTTAGTAGGTGTTAGCCAAGCTATTACTCCCCGCAGTATATCGTACTATTTACTGGACATCTTGTATAAATAACGAAATTGGTCACATTGTAAGAGCAGAATAGATTCCATATTACGTACCTGCGTAGACTCCGGAGGTGCTGTAGACGCTGCTAGGGCGGCACGGGGAAGAGGTCGTGATGATGACGCCGGCATATACTCTGTCGTGTGAGCGTCGTGTGGCGCCGTAGGTCCTACCTGGGCCATCGGCCGGATTGATGCCAGAGGGGTCTCACCTCCGCGCCGGCTTGCAGTTACACTTTGTTGTGCTACTCCTAAAATATTGCATAGTAGTGTTCATTATTATATTATATATATTTTTTTACTAAAAATAACTGTGTGATGTTTCAATCAATGGTCTACAATTCAATTACTTATTTATCACACTCTTTATTGTATAATACATAACATATAAAAGGCAAATATTTACAAAGATTGTAAAAAGACTTCATCATCTAACAAATTCGATAAATCAAATGCATAACACCAAATCATTCCAGTTTTTTTTTAATCATATTGATTATTTGAAACAAACTTTGAAAATTGTATAGGTTTATTATGCTTTTCCGTCGATTTTGGCGGCACGGTTGGCGCAGTGATTCAGCGATCGACTGCTGCGATAAGTGTTATGGTCTCGATTTCCGAACGGAACAAATAACGTGGCCTACAGATAGTTGTCCCGGGTCTGGGTGGTTGTACATGTTAAGATTTGTGTTTGTAAACACATCCACGATACAGAAATAGAAAGTAGGGCAAAACAAACCTTATGTAATAATAATATCAACAGTACAATAAATCGATGTCTCGAATTGATATCTTGAGAATCAGTTTTTGCAGCAACCGTTATTAGTGTTCCCATCTCTACATACATTTAGACATTCTACATTTGGACAACTGTCAAATCCAGCCTATTATAATGTCTGTACCATAGGGCAGTAATAAAGTTTTAAGTTAATTCAGCATACAAAAATCTTGAGATCAAAATAAAATCTTGTGCATGAGGCACAGGATTACAACTGGAGGAGGACAACTGTCAAATCCAGCCTATTATAATGTCTGTACCATAGGGCAGTAATAAAGTTTTAAGTTAATTCAGCATACAAAAATCTTGAGATCAAAATAGAATCTTGTGCATGAGGCACAGGATTCTATTTTCTATCTCGATTTCTTAATTTATAAGTTAGCACACACTGAAAACCAGAAACCACCACAACCACTGCTTAGTAATCTTTCTTTTAATAAGCTAGCAAAAGAAATTACTTCCTTAAATATTAAAAACATTTTAATTGTAATACTCACCAGCCATTGGTTTTATATTAGCAGTAGGGGGATCTGTAATAGTTTTCTCAGTTGTTGCTTGTTGCTTAGACGCCGAAGCTTGACTTGCCAGTTGTCGCTGCAGCATGGTAACTTTTTGATGTAGCGCTTCCACCTCTCTTGCCTTTTCTGCTTGTGTTTCACTACGCTCTTTCTCTAATCGTGAGAGACGTCCTTCATATTGAGATTTTATTAGAGCTAATCTCACATCCTGCTCATCGCGTGTGCTTTGCTCAATTGAGCCTATTTTAGTGCGAGACTCGTCCAATTCTCGGCTTAACGTATTTTTAAGTTCAGTCAATTGAACAATTTTACTTTTGGCTTGCTTTAATACTTGTTTCGATTTTTCTTCTTTTTCCATATTTGCCGTCCTAAGTGTTTCTAGTTCTTGTTTGTATTTTTCAGTATTTGTCTTTTCAATTTCAAGTTTTGTTTGAAGCTCATTTATCTGATCCTCGAATTTCTTACTACTTTCCGTTATAGCAGCCTCAGCAGCAGCAACTTCACCTTCATTTTTTTTCTTCTCTTCCTCTATTGTCTTTACTAACTCTTCATATTGAGCTTTGTACTTTTTAGCAATTTTTCTTATTTGATTTTCTTTATTTCTAATATCAGTCAATGAGGCATCTTTATTAGAAAGTTCTTCTGTTAATTTGGAGTTAGAAGTAATCATTGAAGAATGTTCAGCTCGGAGTTTAGTTACCTCTTCAGTAACACGCGCCATATCATCCTTAAGAGTCTGCAACTCTTCATTAAGTTTCTTATTGTCTTCTGCCAAAATGTTTTGCTGTCGTGATAATGAGGAATATTGTTCCTCTAACTTGGTCTTTTCTACTTTAATGGCACCAAGTTCCTCATTTAGCTTCCTGACGTTTTCTTTTTCATTTGTTAACATTTTCGCTAGTGTTTCCCTTTCATTCTGAAGTCGTTTCCAATCTTCAGGGCTTGTTTTGTTAGCGCGTTCAACTAAAGCGTTAACTCTAGTTCTCCACCTTGCACAATCCGCTTTCAAGGCAGTGTTTTCTGATTGCAGAGTTTCATTTTTCGATGATAGATCAGAAATTTTGTCCTGCAATGGTGCTAATTGAGATTCTATTACTTTCGCTGTTGTTGATAGCTCTTCGACGCGAGCAGACAACATATCACGTTCTTCTCTTAAAATTCTGTTACTATCTGCCAGGGCATTTAATGTTTCTACTTTTCTCAAAATATCACATTGTTTATTTACTGTTACCATGTTTACTTCAGACTTCTCTCTTTCTGCTGCCAAAGTCAATTTTGTATCATCAAGCTGTTTTTCAGTTATCTCTAACTGTGATTTAAGTCGCATCGTTTCAGCTTGTAGTATATCAAATTTAGCCATAGCAATATCTTTTTCTCTTCTCAAAAATTTAACTATGTGGAATAATTGTTCTGATGGCATTCCATCATCTTCACTTACTGAAATGTTAATATTCGAATCAGTTGCAGATTCATTCAAGCTTTCCGATTGTGATCTAGATGCATGAGTAACTGAAAGCTGTGTGCCTAAAGCTTGAATTTGATCATGTAAAAGAGAATTTTGATCATTTAAGTCTTTCAAGCGCTCAGTTAGTTGCTCATTTTCACTGATAAGTATTTTTTGTCTATCATGCCATGATTTCTTTTCAGTTTCCAGATCTTCTACAGCGCGATTTTTTAATGCTGTCAATTCATTAATTTGATTTTGTGCTTTCACAAATTCTTCCTTTATTTGAGATAAAACTTGTATGTCACGGGAATGTAAAATCATTTCATGAGTATATTTATCTTCGGCATTCTGAACTGCTTCTGACAGCTTAGTTATTTCAGCACGTGACTCTTCAAGCTCTGTACGATAACTATTTGCATTGACTAAAGAATTATTTAATTCTTCTTTAATATTAGCTAGTTCAGTTTTCAATGCACTGTTGCTAGTAGAATGTTCCCCATTGGCATGCAGAGATAATTCAGCTTCCAGCTCAGAACATTTTTCCTCTAACCTTTGTAATTTACATGTGTAATCAGACAATTTAGCTTCAGTCTCTGATTTGTAAGATTCGTATTCACTACTAAGAGATTTCAATTCCTTTTCTGCACTTTCTGATATGTCGCAATATTGTTTAATGTGTTCTTTTGCTACATTTAGTTGCTCTAGCAGAGATTTCATCTCTTCTTGTTTATCAACCAATTTATTTTCTAGGTCTCTTATTTTCTTAACTGTATCATATGACCCGTCTGTATTAGGAGAAAGCGCATTTTTAAGCTTCTTAGTAAGTTCTTCATTTGCCTTGTCTTTTTCTGCTAATCCTTGTCTCATTTCTGTTATCTCTTTCCTTAAAACATCTGCAGCATCCTTCTCTTCTTGCATTCTTTCTTTCGCAGTATTTGTTTGCCGTTCAAGATGAGCTCCTAGCTCTCTAAAATGATCTTGTTCTTCCTGCAGTCTTCTTCTTAAAGCAAAGCATTCTCTAGTTGCCTCATCTAGCCTAGTTTCTAATTTCGCACGATTTTCGGCTTCTACGCGCTCTAAGCTAGCCTTAATTAATTCTAAATTTTTTAACAATAAGGACTGTCCTTGTCTTTCTCTGCTTAACATTTCTTTTTCGGTTTGAAGGCGCAACTCAGCGTCTTTAACCAATTTAACTTCAAGTTTCAAATTTTCTAATTGTATTTCAGCAGCAGCAAGCTTACTTTGAGCATTTAAAGCTTCATCCCTTAAATGTTGTAAAGAGACTTCATGCTTAGCAATGGTTGCATTATACGCTTTATTTTTTTCTTCTAAGGAATTTATTTGTTTCTTGTAAGTCGTAATATTGGTTTGCAAAATTTTAAGCCTCTCATTATTATACTCGGAAGTTGAAGCACATTTACTGTTTGAAGCAGTGAGTTTCCCTATCTCTTGTCTCATATTGTCTATTTGTTCAAATAACATTCTTTCATTGGTCACTTTTTCTTCTTTATAAGTTTTATATTCCTCTTTCAACATTTCTAAGTGTTTTTCTGTCTCTTTATATTTTATTTCAAATGTGGACATTTCGGATATCGGTGGTTTAGCAACATTTTCTGGTATGGACTCCATGGTATGTATTCCACTCTTTTCCAATTCTGCAGCTTCAAATGCAGACAATTCATGACGCTTACCTTTCATATGATCATGGTAAAGCTTTTTAAACATGTCTCTTTGTCTTATAAGACCATTGACCATTTTAGTTTGACGTTCTTGGGCTTCAGTTAGCTCTACCACTCTATTTTTCAATGATTCTATTTTATTTTGCATTTCACCACTCTCAAATTGTTCTTTATGTCGTTCATAATCTTCCTGTTTTTCAGTCATTTCACGAATCATTCGTAAAAGCTTTTGATTATTAGATTGTAATTCTTGAATATCACTGAATGTCACTAAAGTTTTAGACATAATTCGAGATGAGCTCAATTCTGAGGAATTTGTCGTATTCGAAGCTGTTTGTGATGAATCATGATCACCATTTGGTAATAGACCTCCTCGACTGTGTTCAATTTCTTTCAATAAGAAACAAACTTGCCTCCCCAAATCAGCCAACTCACCTTTAAGCTTAGTATTTTCACGACTATAGTGATTGGCAATTTTAGAAGATTCGCTGTAGTCATCTCGGAGTCTACTGCATTCAATTGCAAGAGAATCTATTTGCTGGGACAAAGCAGTATTGCTCTCTAACGCTTCTTCTAATTCTGCTTTTTGTTTTTGTAATAATGGGGCCTTTTCTTCTAATTCTTGAACAATGGTGTTAAGAGTGTTGTTTAATCTTCTATTCTCTTCCTTCTCTAGTGCCAGTTCATCAGTTACTTTGACTAACTGGGAGTATATTTGAGTCAGGGACATGCCTGTTTTTAAAAGTTTACTAGCTGTTGCTGCTGACGGAGCCAAATCACTGAGTGCCATATCAAGATTTTGAGCATTAGCAGCTTTAAGCAAGTCATTTGCATGTTCCAATTCATTTTTCAAAGAAGTAATTATTTCATTTTTCTTTTCCATTAATTCTTCATTATCTAGACTAGCTTGTTTATATTTTGTCTCTAATTCACCATACTTATCAGTGGCTTCATTTAATAACTTTTGTAATTCTGATATACCTTCAGTTAACTCTACGGTTTTGGCTTCAGCATCATCATGCAGAGTTTGAAATAAGTCTGCCAGTTTAGTTTTAGCATCCAACTCTTTTTTATAATTTTCTGACATTTTATTTTCAATTTCTCTTTGTTCCATTAAGCGATGAGTAAGATTTTCGGCACGATTATTTAGACTTTTTGTAACATCATTTAATTGAGTTATAGTTTCATTTGCAGCATCCAACTCCTTAATCTTATCATTTAACCGACTTTCCAAATTCACTGATTGACTGGTATTGTTTAATCTTACTGTTTGCAATTCGGAAGTAAGCCGATTGACTTCTTCTGTTAAGCCTGCGATTTGTGAATTAAGTAAAGTTCTTTCCTGCTCAATACGTTTCTCACGATACTCGAGAGAAAGTTCCTTACTTTCTATATCATCATTTAATGCCAGGGCTTCACATTTAGCACTAATTGCTGTATGCAATTGTTGGGATAGTGCAGATTCACTTCCAGTAAGTCTTTCAATTTCAGCATCACGTCTTTGCAATATTCTTGTTAAGTCATTTCTTTCATCAACAGCAGTATCTCTTGAACTTTTAAGAGAAATAATTTCATTTTCAAGACGGATTATTTTAGCACGAGCCTTTTCCAATTCGTTGTTTAAAGATTCAACTTGCTGTGTGAGTTCAGTAATGGATTCATCAGATGTTGATAACTTTTTTACTGCATCATCATATTTAGCAGTAACTTCCAAAATCTGTGCTTCTAATGTTGATACTTTGTCGCCTAAAACACCAAAATTCATATTAGAAAAATAACTAACTAGGGTACTGCTTAAAACTTAAAAAGCTGCATAGTATCTCAATTATTGAGCACATGAACCAAGTCAGCGCAACTGCATTACTGGTAGCTCTACACCTTATCGTGTCGACAGCATAAGAGTATATAGTAACTATAGTTCGGATATTACAAACGCAAAAGTGAGGGTCGTATTTCATACTCGCACTCATGGGGCTTATGGAGCCGAGCAACTGTCGTGTATAGCTGTGGTGATGTATTGAGTAAAAACAAAAAATATTATTGTTAAATCCTTGATATCAAAACTATGAAAATATTATTAGAATAATATTACTATCTTTTTTTTTATTCTTTTTTATCAAAGTCAAAGTCAAAGTCAAAGTCAAATATTTTTATTTCAAATAAACCAAATATTGGCACTTATGAAACGTCAGAATCTAAGTTGCACGGTTCCAAATAGTTGATCTATGGAGAAGAGCCGGCAAGAAACTCCATAGATACTCTTTTAAAATAATCATCTTAATCTAAATATCAATTTATGAGGCTTCAGTACACTCTAGGTGACTATGCCAGCCTCATGGGATCATTCACAATACAATATGATGTGTGACACGCAAGTAGCAGTAACAACACACATGGCACATATCACACTATACCAGCACTTACTCGCTTATAATCAAATTCCATCTACCCTATCGTTTCCTGCCTCACCTTTAAACACATTTTCAGGAAAAACCAAATATGCTTGCATTCGTCAGACAATGGCTGGCCTAAGAGTACATTTAATTGGCCATTGTGTAAACTCATATCAGACATCATACTCAGCCTCTGGTCCCGGTACCGATCACATTCCATTATGATATGTAGTATGTCTTCAGGCCGCTGACATAAATCACACAGAGGCGACGGCTTTACCCCCATCATATGGTAAAATTTATTTAATGGAATGTGACCGGAACGCACCCTGAGAGCAACAACCAATGTCTCCCTGGAGAGTTTAGCACAGTCAAACCACGGCACAAAACATGGTAAATCCTGAATGGTATAGTACCAAATGCCCTTTGTCTGTGAGACTTGCTTGAATCTATCCTATATTACTATCTTAATCATGTTGAAACCCAATGAATTGGACGGTGGCTCTACAAAGAGCTTTTTAGTAATTAATAATTATCTTAATTTGATAATCATTTGAATCTCAGTATTACCGTTGTATACTCATAGATTTCAGAGCTGTTCCTAGTATTATTCTTAAGCATTATCCATTGTCAGCATCAACATGCGTCGTAGTAAAGATTGTAAAACACCAAAAACAAATCATTCTTGACATCTTTTTAGTGTTTTGACAATCCGAGCCTAGATCATTTTCTAAATTCCTGGTTCATTACGTATCGGAAAGCACTCGTGGTGATACTTATTATTTTGAGTTATTTGCCATTGTTTTGTTGATATACTTTCATTTGTTCTTGTTACTTAAATTTTAATAGTTTATGCAAGCATTTTAATATAGTTTTAATTAACATTGTCGGCTTTCTATAATCAGTATAGATAATGAAACTTTAGTAGCCAGATATGTTAATTCCTACATAAATAAATGATATCAAGTGATAATGTAAGTCTAAAATAAATAAATTAATATTTACGTTTTACGAAAAAATACATTAAGGAAACTGGTAAAATCTACATAAGTATAATTTACTCTGCTCTAATCGCATGGAACATACTGACTTGTATTTTTAGATCTTCTTTGCCCTGCAGCGGGTGCATAGGCAAAGTCTCGGCAAAAGTGGCTTAGTACATTGTGTGCAGCCAGGACAGGACAATACACCATATCAAACACAGCTTTACAGCTCCACACAGCACCTAAGGCATTTGCTTCCATACAAAAAAAAAGTCGGTGGTTTTTACTGCTAAATGAACTTATTTTCCAATGATTTACATCCCTTAATAATATATAATACGATAGCTAAACGAACGCGATTATTCTAACACGACTTTAATATTCTAAAATTTAACGTAATTTCAGAGTTAAAGGAAAAATATTACAGTTCGTATGTGATATTTACGGATGGCTCGAAGAGCGCTAGTGGTTGCATCTCTCTAATAATAACTGTTTCAAAACATCCTATGAACTTTCAGTTATGTTAATGGAACTCATTGCAATTTTAGAAGCTCTTATATATACTCGTTCAATTCAGCAGAATAAAATACTCATTGTAAAGACAGTAGAAGTGCGTAACATCACTTGGCTCGATGCGCCTCTGGTCACAGAGGTACATCGCTAGCTTACGATATCCTCTCTGAAATACGTGACAGCTATTTGAAAGGCATTCAATTGAAGTTGCAATGGGTTCCATCACATATTGGTGTTAGAGGTAACGAGGAGGCTGACATGCTGGGCAAAAAAGCAGCTGTTGATGGAAGAGAGGTTCATGTTTTACCAGATTACACAGAGTTATTACCAAAATACAAGAAATAATGTTACAATAACTGGAAAGAATATTTTAATGAGAGATCTTTAGAAAAAGGGATTTGGTACAAAACGATACAAAGTGAGCCTCCCCATATACCTTGGCTAATGGATGGAATGTGTTTGTTATCAGACGAACAGGCTAAGTATAGGTATGTTTCATGATTTGCTATCGAGACCTTCATCTGAAGTATCAAAAAAGTTGTTTGTGGTCTTTAGTCCAGTTAATCATAAGCAGACAGTAGAACTAAGGTGTTTACATTTTATTTTGTTATTTTTATGTTGTCATGATGGAATTGGCATATACATATGTATAAAACTGGAATGACAATCAAACTACGAGACGGATGGCTGACTGGTTTATTGACAAAATGCATACCCACAAAAACATAAACAAAGTTATTATCAAATACCCTACATTAACCCCCTTTTAAAATAAAGAATAACAAAGTAATACAAAAATACAAAAATATAAAAATATCAACATACAATAAGAATCATATAAAATAAAGCTAGATTTAAAATCTATCCTTATTCTGTGCCCGTACATGCGCACGTATTGCGCGGGCAGATGCGCCCGCCACCGGGGGCGGCGACAGCGCGAGCGGGCTCGGCGCCGGCACACTCGCTTGGACTGCGGCCTCCGCCTCCGCATCCAGCTCACCAGATGTATCACACGCATCCTCAAACGCCTCATCCATATCACTTTTACCTTTTTCCCTCTTATGCGCACCGATGCTCGTTCGTGATAAAGAAAACCGCGACTTGTTCCCTAAAGGTAACATTTGATCCCGGTGTCTGCGCCACTCGACACCGTTTCCCATATTAATACGGTAAGAGACCGGGCCGGTTCTTTTAGTAACCGTTCCCGTGGACCACTTATCCGAATGCAAGGAGTAGTCACGTGCGAGTATCGGCTCCCCTACGCGTATCAAGGTTTGGGATGTGCCTCCCGCATCAGCTACCTGGCGCTGCTGCGCTGCTCGGGCTACTTGCGCTACGTCCGGCCGTAATGCATCAAGGCGCATTCGCATCCGACGTCCAGTTAGCAGTATTGCCGGAGGCACACCCGTTGTAGCATGTTCACAATTACGATAATAGAATAAGAAAGTATTTATAGCCTGTAACACGTTTTCGCCCGAATGGACTGCTCTTTTAATTGCCTTTTTAACTGTCTTTACAGCATTTTCAGCGGCCCCATTCGCTTGTGGTCTATAAGGTGCACTCGTTACATGTTTAATACAATGATTGATACAATAATTCTTAAAATCGTAAGATAGAAATGGTGGCCCGTTATCCGTAACCAGTTGCGAAGGTAATCCGAACCTACTAAAAACCGACATTAAGGCCGTAATAGTTGACTGTGCATCCGTGTGAGCCATAGGCAATACCTCAATCCACTTTGAATGAGCGTCCACCAATATAAGATATCTTTTACCTAAATACTCCGCAAAGTCTGCGTGCAAACGTTGCCAAGGAAACAAAGGAAATTCCCACGGATGCAGCACCGCGTGTGGCGGCGCGTCGCGCACCACGCGGCATGGCTCACATAAACGACACAAATTTTCTAGGTCAATATCCAAATTTGGCCAATAAACATAATTACGGGATAAATTCTTCATTTTTTTTATACCTAAATGACCTTGATGAATTTCCTGTAAAATTTTATTTTGTAATATTTGAGGTATAACAATGCGATATTTGTAAATCAAACAACCAAAATCTACAGTTAAATCATTCTTCCTTGAAAAATATGGTTTTTCGTCTTCGCAGTTTGGTACGGATGGCCATCCAAATTTTACATATCCTAATATTCGAGATAACACAACGTCTTTATTGGTTTCCTTACCTACGTCAAGAAAATTAACAGGCATGCATTCTTGAACTAAATTAATATAACTTATGGATTCGGTGGGACAGCGCTCTTGTGCCAACGGTAAACGTGACAGCGCGTCTGCTGGCCCGTTTTGTTTTGAACTAATATATTTAATCTTAAAATCATAAGCGGCCAATCGTGCAGCCCAGCGCTGTAACCGACTGGCAGCGGTTTGTGGAATGCCCACCTTAGGCCCAAAAATGTAGCTTAAAGGCTGATGATCGGTACGCAATTCAAATTGTCTGCCGTAAAGGTATTGATGGTGTCGAATGACGCCATAAAATATAGCCAAAGCTTCCTTATCAATTTGACTATAATTTCGCTCCGTGTCATTAAGTGTGCGTGACACACAGCTGACCGGCCGCTCACTGCCGTCAGGAAAACGGTGTGCAAGTACTGCGCCCAGCCCGTACGCGCTGCTATCCACCGATAGCACTAACGGTCGCCCTTCCTCATAATGCGCCAAAACCTTATCACCCAATAGAGTTCGTTTTGCTTCATTAAAAGCCATATTGCATTCATTACTCCAATTCCAACAGACACCCTTTTTTAAAAGATTGTGTAACGGATGCAACAATAAACTTAAATTGGGAATAAATTTGCCATAGTAGTTTAATAAGCCTAGGAAGCTTCTCAATTGAGTTACATCGGCAGGTGTTGTTGCATCCACAATAGCCTCCACCTTCTGTTGATCAGGGTGCAAACCATTTCGATCAATAATAAACCCAAGATATTTAACGCTTGCCTGTAGAAAACAACATTTACTAAGTTTTACAGTCAATCCCATGTCTTTTAATCTAATAAGAACGTGTCTTAAATTACTTAAATGTTCAGATCTTGATGCACCAGTTACACAAATATCATCTAGAAATACCACCGTGCCTGGCACTCCTCGCAACGTCTCCTCCATCAGCTTTTGAAATTTTTCCGGGACGCAAGATAAACCAAAAGGCGTACGGCGATAAACAAAGGTACCGATATGTGTAGTTATCGCTGTACACAATTGTGAGTCATCCGTTAAAATTATCTGTTGATATGCATGAGTTAAATCAATTTTAGTAAACTCTTCCCCCCCACTTAAGGTGGCAAACAACTCTTCAATGCGAGGGAGTGGGTAAAACTCCCGCTTAAGCTTACGATTGATAGTAACTTTATAATCGCCACAAATGCGTATATCGCCATTCATCTTGATTACAGGTACGATTGGCGTCCCGTACTCAGAATGCTCGACGCGGTATATAGTCCCTTCGTTCTCAAGCCGTTGAAGTTCGCGCTCGACACGCTCGCGGAGCGCCAGCGGCACGGGGCGCGCCCGTATGTACACTGGCTCATCATCAGTCAGTTGCAATTGGAGCAACTTTTTACATTTACCTAATTTATCGGTAAAGACTTCCGGAAACTCAGTACTTAGGCGACAAATGATTGGATCGGCAACTATATCGTTTAAATTTATTTGTTTAATATTAAGAGCTCTTAACCAATCCCTACCCATGAGAGGCTGCCCACCATTTTTAATTATATACAATGTTAAATTGTTCGCAGTAACATTACCAAGTCTGACATTAACAACTATATATCCTAATGATTCAATCTGTGTACCCGAATAACAACGTAACATCAAATTATCGAAGTCAATCGTTTTATGAGAAAACATTTTTCTATAAAAATCTTCACTAATCGCTGAAATGCGACTTCCTGTATCCACTTCACACTTGATTACATAACTGTCAATGTTTATATTAATAAAGAAAGGTTTATTACCTTTAGACGCCAGTTCAATGCTAAAAAAATCCTCGTCCTCCGCATAATCCTCACTTACATAATGTTGCCTGCCGGATCGAACATTACGGCGCACTTCTTTGCACATCACTTTCAAATGACCGCGTTGGTTACACTCATCACAATTATAATTGACATAACGACACTTGTCCGGCCGGTGTGCCTTACCACACCGCCAGCACTGTTGAGGTGACCCAACTGAGTTGGATCCTTTATGCGCCGCACCGTCTGCCCCAAAGTTGGGGTTGCGTGCAGCCCATTGCCCGCGGCCGCTCCCGGGCCCCCGGCCCGCGTTGCTTTTGTGCAGGCCTTCACTCGCATCGCCGCATACACCCGAGGTCTTGGCTGCGGCCGTAACCGCGCTCACCTCCGCATGCCTCTCTGCGGCTTCTAGCGCCAGAGCCAGCTCCACCGCCTCCTTGTATTTGATATTTTTCTCGGCGAAAATTCGCGATCGCATCGCGCTGTTTGCGAGTCCCGACACGAACTGATCACGAAGATTCTCCTCCAGCATACTACCAAAATTACAAGTGGTCGCGAGATGTTTAAGATCCTGAAGATAATCCGTCATGGATTCACCGACATGCTGTCTACGTAAGCGAAACATGTGACGCTCGGCTATTTCTGACCTCTGTGGTTCTAAATGGTCCGACACTAAACGGACCAATTCTTCTAAAGTCTTGGTTTCCGGATCCGCGGGGGCACAAAGATCGCACATTAACGAATATGTAGTTTCACCTACTACCGTAATTAATAGCGGCACACACAGCTCAGTTTTTATCTCATTGAGTAAAATATACTGTTTGACGCGACGAATATACGACGGCCACTGTTTAGAATTAATGTCAAACGGTTCTAGCCTGCCGATCGGCATCATTAATCAAGATTTGCACGCTAATTGGATACTAAATCGATAAAAAGAAACCTCGTCGCCAAATGGAATGACAATCAAACTACGAGACGGATGGCTGACTGGTTTATTGACAAAATGCATACCCACAAAAACATAAACAAAGTTATTATCAAATACCCTACAAAAACTTCCTTAAAAAAAAGAGAAAAAAAAACCACCTCGCCTTGGACGGTTATATCTGACCGGTCATCATCATCATCATCATATCAGCCACAGGACGTCCACTGCTGAACAAAGGCTTAGATTTCCACAATGAGCGGTTACATGCCACCCTCATCCAACGACTCCCAGTGACCTTCACCAGGTTGTCTGTCCACCTCGTTGGAGGTCGTCCCACGCTGCGTTTTCCGGTGCGCGGTCTCCATTCTAGAACCTTTGTGCCCCAGCGGCCATCAGTTCTTCGAGCAATGTATGACCGGTAGCTGTTAATAAATATAGGTATTCATGATTTTTTACATTATTTAAAGATTTTCAAAGTATTATCTATGGTTACAAATGTGAACCCAGCTCACCAGTGTTGCCAACTCCTACAGGATTTTTCCCCCAAGATCATTTTAAAATCCCCTATGCATTTTTTTACTACCTATATCTAGTATAGTTTGTTTAGGTTTACTAATACTTTTTATTTATGTAGGTAGTAACTATTATTATTAACTATTTTTAGCACATGAATTAATAATTATGCAAGATTATTTCATCATCATCATGTCAGCCCAAAAACACCCACTTCTGAACAAATGCCTTCTGCATAAGATGACCGGTTACATGTTATGTCGTCATTTTGGGGTAAATTTGCCAGTACTCATCACGCTTGGTCAGCAGAAAAGAAGTTTAATGGCATTATGAAAGTATTGATTTTGTTAACACATAAAATAAAAACGTTATCTATGGCAATGTGTTATATTGTGGCTAGATTGAATGGTCATTGTTTAAACATTATGATTTGATTTCTTGGCATACCATGCATCTCTAGGTAGGTGTAGAGATGTGATTATCTGCTTAAAATAGAAAACAGCTTAGCTTAGGGTTCCGCGCAAAAAAATAAAAACCCTTGAAATCCAATATTTTTTTCTATGTCAAGTGTCTATATTGAAGTACTCTAAATCCCTTTTAAATTAAACGCGGGTGAAACCGCGGGTCCCAGCTAGTTTAGAATATAACTCGTAACAAGTTATATTTAGAAAAAACATTATGTGCTGTTAGTCTGTCAGATTAATTTATTTTACGTCATTGTTAAAAGTTGTCTTAAGAAACATTTTCCGCCATTAACGGCTTGAGCCCTACTGATGTAAAAAGCAATAAAAAATCCGAATAAATTATGTAGATAAATATTTGCAAAATTTTCCATTTGGATAGGGTTATAAACAAGACAAAAAAAAACACAATATTAGGCTAGAGTTTGTTGTGTGCCCCACAGTTGCGCCAAACAGGTAACCAGTTCAGCATTTGCCAGACAAGAGCCTGGCGCTGGTTTTCAACTGGACCCTTCGGTGATTCACGGGTGTAAAAACAGTATATAACATAAATATTGCATATTATACCTTCTAATAAATCAACAAATAATAATTATACAAATAAGAACTACACAAAGCGCAAAAATAAAGAATAAAATCGAATATATTTAACAATAATTTCATAATTGGCATTTAAATAATCTAATGAGTAGGTAAACGAGACCGCCCATCACTAAATAAAAAATAATCTTATAGTCTGTCAGTGCTCATGGCGTTTATGGTGGTAATGGCAATACGCGACAAACGGCGGTAAGTCATTTTATATTGGTACATTTAACTTTCAATGCTTAAATATAATTATTTATTATCCTTCAAAATTGTGCAAATGATTAATAAATTAATATGCAAATCTACACTAGGCCAGCATGGTCGACTAAGGCCTAACCAGTGGGAAAAGGCCAAGCAGTGGGACAGTAATCGGCTCATTATGAATGACAAATACTTTACAATATGTGGTGGTTTATTTTAAGTGTTACATTTAACTTTCAATGCTTAAATATCATTATTTATTAACCTTCAAAATTGTGCAAATGATTATTAAATTAATATGGAAAACTACACTAGGCCAGCGTGGTGGACTAAGATATATAATACAAATACTAACAAATACTCCTAGATGGCACCGTTTCAATCATTTGAATCATTCATCTAAATGTGCATATTTAGTCTTGACTGCTATAAATATTACTTGTGCTTAGATGCTTACTTTGGAAAAGTATGCCTTATGCTAAAACACCAATCTTTAGATGTTGCATGCACATAAACCAATATTAAAAATATCTTTTCTTCAGTCAGAAAAAATAGTAGGCACTTACTACTTTACCAGCTTAATTTCAGAAAGAGCTATTCCACAATACACACATTTTCATATGTGTTTGTAACATGAAATTTCTTCTCAATTCATGCTTAGGTAATTAATATACTTTCCTACTAAAGCAAATAAACCAACTACCAATGGTACCTTAACTGTAAATATATCATGGGCGCATATTAATTTACCACTGGATTGTTAGTATGTGTTTTATTTTGACTCACGTGTTTTTATTGTAACACACACACGAATTTATTTATTTATCAAACTATAATTACAACTGAACCGCTTTTTATTTTTGGTTATAATACAAGACGTACCGTTCGGAATTAATTAAACTGTAAACAATGAGAATGCATTGAGGGTATCAAAATGTTTAGGAAAATACGATACACAACAAAAACTCAACGTGTTGTGGACAACAAATTAAAATATTTAAAATATATTGTTTTTAGATAAACGATCAATCCATTCTGAATGAAAGCGTCAGAAAACACCGGTTTACTTACCTATCTGGAACTTGTTGGTTTCATGCAGTGCTTTGGCTGTTAGATATTCTTCAAACTTTTGATCAATATAAGCGTTAATCTTCTCCACAAAGGGGTCGGGTAAATTAGAGATTTCCTCATCTGATAAAACATTTTTCAAATGATTTTTGGCAACAGCGTCACATTCAGCGGCCTCCATCTTCGACTGATGTCCGCGGATAGGGTTACTAGGCTATAAATATAAAGTATTAAAATAATAGAATACCAACACAAAAAAAAGGTATGTCTTCTAGTCCATGCATGAGATTCCAAGCTAAAAACTGAATGAGAAATATGAATGTAGGTGAAATTGAATCTAAATAGAAAAGTTACAATTACGTGTGCAAAACTGCTTCCGCAGGACACGTATACATTTGAGAATACCGCTAATGGCGCTCTGCGCTGGCTGGACCACTGCAGTGCGTGGTGAAAACGCGTCAGTTTTGTATCGTGTGTATTTGTCGGATCATATTCCCTTGCTAATCGAATGCAATATTGATTTAATAATACCTAAGTTATTAACTTCAAATTATACTTGTAACAGGGTAATATGGGGAGAAAGAAATATAAACAGTGTTGCCACCTCATAAAAATTAAAGTCACTAGATGAACACCCAAAAGTCACCAGAGTGGGCTAAATTCGAAGCGAAAGTCACCAGAAATCCCATTTTTTTTGTTAGAAACTATATTGTAATGCCATCTATCGAAATATCTATAGTACTGGACAGACTACTAAAGTGACAGTACATTGTCAAATTGCCGTGTAACTCTGGTCACAGTTAGGACTACCCCATCTCATGCCGTGGGTGTCGTAGATGATGACTAAGGGAGTTTGGAATCCGATGTGTACCATTATTATTAGACACATTGAGTTGCCCGCAGGTGACGGATAAACAACAGACTACCACTACCATACCCAACGAGGGTTAGTGTCAGAAGGCGGTTGACTGTAAAACCCTTTTGCAATATAAATAACACTAATTTCGCAACCCCCAAGTAACTTGGGACCAGGGCAGGAAGAAGAAAAATCATTGTTCAAATATTGTTAAATATTGTTGTCAGTCTCGGACGCGCAATCAGCCGTGACAGGCGCGTATATGCAACAGTGCTAATTCTCGATTCAAAATGTCGGACGTTATAAAATGCAATTCGTATAACATCGTAATCGACGAAATGTTATCATATATTCAGAACAAAGTATCGGTTATTGATGAAGTGACATTAGTGCGAATTTGTACCTCTGCATTTACCAGCGAAGAGATCAAAAAATCGAAATCCCTCTTATTCGACTCCATACGAAGTGACTTACGAAAAATAGGACTAAAAAACAAAGGGAAGGAAGAACGAGATCTAGCAGACATACATAGGCTGCACTAAAAGTATCGGGAATGGAATATTTCCACTGTTCCTGTCATATTAAAATCTTTTTAATTGAAAACTCCTTGGTTTTACAAATCGAATACCATTTATTTATTTAAAAAAAGATTCACGGTCTTGTCACAAGGTTTTGTCAAACTTGTATAATCGTTGAGAAAATGGAATTGACTCGAGAAAATTCAAGAGCGATGATTTATTATTACTTTCGAAGTGGTTTAACACAAAAACAGTGTGTTGACCGGATGATTTCTGCATTTGGTGATGAAGCCCCATCCAAAACCACAATTTATCGCTGGTTTGCTGAATTTCAACGTGGACGTGTCAAGCTCAGTGATGATCCTCGTCAAGGTCGTCCAAAAACTGCAGTCACCCAAGAAAACGTTGATGCTGTGCGTAAGCTGATTGAGGAAGATCGACATGTGACATACCGCGAAATTCAGGCAACTTTAGACATTGGCATGAGTCAAATACAAATAATCTTGCATGAACAATTAGGTGTAAAAAAGTTGTTTTCCCGATGGATACCGCATTTGCTATGTGAAGAGCAAAAAGCGGCTCGCGTTACTTGGTGCGTCAGAACTCTCGAAAGATTCCACGCAGGATCCTCAAATGCTGTATACAACATCGTATCAGGTGACGAATCCTGGATATATGCGTACGAACCCGAAACAAAAAACCAGTCACGAGTTTGGGTGTTCGAAAATGAGTTAAAGCCAACAAAAATTGTTCGTTCACGGAGTGTTGTAAAAAAATGGTGGCCACGTTTGTCTCCAAAACCGGCCATGTTACGACTATTCCTCTTGAGGGACAAAGAACAGTTAATGCAGAATGGTATGCTAGCATTTGTTTGCCACAGGTCGTTTCTGAACTCCGTAGAGAGAACTGCAACCGCCGCATCATCCTCCATCACGACAATGCGAGTTCTCACACCGCGCACAGAACAAAAGAGTTTTTAGAGCAAGAAAACATAGAATTATTAGACCATCCGCCGTACAGCCCCGACCTAAGCCCTAATGATTTCTATACTTTCCCTAAAATAAAGAATAAATTGCGTGGACAGAGATTTTCATCACCTAAAGAAGCTGTGGACGCCTACAAAACGGCCATTTTGGAGACCCCAACTTCCGAATGGAATGGTTGCTTCAATGATTGGTTCCATCGTATGGAAAAATGTGTCAAATTTCGCGGAGAATACTTCGAAAAGCAATAAATACATTTTTAAATAGTAATGTTCTGTCACTTCCTTGATTCCCGAAATTTTCAGTTCTCATTTGGACGAGCTTTCAGTGATTGTGGCACGCCAACTAGAGAAGTTACCACCGGTCACCTTTGACCACCTGGATTGCACAAAGCTTCTGAAGGATCTCTTGCGAATGCAAAATTCTATTGAAGAGGTAAAGACCACGTATGCTACGCTGGATCAGTTGAATTCATTAAAGACTGAATTTATTCAAATGAAAAACGATTCATCACTACCTGTGTCCGCGTCTAAAGTAAATACAAAACGAGGTGCCTGGTTATTGGATAATGGCCCTGTAGGATTATCGTATTTACACGATTCCATAAAGAACGATTCCCACAACGATAACGATTGTGACTTAATTAAAATTACACCTAAATATCGTGAAAGTAAGCAGGTAGAAGACAAACTGGGGTGCTAGGTCAGGAAACCTCCACGTGCGCTCGGTGGATGCTGGTCCCTCTTGATACGTCCGGGGGGAAGAGTAGTTGTCGGGCCGGTGTACCCTGGGCACTGGGCAATAACTACTCCACTTTTAGGTGGACCTTATTGCCCGGTGGCTAATATTCTGACAGGGACGGGCCCACTTATTGGACAGTAGGTAGGCCGTAGGGTGTTCCGCCGTTTTCGGAGGAACACGGGCGGGCTAGCGGCGGGCTCGGTGTGCACTCACCCTGCCCCGAGCAGGTAGTGGGAGGACTCCCCTTCCCTGCCACCGTCGATATCGTAACTTCGGTTGGAGTGTCGTGGTCACGTCTCGCGGCTTCGATTGAGACCGAGGATCTTGGCTTAACCGCCCGGATCGCGAGGAAGAAGGCCTTTATAAAAATTCCCCGAACCCAAGCTAGCGTGCGGCGAGGGGTGCATGGCTGATGGGAAGTTCAGTCGCGAGCACGCCTACCCCAGGACCGGCGGCACCTGAAAATGGGATACGCTTGCCCGGGTACAGGGGGCACTGCCCGGGTCGACCATTTATTTCCCCCATACTCGTAGGTCTAACTATGGAAACAATAAATAAAATAAAACGCGTGAAGAAGGTGGAGATTACGAAGGTGAGGGGTGAGAAGGCTGGTTCGCTGTCAGAGTCTGACAGCGTCCAGATGGACGTGGGGTCGGATGGCGACCCAGTGTCCGGTGCCAGGACGTGTAGTGCGCGTAACTTGCGCGCCAACGCGCGTGCGCAGCGTGCGGACGCATCGCTGTCACGTCCGGGCACGCCATTGCCATCGGGTGGGGTTAGCGACTCTGAGGAATCTTTGGATCCTCGGGGTTCGCACGCCTCACTCAACATGGTGTTGGGTGGTGAGGGCCGCAAGCGGACTCTACCGAAGGCGTCTGTGGGGTCCTCCCCCGATGCCAAAAGAATGGCTCGAAAGGAGTCGGACGTCGACAGGCTGGAGAGGGAGAACGCGGAGCTGCGCTCTCAACTCGCCAGCCTCTCGGCACAGATTGAGAAACTGACGACGGAGGTGGGTCTCCTTCGTCGTCAGGGGGGTGCAACTATTGGCGCCAGTAGAGCTGTCACTCCGGCGTTCTTGCCGTCGGATGCATAGGCCGAATTTCGGCGGTCCATCGTCCTGGAAGTTGGAAGGATGATGGACGCCAAGCTGGCGGCCTTAGCGAAGCGGCTCCCGCCGGAGCAGCGATTGCGCCCGCCACTTGCAGCTGATTTGCGGCGTCTGCGGCCCGATACTGCCACCCAGACGACTGCTGCGGCACCGTCAGTCAATAGGCGGTACTCTTCCCCTGCGACTCCTCAGAAGCAGGTGAAGAAGAAGGGCCGCAACGCAGCAGAAGTCGCTGGAGTGGCCGACCTGCCAGCGGTGCCTGCTGCAACTGCGGCGCCCACTGTACCAGCGGCAACTGTGCTAACGGACACACAGGCCATAGAGGAGACGACTGAGTCGTGGTCCACTGTGGCAGGAAGAAAGAAGAAGAAGCCCCAACCCCCTAAGGCCCAGGGAGCCGCTGCTGTGCAGGGCACGCAACCATCATCTCCCAAGGGAGAGAGGGGTAAAAGGGCTAAGGAAGGGGGAAGCTCAACCTCCCCAGGGTTCCCGCAACGGCTGCCATCACGGTCACCGTGCCGGAGGGCTCACCTGACAGTCGGTTGGGTGAGATGATGGCCGAGGCCAGAAAGAGCATAAAGCTCGCTGACCTTGGCATCGGTCCCGACACGGTGACCATGAAGAGGGCGGCATGGTCCTGTCCGTCGCTGGTGAAGACTTCAGCGCCAAGGCTGACAGCCTGGCGCACCGTATGCGGGAGGTGCTCTCCCCCGTCTTTGCCGTGCGGATCGCACGGCCAATTAAGACGGCGGAGATGAGGGTACGCGACCTGGACGACGCCGTCACGCCTAAGGAGGTGGCTGATGCCATCGCGACGGTGGGTGGCTGTCAGCCCGAGGAAGTAAGGGTGTGCGAAATTCGCCGCTCATCCGTGTCCTTGGGCACCGTCTGGGTGCGCTGCCCACTGGAGGTAGCAAAAAAAAAGGTGGTGTCCGCCTCACGTGTCTGTGTGGGGTGGGTGTCGGCCAGGGTCGAGGCATTGGCAGCACGACCGTTGCAATGTTACCGATGCCTTGAACTCGGGCACGTGCGCCTCCGCTGCGCCACCCATGGGGGGGTTGACAGAAGCGACCTCTGCTTCGCTTGTGGCAGCCAGGGCCACAAGGCGAGGCAGTGTACGGCGCAGTCGCAGAGTTGTCCGCTATGCGCGGACTTCGGACTGCCTGCAGGGCATAGGCTGGGCAGCAAGTCATGCGCTGCCCAGAAAGGTAAGAGGGGGAAGCGAGCTCCCTCTGCCTCTGCCAATAGGCAGGAGACGACTGCGCCAGCACCATTGGTCGCAGGCCCACCGGAGGCAATGGATACGACACATTCCCAGCCCTAAGAGTCCTTCAGGGCAACCTGAACCACTGCCGCAACGCGCAGAATCTACTGCTGCAAACTGTTGCGGAGTGGTCAGTTGCCTTGGCGGTTGTGGCGGAGCCCTACGTCGTCCAGAAACATCATCGCTGGTTCGGGGACGCCGGGGACTCCGTCGCCATCTATTGGGCTGGGGTTGAAGGTGGGCCGCCCTGCTCACTGTTGGACAGAGGGCAGGGCTTTGTTGCTGTGGAATGGGGACCTCTGGCAGTAGTGGGCTGCTACGTCTCCCCCAACGTGTCTCTCGCCGACTTCGAGGGATACTTGGATGGGGTGGCGCGCAGCATTCGCTGTAAATGCTTGCCCCGTCCAGTGCTCGTCTTGGGGGACTTCAACGCTCACTCTAGAGCTTGGGGCAATCGTCGGGACGGGCCGAGGGGGAGGATAATACAAGACTGGGCGGCATCGCTTGACCTCCGATTGTTGAATCGGGGGTCCGTTAGCACCTGCATTCGGTGGCAGGGGGAGTCGGTCGTGGACCAGACATGGGCGATTCCTTCTGTGGCCAGCATGGTGTCGGGCTGGCGGGTGGCGGAGGAGGTGGTAACGTTGTCCGACCACCGCCACATAGTTTTTGACGTGGCCCTCCATCCGCCTGGCCCGAGCCGTCTAGGTCCTAGCCCGCAGTCGCGGCGTTGGGCCCTCACACAGCTCGATCGAGAGATGCTCGTCGCTGCTGCCAACGTCGTGGCGTGGTCAGAGGTCGATCAAGGGATCTTGCCCGATCCAGAAGAGGAAGCAGCCTGGTTCCGGGAGGCGATGACGTCGATATGCGATGCATCAATTCCCCGGGCTAGGCGCTCCCGGCGTACGGCGGTGTACTGGTGGTCGGAGGAGATCGCGCAGTTGCGCACGGTCTGCCTGACATCCCGCCGCCGGTACCAACGAAGCCGACGCCGGCGTAGTGCTACAGCTGGAGAAACTGCGGAGGCCTATCTGGCCTACCGGGCGGCCACGAAGTCGCTGAACAGGGCAATTCGCGAGGCGAAGGCTCGGTCCTGGAGCGAGCTCCTGGAGGGACTGGACAGGAATCCGTGGGGGAGACCCTATCGTATGGTCGTGGGCAAATTGCGCCCGTGGGTCCCCCCGGTGACCGAAACTTTGGCCCCGGATTTGCTGGAGGGAGTACTTTCAACGCTCTTTCCGGCGGTCCGGGACCGTCCTGGTCCCTCTCCACCCCCGATTGCCTCGGAATGGACCGAGGAGTTAGGGGTTTCGGAAGGGGAGCTGGACCGAGCCATTGGCCGCCTGAAGAGTCGCAACACCGCACCGGGTCCGGACGGCATTCCGGGCCGCGCGTAGGTGTATGCACTGCAGTCTCTTGGGGACCGCTTGAGGCGGCTGTTCACCAGCTGCCTCCGTCGAAGCGTGTTCCCGTCCAGCTGGAAGGAAGCCGGATTGGTTCTGTTAAGGAAGGAAGGAAGGCCTGCGGAGTCTCCTTCTGCATATCGTCCAATTTGCCTGCTCGACGAGGCTTCGAAGCTATTCGAGAGAATAATTACCCGAAGACTCGTTGAGCACCTGTCGCGAGTGGGTCCCGACCTGGCCGAAAGTCAGTATGGCTTCCGGCAGCGGCGGTCCACAATCGACGCGATTCTTCGCGTCCGCTCGCTGTCGGGACAGGCAGTGTCCCAGCGGGGTGGGGTGGCGTTGGCTGTCAGTCTAGACATCGTCAACGCCTTCAACTCCATCCCGTGGGGCGCGATTAGGGGGGCACTAGTCCATCATCGATGCCCCCCCTACCTGCAGGGCATCATAGGGGCCTACCTGCGCGATAGGCACATTCGCTACGTGGGCAGGGACGGTAGCGTAAAGCGGAGGGAGATTACGTGCGGGGTTCCGCAGGGGTCGGTTCTCGGCCCCTTTTTATGGAACCTCGCCTACGACGCGGTCCTGCGTGTCGTTCTCCCCGCTGGCGTCAGCTTGGTCTGTTACGCTGACGACACTCTTGTGTTGGCCAGCGGGGAGTCCTTCAAGGGAACCATCCGGCTTGCCGAGCAAGCGGTGGCAATTGTCGTGGCCAAAATCCACGCTCTGGGTCTGCAAATAGCGCCCCACAAAACCGAGGTGGTATGGTTCCACAGACTGCCGCGGAGCAGAGAACCACCCAGTTCGTGGATACGCGTTGGTGACGCGCAAATCAGGGTGGGCCAGTACATGAAGTACCTGGAGCTCACACTGGACAGTCGTTGGGGCTTCGAAGAGCACTTCATGCGTCTCGTACCCCGAGTCGAGAGGTTAGTGGGTGCATTATACCGGGTGCTGCCCAATCTCGGGGGACCGAGTGAGGAAGTCCGCCGTCTCTACGGGGGCGTCGTGCGGTCCGTGGCTCTCTACGGGGCGCCTGTATGGTCATCCCGGCTGTCAGGCGTCCAGCGCTGCAGAAACAAACTTCACAGTCTGCAGCGCAGAGTGGCCATACGGATCGTACGGGGATACAGGACAGTGTCCTACGAGGCGGCAACTCTCCTGACACGCTTTCCGCCTTTCGATATCCAGGCGGAGATGGATGCGTGGGTCTATGACCGGACACGTTCCCTCCGCCAAAGTGGGGAAAGCGTGCCATCAGGGGCGTTTGACAGAATGAGGCGGCTGGCTAGACGGCGCGCACTCGAGATATGGTGACAACGCCTACGGTTGCAATTCGCGACCAAGCGCGTCGTCGAGGCCATCCTGCCACTCTTCGGAGCCTGGCTCAGAAGGAGCGAGCGCGTCACCTACCGTCTGACGCAGGTATTCACCGGTCACGGTTGTTTCGGTGCGTATCTGCACAGAATAGGACGCGAGGTTACGGCACAGTGCCACCATTGTGGAAGCGACCAGGATACCGCACAGCACACGCTCGAGGAGTGCCCTGCGTTTGCGGCCGAGCGGCGGATCCTGGTCGATCGGATCGGGCAAGATCTCTCTCTGCCGGCAGTAGTGTCGGCTATGTTGGCAGAGCATGAAAATTGGAGTGCAGTGGTCTCCTTCTGCGAGAGCGTCATGCTCCAGAAGGAGACTGCAGAGCGGGATCAGACGTTTTATATATTTTAGACGACGAGATCCGAGCAGATTATTGTCTGCTGACGGCCTAAATAAACAAAATAATGGATAGATGTGCGTACAGTTTTGCCAGTTTCAACTGTAAAAACGTGAAAGGCTCCGTAGACAGCATTAGGCGGCTATGTACCACTTGTGACCTGATTGCTTTGCAAGAAACATGGTTACTGCCGGAGGAAATACCATATTTAAGCACGATCGACAGCGGCTTCGGTTACACGGGGACGTCTGCGGTCAACACGTCTGAAGACATACTGCGTGGGAGGCCGTATGGCGGGGTCGCGCTGCTATTCCAACAAGTGTCAGTGTTGCGGTGTGACAATGCACGTATCTGTGCTATCAAGTTGTCGACGAGTGAACGATCAGTGATTGTGATGAGCGTCTATATGCCTACGAATTCAGCGGACAACCTACCAGAATTTACGGATTGCCTAAGTACGGTGAGCGCTATTGTAGACGAATCCGGGATTGAATCAGTTTTTATGTTGGGCGATTACAACGCTGATTTATTTGAATTATTTTATAATGAACTTTTACACTTTTGTAGTGAACAGTGTTGATCGTGTAAGGATGTTGATTTTCTGGGTACGGATTCGGGTACATACACCTTCATTAGTGAGGCTCACGGATCTTGTACCTGGCTGGATCACTGTATAGTAACTCAATAAGCGAATCGAGCTGTTATTAACGTTTATGTCGAATTTACGTAAATTACTTAAATTCACTCTTTGGTCTGACCATTTTCCTCTAATTATTGAGTGTTACTTAGATGTAGTTGTATGTGTACCAAAGTTGCCTCATCAAACAATTGTTAACAACAACGTAGTTTGGGGTACAAGAAACAATAAACAGGTTGCAAAATATACCAACGAGTGTCATGATCGATTGAAATTAATTGATTTTCCTGTCGAGTGCATAAATTGTGCTGATTATTATTGTGATGACCTCGGTCACCAGCGTGCTCTTGACAGGGTTTACTCTGACATTGTGGCCATCCTTCGCAGCGCATCCGTAGCGGGTCGAGGACTCACGAAGGTACGTAAGCGTGGGCCACACGTAGTGGGCTGGAACCTGCACGTCAGAGAGGCTCACCGGGAGGCTAGGCTGAAATTTTTGGAGTGGGTATCGTGTGGTAGGCCTAGGTCTGGTTTTACGCACCATGAAATGTGTGAAAGTAGAAGAGTTGAGACTTGAAAGTCACGATTGAAGGGGTGCCAAAATCGTGAGGATCAGATATCTATGGATATCCTTGCTGAGAAGCATTCCAAAGGTGACTTTCGTGGTTTCTGGCAAGGCACAAGTAAAGTTAACGTTAGGCCTAGTCTTCCTGTGTCGGCTATGCTGGCAGAGCATGAAAATTGGAGTGCTGTGGTCTCCTTCTGTGAGAACGTAATGCTCCAGAAGGAGGTCGCAGAGCGGGATCGGGAGAGGGCCGATCCCGCTCGGAGGAGGAGGACACGGGGCCGGGGTAACAACCGCCGCGGTGCCCCTGTCCAACACGCCTGAGCCCCCTGTCGTCTTTATATGGCGGAGGGCCTTGGGGGTCGCGAGCGGTGCGCATGTGGTCACGTACCGCTGTGTGCGCAGCACAGCGCATAGTGAGGCCTCGGGGGAATCTTTTACAATCCCCTCGAGAGATGCCTAAAGGCGTGGCACCAATGGGTGGCTCTAGGTGGAGATCTTTCGAGTTCCTGGAGCCTCCCTTCGGTGCCGACGATGATCACTCCGGTGGCCCTTTCCCGGGGTGAAGGAAGTACATGAGGTATTCCCACCGGATCAATAATAATAAAAAAATAAAAAATAAAAAAAAGGCCTAGTCTTCCTGTGAGCATCGATGGAGTGAGTGACCACAAGGACATTGCAGGTGTCTTTCGGAACCATTTCTCTGTTCAATCCCCCCTTGGGCCAGCGGGTGGGGTCTTCAGAGCTGTAATACCAAGTGAGACAGTTGGGGTAAGGTTTATTGCAAGAGATGTGGCTAAAATTATTATGAATATGACGAGAGGCAAATCTCCTGGGCATGATGGCCTCAGCGTTGAGCACCTGCAACATGCTGGCCCGCATATCTCTAGAGTCCTAGCAATGTTCTACTTACTATGCGTGAGCCACTCTTACCTGCCGTCGGATTTTATGAAGTCTGTGGTTGTGCCAGTAGTGAAAAATAAAACAGGTGACCTTGCCGATAAAAACAACTATAGGCCTATTTCACTAGCCACAATCGTAGCAAAGGTGTTTGACGGTTTGCTTAACATACAGCTAGATAAGTATGTAAACCTGCACGATAACCAGTTTGGTTTTAGACCTCAACTGTCTAGAGAAACTGCAATACTGTGTCTTAAGCATACCGTCAGATACTACACGGATCGTAAAACGCCCGTATACGCGTGTTTCCTTGACTTGTCTAGGGCCTTTGACCTGGTTGCGTATGATATTCTGTGGGAAAAGCTGAAGAGCATTAACTTGCCACGAGAAATTTTAAGCATCTTCAAGTATTAGTATGCGCATCAGGTCAACAGCGTTAGATGGGCGGGTGCAGTGTCGGATCCGTATCGGCTGGAGTGTGGCGTAAGGCAGGGCGGACTGACCTCACCAACTCTTTTCAACCTCTACATAGACGCGCTGATCGTCGCGCTCAGCAGCGTCGGCATGTTGGCTGCCACGTTGATGGTGTGTGCGTAAACAACCTTAGTTATGCAGATGACATGGTACTGCTGAGCGCGTCGGTTTGCGGGTCGAGGAATCTGATACAGGTCTGTGAGGAATACGCAGGTAAGCATGGGCTAAAATACAATGTGACCAAAAGTCAATGTATGATCTTCGAGGCCAGGGGTGCAAAATGCCCGGAAACTGTGCCACCTGTTTCTATTAATAATGTTCCCCTAGACAGAGTAGATACCTTTAAGTACTTAGGGCATATAGTCACGGCTGACCTCAGGGATCATGCTGACATCGAACGGGAGCGGAGGGCCCTATCTAAAAGAGCAAATATGTTGGCTCGCAGGTTTGCACGTTGTTCTGATCAAGTTAAGATCACGCTTTTCAAAGCATATTGTACCTCTTTGTACACGTGCAGCCTGTGGGTTAACTACACACAAGTTCGTTACAATGCCCTCCGTGTCCAGTATAACAACGCATTCAGGGCAGTATTGGGATTGTCCCGCTTCTGCAGTGCCTCGGGCATGTTTGCGGAAGCGCGCACCGACTGTTTTCACACCACCATGCGCAAGCGGTGTACATCCTTGGTGCGCAGGGTGCGGGCCAGCTCCAATGCTATCCTGGCGATGATTGCTGAGCGTCTCGACTATCCCTACATAAAGCACTGCTGTAGTAGGCATGTCGCCAGGGTATATAAAGCCTAAATTTAAATACAGCCTTTTATTTTGATTTATAATGTATTGAATTTACTCTAATTATTTGATTTTGTTGAAATTTTATATTATTATTTTGAAATGAATAGCGATGTCGATTAATTATATCATATGTAAATTGCAAATTTTAATTTATATTATTTTTTATGTATTTTTACGATGTAATATGGGTTTATCCTGAAATAAATCATTTTTTTTTTTTTAATAACAATAAACGCTGTGACTTAGTACCACTTTTTATTGTGTACCAAACATTAAAATGAGTCAAAAATCATATTTTTTATTACATCAAACAGTTCTAAGTATGGAATTGTAAAAGTAGTAACATAGTTTGGTTTTAATAATTATATTGTAACGTCAAAACAAGAATATAAATAGTAATTAATATTCTTGAGAAACTTTTTAGGACAGATGAAGATGACTCAAATATAGCTAGAAGTCGCTAAACGACAGAAATAAATCGCCAAAAAGGGTCAAAAGTCACCAGATCTAGTGACAAAATCGCTAAGGTGGCAACACTGAATATAAATCAAATTAATGAATATTCCACATTCTAAATTAAGATTATTAGACGTCCCTGATGATTTTCGTGATTGTGCACATAAAATGTGTTGTAATGCTAATCTCTTCGTAGTTTTGGATACAATGTATCGCAAGTATTTTAAAGCAAAGTGCCGACCGCACTTCGTGTAAACAAATGAGTCACAGTTATACAGGGTGTTGGCGGTTTCAATATTCAATTAAAAAAGAACTACGAAACATAACAAAAATATATTTGTATTTTTTTAAATTAGAAACTTAGGAATTTTTAAGACCTAAAAATTATGTTGTCCAAAAGACTTCCCTCGGCTGCTTGGCACTCTTGGAACCGAAGTCGCAAATTTTAGAATTTTTGGTTAGAGCTAACGATTATTGCAACATGTTATCAGACTTTTTGGTGCCAGCTTTGCAAGAACTTCAAGGCAATACCTCAAGGATGTGGTTTCAACAGGATGGGGCCACATGTCATACGGCTAGGGTATCTATAGAGCTGCTGAAAAATGTTTTTCCCGGAAAACTCATTTCAAAAAGGGGGGATATTGAATGGCCAAAACGTAGCCCCGATCTCTCTCCATGCGATTATTTTCTATGGGGCTACCTCAAATCGGTAGTCTACGAGGATAATCCGACCAATTTAGAGCAGCTGAAGAGGAATATTATTCAGGAAAGTAACAAAATACCGAGAACAACTTTTCAACGAGTTTTCCAAAATTTGCGACGTCGGTTCCAAGAGTGCCAAGCAGCCGAGGGAAGTCATTAGGACAACATTATTTCTAGGTCTTAAAATTTCCTATGTTTCTACTTTTTAAAAATACTAATTTATTTGTGTTATGTTTCGTAGTTCTTTTTTAATTGAATATTGAAACCGCCAACACCCTTATGGCCCATCCTGTAGAAACTATCGGGACAGGGGTGACACGAACCTAAAAAAATTTGATTTTACAATTTTAAAGTAAACATTGAACGGTAGGAGATAGAAATGAAATAATCATTTATTCAAATAGACTAAATTATTAGTTCTTTTGAACGTCAACATTAGACAGCACCCGTTAAACCCACCCTTCACCGCTTCCTAGTGTTTAAGCTGGGGAGAAGAAACGGCGCAACAAACTCCCCAGCAACACGTTAGTCTGTCATATACAATATTTATACATACATGTACACAAAAAATAAAAAATTACAACAGTACTAAAATGTACTTGTATGTCAAAAATTTATGTAAATTAAATATAAATAAAACGAAAAAATTCTAATATAAATCACATGTCAAGTAGAGTTGTGCTATATTCTTAATCTGGACACCACCCAGGTATTCTACTACTACCGATACTGATATGTAAATAATTGTATTGGTACCCTATTGTCAACTAAGTTATTACGGGAAAATGATAAAGAAAATATCTTCAGTTTATCTTTTTGACAGCCCTGACAAGTTTTCTCTAGTAACCCCTTGTCCGTCTCTATTGAACCCACATTCAGTCTGAATAGGGACAGCACACTTTTTTGTTAATATAAAAAAAAAGATCGAATTATTGTTATTATAAGGACTTCATTGTCATAACTGGCTATGCGGATATAATTTTCCGTCACATAATATTCACTTTTACTACAGGAACACTGCAATAATCCTGTACATAGTTCAGTTTTGTCCCAACTCACCCCGTTTTACGGTACAATCGAGTGGCAAAAACGAGGATTACCTCACTCACACAACCTCATATGGCTACACGATAAAATGTATCCCACGGATATCGACAAAATCATCCAAGCTGAATTTCACAAAAATCCACAAAAAGATCCGGAACTACAACATAGTAGTGAAAAACATGATTCACGGACCATGTGGACCATTAAACTTCAATGCGCCATGCATGAGTGATGGAAAATGTACAAAAAATATCCAAAACCATACTTGGACGATACAAAAACTGAAGATGACGGCTATCCCAAATATAGAAGACGATCACCGAAAAACGGTGGCTTCACAGCAAAAATACGAATACAAGGCAGAGACGAACTGGAAATAGATAATCAATGGGTAGTACCATATAACCCACTACTTTGCAAAATGTTCCAAGCACCCATAAACGTTGAATACTGCAATTCAGTAAAATCAATTAAATGTATATAACGTAAACAAAGGTAGTGACATTGCAGTATTTCAAATAGTCCAAAACAGCGAACAAAATAACAGAAATGAGGAGATCCTCATGTACCAGATGGGAAGATACATCAACAGTAATCGAAGAAGCGTGGAGGATTTTTAGTTTTCCCATACACGGACGCGAACCAGCTGTGCAACATCTAGCAGTACATTTGGAGAATGGACTGAGAGTTTACTTCACAAAAGACTCGGCTTGAAAAATTGCAAGCGAACCACCTCAGAACACTACATTAACAGCTTTTTTCCAACTGTGCCAAACAGATCCATTCGCAAAGACATTACTGTATGTCGACGTCCCTATTTATTATACGTGGGACAAAACAAGGAAAAATGTTTAACGACAAAAACAAGTATTGCCAGAGGATGGTCATCCAGAAATCATGAAAACTAATGCAATCCAAACAATGCCGAATGTTTCTATCTCCGGATGTTGTTACACGAAATACGGGGACCACCAAGTTTCACAGATCTCAGGACCATTGACGGCTACCTATGCCAGACGTACAGAGAAACGTCAACGCTTAGGATTATTGGAAAACGATAACCACTGGGAATTAACACTACAAGAAGCCACACTGCTGTGAGTGTGGCTTCAGCTGAACAAATTCGAGAGTTATTCGCCATAATTCTAACAACATGTAACCCATCAAACCCAAAACAGCTATGGGACTCTTTCAAAAGGAGTATGAGTGATGGTATGTTGTACCAAATCCGACAAACTAATCCAGAACTGACTCTAGAATTCAATGACGACATCTTCAATTAAACAACTCATTCGCTTAGAAGATAAATGTTTAGCAATAAATAACCAGGCCTTAGTAGAACTTGGAATGCCAGCACCACAAAGAAATGCTTTCAGTGTGCTAAACTACGAAATTACAAAGGAAAAAAGCTACAACGTCAATGAACTACTTGAATAAACCAATAAACGTTTACAACGTTATAATGACCCGGATAATTAACAACACTGGTGGAATTATTTACCTGGACGCATCAGGAGGCACCAGTAAAACGTTTCTAATAAATCTAATACTGGCGGAAATACGTGCTCAAAAACATATTGCACTGGCTCTAGCATCATCCGGCATCGCAGCCACACTTATGGAAGGAGGACGAACTGCCCATTCTGCCTTACAACTACTGTTGAATATAACCGAACAACAATTCCCGGTATGTAAAATCTCAGGAAAATCTGGACGGGGTCAACTTCTGAAACAAGCTAAAATTATCTTCTGGGATGAATGCACAATGGCCCATAAAAAATCACTAGAAGCCATGGACAGAACATTACAAGAATTGCGAAAAAACTCTGAAATAATGGGAGCAGCTCTACTCTTACTCTCAGGAGATTTTCGACAAACACTTCCAGTTATTCCCAAGTCAACACCAGCAGACGAGATCAATGCATGCTTAAAAAAGTCACATCTCTGGCCACAAGTACAAATACTGCATTTAACAAAAAACTGAAGTTGAATTATCAAAAGATGAAACAACAGCACATTTTGCTAAAATACTTTTACAAATAGGCGAAGGTACATATCCTACTGACCAAACGACCGGCCTCATTGAACTCAATAGTGATTTCTGTAACATAACCACTACTGAAAACGAACTAATCGACAAAATTTATCCAAATATTATTCAGAACTAAACCAACGTAGAGTGGTTATTTCAAAGAGCAATTTTGGCCACTATAAATAATATTGTTGACGATATCACTTTTAATATTCTAAAGAAAATACCTGGTGATGAGAAAACATATAAGTCGATCGACACGATGGTATCCATTGAAGAAAGTGTCAATTTCCCTACTGAATTTCTAAACTCTTTACAATTACCAGGAATGCCATTACACTGCCTTCCTCTGAAAATTGGATCTCCAATCATACTACTCAGAAATCTCAACTCCCCAAAACTATGTAATGGAACGAGGATGGTCGTAAACAGCTATCAAATAATATCATTGAAGCTGAACTTATTTCTGGAAAGAATAAAGGGCACACAGTATTTATACCTAGAATACCACTGATCTCTTCTGAATTGCCATTTCAATTTAAAAGATTGCAGTTTCCAATTAAAATTAGCCTTTAGTTTTACAATTAACAAAGCGCAAGGGCAAACTTTAAAATATTGTGGCATCAACCTCAAAGAATCCTGCTTCTCTCACGGTCAGCTATATGTAGCTTGCTCAAGAGTATGAAATTCGAAAAATTTATATCTGTATACCCCGGACAATAAAATGAAAAATGTTGTTTATAAACAAATAGTGTAAATAATGAGAAAATGTTTTCAATATTTTTTTCTACTTTTTAAGTCATATTTCATTTTTCATTTTAACTACCACGTAATCTCATGTCAACTCCCGAGCGAAGCCGGGTATCATAGCTAGTTATATCATAAATACAAAAACTTTCTCTTTTCAAAAATTTTACTCCATTTACAACTTCACTGTTGTTGAAATTTGAAAAATAAAAGAAAAAAATTATGTGGTGTCGTGGGACACCAGGTAGGAACGAAGTTCCTTCGGCTAATGTAGAATCGACACTTATACACTACTCCCTTGTGTATGCGACTGTCGCGCCTGCGCACGTCTCATTTAACGGTTTTATTCCACGCACTTTTTTCCACGGATTTTTTCTTACGGTTTTACTATCACATTTTTTTCAGTTCGGTCGCGCAGCAAAATCCCTATCCCCTCCAAGCCTGCCGTAAGGAACTTCGTTCCAAAAATTTTCATGACACCTCTATTGCAGTTGAATATCAGTTTATATAATGTACTCTGTGCAGTTGATGTTTACAACCCCCTACCAGGGTTTCATGCATTTAGCCTTTTATCTGTAGTAGAAACTACTAAAATCTGTATGCTATTTTTAACTTGAAATCCGTATACGAGGGCAGTTTGGCAATTCAATGACTTTAAGGTTGAACAAAAACTTTTTTATTATTATTTTTTTGTCTCATATTTGGAAACTGGCTACGAAGCGCATGCCGTTCTTTTTTCAAATTTGGTGCGAAAACAAGCTTTTTAGAAACAAAACAGTTAGGCGACTTCTAAGTATTCTTTGAAAATAGAGAAAAGCGAGTTTCGAGTGCTAATTAAACACTATTTTTTACGTGGTAAAACTATTAAGCAGGCCGAAGACAAATTGAAAAAGTATTATGGTGATTCTGCGCCTTCTCATGGGATGGTACATAAGTGGTTCACTGAATTTCGTTGTGGACGTACTAACCACTTACGTCACTAAGGTCACTACGGAGGGCATGGTTAATAAAATACATGATATTGTTTTGGCAGACCGTCGAGTGAAGATACGCGAAATAAGTAATGCTGTGCACATCTCGACTGAACGAGTTTTTTATATTTTGCATGATGTTCTGGGCATGAAAAAGCTTTCTGCAAGATGGGTGCCGCGTTTACTAACAGTCGACCAGAAACGAAATCGTGTAACAGCTTCTGAGGAATGCCTAGCCATGTATAATCGCAATCCGAGTGAGTTTATGCGTCGGTACATAACAGTTGACGAAACGGTCCATCATTGTACACCAGAGACTAAGCAACAGTCGAAGCAATGGACTTCTACCGGGGAACGTGCCCCAAAGAAGGCGAAAACTGTTTGCTCGGCTGGTAAAATGATGGCCACAGTCTTTTGGGACAGCCAAGGGGTTATTTACATCGATTTTTTTGATAAAGGCAAGACAATAACCGGAGCTTACTATGCTGCATTGCTAGATAGATTCAATAAAAAGTTGATCAAGAAACGACCGCATCTAGCAAAGAAAAAAAAATCTATTTCATCAGAATAATACACCTGCCCACTCGCCTGCAATCGCGTCATCAAAAATTGTCGAATTAAGATACGAATTATTGCCACACCCTCCGTATTCGCCAGATTTAGCCCCCTGTGACTTTCCTCTTCCCAAACATGAAGAAATGGCTTGGCGGGCAAAGATTTTCGTCAAACGAAGAGGTGGTAGCCGAAACTGAGGCCTATGTTTTTGATGTGTTGAAGAGGTTGGAACATCACTGGACTAAGTGCGTAGAGTTGAAAGGAGATTATGTAGAAAAGTAAAAAAATGTATATGTAAAAAGAGTGATGTTGATGAAAGAAGAATCTTTCCAAAGTCATGGACTTATCAAACCGCCCTCGTAAAACCTGTACAGTAATTAGAACTGAGAATAAATATGCAGTCAAGTTATATTGTTTTGAAAATCAATGGAATAAGTTTGACGAAATAAAAATGACAAATTAATCAACAACAAATAATTCATTAATACATATTTTTGTAACATTACAAGAGTAAATTTACCATCAACTTTTAGGTTATGCCAAGAGCTTTCGCCAGTCGGTGGCTTGGTAAGCAAAATACTTTAAATCATGATTGCATTAAGACAAATGGGTTGTTTTTAAGGTACAGCGGTGGGATTTGAATGATTTATACTTTAGATTGCAGAAATAAATTTGGACAGTGTAGGATATAATTATATAATAGATAGTTGTAGTTCAGGATGATGGGCTGCAATGACTTTAGACCAGTAGTTTTCAAGCTCTTCTGAAGTTCTGAATCACGAGGTCAAATATTTTTACAATTACGCTAAATCTGCCGCTCTGAGTCTAGGTGTTGCAGTTCATCAACTGAAATCATTTTTTTAAACTTTAGTGCCAAAGTGACCAAATTAATCTATTCTATAAGATTTTACAACATGTGGGTCACAAAACTACGTTTTGTTTAGTTACATCATTGTTGAAATTAGAATTTTTTGAGTATTTTGCCGCTTCAATAAATATAAAGTCATTTGAGTTTAATGTTTTAGTATCTTCTTGATTTCTAACACAATCACAAAAAAAATACAAATGCTGCAATCTTTGCTGCAAAAGATTATTTATTGAATTGTAAGTCGTAGATGGTCTACCTGTCCCACTTTTACACGTTTTAAGAAGATTACGGTAATTTTAATTAATAGAATCTGGAAATTCTGTATTATAATCTGTAACCAGTGCTAATCTGTATCCCACGCCGAAAATCTGTTTAAATACGGAGAAATCTGTGTATATGGCAACCCTGCTCTCTACAATCCAATGTTGGAACTGTTGCAGGTTTAACTTGACACTGGCAGAATGATGGAATACAATTGCCATGAAAAAAAAAACTGTTGCAGGTTTGAGCACATACGTACGCAGTGTCGTTAGCAAGTAGCAACCACAGAGTACCTTTTTATGTAGCAACCACGTTGTTACCACTGACTGTTCTCAACATTGATATATATGTTACTATCGTAACTAGATCGGCAGCTGTCACGCAAAGACGTTGCCACCATAGACTATACACATAATACTGACATAGATGCGCAACTTTAAGACCACGATAATCAAGTATGCGACCTTGACTACCAGATGGCGCTACGTTTTTATTTAGTACCGAAACAATCCTGCAGGTGGCGTGCCGTAAAATCACTAGATCGATTAAATTGCGCCGCAGACCACAATATAATATGTTGAAAAAAGCTTTGCAATTTAAACCGACCTAATAATTTCTCGAACCTAGAATAGTTGTACAAAAAAGAAACAAGGGAAACGTTTCAATGTTTTTTTATTATTCTATTCGTATAATAATCATAAGCTTACCAAAACTAGGTCATTCTTATCACATAAGAAAATTTTACATTAAAAGTTATATTCACTTCTCTATACCGTGGATTATGAAATTCAGTGCGAGATTATTCAAAAATTACAAGAAATTCAACGTAAAATGATCACACTCGTAAAATAATCTAATCTAATAGCAAACACGTAAACACCAGCTAAATTAAGTTTACAAACTTGTAAAAGGTAGGTAGGTATCTTTTCTCTTTGACAATTTGTGAAGTGATGATATTTTCATAATAAATATATTATTGTTTGTCGGCATTAAATAAACGAAATCGTGTTTATTTAATATCACAAAAAAGAGATTGTAATTTAAGAACGTATTACCAAAAATAAAACATTAAATAAATTTATTTTGGGTACTTCCGGTAAGTACTACTGCCATCTAGTCATATTTTGAATAAAACTTAATATGAAATGAATAAAACTTTGTATGAAATGTAACGACTGTAGGCAGGAGATTGCGCTACTTTCGATGCAACTTTTCGTACTCACTACTTGTATGAGAGTTTCACCCCCCTGGTTGCCACTCAACATATGGCCACAGCCATATGTCTGGTCTTATGTCACCTTAGTGAGTGGCTAGCCTGACCTCAAAGGAGTAAAACAAAACTATTTTCACAAAAATTTCTAAATGTGCGGTGAAAGAGTGCGGTTCTAGATCGCAAAAACATAACAAAGCAAGTGGGATTACGTTTCACACGTAAGTTTACTGTTTTAATTTTGCCCAGGGTCGTTTCACTCAGTATACTTTAGCTTCAGTACAAAATCGTGACCGTGAAAATAGATCGGACTATGCTCAATAGATGGCACTACTAGTAATGAGTATTTTTATAATCATAAATAATTATAATTCTTATAAATGTATTTATCCACATAATATATAATATATTTGGAAAACAAATTATTTAATTAGAAAGTGATTAATTAATCGAACACTCTAATATATCTATACAGTTCGGTGAAGTTGTCGTTGAAGATGATTATTTGTTAATTTGTAGTAATTTGTCTCGTATAAAATGGCTATAAATTTCACAATATAATTAAATAAATATGAATTTTGGTCTAAATACTTTCGCGATATATTAAACTAAATTAAATAAAATGAAGTTTACGTGGATTTACTGGAACGGAACGTCAAGGTATATGACAGATGGTCACATTTACATTTCTGTCATGTAGGGATGGTCGATTTTAGAAAAACACCGATGTTGACATCGATTCAAAAGCCTCGATGAACGCGTAATTTCGATTGGAAAAATCAATGTCCGAACACATCAATGTTTTGGGTGCTGGAATTTAAACTCGAAATGGGTAAACTATAACGCATGCGCTGTTACATGCACGTGAATAATGCATGTGTAAACACGTATGAATATATAAATGGGTAGCATTGGGTGGAAGACAGCGTAGCTGCTGTAGAAAAACATATGTTGTAGTAGTGTAGTATATACTTATTGGAATTCGACTGTAGTGAAATATGGAAATATTTATGTACAGATGTTATTCTATATATTCAGATATATAAAAAACTTAAAGAAACAGAACGACTCCTTTTACTGCATTTTTTATTGATGTAGGTGTTGATCAGCTTTAGAAACAAGCCTTTTTGAAGCTATCGCAGTCACTGCGCAGCACAAAAATGTTTGATATTTACTTCTCATTTTTTTATAAATTAGTCATTGTCCATTTTCGACCATTCAGTTGTCGAACAACTGGAACGGAACTTTTCTGGAAATTTCTTTTAAATTGTAAGCTATAACTTATGCGCTGTAATGTAACATGCATATGAATAATACATGTATACACACGTAGATAAAGATAAGATAAGATAAAGATAATTTATTTGTAAAACATGAGTATACAGAACAAAAATATAAATTGTAATGTAAGGTGTTAACAAAAAATTGATCTGCATGTTTTGCTATATGTTACAGCGTACAAAATAAAAACAGTAATTATAATACAGATTAAATATTTCTATTGAATTTTAGTAATAATAATTAAAATCGTAATAATAATAAAAAACAACACTTAAAAACATTGTATTAATGGGATTACACTGAATATAATCAATACCCAAGGGACAGAAACATACAAAGAATATTAGAAGATTAATTAAAAAATTCGGTTAAATTATAATAGCATTTATCAATTAAATACCTTTTTAGGGTTTCTTTAAAATGTTTAACACTTAATTGTTTTATTGATTTTGGTAATTTGTTGTATATTTTCGGTGCCAAACATAAAATACTTTTGCGCATTAGTTCTGTGTTGGATCGAACTATGCACAGTCTATCATTATCCCTACGGTTGCGACTAACTACATCCGAAAGACGATTAAATAATGTTGAGTTTGTTTTTACGAAAATTGCTATTTCATAAATGAATAGACAAGGGAGAGTTAAGATTTTATATTTAATAAAATATGCTCTACAGCTGTCAATAGTATTAAGTCCAAACATTGCCCGGATACATCTTTTTTGGGATTTAAATGACATTTCCTTGTTTGTGGAGTTACCCCAAAACAACACACCAAACCTAAGGAGAGAACCCACAAGGCCATGGTAGGCTGTGAGCAGAGCTTCATAATTTATAACAGATGCAAGTTTATATAGTGCATATGAAGAAGAACTTATTCTTTTATTAAGTGCCTCAGTGTGAGCCTTCCAGTTGATATTTTTGTCAATGATGATACCTAAGAATGTTGTTCTATCTACTGTGCTAAGTACTGTCCCTTGGTAGTTAACCTCGATTTTAGGAGTTGCTAAGCGTTGGCTAAACCACATTATCTTTGTTTTTTCTAAATTTATTTTATGATTATTATTGTTCATCCATTTGATTAACGACTTGATGGTGTCATTAATTTCATTTTCGTAAGCACTCCGTTCGTAGGTATTTTTTGAATCTATGACTACAGTGCTGTCATCCGCGAATAGTGTCATCGGGTATTTAGTAACTTTAGGCAAATCATTTATATAAATAATAAATAACAAAGGTCCTAATACGCTTCCTTGAGGTACCCCGTATGAGACTGCGTTTGTTAGATTGAAATATTTCTTCTCTTTTTTTATCTAAATTTATCCTAGTTATCTCAGTGTACTGCTTTCTATTTTTTAAATAAGTTTCCATAAGTTGTAGTAAGTTTCCTCTAATACCGTATGCTTCTAATTTGTTAAGCAAGATGTCGTGATTAACATAGTCAAACGCTTGTGTCATGTCACAATATATAGCGCATACGGGTATTTTTTTATCTACGTTTGTTATAATGTAATTAACAAAATCAAAAATTGCCATATTGATGGTTTTTTGCTTTCGGAAACCTTTTTGCTCACTTGTTAAAATGTTGTGTTTTTCTAAGAATGAGCAAATTTGGTAATTAATATATTTTTCAAATATTTTGGAAAATATTGATATCAGTGCAATAGGTCTGTAGCATTCCATAAGTTGCCTATTATCTTTTTTGAATAGAGGCTTAACAACAGAGATCTTTAAGGTTTCGGGGTATGTGCCCGAAATAATACACGTGTTTAGAATATGACTTACATGATTACATATTGTGTATGCCACATATTTTAAGACCTTAGTAGACACTTCGTCGTGACCAACACTTGTGGTATTTTTTAGGGATCTTATGATATTTAGAATGTCGTTAGGTGAACTTGGTGCCATAAACATAGATTTATTACATTTATCAATATTTAAAGTTACATTGTTGCCAGACCCCTGTATAGGTATAATTTTATCAACAAAGAAATTGTTAAAACCGTCACTGATTTCTTGCGGATTTGTTATTTTAGTATGTCCAACGTTTATGGATGGGATCAAATTCTTAATTTGTGCATTCGTTTTTGAATTATTGATAATAGCCCAAGCTGCCTTCGATTTGTTGGCTGATGTTTTTATGTAATAATTATTCTGTGCGCGTTGTGTAAGTTTAATGATTTTTTTATATAGTTTATTATAGGCTTTAAATTTACTTTTGTTTAATTCATTAGGTTTTAACCTATAGTTCCACTGCAATTGTCTTTTGTTTTTTCTTGCATTTTTTTATCCCACGAGATACCCATTGTGGATTTCTTTTCACCCCAATTCTTAACTGTCTATAAGGAAAGCATAAATTATACAGCAGCATAAAGATATCCATAAATGAATTAAAAGCTTCGTTTGCATCATCAGTATTATAAACATCAAAGAAGGCGACACTCTGTAGATAATTTTTGAATTTTCGTTTGTTTTCAGTACAGTAGTCACGGCGGCGTATATGCCAGTAATTTATTAAATACACTGTATCAATCGGGATTTTAAGAAGTTGTAAGGAGTGATCTGATAAGCTAAATTCAATTACATCTGATTTACATTTGTTCAAGTTATGTGCAAAATTGTCGATGCACGCTCCACTCTTAAGTCTCGTGGGCTGTTTCAGTTCCAAATTAAGGTTATAGTTTAAAAGAAGGTGCTCTAATTGCAGTAGCGTATTATTGAGTTTGAGAGAATCGATGTTAAAATCACCAGCAATTATGACATTTCCCTTCTGTTTTTTTTAACAAACTGTAACATTTTTTCAAATTGTTCGAAAAACAAGCTTATATCATTTTTCCGATTTGGCACTCGATATATACATATAATTATAGTTTTATGGGTCATAAATTCAATGCCGCAACATTCGAAGACCCCGCTTATAGAAAACTTTGCAACTTCCAAGATTTCTTGACATTGGTGTCCTTTTTTTACAAGAATGCAAGAACCACCTCTCTTGCTATTCTTTCTGCTAAAACAGGCTACTAAAGTATAATTAAGAACGAATACATTTTTTTCGTAACCCTCCATGATGAAGTGTTCGGTTATGCATAAGACATCAATTTCGTCGCCCTTCTCAGATAACTCTTGCAGACAGACAGTGAGTTCATCTGACTTATTTAGTAAACCCGCAATATTTTGATGAATTATGTTAATGTACTGATTATAGAAAAAACTGTGAAATAGTAGGCTGGTTTACTATATTTTCCATTTGATTATAGTCTAATTTTATATATGTAATTAGCTCATAAATATCCTTGAAAATAGTTAGTATCCCATAATATCTAACGGATCCGGTATATTTTGCGAACATTCTGTAGTCACACTCAAGATGCTTGTTCGAATCGATGAAATAAGCATGCTGGTGGGATGTGATGTCTAGGTATAACAGATTATTAAAATGTTCCACTCTGTAGTTAAACATAGTTGCATAATGCGAGTTTTTATATGTTGGAGCGCAAATAATGACGTTTGTGTATTCTATTTTCTCCAGGGTTTCTCGTAACTTTATAACAAGGGAATAATAGTCCTTAGTCGTTTTAAAATCTGTGTCTCCGATTAAAATTACACAAAAATCATTCATTGTAAATTCCTTTAACTTGCATTCCAAATCACATATCTGACTTTGGATTCCGCAGTTAGGCATTAGGTAGTGACATATTTCAGAATTCACAAGTTTCTTCTCCGCTATTGACCGTATCTTATTATTTTTGTCTTCACTAATAATACATATTTTGTTCGGTTGCTCTTGGTTTTCATGCGGTATAATATGTCTATCAATTATTGAGGATTTTTGGTTTTGTTTAGCTGGTATTTTAGTAGTTGCTTCCGTTGTTTGTGTTTCTTTGTTTTTAGGTTTAGACTTATTATTTTCTGTTTGTGTTTGTTGGTCTAAATTTATTCCAGATTTATTTGAGATATTAAGTTTTTTCCCCCTTACCGGACTGTTAGATATCTGTTTAAAGATATAATTTTTTCTTAGCAGTTCTTCATTCATTGATTTGAGATGACGGTTTTCTAGTGACAGTAATTCTATTTCTTCATGCGCACTATCCAACGCAAGAGTTAGTTTTTCGATCTGTATTTTTTGTTTACTTAGGTCCTGATCAAAGGCATCATTGCTTATGTCGGGTAGGCTATTGTATGTTTCGTCCATCGTTTGATTAAGAAGTTGGCTAACATTATTTTGAGAAGCTGACTTGGTTCGTATACGACGGAAAGTTATATTACTAGGTGTATTCATTATTGTTTGTTTTTTTTGTTTTCACTTTATTCGATGTTAAATGATTCTACGAACAGAAAGATATCACAAAAAGTTTCGGCTTGATAGTGGGATTCGAACCGTCACCTACCCGTGCACGATCACTGTATGTGGCAGACACAGCCTCTGCACAACGAGCCACTTGAACGCTTGGTAAGATCAACGAAATAGCGATATAGATTGTAAATAGACAGCAAAGATAAAAGTTCGTTGCCGAAGTTTAAAATTGTTCCGAGGTTCAAAGTCCGTTTTCTTTGTTATTCATGACCACTGTTTTTTTACACTTTTTGTTCGTTTAGATCACACTTATTACACATTTAGTAAGTTATTGATTAGATTGGTTGAAATGAAAATACAAATGTGTATCATTAGGTGGGCGACAGCGTAGCACATAGTTGAGGTGAAAATTGTGGGGAATTGGGTACTTATGGGGGTTCGAATATAGTGGAATATGGAAATATCAATGTTCCGATATTATTTCCATACCAACGATATATCGATGTTTTAGAAGACTTAACAGCGACGATTTTCCGCTTAACATCGATGTTTATCGACTATCGAATGTCATGGTCATTTAATATATGTCAAACTAGCTGGGACCCGCGGTTTCACCCGCGTTTAATTTAAAAGAAATTTAGAGTACTTCGACATAGACACTTGACATAGAATATATATGTTGGATTTCAAAGGTTTTATTGTTTTTGCGCGGAACCCTAATTGTTTTTCTAAAATAAAAGTAGCCTAAGTTATTCCTTATAACGTCAGCTATCTGCCAGTGAAAGTCCCGTCAAAATCGCTCCAGCCGTTTCGGAGATTACCAGGAACAAACAGACAGACAGACGGACAGACAGACAGACAAAACATTTAACTATTGTTTTTTTTTTTTTTTTGGTACCGTATATACTTTCATATGCTTTTAGTAAAAAGCTGTTATTTTGACATTACAATCAGACACTTCAATTTTATTTATTTGTAAAGATTTATTCCGTTTTTTTTTTCTTTGTGAGATTCGGAAGTGCTTATGGTGTTTTTCTCGTTAATTTGTGATTTCTCCCGACGACTTGGCTTTGTTTCATGGATTTTGGTGCCTCTGTTAAATTTCTTTGACCTGTGCTTTGTTTTGGAGTCCGACAACTTGGTTTTATATTTGACTTCGGCTACGTTTTATGGACTACGATTTGTTGCAATGGCGATTTGTTTTCTTTAATAAAAGGCATAGAAATAATTGATTGCTATCCTATTTGTGTGTTTTAATTAAATTTTACCCTAGAAATTAAACAGAAAATAATATCAGGGAGTATACTATACGTACGTACGGTGTGTTTATGTATTATAGCTATGGTATATATATAGCATCTTTTAGTGAGAACAATGTTCAATAGATGGCGCTCAAAGACGATTTAGATTGATGACTCTATACCAGTATATATAATGTACTGTGTGAGTCGAATGGACTTAGAACACAAGTTCTGTTGGTGGATAATGCAATGAAGGACTACCAAATCATCTTTTTGCTCATTTAATTCTGCTGCTTTTTCATTCAAATACCGATACGAAACCTTTACGTAAGCCGACCATAGAAGGTGCACCATCAGTGCATACTCCAATTAATTTTGACCATGGCAACCCAAAACTTGTGAATACCTTTTGAACTTCAATCAAAATATCCTCTCCTGTAGTGGTTCCTTTTAGCCGCTGTAAAGCAAGCAATTGCTCAGTAACAGTGAACTCCTTATCAACACCTCGAATAAATATAGCCAGTTAAGCTGTGTCAGAAAAATCGGTGCTCTCGTCTAATGTTATGGAAAATTATTCAAAACCAGCTATAAGGTCAGTCAGTGCTGTTTTTATATCATTACCCATCATTTCTATACGTCGAACAACAGTTCGTCTTGACAAACTAATTTTTTCAAATTCATTTTTCTTTTCAGGACACAAAATACCGCAAACTTCTACCATACACTCCTTGACAAATTCTCCTTCGGCCAATGGTTTTAATACCTTTGCCAATTTTGAGCTAACTATAAAACTAGCTTTCACAACATTATCAAGTTGTGTTCTTTGTTTAAGAAACATTTGTTGCTGTTTTTCCAAATTTGCGGTAAGCTTTTGGATTTTGTCTGTTCTTAATTGTCCTGTCAGTGAGTGCAGCGTAGCATGCTTAGTTGAGTAATGCCTCTTTATATTGAATTCTTTCATTACTGAAATGGATTCATTACACAGCAAACAAGTAGGCTTACCATTGTGTAAGATAAAAAAGAATTCTTCAGTCCATTTTTCTTGAAACTGCCGACCCACCAGACATCATTTTTGTTTACATTTCGTTCCATAAACTTAATAACAAACTATAGTTAGTAACCACTCAAGATGCACACAAAGTCACAAAGCAAGTTAACGGCTCGAGCAGTTCGCTAGGATATCGCTTGTCCAAGTTATCACCTCGGTAGCTTAAATAGAACTGAACTAACGTTCGGGCCACCCACCCGCTTATATAGGCATAATGAAGGAATAATCTGGAATAAACTAGTTTAGAATAATTGAGAAGCAATAAATCTTTTGATGTGTCACCCGTGAGGCGGCACACCTCAAAGAATTTGATCGAGCAAGCCGAGTGGCGGCGATTATCAAAGAGTGAGGGGGCAACCATCAAAGGATTTGATGTTTGCCGCCTCACTGTCACTCCCGTGAGTATGAGTACCTAATGTAATATTTTTTTATTTGGGTTTTTAATGTCCCGCGGGCCGGATTATATCTTACAGCGGGCCGGATCCGGTTGTTGTTGCCCATACCTGCTTTTTTGTATAATCTTAATTAAATAATCAAGCACAGAGACAACTTTACACTTGGACTACTGCGGAACGAATGCCCCTCTGTTTTTTTTATGATGGGTTTCTCGCACTTGTCCCAAGAGGGATGTAGATGAATGTCCCTCTGAACAAGATGTCCCAATATATATTCTACCATTCTAATATAATGGGGGTAGTCTAATAAACACACGGTCCTACCCACACAACTGACAATCTCATAATCAACACAATGATTTATAGGCGTCTAACATAATGATCCTAAAATATTTAAATATATATCGTTATTCATCACTGTAAATAAAATTCGTTTATAGTATATAATTATTTATAGTATTTCTTTTCCCGATCCTTTCTAATAACAGTCCAAATTCCTTTTCCAAAATCAGTTTTTTTATTCCTTCCAAACAAGCAAAAACGGGGAAACTTCTCCCCGTTTTTGTTTGTGGCAATGCGCAAATAGCGGCAAGCCAGAAAAAAAAAGACAAGCCAGAAAAAAATAACTTCAGTTTCTGATTCCAAATAGTATTTTTTTTGATTTTTACAAAAATATGACACTGAAGTGATTTATAACACTCGCGAAATTATTAGGTACCTGCTTAATCTATGTTGAAGACTGCAATAGAAACAATTTCGTATGTAAGATATTCAATAATACATTTTCCACATCGTGGATTGCTGAAATATGGAAGAAGAACAATGTTTACACGAGTGTGAAAACTATATCCAAAGTCATAATATTTCGTTGCTATTGAAAGATTGTATAGTGCAATTATGTGTGAACAAACCTGAAAATCCCGTGTCTTTTTTGAGACAATATTTTCAAAAATTAGAACGGGTAAGTGAAATGTTACTGCTAATAGACGTAGCCAATGTCAGTCTTTTACTGGACACAGGCCTTTTTTAATTAATGTAGGTGTTATTTTATTATATTGTTGTTTTAACTAACATTGAGACTGGCAGAATCATCGACATAACAAATTGGCACCATTTGATTAAAGTAAATTGGAATTGACTGGCCTTTCCTATGATGTTTTTTTTGATAATGTTTTCCACAATATTTCATCCCCCGCCTTTTGCACTCAGTCTACCTAACCTACCTTCTGGTCTGTTGTTCTGTATTAATATTGACATACCCCATTGCTGGGTGACTACTGAACAAGTTATCTAAGCTTTTCATTACTTTTTATGTTACTAAACATTGTTTGTGAAAAATATTCTTTATGTGTGTAGTAACCCTAATTAAAGTTACAGATCCAAGATGAACTTTTTAACATCCACGCACTCCAACCCCTTTTCCTCTACAGTAGCAGTTTTTATAAAATCTATCATGTGCACAGAGTCAGTTAAATGTTTATATCTTGAGGAATAACTTTCTATACTATATACACTATATTGGTTACTAGCGGCCCGTCCCGGCTTCGCACCGGTAGACATTTATTTTTTAACTTTTTGGGATGAACATAGAACAAATGTAAACATGGTCTGATTTTGGTCAGCATTACTACCAACTTTTAAAATGTAAAAAAAGTTATAGTTACATAACTACAATATGTGAAGTTTTTTGTAGATATTGATATGTTCTTTAATATTATAATGTCTTAGGTTTTTGCGAGTATTACACATTATAATAAAACACTTTTAAACGGATTCTATCACATATATTTTAGATTTTTGTTTTTCCTGACGTTTCGAACACTGCAGGGTTCGTGGTCGCAGGATGACTAAGGTGACAGGCGTCGTTACAGATTTTAAAAAGTTATTTTATTTTATCTACCGTACAATTTTAATCAAAAATTATTTCGATGCACGTAGTAATCACTCACAGTGTCTTGATGTTTTTTAGTGTGGTATTTGGTTTGGGACTTTATTATTTTAATAACAGGATTCCAAACTGCTGGTACCTGCCAGCCATCTTCTCTATTAAAATTAGGATGTTTTTTAATTTCAATAGCCTCACGAAACATTCTTGGTACATATCGGTTCTCTTTCGCGAGGACTTGAGGTTTGCTTGACGTGAGCTATGTGTTCTTTTAACCTAGTGGCTATACTACGCTTTGTTTGCCCTGTGTATGACAACCCACACTCACAGTCAATCTTATAGACCCCTGCATCTTGTAAAGGAATGTGGCACTTCACCGGTTTGAGAAGTTGGCTGATCTTCTTATGCGGGGATTTGGAGCTCTCAAATTGTTTCGCTGGAGAACCTCCTTCACATGGTGAAGTTCCCGTGCCAGATGGTCAGGGTCGCAGATGCCGTGTGCACTCTGTAACAAAGATTTAGCCACGGTAGCTAACTGGCAAGGATGGTGGTGAGATTCACCATTAAGGTACCTGTCTGTATGGGTAGGCTTTCTATACACGGTGTGACTAACAGAATGATCAGGATTATGGATGAGAAGTATGTCAAGGAAGGCTAAGGATTTATTATCCTCCAATTCCATAGTAAACTGAATTTTACCATGTATTGAATTTAGGTGTTTTAAACCTTTTTCACCCTATTGTGAGGCGAGATGGTAAAAGTGTCATCTACGTACCGTTTGAACATCTTCGGTATAGTCGGGGCTGTCATCAGTGCTCTCTCCTCAAAGTCCTCCATGAAACACAACAACAAGTTTAGGGTTAGTTTAGTTTAAAAAATGTTGCCGAAAATTCACAAAGACAATGTTCCACTGTGACCCATAGTAAGCCAGATTAATACACCAACTTACAAACTGGCACAACATCTAGCGAAGATACTCTCTCAACTTCGTGGAAAGACTAACACATATGTGAAGGAGTCCTATCACTTTGTCAGCCAAATAAAAGACCTTGAACTAGCTGAAAGTGAAGTGATGGTCAGTTTTGATGTGCAGTCCTTATTCACCAACTTACCAGTAAAGGACTGCATGGATGTTGTTAAGAAACGGTTAAGTGAGCATGACATGCCTCTTCAATATGCAGAGTTACTTGAACACTGCCTTACCAATGGCTACCTTTTGTGGGACAATGAGTTTTACCTGCAAACTGACGGTGTGGCCATGGGTTCACCGGCCTCTCCTGTAGTCGCCGATATTTTCATGGAGGACTTTGAGGAGAGAGCACTGATGACAGCCCCGACTATACCGAAGATGTTCAAACGGTACGTAGATGACACTTTTACCATCTTGCCTCACAATAGGGTGACTGCATTTTTAAAACACCTAAATTCAATACATGGTAAAATTCAGTTTACTATGGAATTGGAGGATAATAAATAGTTAGCCTTCCTTGACATACTTCTCATCCATAATCCTGATCATTCTGTTAGTCACACCATGTTATAGAAAGCCTACCCATACAGACAGGTACCTTAATGGTGAATCTCACTACCATCCTTGCCAGTTAGCTACCGTGGCTAAATCTTTGTTACAGAGTGCACACGGCATCTGCGACCCTGACCATCTGGCACGGGAACTTCACCATGTGAAGGAGGTTCTCCAGCGAAACAATTTGAGAGCTCCAAATCCCCGTCGCAGAAGCCGCCCGAAACCCACCGCGGTTGATCGACGACCTGCACTATTACCATTCATTAAGGGAGTCATATCTTTGGTCATATCTTGAAGCGTGCTTCCATAAAAACCTACTTCAAGCCGCATAAGAAGATCAGCCAACTTCTCAAACCGGTGAAGTGCCACATTCCTTTACAAGATGCAGGGGTCTATAAGATTGATTGTGAGTGTGGGTTGTCATACACAGGGCAAACAAAGCGTAGTATAGCCACTAGGTTAAAAGAACACATAGCTCACGTCAAGCAAACCTCAAGTCCTCGCGAAAAAGAACCGATATGTACCAAGAATGTTTCGTGAGGCTATTGAAATTAAAAAACATCCTAATTTTAATAGAGAAGATGGCTGGCAGGTACCACCAGTTTGGAATCCTGTTATTAAAATAATAAAGTCCCAAACCAAATACCACACTAAAAAACATCAAGACACTGTGAGTGATTACTGCGTGCATCGAAATAATTTTTGATTAAAATTGTACGGTAGATAAAATAAAATAACTTTTTAAAATCTGTAACGACGCCTGTCACCTTAGTCATCCTGCGACCACGAACCCTGCAAAGTGTTCGAAACGTCAGGAAAAACAAAAATCTAAAATATACGCGATAGAATCCGTTTATAAGTGTTCTTTAATATAGTAGAACATTTTTTTGTTCTTTCATCAATAGTTTCCTCAGCGCATGTGATGAAAGACATTTTATGGCAACTTTTTTTACACCTTGGACTACATTATTGAAGTTTTAGTGGATCCCTAATTTTTTGCATATAAAAATATATGTAAAAATTAGGGATATCGATGATATTACAGTAGGTACATTGTTTTTATTAATGGATCTGTATTTTATAATATCACAACACCACAAAATATATTTAATATAGCCTATATTACTCACAGATATTGTAGCATTCTAATGGTGAAAGAATTTTTGAAATTGGTTTAGTAGTTTTTAAGTTTATTCATTACAAACATACAAAAACACAAATCTTTCCTCTTTATAATATTAGTGTAGATGTAACCAATTTCAACCATTCAACCAAGGTAAGAAAAGTCTCAATAATCCAAATAAAAAAAAAAACTCCTGTTCGGACTTGGAAGCAGTTATGAATCAGGTTTGTCTCAATCAATCAATAATTTAGTGGTAAATTGATCAATTTTTGTCTTGTGGGTTTTATTTTTGACCAAGAAAAAGCTGTGTCCCTCAATTCCCACAGAAACTTCGTTTCAGTTGATGATAGGTCATTTTCTTAAGACGGCGCCGTGCATATGTCGCCGGTCACAATTTGGTATTTACTGCAACTCGCTAGTTGTGTGAGTCGTCACGCACACATCAAGTCCGCTCGGCTCGGCCGGCCGTTCGCCCCGCTTTCGGCACTAAAGTACGTTACGTTAGGATTTGAAAAATATGTGTGCGGTGTTGAGCTTCATGAAAGAACAATTATTATTATTTATTTATTGATTAGGGGTAGAAGATTATATATAATGTATGCATTAAAACAAAACTTAGGACAAATAAATCATTTAAAAAAATTGTTCTGACTACGATTTCAATGCATGCATGACTGTATTCTACCTGTACCTAATCCTTTTCAGTTTAGGAGACACTTAACTAAACATACTGTTGTATCCGAAAGTGGGTACTTGTCTAACCTTCTTAAAATAATATTGACTAAGTAGGGTACATATATTTTTATGTCATGTCATTATTGAATGTGTTTTTGCTACACAGCTCAATATACATATTCACCGAAATATGGTGTTTTACTGGATCTAACAGTGGCGACGAGGACGAAAAGTGAACTGTGGAGCGTAAACTAGTGAGATTTCATGAGTTCAGTGTGAAAACAGACAATTGCAATAATTACATTGATCGATTCAAGTACTGTTTTGAGGCTAGTGGAATCATCATTGATTCAGTGAAAAGGGCGAACTTTAATGCAATTTGTGGTGCTCAATCATACGAAACTCTACTCGCTTTAATAACTCCGAAGAAACTCAGTGATGTGACTTTTGATGAAATAGTTGAAATTCTAACTAATCACTACAGTCCAAAACCGAATGAAATATCACTGTCTTACAAATTTTATAAACGTGATCAAGGAAAGGATGAAACGGCGTCAGAATACATCGCTCAGCTGAGAAAAATCAGTGCAAACTGTGATTTTCCTAATCTGGAACGCATGCTACGGGATAGATTGGTGTGGCATGAGCGATCGCAAATTGCAGTACGACCTGCTAAAACAAAACAAACTCCAGTACGCCGACGTGGTACACGCCATGCTGTCGACCGAGAGCGCGGGCAAGGACGTGCGTATGATGCACGACTACACGTTGACATCGTCGCACAGCGTCGCCGCAGTCACGCCGCCCGCGTCGACACCGGAACCGATGGACGTGAACGCTATGAAGGCCATACCAAACGTCCATTTCTGCTACCGATGCGGAGACCACCATGGTGGCGAATGCCGTTTCGTTAACGCGGTGTGCCACTACTGCAAGAAGAGGGGACACATCGAGAAAATGTGTACCGCTAAAAAGAAAAAAAGCCCGGGAAGAGTTAACTACGCCGACGAGTTTGATACGCTTGAGAGTATGAACGGGATCTACAACTACACGCGCCTATACGCTGCGGGTGTCGCTGGATGGCGTGCCTGTCACCATGGAGGTGGACTCGGGCGCCGCCTTCTCGCTTGTCAACGAGCACACGTGGGAGCGCTTGAAGCCTAGTATAGCGCAGCGCCCGCTGCGCAGTTGCTTGAACCTGGAACGACTCACCCGTGTCGATCGTCGGACTAGCTACAGTGTCGGTACAATATAAGGACATTAAACGCGAACGGAATATAGTGGTAGCTAGGGGCAGGGGCCCCAATCTAATAACGTGATTGGTTTGAAGCTCTTGAAATTTCGCTAAAAGTAAACAATATTTGAGACGTCGACATGACAGACTAATAAGCTATTGACTAGGTACAGGGAGGTATTCAGGGACGAACTCGGTACCTACCCAGGGGACCCCATCGCGATACAACTGAAACCAAAACCAAATGCCTCGCCTAAGTTTTTGAAAGCGCGACCTGTACCGTATGCCATTAAAGATAGAGTCAAAAAAGAAATAGACCGCTTGGTGAGTGAGAACGTTCTTAGGCCCGTATCTTTTTCGGAATGGGCGACTCCTGTTGTTCCGATCATCAAAAAGAACGGGACGATCCGTCTTTGCGGTGATTATCGCAGTACAGTGAATCAGGCTACGGAATCGGATACCTATCCGATGCTTACTGCTAGTGAGGTGTTCGCAACAATTTCTGGGGGTAAATTTTATACGACACTGGACCTTGACAGGGCATATACCCAAGTGGTCGTCACGGACGGCACAGCACGGCTTTTAACACTAAACACATGCAAAGGCCTTTACACTGTACACAGATTAGCATTCGGCGTAAAGGCGTGCCCAGGTATCTTTCAGCGACTGATGACAGCATTGCTGGCTGGCGTGCCTGGCGTTGCTGTACTCATTAATGACGTCATCATCAGCGGCCGAACCATGCCGGAAATGACACAGCGCCTGGACACAGTGTTGGAGCGGATTGAGAAGGCAGGGTTACGCCTCAATGGAAGCAAATGTAAGTTTGCTAAGGAGCAAGTGGAATTATTGGGCTTCGTTATCGACGCCGACGGTATCCACCCGGCACCGAGTAAAGTTGAGTCCATACTGAATACACCAGAGCCTAAAAATGTTCAACAGCTACAAGCGATTCTGGGCTTAAACAATTTTTACGAGAGGTTTGTACCTCATAAAGCCACTGTACTTGAGCCTCTACACAGATTGCTCGACAAATCTCAGGGGTGGTTATGGACTGACCGGGAGCAGATCAGTTTCGATACTGCCAAGCGCCTATTGTCTTCTGATCTGACACTCGTTCATTACGACCTGAACAAGCAGCTGGTACTCACCTGCGATAGTTCAGAGTACGGAGCGGGAGTCGTCTTGTCCCATATTATGGACGACGGACAAGACCGTCCTATTGCCATGGGCTCTAGGACACTGCATTCGCACGAGCGACGCTACTCTCAGCTAGACAAGGAAGCGACTGCAATCATGTTTGGAGTCAGTAAATTTCACAACTATTTGATGGGCAGGTTTTTTATGATTGTCACAGATCATAAACCGTTACTGGGAATTTTTGATCCAAAAAGGCCTATACCGAATGTTTTGTCACCCCGTCTTACTAGAATGGCGTTAGTACTTACTTCCTATAGCTATGACACAACATACAAGCCAGGACCACAAATAGGTCATGTCGATGGGTTGAGCTGGCCACAGCCTGTTCCAGAGCAACCTGAACCACGAATGTGTGACATACCGCTCATGGCCGAGGCGCCTGAGGATTTTCCAGTAGACGTAGACCAAATCGCAACGGCTACAAAACGAGACAAGGTTCTTAACCGGGTAGTATATATTATGCGGTTGGCCTGCTAAAGAATCGGACGATCAACTACGTCCATACTGGTTGCACCGTGCTGAGCTTTCGTTGCACGAGGAATGCATCCTTTTGGGGTGTCGCGTGGTGGTGCCGCCATCGCTGCGTGAAGCTGTTTTGCGCGCTTTACATAAAACACAGCGGCATTGTGCAAACAAAAGCGCTGGCCAGAAGCTACGTTTGGTAGCTTATGGTTAGCTCCATCACCCCCCATTACGGGTTCCCGCGCACGGCACAACACGCGGGAGGTCACGTGATATCTATCTCCTACCATCTGCTGGTGTATTGAGATGGTAGGACCGCAATGTCTGACCTCGGAACATCGCAGCGGAAGTAGGAAGGACGAATAGGATGGGTATGAAGGATGGGAATAGTGCCAAATTGCACAGGGTTGAAAGGAGTTGAAGGATGGGTCAGGGTGGATACTAAATAGAATAAATAAATAAAATAAATAAATAAGTATCTAAAATAGAATACATAAAGAATACATAAACTAAATAAAGGAAAGGAATCCGCCCGACGCTTTCAGTTGCGTTTGTTTCTGAAGGAATCAAACCAATAACAGGCGGCAACCTCTAGAAGGATAGATCGTCGGACTTGCCCTGGAGATCAATCACGACTGTTGCGCTTCCCCCAGAGCCATTTGCCAGATTACACGTCGGGAATAAAACGTGTAAGGTAGGCAAGGAGCTAGCGCATTAAGCAAGGAAATAAAAAGTGTACTAAGCAGGCATAGGAAGCAAGCAAAGCATGTTCTAACCAACCTTCCAATCAGATAACTGATCTAGGACGTCGTTATCACTATCACTGGAGAATAACAACAAATCCATACTATTCGGGGTAAAAAAATAAATAATAATCGGAGATTTCGAACCTAAATCCGACGAATACTCAGGATTAACATTCGGATTATTTACACCGATTATAACAAACGTCAAAGTACACGGATATGTTGATGCCACGCACGACTCTGTCATTTTCGAACAGAGTTAAATCTAATACTCTGCGATCCGTCCTCCCAAAGACATATCACTTGACAAGATCGCAATCTCAATCTTCGGTTGGGTTCATCATTTCCGCCTAATGAAGTCCACTGTTGGACACAGGCCTCCCCCAAAGATCATCACAACCACCGATATGGATGTGTTTTGAGCTCATTGGGGGGTTTTGCCATAATCGCCACGCTTGGCAGGCGGGTTGTCGATCGCAGTTGTTTTATAAATATATATATAATATAATGAGCACACAACAGAAACCCATACCGGTCGTCGTGGCAATCTTTGGTTTTTTGCTTTTGTCCAGCAGTGGACTTTTTATGGCTGAAATGATATAGTCTATATAGTATATACTATACTCCATGAAACTTGGACAGAAAACAAGAATGTTTTTAAACATCAACTCTGTAAGTTTATTCGTTACTTCTTATGTAAATAATGTAATAGTTTTTGTTTTATATAAATCTATATATAAACGAAAAACTGACTGACTGACTGACATATCAACGCACAGCCTAAACCAATAGGGCTAGAAACTTGATTTTTTTAAAGTAGGTAGCTTTTAAGACGTACGCATCCACTAAGGAAGGATTTTTGGAAATCTCTAAAGGAGTAAAATAGAAGTTGAAAGTTTGTATGAAACGCCGTCATTATTGAAGTTAGATATATGAAAATTGGTATTTGGCTTTCTAGTTAAAAATCAAGAAATACGTATTCAGTCTTTTTTACAAATTCTACTCTTACGGGGGAAAAACAGGGGGTTTGCTGACAAAAAAAACAGGGATTTGATGGACAAACCATTATTTTTGAATCATGCTCACACACACACACGCAAGCATAGCTCTCTCCATAGCTCGCTGAGTGACCTTGAGCTTTCTTATGAGGCCCATTGTGAGTGACCACGTCTCTGTTCCATATGTCATCACTGGTAACACACACTGGTTAAAGACTTTCGTCTTTAGGCATTGCGGTATTGTTGACGAAAAGACGTTGCGAAGTTTCCCGAACGCTGCCCAGCCGAGTCGGATTCGACGATTGACCTCTTTCTCGAAGTTGGACCTACCTAACTGGACAGTTTGTCCCAGGTAGACATACTCGTCAACAACTTCGAGAACAGAGCTCCCAACGGATATTGGGATGGGCACGACATGGGCATTTGACATGACTTTCGTCTTGCCCATGTTCATTTTAAGGCCCACCTGTTGGGAAACCCTGTTGAGATCATCGAGCATTGTGCTGAGCTCTTGCAGCGATTCTGCCATGACTACGATATCGTCGGCAAATCGAAGGTGAGTGATATACTCGCCATTGATGTTAATGCCGAATCCTTTCCACTCCAGCAGCTTGAAGGCATCCTCCATTGCAGCGGTGAACAGTTTCGGGGAAATTACGTCCCCCTGTCTCACACCTCTCTGCAATGGAATTGCCCCCGTGCTCTGTTCATGTACTCGGACCGACATGGTGGCGTTTCTGTATAAGCACTTCAACACTTCAATGTACCGATAGTCAATGTGGCACCGCTGCAGAGATTGCAGCACTGCCCAGGTTTCGATCGAATCGAAGGCTTTCTCATAGTCTACAAACGCCAAGCATAGTGGCAGATTATACTCCTCGGTCTTCTGTATAACCTGCCGCAGCGTATGGATGTGGTCTATGGTACTGAAACCTTTTCGGAAACCGGCTTGTTCGGGAGGCTGGAAGTCATCAAACCTGCGCTCGAGACGATTCGTGATGACCCTTGAAAACAGCTTATAAACATGGCTCAAAAGTGAGATGGGTCTGTAATTCTTCAATAGGGTGTTATCACCCTTTTTGAAGAAGAGCACCACCTCACCTCTGTTCCACGCTTCCGGCGTTGTGCCCTCGAGTAAGACGGAATTGAATAGCTTCTGAAGGACTTTAAGTACCGGTGTGCCACCCGCTTTCAGAAGCTCTGTCGTAATTCCGTCTCCACCCGGCGCCTTGTTATTTTTAAGCTGTTTCAAGCCCATCCTAATCTCGTACAGGCTGATGTCCGGGATATCCTCGGTATAGTGTCGGGTTAGTTTGGCTCGCGGGTCTTTGTCAGAGCCAATGGTAGGTATAGTTACCGAGGTGTATAACTGCCGGTAGAACTTCTCAATCTCTCTCAAAACCTCTGGCTTAGTCGACGCTACACTGCCGTCCTCGGTCTTCAGCTTCATAATACGACTTTGCCCAATAGACTTGTCTCTTGCGAACACTTTGGAGCCTTGATTCCGCTCAATCGCCTCTTTAACACCATTGGTGTTAAAGGTGCGGATATCGTGACGCAAGGACTTCCATATCCGTCTATTGAGCAGTCGGTATGCTTCAGCATCACCGGAGGACTGCAGCGTCATGGCGCGTCTTTCTGCCATGAGGTCGAGAGTGTGATCGGAGAACTTTTTTGGTCTACCTTTACGGTGGGCCTTAAAGAACTTCGACCCAACCGTTTGGACAGTTTCTACAAACCTACCATTTAAATCGTCCACAGATACGCAATGTTCTAGGCACTCGAAGCGGTTTTGGAGTTCGAGTTGAAAGCTCTCGGGGTTTTGGATATGAGCACTAGAGGGCCGGAGCGTAGACCTCATCAGACGAGACCTCTCAACTTTGAGATTAATATTCAATGTGCCTCTTACCATTCGGTGATCACTACCGGTTTTCACCCTGTGGATCACAGAGACATCATTGAATATTTGCCTCCTATTGGTCATGATGAAGTCAATCTCATTCCTCGTGGAACCATCGGGACTCATCCAGGTCCATTTCCTGTGAGGCGGCTTTTGGAAAAAGGAGTTCATCACGAAGAGTCCCTCCTTTTCCAAAAAGTCGGCCAGCCTCTGTCCCCTGGGGTTCCGTTGCCCATATCCAAATTGCCCCACTCTCAACTCACCATCGCATCGAGTGCCCAGCTTCGCGTTGAAGTCCCCCATCACAACAGTGAAGTGTGTCTTCGAGGTATGTATGGCCCTACTTACGTCCTCATACATACTCTCTACTTCATCATCTGGGTGTGTCGAGGTCGGTGCGTAGACCTGTATGACCTTCAACGAATACCTCTTGGATATTCTGAGTATAAGGTACGCTACCCTGCTCGACACACTTTCGATGGCCACTATGCTGTTAATGAGGGACCTGCGGACGAGAAACCCGACACCACCTTGAGACAGATGTTCGCCTTCCCGGTAGTAGAATAAGTTGCCAGATTTCAGGGTTATCGTGTCCTCACCCTCTCTTCGGACTTCTGATAGACCCATGATATCCCAGTGCAACTATATAATTACAAGATAGATGGGGTGCCAATGGTTAGGGTAACAGAAGTCAGGGACTTAGGGGTGAGCTTCAACACAGGGCTAACGTTTCGTGATCACATTACTAGTTGCTGTAGACAGGCTAATCGTATTTTAGGATTTATGCTTCGTATGGTGCGTGATTTTACCAATATTAAAGCCGTTATAGCCTTATACAATGCTTTGGTTAGAAGCCAGTTAGAATGTAACGCAGTCATTTGGGCTCCGCACGAATCTAAATATAGGCTCATGTTGGAGAGAGTACAGAATAAGTTTGTTAGATACGTATACTCGCGGCTGTATGGTGTTTATCCTTTGTATCCATTATTATACCCAACTTTATTTATTTTGGGCATGGTTGGATATAACGAACTGAGGGTCAGGAGGGATCTCGCACTCATTTTGTACATGTTCAAAATATTTAGAGGGAAGGTGTATAATGCCGACATCCTGGGGCAGATAGGTTTGTGTGTTCCGGACGGGTACGTGTGGCGACGACGACAGCCACGGCTGCTGGTGGAGCCGCGTGGCCGAACCAACCTCTTAAGTGAGGCGCCGCTGACGCGAGCACTCCGCACTCTCAACCTCATAGCTAGTGAGACTGACGTATTCCATTGTACTCTGAGTGATTTCACAAAGGTAGCACTGTTTATTATTTGTTACAAGATTAATTAAGAAGTAAAGTAAATTTGTTACAAGATTAATTAACAAGTATTATATATATTATTAGTAGATGAAATATTGAATGCTACACTATCGCATTAGGTATATTTTTTAAACCTGTAATGATAGTAGTAAGTTTGAGGAATAAATAAATAAATAAATAAAAACTTATCTATTTCGTCTTCCAGCTCAACAATCTTTTCGTCTGCCCTCAGTGTGCGTGTGTTATACGTTACCAGGGCCAGTTTTCGTTTGGGGTGGTAGCCGGATCCCGTCCGGTGATTCTTAGCACCCCCTGTACGAAACAGGGAACAGGGTTTAAATGTTGGAATATATTTGTCTCTTTTTTTATCCGGTGTTAAAGAGAGAAGAAGTATATAGTGTGAAGTTCGTTCATTCGAGCTAGATGATGGTCAATATCGTGTATACGTCGCTCGAAAAATTGAACTCGGACTACCGATTACTTAAGAGGTTGGTTCGGCCACGCGGCTCCACCAGCAGCCGTGGCTGTCATCGTCGCCACACGTACCCGTCCGGAACACACAAACCTATCTGCCCCAGGATGTCGGCATTATACACCTTCCCTCTAAATATTTTGAACATGTACAAAATGAGTGCGAGATCCCTCCTGACCCTCAGTTCGTTATATCCAACCATGCCCAAAATAAATAAAGTTGGGTATAATAATGGATACAAAGGATAAACACCATACAGCCGCGAGTATACGTATCTAACAAACTTATTCTGTACTCTCTCCAACATGAGCCTATATTTAGATTCGTGCGGAGCCCAAATGACTGCGTTACATTCTAACTGGCTTCTAACCAAAGCATTGTATAAGGCTATAACGGCTTTAATATTGGTAAAATCACGCACCATACGAAGCATAAATCCTAAAATACGATTAGCCTGTCTACAGCAACTAGTAATGTGATCACGAAACGTTAGCCCTGTGTTGAAGCTCACCCCTAAGTCCCTGACTTCTGTTACCCTAACCATTGGCACCCCATCTATCTTGTAATTATATAGTTGCACTGGGATATCATGGGTCTATCAGAAGTCCGAAGAGAGGGTGAGGACACGATAACCCTGAAATCTGGCAACTTATTCTACTACCGGGAAGGCGAACATCTGTCTCAAGGTGGTGTCGGGTTTCTCGTCCGCAGGTCCCTCATTAACAGCATAGTGGCCATCGAAAGTGTGTCGAGCAGGGTAGCGTACCTTATACTCAGAATATCCAAGAGGTATTCGTTGAAGGTCATACAGGTCTACGCACCGACCTCGACACACCCAGATGATGAAGTAGAGAGTATGTATGAGGACGTAAGTAGGGCCATACATACCTCGAAGACACACTTCACTGTTGTGATGGGGGACTTCAACGCGAAGCTGGGCACTCGATGCGATGGTGAGTTGAGAGTGGGGCAATTTGGATATGGGCAACGGAACCCCAGGGGACAGAGGCTGGCCGACTTTTTGGAAAAGGAGGGACTCTTCGTGATGAACTCCTTTTTCCAAAAGCCGCCTCACAGGAAATGGACCTGGATGAGTCCCGATGGTTCCACGAGGAATGAGATTGACTTCATCATGACCAATAGGAGGCAAATATTCAATGATGTCTCTGTGATCCACAGGGTGAAAACCGGTAGTGATCACCGAATGGTAAGAGGCACATTGAATATTAATCTCAAAGTTGAGAGGTCTCGTCTGATGAGGTCTACGCTCTGGCCCTCTAGTGCTCATATCCAAAACCCCGAGAGCTTTCAACTCGAACTCCAAAACCGCTTCGAGTGCCTAGAACATTGCGTATCTGTGGACGATTTAAATGGTAGGTTTGTAGAAACTGTCCAAACGGTTGGGTCGAAGTTCTTTAAGGCCCACCGTAAAGGTAGACCAAAAAAGTTCTCCGATCACACTCTCGACCTCATGGCAGAAAGACGCGCCATGACGCTGCAGTCCTCCGGTGATGCTGAAGCATACCGACTGCTCAATAGACGGATATGGAAGTCCTTGCGTCACGATATCCGCACCTTTAACACCAATGGTGTTAAAGAGGCGATTGAGCGGAATCAAGGCTCCAAAGTGTTCGCAAGAGACAAGTCTATTGGGCAAAGTCGTATTATGAAGCTGAAGACCGAGGACGGCAGTGTAGCGTCGACTAAGCCAGAGGTTTTGAGAGAGATTGAGAAGTTCTACCGGCAGTTATACACCTCGGTAACTATACCTACCATTGGCTCTGACAAAGACCCGCGAGCCAAACTAACCCGACACTATACCGAGGATATCCCGGACATCAGCCTGTACGAGATTAGGATGGGCTTGAAACAGCTTAAAAATAACAAGGCGCCGGGTGGAGACGGAATTACGACAGAGCTTCTGAAAGCGGGTGGCACACCGGTACTTAAAGTCCTTCAGAAGCTATTCAATTCCGTCTTACTCGAGGGCACAACGCCGGAAGCGTGGAACAGAGGTGAGGTTGTGCTCTTCTTCAAAAAGGGTGATAACACCCTATTGAAGAATTACAGACCCATCTCACTTCTGAGCCATGTTTATAAGCTGTTTTCAAGGGTCATCACGAATCGTCTCGAGCGCAGGTTTGATGACTTCCAGCCTCCCGAACAAGCCGGTTTCCGAAAAGGTTTCAGTACCATAGACCACATCCATACGCTGCGGCAGGTTATACAGAAGACCGAGGAGTATAATCTGCCACTATGCTTGGCGTTTGTGGACTATGAGAAAGCCTTCGATTCGATCGAAACCTGGGCAGTGCTGCAATCTCTGCAGCGGTGCCACATTGACTATCGGTACATTGAAGTGTTGAAGTGCTTATACAGAAACGCCACCATGTCGGTCCGAGTACATGAACAGAGCACGGGGGCAATTCCATTGCAGAGAGGTGTGAGACAGGGGGACGTAATTTCCCCGAAACTGTTCACCGCTGCAATGGAGGATGCCTTCAAGCTGCTGGAGTGGAAAGGATTCGGCATTAACATCAATGGCGAGTATATCACTCACCTTCGATTTGCCGACGATATCGTAGTCATGGCAGAATCGCTGCAAGAGCTCAGCACAATGCTCGATGATCTCAACAGGGTTTCCCAACAGGTGGGCCTTAAAATGAACATGGGCAAGACGAAAGTCATGTCAAATGCCCATGTCGTGCCCATCCCAATATCCGTTGGGAGCTCTGTTCTCGAAGTTGTTGACGAGTATGTCTACCTGGGACAAACTGTCCAGTTAGGTAGGTCCAACTTCGAGAAAGAGGTCAATCGTCGAATCCGACTCGGCTGGGCAGCGTTCGGGAAACTTCGCAACGTCTTTTCGTCAACAATACCGCAATGCCTAAAGACGAAAGTCTTTAACCAGTGTGTGTTACCAGTGATGACATATGGAACAGAGACGTGGTCACTCACAATGGGCCTCATAAGAAAGCTCAAGGTCACTCAGCGAGCTATGGAGAGAGCTATGCTTGCGTGTGTGTGTGAGCATGATTCAAAAATAATGGTTTGTCCATCAAATCCCTGTTTTTTTTGTCAGCAAACCCCCTGTTTTTCCCCCGTAAGAGTAGAATTTGTAAAAAAGACTGAATACGTATTTCTTGATTTTTAACTAGAAAGCCAAATACCAATTTTCATATATCTAACTTCAATAATGACGGCGTTTCATACAAACTTTCAACTTCTATTTTACTCCTTTAGAGATTTCCAAAAATCCTTCCTTAGTGGATGCGTACGTCTTAAAAGCTACCTACTTTAAAAAAATCAAGTTTCTAGCCCTATTGGTTTAGGCTGTGCGTTGATATGTCAGTCAGTCAGTCAGTCAGTTTTTCGTTTATATATAGATTTATATAAAACAAAAACTATTACATTATTTACATAAGAAGTAACGAATAAACTTACAGAGTTGATGTTTAAAAACATTCTTGTTTTCTGTCCAAGTTTCATGGAGTATAGTATATACTATATAGACTATATCATTTCAGCCATAAAAAGTCCACTGCTGGACAAAAGCAAAAAACCAAAGATTGCCACGACGACCGGTATGGGTTTCTGTTGTGTGCTCATTATATTATATATATATTTATAAAACAACTGCGATCGCCAACCCGCCTGCCAAGCGTGGCGATTATGGCAAAACCCCCCAATGAGCTCAAAACACATCCATATCGGTGGTTGTGATGATCTTTGGGGGAGGCCTGTGTCCAACAGTGGACTTCATTAGGCGGAAATGATGAACCCAACCGAAGATTGAGATTGCGATCTTGTCAAGTGATATGTCTTTGGGAGGACGGATCGCAGAGTATTAGATTTAACTCTGTTCGAAAATGACAGAGTCGTGCGTGGCATCAACATATCCGTGTACTTTGACGTTTGTTATAATCGGTGTAAATAATCCGAATGTTAATCCTGAGTATTCGTCGGATTTAGGTTCGAAATCTCCGATTATTATTTATTTTTTTACCCCGAATAGTATGGATTTGTTGTTATTCTCCAGTGATAGTGATAACGACGTCCTAGATCAGTTATCTGATTGGAAGGTTGGTTAGAACATGCTTTGCTTGCTTCCTATGCCTGCTTAGTACACTTTTTATTTCCTTGCTTAATGTGCTAGCTCCTTGCCTACCTTACACGTTTTATTCCCGACGTGTAATCTGGCAAATGGCTCTGGGGGAAGCGCAACAGTCGTGATTGATCTCCAGGGCAAGTCCGACGATCTATCCTTCTAGAGGTTGCCGCCTGTTATTGGTTTGATTCCTTCAGAAACAAACGCAACTGAAAGCGTCGGGCGGATTCCTTTCCTTTATTTAGTTTATGTATTCTTTATGTATTCTATTTTAGATACTTATTTATTTATTTTATTTATTTATTCTATTTAGTATCCACCCTGACCCATCCTTCAACTCCTTTCAACCCTGTGCAATTTGGCACTATTCCCATCCTTCATACCCATCCTATTCGTCCTTCCTACTTCCGCTGCGATGTTCCGAGGTCAGACATTGCGGTCCTACCATCTCAATACACCAGCAGATGGTAGGAGATAGATATCACGTGACCTCCCGCGTGTTGTGCCGTGCGCGGGAACCCGTAATGGGGGGTGATGGAGCTAACCATAAGCTACCAAACGTAGCTTCTGGCCAGCGCTTTTGTTTGCACAATGCCGCTGTGTTTTATGTAAAGCGGTTTTATTATTTGTTACAAGATTAATTAAGAAGTAAAGTAAATTTGTTACAAGATTAATTAACAAGTATTATATATATTATTAGTAGATGAAATATTGAATGCTACACTATCGCATTAGGTATATTTTTTAAACCTGTAATGATAGTAGTAAGTTTGAGGAATAAATAAATAAATAAATAAAAACTTATCTATTTCGTCTTCCAGCTCAACAATCTTTTCGTCTGCCCTCAGTGTGCGTGTGTTATACGTTACCAGGGCCAGTTTTCGTTTGGGGTGGTAGCCGGATCCCGTCCGGTGATTCTTAGCACCCCCTGTACGAAACAGGGAACAGGGTTTAAATGTTGGAATATATTTGTCTCTTTTTTTATCCGGTGTTAAAGAGAGAAGAAGTATATAGTGTGAAGTTCGTTCATTCGAGCTAGATGATGGTCAATATCGTGTATACGTCGCTCGAAAAATTGAACTCGGTCTACCGATTACAACCAAAACTATTAGTTTTGCGTGCTCACGAAAACTATCGCGAACGAATGGCGAGATGCCTTCATACTACGACATATACGTACGAGAAGCAATGAGGTGTGTTTGATCGACGTCAACGTGGGCGTACAGAATATGGTTGCTCGGGAGTTATGAAAGTCGCCGCATTGGGTAAGGTCTACACTGTGCATCCAAATAATGGCAAGTGCTATTTTTTGCGCATTTTACTACCCACGGTGCTTTTGATGCCGTTAAGTTTCCCAAATATCACCCAGACTACGGAGCGCTCCATCTACTTGACGGTGAAAAACACTGGGACGATACTCTCGAGGAGGTCAGTGACAGTCGGCACGCTGTATGCTCGCTTGAAGCGCGTGGTCTGCTCTCTCGGTCTGTACGCTGTATGTGGGATGGCAGTTGCGAGCGCACTCGCAAAATGTATGTTTATATTACAAAAGTATTGTACAACACACGACTTAAAGCCCTAATTTTAATGACAAAATGAGCGGTGTGGTTATGAGTGATTGGACTGTTAATACTGGGCGGAAAAGGGCAAGCTACATCTAATGAAAGTTATTGATGACGACACCCAGTGCCTTGTGGGAAGCGTTTCCAAACAAAAGACAAAAGCGCATGGTTTGGCACTCGGCTGGCTGGACTGGATGCAATATGCGGCAGGCCTAATGGTCGTGTCATTCGGAAATATATCATGATCCCTCTACACCTATTACAAGTTTCTAATAAGCATGTTTTCAATAGCTCGATATACATTTCTATATTCCACGCGTGTGAAGCCGCGGGAAAAAGCTAGTAAATAATAAAACTATAGTTTAAGGATAATAAATACTTGTTTTTGAATGAAATTTTTCCTCATTACTCATACATGTTGGGTTTTGATAAAAGTAAGCAATGTTACTAAAATTACAACACAACTATTCATAAACCAGCTTATATATAACAGGGACTGTTCGGTAATCATACATAAAGAATGAAAATAAAAGACTGCAAAAAGTTCATTTGAATTTCCTAACTAACAATTGTGAAATAATCAGAACAAAGTGCATCTGTTGTTTTTCTGAATAATTAATAAATAATTCTGAAGTGTAAAGACACACTGTGCAGCAAGGCAACACCTTAGTTATGTCTCATTCTAACTTGTTTATGATGGCAAGTGGTTTTTTATTTATGCATCATGTTTTAGTAGCTATTGCGTTTGTTTATTCATGTTTCGGTCAATAATATATGATAAAAATGTTTTTTGCGTTGTAGTGCCGGCTCCGAATAGCACCAAACCATCTCATCCCGCGAGTGTCGTAACAGCCGGCTATTAGGAGTCCGTCCTCGGTTGGGGGCATGATAGATGCAAAACTTTAGGCTATAAAGAGGAGCCTGCCTCCGGAGCCTCTTCTCCGTCCGCCACTTGCGGCTGATAGGAGGACGCTGTCGGCGCAGGCCGCCCAGGCAGTTACGCATGCGGCGGCTGCTAGGGCACCGTCGAGCAACGGGAGCCTTAATGCGGCCGCCAAGGACCCGTCTGGAGCTCCGGTAGTGATGCAGCCATCTTCCCCTGTGACTCAGGCGCAAGGGAAGAAAAAGAAGCGCAAAAACGCGGCAAGGAGGGCTGGAGTGGCAGATGTGCTGGCGACATCTACCGCAGCTGCGGTGGCAACTGCATCCGTGGTGACACAGCCGGCGGCATCGCAGGCAGAGGTGGTTTTACAGGCAGCAGATGAGACCACTGAATTGTGGTCCACTATAGCCAAAAAGCCCCAACTCCCTAAGCTCCAGGAGGCCGCCACTGCGCAGGCCGCGCAGACTTCCTCTCCCAAGGGTGGAAGAAGGAGAAGGGATAAAAGAGTAAGGCGAAAGGTCAACCTCCCCAGGGTTCCCGCAACGACTCACCCGACAGTGGGTTGGGTGAAGTTATGGCCGAGGCCAGGAAGAGCATACAGCTCGCCGACCTCGGTATCGGCCCCGACACGGTGACAATCAAGAGGGCAGCCAGCGGCTGGTGAGGATTGCAGTGCCAAGGCTGATAACCTGGCTCGCCGTATGCGGGGGGTGCTCTCCCCCGTCTTTGCCGTGCGGATCGCGCGGCCGACAAAGACGGCGGAGATGAGGGTGCGTGACCTGGACGCCTTGACACCGGAAAAGGTGGTTAATGCAATCGCAGCGGCTGGTGGCTGTCAGCCCGAGGAAATTAAGTTGGGCGACATTTGACGCTCACCCGTGTCCTTGGGCATCGTCTGGGTGCGCTACCCACTGGAGGCGGCCAGAAAGGTGGCGTCCGCCTCACGAGTTTGCGTGGGGTGGGCGTCGGCTAGGGTAGAGGTATTGGCGACACGGCCTTTACAGTGTTACCGATGCCTCGAGCTCGGGCACGAACGTCTACGGTGCGCCATCCATGGGGGGGTTGATCGCAGTGACCTCTGCTTCGCTTGTGGTAGCCAGGGCCACAAGGCGACGCAGTGTACGGTGCAGTCTCAGAACTGTCCACTGTGCGCAGACTTTGGTCTGCCTGCCGGCCATAGACTGGGCGGCAAAACTTGTGCAGCCCAGAAAGGCAGGAGGGGAACGCGAGCCCCCTTGCCACAGCTGCCCATAGGCAGTCACCGCCAGCGCCATCGGTCGCAGGCCCTACGGAGGACATGAGGACGTCCTCTTCCCAGCCTTGAGGATTCTCCAGGGCAACCTGAACCACTGCCGTAACGTGCAGAATCTGCTGCTGCAGACTGTTGCGGAGTGTTCGGTTGCCTTGGTGGTAGTGGCGGAGCCCTACGGCGTCCAGGAACATCTTCGCTGGTTCAGGGACGCCAAGGACTCCGTCACCATTCAATGGGCTGCGGTAGATGGAGGGCCGCCCTGCTCCTTGTTAGATAGGGGCAGGGATGTGTTGCGGTAGAGTGGGGACCTCTGGCAGTAGTAGGCTGCTACGTCTCCCCCAATGTGTCTCTCGCCGATTACGAGAGATACTTGGATGGGGTGGCGCGCATCATTCGCTGTAAATGCTCACCCCGTCCAGTGCTCGTCCTGGGGGACTTCAACCCGGTTGTGAATCGGGGGTCCGTCAGCACCTGCGTTCGGTGGCAGGGGGAGTCGGTTGTGGATCTGACATGGGTGACTCCCTCTGTGGCCCGCATGGTATTGGGCTGGAGGGTGGTGGAGGAGGTGGTCACGTTGTCGGATCACCGCCACATAGTATTCGATGTGGCCCTCCACCCTCCCGGCCCAAGCCGTCCAGGTCCTAGCCCGCCGTCGCGGCGTTGGGCCCTCACACAGCTCGACCGAGAGATACTCGTCGCAGCTGCCAACGTCATCGTCGATCCAGAAGAGGAAGCGTCCTGGTTTCGGGAGGCGATGACGTCTATTTGCGATGCATCTATGCCCCGAGCCAGGCGCTCCCGGCGTACGGCGGTGTACTGGTGGTCGGAGGAGATCGCACGGCTGCGCATGGTCTGCCTGGCATCCCGCCGCCAATACACCAGGAGCCGACGCCGGCGAAGTGCTACAGCCGGAGAGACTGCCGAGGCCTATCGGACCTACAGGGCGGCCACTATGATGCTCCAAAGCGCCACTTGCGAGGCGAAGGCTTGGTCCTGGAGAGAGCTCCTGGAAGGACCGGACACGGTTGTTTTGGTGCGTACTTGCACAGGATAGGACGCGAGGTCACGGCACAGTGCCACCACTGTGGAAACGATCAGGATACCGCACAGCACACGCTCGGAGAGTGCCTTGCGTGGACTGCCGAGCGGCGGATCTTGGTCGTTCAGATCGGGCAAGATCTCTCTTTGTCAGCAGTAGTGTCGGCTATGCTGACAGAGCATGAAAATTGGAGTGATGTGGTCTCCTGTGAGAGCGTAATGCTCCAGAAGGAGGTCGCAGAGCGGGATCGGGAGAGGGCCGATTTTCTTAGAGATTATTTTAAGGACATTAGTATTCTCACTATTGCATCACAATTTATTTTTTGCCAACAATTTATCATCATCATATCAGCCAAAGGAAAAATACTTAAACATGAGGCACAATATAAGTTTATACGCCATAAACAGTGACGTTTACAACGTTATTACTCGAAATAGGCATAAATTATGCGTTGTCTACAATAAATTATATAGAGTGCATGGTTCGTTCTTGGTATGTGCTTTTACGATAAACTACCATATCGTTTACTAGAGTTACCATTTAGAATCCTCTCTCTTTTTTCTCCTCCTTTAAATGTAATATTAAATCAATACTTACGCCAAAGTCGTTTTACGATATAAACTATTATACTATGGATGATGATAAAAGTACTGGTCGCATGATTTATTTATTGTAGGTAGGTACACAAAATTTTATTTTAAAACGATGAGTGTTCAGGTCCTAGTTGCATGACCTCTGAACAACTCAGGCAGATGATGTTGAGGCCTGCAATAATTTTATAAAATAATGTTGTAGTGCTTAAATTTTTGTAATTAATTTTACAATGTGTTTTTTAAATTCATTTTGATTTTTATTTTTACCATTTTATTCTTGAAATGTAAGCTCCATAAAACTGGCAGTGCCATATGGGCAAAATAAAAAAAAAGGTCTAAATTTGTAGCTTTATTGTTGCTAATTAGTTGCTAAAATACCGATTTTGTTGCTCACACCGATTCCGAGAAATCGACATTAATGCCAGCTTTACATAAAGAAAGCAGGGAACATAGTTAAATTTTGAATAATTGGAACAACAAAGAGGCCGAAATTTGTTGCTAAGTTGTTGCTGTACGAAATGATAAAAATTAAATTAAAAAAGAAAAAGAAATGGCCTAAAAAATGTATACAAGTCAGCCAGCCAGCTTAACCATCGATTTCTCCGTATTAGATAAATAATTTAAATTTGTTGCTCCACATGGCAATCTATATTTATGCCTGGAGAGTCAGCAACAAAATATAGAACTGGAAATCGGGTCAGCTTCTGACCGGTTTCCTGTTAAACCGGTCATGCCAGCTTCATTCTCGATTTTTTCGCAGTAAATCAATAATTTGAATTTGTTGCTCCACGTGGCAATGTTTCTTTAGGCCTGAAGAGTCAGCAACAAAATATAGAATTGGAAATCGGATCAGCTTCTGACCGGTTTCCTTTTAAACCGGTCATGCCAGCTTCATTCTCGATTTTTCCGCAGTAAATCAATAATTTGAATTTGTTGCTCCACGTGGCAACGATTATTTATTCCGCAATCTATATCCGCAATTATTGATTTATTGCGGAAAAATCAAAAGATCGGTGTGAGCAACAAAATCGGTATTTTAGCAACTAATTAGCAACAAAAAGCTACAAATGTTGAGCTTTTTTTTCTTAATTTTGCCCATTTGGCACTGCCAGTTTTATGGAGCTTCAAAAGTATCAGGATGTGTGCTAGGTGATATGATGTGGCGATAACATGCCATCCCACAGAGTTACCTACACTTTTGCTATTCTTTAATTTTATATAATGCATAATTTAACATTAAGAATATCATGACAGAGAGAGACGTGTTGCTGGGTAGTTTGTTGCGCAGTCTCGGCTTTCGCATCAGCCTAATAGAGATGGCGATATTACTCCCAAACGCAATATCGGTGTTACCTACCCCATAATTTTATATTTTAAACATTTTAAATGTCATTAGGATAAAACCCAAACGTAGACATTAGAAACGTAATTTATTGTGATAATATAGATACTCTAACGCTAGGTTTACGTGTTAGATTTATAATAGCAATTTCTGTAAAATTTGTCACGCGCATTAGAATAGGTCAATAGTATTTATTGGTAAAAAAAATGTTTACAAGTATTTTTTTTTAATAAATAATTATTTATAATTATCTTAAATGTACGACAGATACATACTTCGTCAAAATAGTAATAATTGACATTAATATTTGTGTACGAGCAGACCCGTACATTTAACTAAACTTGAAGCATTTTATGCTGACGCTTATGTCTCGTGCAATGCCGCCCGTTTTACTGTATTAACATAATCATTTCAGTACCAATAAATCATTCATCAAGAACACACCTATTTTATTCTCATTCTTCCCGGTTCGCGGTACTCACAATTAACAATTAAAGGTGTCACACACCGTACATCTTTTTGGTCCTTCGAGCATCGGAAAAGCGTGATCATTAGCGCGAGTGAAAAACAAACTTTGTGACAATTCGTGTGAGTGATTCTCATATATCAGCAACTTTGGACATTAACAGTGAGCACGTGTCTAGTCCAAGGAGTAGCACAGCAGCAGGCTAACCTTCAGTGCAGGCAGCGTAATTCGTGCAAAGCAGAATCAAAGTAAGATCTTTCCTTTTTTTTTCTTATCAATATGAGTCAAATTATGGAAGACCTTCTAGCAAATCAAAATCAAATAATGGGGGCCATGACCCAACTCTTGAAAAACTTTAAGAAGGATGGGCATGAGCGCAAGACCCTTGATCACATTAAGAGGCGACTGGACAACCTGGACGCCTACTAGCAAGAGTTTCAGGAAAATCATGTAAAGTTGAGTGGTTTTAGCGATCAATCTAACGAATATTTTATAAGAAATAATTTTAAGCAAGCGAAAGAATTTTACATATCAGCACGTGAGACTATAAAGAAATCAGTAACGACACAAATTATAAGACCGGCAACGCCATTAGCTAGTGCATCGAGTGCGGGTTTCGACGGAAAGCCTAAGGATTATAATCCAGAGGATGCAGAGATGTTGTCTACCATAGAAATACATAAATTTAAGTCTCAAGGCACTAATAGTAAGTTGGACGAATTATTAAAGAAGCAATCTAGCAATTTGAAAGCTTTTTCCAGAACAATTACAAACATTAACATTGATATCATATCAGAGAAATGGGAGTTTCAAGATACGTTAAAAACTTTAGAATCGAGATGGTCAGTCATTGACACTCTCCACTGGGAGTTAGATGGTGAACTCGAGGGTAAAGATGCTGACTATGAAGAAACGTTTGACATCTACGAACGTACTTACAATCGCATGAAAAAGTCGTTAAATAGCAAGTTGTGGTCGGTATCTCACCGGGAGAGGTCAACACCAAAGATGGAGGTCCCAGTCTTTCACGGAAATTATCATCAATGGGTATCCTTCAAGGATTTATTTACAGAAGCTATACACAGCAGTCCATCGCTCTCCCAAGCCCAGAAAATGCAGTTTCTTAAAGCTAAAGTAAAAGGAGAAGCTGAAGGGTTGATACAGCATCTACAGATCAGCACGGATAACTACTCCGTTTGTTGGGATATTTTGAATCATAGGTACAACAACAAGAAGCTTATATTCACTTCTCATTTAAACATTTTGATGAATCTTCCCGTTATGCAACAACCTACATTGAACCATATTAAAAGGATCCACGACACAACCCTAGAATGTCTTAATGCTATCAAAAACCTAGGAGTAGATGTGAGCACATGGGATCCATTAATTGTACACATTTTATCGAACAAATTGGATGCTGAAACACACGATGATTACGTTGAGTCCCTTAAGCAGCCACGTGAATTACCACTTTTAACAGAGTTTTTGGAGTTTTTGGAAGGAAAGTTCACCAGCATGGAGTCATCAAGGCGAAAACAAGATCATACGTTTCAGAAACCTACGTATTCAAATACAAAATCATACAAAGAAAATAATTATTACAATAACAAGGCTAACAATTATAAGCTATCGTATTCGAGCAACAAAGCAATTTCGCAACCATCACACAGTAAAAATTCCCTTTACAGAACCTGTCCATTATGCAAAAATGGATACGGATTATTTCAATGTGAACAATTTATTGAAATGTCCGCAACTAACAAAAAACAAACAATAAGCAAACTTAAGGTTTGCGAAAACTGTCTTTACAGTCATAATGGTAAAGCATGTTTATCAACGAAACGATGCCGGGAATGCAATGGGTATCATAATACAATTATGCACGAGGCGTTTATGCAATGTTCAACTAAAACATCTAACGCAGCAGTAACCAAGTCCACGGCCACACGAGCCATATCCGACGAGACTCGGCAAGTTAATTCGCACGTGGCTCAACAACGTGATGTACCTGAAATTTTGTTATCAACAGCGATGGTTAGGGTCTTAAAATCGGATGGGTCGTATATTATTATGAGATTGAATTGAATTGATCAGGGCTCACAAACATCACTTATAACAGAGAATGCCGCTCAGCAATTGTCATTACCAAGACAGAAGTGTAAGGGCATAATTAGCGGAATTGGTGCAAATGATAATATTTGCAAAGGAATTATTAACATAAATTGTACATCATTGAACAAATCTTATATTTTTAATACTGACGTTTTTATCATGAAAAGCTTAACAAAAATTTGCCGTCTTTATCGTTTATTAAACCATCATGGGCGTTCCTAGACAACATACAACTAGCAGATCCTGACTTTAACATTAGTCGTCCTATAGACATTTTATTAGGAGCTGACATTTATTCAAATATAATTTTAGAAGGAATCTGCAGAGTTGATCAAAGAGCACCCATTGCTCAACAGACGCGTCTTGGGTGGATCTTGTGCGGCAATGTAACTACATTTCAGTGCAATATGGTACAGATAGAGGTCGACCAATTACAAACATTTTGTGAGACCGAAGACATATCGGAGTCGACTACTCTTTCAGCGGATGACCACGAGTGCTTACAATTTTATAAGTCTACTACAAAACGGATGATGGATGGGCGATATGAAGTTAGACTTCCATTTAAGTCCAAATTTGCAGAGCACCTGGGAAATTCAAAATCAAAGGCTCAGTTCGGACAATTGGAACGCAAATTAATTAAACACGAAAATATTGCTCATGAATACAAGCTATCTATGAACGAATACTTAAAGTTAGGACATATGAAACCCGTATTATGTAATCAGAGCCTTGAATGTTTTATGCCTCATCATTGTGTGCTACGTGACGACTCGACGACTACGTCATTGCGAGTCGTTTTTAATGCTTCATCAAAAACATCGAGTGGCCAAAGTTTGAATGACCTTATGCACAAAGGCCCAAACTTACAAGAAGATCTTCAGTCGTTAATAGTAAAGTGGAAGCAATACCAGTTTGCCTCTCCAGCAGCAGCAGATGATCAGAATTTACAAAAAATAGTGTGGCGAGAGAGTCCGCGACATAAACTGCAGGAGTATCAATTGACAACAATAACTTATGGCACCAAAGCCGCACCCTTTCTCGCAATGATGACGTATCAGCAGCAGGACAAGAGTTTTAAGCATCCGGAGTCAACTAAAACATTAGGAATTCACTGGAATCCTAACAAGGACAACTTTAAATTTGAGTCCAAGATAGATTCAACAATGATCAAAGCCACAAAACGACCCGTACTATCAGATATTTCAAAAATGTTTGATCCATTAGGTTGGCTCACACCTGTTACTACCAAATTAAAAATCTGATTTCAAAAGATTTGGTCATCAAATATACAATGGGCTGATCAAATTCCTAAAGAAATGTATAAAGAATGGGTCAACATTAAAGCCGATATAGAACAAATAAATACAATACGAGTACCGAGGTGGCCAGGTACTAAACCAACAAATAGAATCGAATTGCATGGTTTTTATGACTCGTCAATAAAAGCATATGGATGCGTCATTTACTGCAAAGTAAATAATAAGAAACCTAACATTACTTTAGTAGCGGGAAAGTCACGAATAGCTACTACAAACTACAACTAGCAAAAACTTATCATTACCCCGATTAGAGCTTTGTGGAGCTCATTTATTATCAAAACTCATGATTAAAGTCTTAAAAGGTTTAAGTGATTATGACATTGATATTTACGGCTGGATAGACTCGACGGCGGTACTCGGATGACTCCAAGGAGATCCAGGCCGGTGGCAAACGTTTGTAGCCAACAGAACACGACAGATAACAGAGATAATGCCCTCAGCCTGTTGGCGGTATGTAAAGTCAGGTGACAACCCCGCAGACTGCGCAAGTAGAGGCCTATCAATACCTCATTTAAATGAACATAATTTATGGTGGCAAGGGCCTTCGTGGTTATTAAATTATAAGGCGGAAAACGAGGTCAATAAACCTATTTACACGACAAGCGAAGAATTGAAGACAATTAAGCAAGTAAATATCGTAATGAAGACGGAAACTGACAGCAATATTATAAATATTCTATTAAAAAATCATAGCTCGCTCACCAAAGCTGTTCACGTATTAGCCTGGGTGTTTAGATTTATATCAATTAAGCAAAGCAAGAAAGGGGTGCCTTACCTCACGTTGGGAGAAATAAGAAAAGCGAAGTTAATGATTATTACGCAAGTACAAGAAGAAGAATTTATAGAAGATATAAGATGTTTACAAAGTACAGGAAAGCTTAGCACTAAAAGTAAAATCTTAAATCTAAACCCTTATTTAGATAACGCCGGTGTTCTCAGAGTCGGAGGAAGGTTAAGACATGCACACATTAACCCAGACATGCAGCATCCTATCATTTTACCACACAGAGGACGTTTGACGGGTTTAATTATAGACTATACCCACAAACTTACTTTCCACGGCGGAGCCCGATTAAAGTTAGGATTCATCAGGCAAACGTATTGGATTTTAGGTGGTAATGAAGCAACAAAAAAGCAAATACGTTTATGCGTTATATGTAAAAAGATTAGTCTAAGCAAGCACTATCAAATCATGGGTGACTTACCTGAAGCAAGGAGTAATCCATCTCGTCCCTTTGCCCACACAGGAGTGGATTTTACCGGACACATATTGCTAAAGGCGAACAAAGGTCGTGGGATTAAAACAACAAAAGGCTATGTGGCCGTTTTTTGTTGGAGCAAACAAACAGATACAGCAGGAATATCAAGAACTGCAACAAATATTTACGAAAGAATTATTTTCCGAAGTAACAGAAATGCAAATCAATTGGCACTTCAATGCGCCTATCTGGCCCTCAGCAGGTGGACTGTGGGAGTCTGCTGTTAAGAGCTTTAAGTTTCATTTTAAGCGAGTGGTGGGAGAACAAAAGTTGACCTACGAGGAGCTAACAACCGTTCTAGCCCAAATCGAAGGGTGTCTCAATTCCCGGCCGCTTTGCCCTTTAACAGAAGATCCTGAAGATTTAGACTACCTCACACCTGCACATTTTTTGACCGGATGCCCCACACTCACTTTATTAGAAACTGAAAAGGACTTGAGGACCAGGTGGCAGCTGACTCAGCGAATTTTTAATGATATGTGGAAAAAATGGCGCTGTGAGTACTTAGCACAATTAACAACAAGGAGCAAATGGCGTCAGCCACGTGAAAATATTAAGAAGAATGATGTAGTACTTATGCACGACGACAATTTACCTTCTGGAAAATGGTCAATGGGTCGAGTTATAGACGTACATCCAGGGGCGGACGGATACATGCGTGTTGTCAGCCTGAAAACTAAGAACGGTATATTAAAACGACCAATCACTAAAATATAAATTTTGCCGGTGCATCCGGAAACAGCAATCACATATCCAATTGACAAGCAAGTGTCAAGCATCACCCCTACGTCCTAAAACAACAACACAAAGAAGTTGTAACATTATATCATTGTTAGCGTCATTAATGTTATTTATGACGATCATATCAGGAGCACAGAGCAGTTTTAATGTTACTAGATTACAAAACCAGAGTTTGTACTTTGATAAGCTATACAATATGCAGGTAATAAGGGACGAGTGGAAACTTATAATTTATTACGATATGCATCCTTATTGGGACGAAATAAAAGCTCTTAATAAATACACAACGTCTCTGGAACAAACATGCAAAACAATACATAAAATGATGAATTGCGATATTATATTCCTCCAGTTAGGTCAAGGTCTTGCTGAACTTGAGTATTACAACCAGATGTTGCTCGGTCAGCATTCCAGCACGCGACACGCCGGACTGCGACGTGGTCTTATCGACGGTGTAGGTTATCTCGCCAACAGTCTGTTCGGAGTATTAGACACAAGATTCGCTGAACAATATCATAAAGATATCACATTACTCCGCGACAATCAGAGACATAACGTCCTACTGGAAAAATCTGATGTCAATAATAGAAGCGGAATACAATATGTTAAAACGAACAGAACAGACCATGAACAGACAACACAAAATGATAAATCAACATATATTTTCCATTGAAAGAGCCTTAATAGGCAGCAACTTTACAGAGTACCTTGCAGGATACTATCGCTGATATTTATCACGGTCGCTTTAACCCTCATCTTTTGACTGCCGGACAATTGCAAGATAATATTCACATTGATTTAACAAAAATATACAAGCTTCTTCAGGTCAAGACCAGAATGCTGGAGGAGTTTTTAATTTTGGAGATCAGGCTTCCTCTCGTTAGCCGAGATATTAAAAATAATACCAGTACCAGTTAAAGGAGCTCGGCGAGAGGATTGAGATTATGAAAGAAAATGCAGCAATATCAGAGAGCATTTCTTATCATGACATACATCATTATACAGTTATATATATTATTCTCGGCCTGCTGGGAATAGCAGGATTGGTGTTCGCACTGCGCCGTACGCGCGTTTGGCGCGTGTCAGCAGTTATGACACAGGAACACCCGTCTTCTTGTAATAAAGAATACACAGTGCGTAAGTGTCAGTGAAACAAAAACTAGTACAAGTGAATCAAATGACAATCAGTGTTCTAACTTAAACAGTGCGCGTGTAATAAATAAAGCAACGTCACCTATTTTTTCGCGTTGAATTTAGTGAGCGAAATTACGATTATGGACAATTAAGCAAACTTATGAATAAGTCACTTATACATTTGACGTGAACCTTTCGTTTGTAATCATATTTCTAGTTAATTATGTTAAAGAAACAACATCAACATAACATTCATTTCATTTGGCTATTATGCCCAAATTCATGCAACTATTTATGTCTTTGTAAACTTAATATGTAATTTAGTTTATCATTGTTTTCTTTCTGTCGGGGAGCATGTACGAGCAGACCCGTACATTTAACTAAACTTGAAGCATTTTATGCTGACGCTTATGTCTCGTGCAATGCCGCGCGTTTTACTGTATTAACATAATCATTTCAGTACCAATAAATCATTCATCAAGAACACACCTATTTTATTATCATTCTTCCCAGTTCGCGGTACTCACAATTAACAATTAAAGGTGTCACACACCATACAATTTGTAACGAACATATCAATTAGAAATCAAAAAATATGTCCCAATGTCAAACAGCAATACAATAAAAACAAAATTACAAGAAATAAATATAATATGTAGTTTCAGATTAAATGTTACTGTTCAGTTAGTATACTATATAATATGATTATAATTAGTCGTTATTATGCTCAGAGACAGTTTATTATACACGGTAGGACCCATAATGTAACTCAGCTTGGAGGACTTCGTTAGTGTCTGTGGTATGGCAACCAGCTTGCTTGTGTTGCGCGTGTTATACGAGTGTACGTTACCGTGCTTTGTGAACTTTTCGTAGTAAGTCCTTACGTACATTGCCACTTGCATATTACAATGCTAGATGTAGTCAGGATAACGAGTCCTTTGAAGTAGGGCTTTGCTAAAATATCAGCAGCACGCCCCCACAACTCCGCATCGTATTGGAGGACACTGTCGAATTAGCAGGTTCATGCAATTTCTGCCGTCACCACGCGGCTAAAGGCGAAACGTTCACTACCTCAGAGAATGTCGACACACATGATGCATACACGCAGCCGCATCCTGCACCGCTCGGCAGTGTACCTTTATTTTTTCGTATACTACATTACATCAGGTACAATTCAAGTGTTACATTTATAACAGGCCATGTAATTTAAGAAAAGAAAAAGAAATAAGACAGTTTAACTTCGTATAACATGTACAATAGTTTAAATAGTAATGAAAATAATACATTATTTTTAGTATTTATGCGGCAATGGGACATAAAAATTGGGCCTTAAAAATTTGACCCTAGGTCCAATTTTTTCTTGACTTCGGAAGTAGTTTGGACAAATAACAGTTGCTTTAGTAGGTAACCAGTGCGTTTGCTTGCTTAGTATTCGAATTATTTTAATCCGATTCTCATGATGCTCTGGATCTTATTGTTCCATAAGATCAAAATCATATCACATGGTTCTTTTTTAAAACAGAATTCACAAACAACGTCATTAAACCCTGAAAAAGCTCCCATATTACTGGGGAAACCGGAACGCTATTTTACTGCCAACACTAAATGTAAAATAATGGCAGCAAATTTTTATCCCTTTTTTAATGTTATTTACAGAGATATCAAATATAAATCTGTTAAATTACGTGTGAAACATAATCCCGCTTCCTTTATTATGTTTTTGCGATCGAGAATCACATCTCTTTCACCACACATATTTACCCATTTTATTGAAAATAATGTGTTACCCGGTCGGCGTCAAACTAGCCACTGAGTGTCTAAAGGCCGCCCCATATGGCTGTGACTATATGTTGAGCGGCAACGTCTTTGCGCGGCAACTACTTATCTAGTTACGATAGTAATATACATATGAATGGATAAATATATCAACTGGAAAGCACAGGTGGAACAAGTCTGCTATAAACTAAATAGTTTAGTGCATGTGCTTGCTACTAAGAAAAATAACAACTCATAAAACAGTATTGCTTGCATATCATGGCTATGTAACATCGCTACTTACTAAATTACGGCATAATATTGAGGGGAAATCGACAGATTTCCCATATCTGTGCATTATATGCATTTATTGCACAGAAAAAGCGTTTTAGAGCATATGCGGAGTTGCCCCTTGGACTAGGAAACGGTTTAAAGAGTTTAGTTAACAGGTGGCAACCTGTTGCTCCTTGCAAGAGCTCCTACTACTTTAAGCCAACAGGTACTGGATACTAAGCAGTGGACGGAGGTGAGAAAAAGACGAACCCAGCGAGCAGCTTCGTTATGCGGTACTGCAGACCCAGCCAAAATAACCCTAAAAGCTGTAGAGCCCCGAAAGTACATACACCTGTGGAATATCTAGTCCACAATGCCTATGAATTCAGTGATTATCTTCATCAACTATTTCCCACAGGAACGTGCATGGTGCAAGAACTAACACCAAGGGGAGACTAGAAATCCCATAAGAGTTCCAACTGCAGCCTCCGACTCGTTTTTTTTGACTGAGGTCTGGCCGGTTAACTCTAAAACAAAGGCTTGGATACCTTAGCAAAAACCAAGAAGACTACTATGGGTACTAACCATCCTTTTCTTGGTTCCAATAAGGCACAAGAACAAAGGCATGAGTTGCGCGTTCTATCTGAATGTGTGTGGTCTGAAAACTAAACTACGAGTATGGCGAAATAATTTAGCTTTAACAGTACATAACATCGTAGCCGTATCTGAGATATTTCTGTCGAAGACTTCGAGCTGATAATTGGAGACTGGAGCATATTGCGTCGTGATATAAAAACTTCGCGCGTTCTCCGATTGTGCTGCAACGATCTCACGATCTGGAAACTGACACCGGTGAGGATCTTTGGGCTTGCTTCTTGGCACGTGGCACGGTAGGCTATATAGTTGGCGTTGTGTATATTAAGCCGAGTGAAAATTTAACATTTCGTTACAATGTTTAAGGCACCTATTATAAGTATAGGTGATATTCATTGTCCGCCAGAGCGATGAAGGCGTGCCTTCAGGGGGCCTTCGGCAGGCTCGGCGACGTGAATAAAAATAAGAATAAATTTATTGCTCAACTGTGTACAGTACATAGTAGATATTACAACAGTTAAATTAAGTATCAACAGTTTATCCATATCGGATGTGCAAAATTAAATTTTTATTATATATTAATTATAGTCATTCAGTTAAATTACTTAATAATCACCATCCGATTCAATCATTTACTAATTAATTACAATTATCAAAAAAAAATACAGTTTATTTGAAATCGAATAACTCTTTAATAGTGTAAAAAACCTTTTGAATAAGCCATTTTCTTAAAATAGTTTTAAACGCTTTCCCATTTTTTTTTCATGTCTACCGGTAAATGATTATATACACGAATTGCAGTCACATAAGTACTCTTATAATAAATCATATTATTTATACATGGAAGACATAAATTGTATATTGGACTTTGAAGTAGACTTTAATTCAAAATAAGTCAAGTTATTTTTAACAAACAGACACAATTCTAGTATATAGATACAGATACCTGTGATGGTGAGAAATCCTTTATCTTTAAAAACAGTTCTCAAAGAGTCAGTAGGATGTATATTAAATATAATTCGCTAACTTTTTTTTTGTAGTACAATAATTGACTTAATATCGGTTGAATGTCCTCAGTAAATTACACCATAGGTCAATAATGAGTAAACATAGCCAAAGTAAGCTGACTTAGCAGTGTTAATAGATGATATCTCGACCAGAAGTGATAGAACATAACAGTATCCGGATATTTATTTATTTATCTTTTCGATGTAGTTTTTCCAGTTTAAATGTTGGTCAATTGTCATACCCAGAAAATTTGTTTGGTTAATAGTTTAAATTTTGAGTTGCCTTCAATTATCTTCAATTTAAGAGGTTTATTTTTATAGTTTCTGAAATTTATTAGTTTTGTTTTGTCTCAATTTAATTTTAAGTTTATTCCTTTTAACCAGCTTGTAATGGTACTTAGTGTTTTATTTATCTCTACGCTGAAATCATCATCACTTAGGGCCGAATACTGAAACGCCATTCAACTCAGTCTGTCAGCCGAGTTGCCTTTAGTTTGGTACAGCCCCCAAATTAAAATGGAATTCTCAAACGCTACTCAAACGTTTTAAGACCATAATCAGCTCAGCGTCTCTTACATGTTTCTAATAGGGCAACATTATCTAGAAACAGTTTGTTCTCGATTACAATTTAATTACTTTTCAGTTTCACGCAGTATTTACTTAAATAGTAACAATTTTAAATTACGCAAATGAATAGAAAAATTTGATAAATCAGTTAAGAATATATTTTGAGACTGAGCTTTACATTTTTTTTAGGTTATAGCTGCAGCATTACCTGTTCTGTCTGTTTTACTAAAGAAATAAATTAAACTGGGATCGTCAGAAACTTTACGTATAATAATAACATATCAATACAAAATCGTTACATTAATAATAATGTAACGATTTTGTAACAGCTGACAATAGGTTAGTACCTATCAACAGTTTTACAAATAAGCAAATATATTTTTTATAAACATACATACATGATTGTGTTGATGAAAGTAACGCGATGCACTAATCAAAAGATGCCAAATTAAACGTGCGCTTTTAATTTAATGGAATCGTACGACGTTGCCGACATATTTTTTAGATATGTTTTATTTTTGGGAAATATTTGATGAATATTTAAAGATTGATTCATTTGAGCACCGTACAACGTTGCCTTATACTTGACATTGGCGAAATTGTGGAAGATACTCACAGAAGCCATAACCTAAAAGAAGAAGAAGATTGTGTTGAATGAAAACTTGTGATAATCTTAACATTATCAAGCACATGAATGCCTCTCAGGCCCTGTCTAATTACTTTTACAGTTCTTGACTTTAGTGAAGTGTTGTGTGTGTATACACTTTCAATCAATGGTTAATGTTAATAAATGTAATTATTAATTTAATCTTAATAAACCTTTAGATAACTTAATAGTTGATATGTATCATTTCTTGTGACATTAAAGTACATGCATGTAGCCATTAATGTACATAAATTGCTCACTAAAATGTCTTACTAGTGGTGGCATTGTGTCAGGTCATTGGGTTCCCTACAATAGGGTTGAGCTAAGCGATGCAGTTGTGTGAATGGGTATCATCTGTTGGGACTGGTCAGCTGTTAACTGCCATGGCAAATCTATAATAATAATATTATAGTATGTTCTACCTGTAATTCTTTACACATCAAACAATTTTTTCTCATTATATACTTTAATATAATTTGTATCCATCAACACTAATCTCAATTATTAGATATGAATTCGCTTTGTACTGACTCTTCTCCATAGGACTAACCAATTGGCATCATTCAACTTAAAGGTTTCATAATTGCATGTCCTATTTGAAATAAAAACTGACTTGACTATGCATTACTAATTCTTATTTATTATTATTTGTATATTGAATAAAGACTGGTGATATTGTAAACATTACAGTGATTATTGCTATTTCTAGTTTATTATTTTTTATATAAATCCTATATTGAATAGAAATTGTGATATTGATAACATTAGGTTGACTATTGTTAATTATCGTTAAACAATACTGAGATTTCTAACTTTTATATTAAAATAAAACAATTGTTAATTAGAAAAATGTGTTTTAATTAATATTGTCCTCACAATAAAAAAACTAATTTCCTTGATGGGTCTGTTATTCCATAAGTTCCTCCTCAGTACTGTCTGAAGGACAACCTCTAGAGATGTATCCTGATTAGAAAGTGCACCATAAGTTTATAAGCTTCTTCAGCAGGAGTCCTTGTTTTTAATAAAGGTGTTACTAAATAGCAGCGGCATGGATAATCACAATCACCAAAAAGCATCATGTTTTCGAAGTTGCAGCACTCTAGTTGTGCACACAAAGGTGAATCATTAAAACTTGTACTGTCATGTACAGAGCCTGGCCTTCTTGGAATTACATTTTTAATGCGCAGTCTTGCTTCACACACCATTTGGACATTCAAAGAAAAGTAACCCTTTGTTATGAAAGGTTTCAGCTTGAACTCCTGTAAACAATTTTTTGTTTCTATTAAGAACTTTCAGTTTTTACTTACTTTCATTATAGAACAAGTAACTTGGTTATATGATGGAACATACCTGATGAATTTATTTTAATATGGGTACAGTCCACGTCACCCAATACTCTTGGAAATCCAGCTATTGTGTTAAATCATGTGCAACTTCCAAGCGTTCGCTAGGAGTTGGCATGTGAAGATGTTCACATTTTGCTCGATTATATATGCAAGCTCGATTGCGCTTAGTCAGAGGCTTGATAGCATCACAGATTACTATATTAGTAGTAGATAGCATTGCCTATCACTGAATCCAAGTCCAACACAGTTTCCTTGGAGATGCGGAACCGCATTCGAAACGATATCGTTGTATTTTTCACAGGCGTTAAGCCTTTTCACGTTTCTACGACTTCTTCTGGTAGTTTCTTCATCAGAAAGTGATGATAAGGACATTTCAGTTTCTATTTATAACTTTTTACTGTACTTAAAACTATTTAAGATAGCTCTCGACCACTCTTAAATTCGACAGGTACTCAAGTAATTTAAGACCTCGATTTGACAGCTGTCACGGCTTAAGTAACGTTTCAGTATACGATTTTTACATTGAGTGGCATTTTAAACGCAAGTTTAATTGGATCCCAAATTTATTTAAATGATGCTCTTAATAGACGTTTGAGTATACGAAAAACTAAGATAACGGCGCGCCAAACAGTAGAGCAGTGCTTAACGAGTTAAATGTCGTTTGAGTATTCGGCCGTTAGACTATCATTAGATACAAAGACTGTTGCATCATCCGCAACATTACACACTGGTGGTTTATTATATCTGGAAGTTCATTAATGTAAATTAGAAATAATGCAGGTCCTAATATGCTTCCTTGAGGTACACCTAACAATACATCTTCAAATGACGATTGAATTAGATCCATCATTTTTGTAGTCTCATTGTATACTTCAATAACAGTCGCCTGAGTCCTGTTGCTTAAGTAAGATTCTATTAATTTTAGAGCGACGCCTCTCACTCCAATATTTTCTAGTTGTTTATACAGAATATCGTAATTTACACAGTCGAAAGTTCTAGACATATCGAGAAATAAAGCTACGCATAGCTTTTTATTATTTATATCTTCCCAAATATTTTTAATTGTTTTAAAATTGCTAACGATGTTGTTTTCCCTTTTTGAAATCTGTACTGGTTAATATTTATAGTTTTTTTTTTCTAAAAAGCTATTTAGCCTAGTGAGTATTAGCTTTTCGAATATTTTTGAAAAACTGGGTAGTAGTGCAATAGGCCTATAATTGTTCATGTTTAGTGCCTTTTTTCTATAATGGTTTGATCAATGCATTCTTTAAATCGTCAGGAAAGGTGCCTGTCTCTAACATGAGATTAGCAATGAGAACAAGAGGATCCGCAATAAATCCAATGCTCAATTTAACCAACTTAGTAGGTATATTGTCAAAACCACTACTAGCTTTATTTTAAAAATTTTTGGTTATGTCTATTACTTCAAATTTGTCTGTAGGTGATAGGAAAATAGAGCTTAAGTTATTTTTAGTGACTGTATTAAAATTATTAGTCGTCAGTGTATTTTGATTTCGATGAATAAAAAATTTATTGAATGTATTTACAATTTTTTCAGGCGATTTCACAAATTTATTTTTGTCTACAATGTAATCAATTGGAGATTTCAGGTTATTTGATGACTTAGTTTGCTGTTTAATTAAAGACCAGGTGGCCTTAGTTGAATTTTCGCTGTTCTTGTTGTATTGTACATTGGTATTCTTTTTGGCTTCTTTTGTCACACGATTCAGAATTTTACAATATTTTTTATATTTTAATATAGTATCTTGAAAGTCGTTATGTTTTATTTGTATGTACATTTTTCTTTTATTTTTGCTGGATGTAGCTAAATCTTTTGTTTTCCAAAACTTTATCTTAGTGCACTTAATTTTTATTCTACTGATAGAAATACATAAGTTAAATATTTAGAGATACATGTCAATAAAGTGTTTGTATGCTGTATTAACTTCAGATGTCTCATAAACATCATTAAAAGTGAGTTGAGAAATGTAATTTAGAAAAACTTCTAAATTATCATTCAGTTTACGTCTTGTTATATACCAAAAGTTTTCTCTAAAACTTAAAGAGCACGGTATCGTTATTACTTGTGCCGTGTGATCTGATAAGCCTAGATCCCATATTTCTGCTTTAAATTTTTTATGATTGGTGATTATGTTGTCTATACAAGTAGCCGAATTTGGTGTTATTCTTGTGGGTTTATTTAGAGATAAACTTAAATTATGGCTTTTTAGAGTACTTACAAATTGCTTACCTTGTTATTTTCACTAAGGGTATTAATATTGAAGTCACCCAGAAGAAATATTTTTTTATTGATGTTTCGTTGACGAACAGTCAATTTAAACAATAATAAATTAAGCTTTTCTATAAATAATTCGAAATTAGTATTTGAGGTTCTATACATACATATGATGTACCAATTTAGTCCAGGGACGAGAATACCGCAGCATTCAAATTGAGTGTTCCGCAATCCACTCTAATTTTTTGAATCCTACACAATTTTTTGCGTATATACAAACACCACCTCGTCGTTTATTCTTACGCGAGAAATATGACGCTAACCTATATCCCAGTAGCTGTAATATTTCAGCACTATTATCATGAAAAAAAGTTTCACAGAGAACATCTATCCGTTTTGTATCTAACAAAATCTCTAATTCACTTATTTTAGATCTCATACCCTGTATATTAATATGTTATGTTGAAAAACTATCGTTCGGCACGATATAACTGCTCACCCTCCTCCAGGTCAGTTTGAATTCCGACCGATATATATTCATTCAGATACGGTTCTGTTTCAGAACTGGTAGACACGAGAATAGGTGTTTCAAACTCAAACTCAAACTCAAATTTTTTATTTCATATAGGCCCTAATAGGCTCTTACGAAAAGTCAAGCTAAGTGCACGGTTCGGAAAAGTCGGTCCTATGGAGAAGAGCCGGCAAGAAACTCCATGGATATACTCTTTTCAAAAAAAGTTATACTACAATTTTGTTATTACATGGTAATAAGCTAGGTATTTGCCGTGTGGTGCCGGCTTTGCCGTGTGGTGCCAGCTCAGAATGCCACCACCCCATCTCCTCCCATGGGTGTCGTAAAAGTCGACTAAGGGATTAGCCAGAGGATGGGCAGCAGCGTCCTTCGAGTACATTAACAACTCAACTGCGATCGCCAACCCGTCTGCCAAGCGTGGCGATTATGGCAAAACCCCCCAATGAGCCCACGACCCATCCATATCGGTCGTTGTGGATCTTTGGGGGAGGCCTGTGTCCAGCAGTGGACTTCATTCGGCCGAAATGATGAAGCTAGGTATGTGCGAACAAAGTAGACTAATTTAAATGTAAAATACACACAATAACAAAACAGACAATTGCCTCTAACACAATAGAAAACTGATAACAATTAATGTATAGCACTAATAAAGTCGACGAAGTTCACACATTTACAAAATGTAGAAGAAACTAAATTATATAAAATGAAAGGCATTTTAAACGCCCGAGCTTTAAATGTCATATTGATTATGTCAGTAAAAAAAAATTAATATGTCAAAGTATATATTATATAGACAATATATATCAAAAGCTAATATATTCGAAAAATAATTACTATCACTATAAAATTTTGATTTGTTATTAGATAAATCCATATTTCATCAATAAGGTTCCAGGGAAGCCACATGTGCAGAAAGAATCAATACCAGACATCTCTGTCGTCAACATAGTCATTAGCCCTATAATAAGCTTTTTTAATTAGGATCTGTTTAATATGGGCTTTAAACTTTCCCTCAGTAAGGTCTGTAACAGATTTGGGCAGCTTATTATAAAAGCGAACACAATTTCCAAGGAATGACTTATTTGTTTTAGCTAATCTAAATTTGGGCACTACAATTTTATGTTTATGTCGTGTATTTATATTGTGAAAATCGCTTTTTATATAAAACTGCAGATTTTTACGGACGTATAAAATATTTTCAAAGATGTAGAGTGACGGCAATGTAAGTATATTGATATCTTTAAACAAAGTTCTAAGAGACTCGCGAGGACCCATATTATATATTGCGCGGATTGCCCTTTTTTGTAGAATAAAAATTGAATCTACGTCGGCTGCCGATCCCCACAACAGAATACCATAAGACATAATGCTGTGAAAATATGCAAAGTAAACTAACCTGGCCGTAGCTTCATCAGTCAGCTGTCTAATTTTACGAACTGCATATGCTGCAGAGCTGAGCCTACCCGATATAGCTTTAATGTGGGCACTCCACTGTAATTTCGAGTCGATAGTTATACCTAGAAATACGGTTTCATCAACAGTTACAAGTTGATTGCCATCAAGAACTAGTTTTAATCCCAATTGGGGTGCATTAGGTAAAGAGAACTTTAAACATTTAGTTTTATTAGCATTAAGTAACAGGTTATTAGCTGCAAACCAACTGGAGAGGACAGTTAGGCTCTCATTTACATGAATAACATTACTATCTTTTTTACTGATTTTAAAAATTAGGGACGTGTCGTCAGCGAATAAAATCACATCCGATAACTTGGTCAGCATATATGGAAGATCATTTATATAAGCTAGAAACAAGAATGGGCCGAGTATTGAGCCCTGGGGCACGCCCATTTTAACCGTAGAACCCAAAGAGGTAGCCCCATCTATATCTACTTTTTGCAGTCTTAAAGATAAATAAGAATAAACAAGATCAGCAGCTCTTCCACGAATTCCGTAGTGGCGTAATTTACAGAGCAGCGTATTGTGGTCAACGCAGTCAAACGCCTTGGAGAGGTCACAAAAAATGCCAATAGCATCTTGAGAACCCTCCCAGGATTCGAGAATTTGCGTCACTAGTTTTACTCCTGCATCCGTAGTTGACCTACCTTTCGTGAATCCAAACTGTCGGCTATGTAAAATCCCGTTAAAATTAAGTGTAACATCATTTGATCAAGAATATTTTTTTCAAATATTTTACTCAATGATGGGAGAACAGAAATAGGTCTATAATTTGATGGATTATTCTTGCATCCCGATTTGAAGATTGGTATTATTTTGCTATGTTTCATCAAATCGGGGAAAGTTCCACTATCTAAACATTGGTTAAAAATACCTGCAAGTGCAGGGGCGATGGTATCAATTATAGTTCCAAGTAGTTTAACAGACAAACCCTATAAGTCTTCTGTGTTTTTAATGTTAAGACTTTTAAATGCTTTTATAATTGAACTAGTTGAAATGTACTTAAATTCAAAATTAGGTATGTCTTTACAAAAGTTCTGTTTAAGTAGAGATTCAGCCAGTACAGAGGATGAGGAAAGGGCACTCGTAGTATCTATCGGTATATTCGTAAAAAAGTTTTCTAATGTCTTAGCGACCTCGAGCTTATCTGAGATAATTCTGTCATCGATTTTTAAAGATAGTTCGCTATCCCGTTTTTTTGTATTGCCAGTTTTTTTGTTGATTACCTGCCACACTGCTTTAATTTTATTGCCCGAAGTACTAATTTTGTTGCTAATTAACATTGATTTAGCTTGCATACATACTCTCTTAAATATCTTGGAATAATTTCTTACATGATTATGGACAGCTTGATCAGACGTTAATGATTTTTCATAATATAAACTATAAAGAACATCCCTACTTTTTCTAATGCCTTTAGTAGCCCATTCATTAAATTTAGATCTATTAGTTAGTCTGATTTTATTAATTGGTTGCCGTGAGTGTTAAGAGTGTTAGTACGTTTTTTATATTCATGTTCGTAATTCAAGTGTAAGATATGTCTTAATAAATATCCGGATAATACCACGTTATACGTTAGAAAATGAATCTTTATACTCATGTCCATAATAGAACTATAGTGAAACTGGGAACAAATATGACTATATAATTCATGAAATTTGATTTCACTCAAAAACATAGTTCTATTTATTTATTTATTATATTCTTTATTGTACACCAGTTATTAAAAAGTAAAATACAAAGTAACACTTTGAATATAGAGTACAATGGGCGGCCTTATCGCACACGGCGATTTCTTCCAGGCAACGTTAGGATGGAAAAAAAAAATACTAGCCAAGATATGGGGTAGTCTATGGTGCACACAAATAAATATCCATAAACTTAAATAATACTATACTAAATATGTAAATAATGAAGATTATAAATACACTACATACATATATGGTAATATATACACATATAAAATATATAAATATACAAGTATAAACAAAATAAGTGAAATCAAAGATGTAACAAAAGGCAGAGTAAAAGCAAGAAAAATAATACTAATAATTACAGTGACAAGTAATGTTCTCTCACTAGTCTTTTGAATACCGGTAGTGACTGAGCCCGTCTAATTGAGATCGGCAATGCATTCCACAAACGAGCGGCCTGAACCGTGAAGGATTTATCAATAAAATTAGTAGAATGCATTTTAAGCCTTAGGTTTTCTGATGATCTTAGGATTCGCGAATGAGTATCACCAAGGAATTCGAAACGTTTTTTAAGGTAGCAGGGAGTAGAAGGAAAGAACAGTACACTGTAAAGTAGTGAAAGAATATGAGTATTCCGGCGAAGACGAATAGGTAGACTTGAGCTTAGCGCGGAATTCTGAAACGTGATCATATTTTCTTAAACCAAATATGAATCTAATACAAAAATTTTGAAGTCGCTCAAGCTTATCAAGTTGTTCCTCTGTAAGATCAAGATAGCTGGCATCAGCATAATCGAGGATCGGAAGGAGAAGGGATTGTGCAAGCGCAATTTTAGTATCAGTAGGAAGAAAGTTGCGTAATCTTCTTAAGGATCCTGCCGACGCAAACATCTTGCGACTAACTTCTTGCAGCTGGGTAGTCCAGGATAGATTTCTGTTAATTATGACCCCCAAGTTCCTAATGTTTTCACTGAAAGGAAGTGAAGTACCTTCAAACGAAACCTGAGGAAGTGTGGTCCAGTCGATTCTAGAAATCATCCTGGAGCTGCCCACAACAATAATCTGCATCTTCACCGGGTTCACTTTTAGACCATATCTCCTACTCCAATCACATATTCGGACCAGATCCATGTTTCTATTTGGATTACAAAGAATAACATTAGTATGCACTCGAGCTGTGGCGCGAGCGGCCCATGCTGTCACAGTACGCGCAAAAGCGCGTCGTTGAGGCTGTACTGCCGCTCTTCGGAGCCTGGCTCCAAAGGAGCGAGCGCGTCACATTCCGCCCGACGCAGGTATTCACCGGACACGGTTGTTTCTGTTGTACTTGCACAGGATATGACGCGAGGTCACGGCATAGTGCCACCACTGTGGAGACCATTAGGATATCACACTGCACACGCTCGGAAAGTGCCCTGCGTGGGCTGCCAGCGGTGAATTCTGGTCGGTCAGATCGTGAGCGTCAGGATGGCTGGACCAAGGAAGATTTTGAAAGTTTGAGCAATACCAAGTTTTTGTACCTATTTGGTACCAGAAATCAAATGATTTGTACCTCGCTAAAGAAGCAAAACTATTACGAGGAAAGTGGCCAGCCATTCTGTCGTCAGAATGGCTGGACCACGTCAGTTTCGCCTGGTTGTAGGCATTTTATCCAGTTCATATTTTCGTTAAACATTAGTACCTCATTGGTACCTCAACGTATGGTTTTATTAGATTTTTTCAATAAGCCAAAATAAAGTTACTCCTAGAAAAAGTTTTGTATGTAAGCTGGACCCGGTCGGTTTCACCTAGTTGTAGGCGTTATACCTAATTCATCTTTTCGTTTAAATTTAGTACCTCATTGGTACCTGAAAGTTAAGTAAAGTTTCTTTGTTTTTCTCATATTTTTTCGATAAGACGAAAATAAAGTTACGCCCAGTAAAACTTTTTTCACCTAGTTCAAGACGTTATAATTATATCATCGTTCATGAAAATTTGAAAAAAACACCTACCGGCAGATCGTACAAATATTTGTTCCGAGCGGGAATCGAACCCACAACCCGGTGCGCAGCAGCTGACTGTATCAGCCACTGCACCAACTAATTATTTTAACCAATTTATTTTCTTTGTACAAAAATAAACATTATGCGAAACTTCTTATATGTGGGTTGTATTAGTTTATAATTTTCTCACAATAACTTTTTTTTGGCTTATCGATCGAATATATATAATATCGAAAATCTAATAAAGACATATGTTGAGGTACCAATGAGGTACTAAAGTTTAACGAAAATATGAACTGGTTATAATGCCTACAACCAGGCGAAACCGACGTGGTCCAGCCATTCTGACGTCAGAATGGCTGGACCACTTTCCTCGTAATAGTTTTGCTTCTTTAGCGAGGTACAAATTATTTGATTTCTGGTACCAAATAGTACCAAATAGGTACAAAAACTTGGTATTGCTCAAACTTTCAAAATCTCTCTTGGTCCAGTCATCCTGACGCTCACGGTCAGATCGGGCAAGATTTCTCTTTGCCAGTAGTCAAGTCAAAGTCAAATATTTTTATTTCAAATAAACCAAATATTGGCACTTATGAAACGTCAGAATCTAAGTTGCACGGTTCCAAATAGTTGATCTATAGAGAAGAGCCGATAAGAAACTCCAAAGATACTCTTTTAAAATAATTGAGATTAAAATGTTGATTGATACAAATTATGGTAAAACATATAACGAGCATTATGTAGGCCAATGTTTAAAAAATTAAAAAAAGACAAACATAGTATGTTTCTTTTTTTAATTTTTTGTATGTAATAATTATTATTCGCCATGGCAGTTAATGGCTGACCAGTCCCAACAGACGGCACCCGTTCACGAGCATGACGCATGCATCAGCATCGCTTTGCTCAACCATATTGTAGAGAACCGAACGACCCGATACACAACGCCACCGCCAGCAAGACATTTTAGTGAGCATGACAGACCGATACTACCAGGCAAAAGGCAAAGTATAGGTACTAAATATATAACATTAACGGCTACATGATGCTCGCACATTTACAATTTTATAATTAATTAATTAAATAATGTCAAAATATAAAGAAAATATTAGAATGTTATTTGCAGTAAATATATTAAACAACCCGCGGTTTCACCCGCGTTTAATTTAAAAGAAATTTAGAGTACTTCGACATAGACACTTGACATAGAATATATCTATTGGATTTCAAGGGTTTTTTTTTACGCGGAACACTAATAATTTTTATAAAATAAAAGTAGCCTAAGTTATTCCTTATAACATCAGCTATCTGCCAGTGAAGGTCCCGTCAAAATCGGTCCAGCCGTTTCGGAGATTACCCGGAACAAACAGACAGACGGACAGACAGACAAAAAATTAAAAAATAGGTTTTTGTTATATGTAACGTACATACTTTCATATGCATTTAGTCATCATTTCGGCCGAATGAAGTCCACTGCTGGACATAGGCCTCCCCAAAGATCACCACAATTCGGGGGTTTTGCCATAATCGCCACGCTTGCCAGGCGGGTTGGCGATCGCAGTTGAGTTGTTAATGTACTCGAAGGACGCTGCTGCCCATCCTCCGGCTAATACCTTAGTCGACTTTTACGACACCCACAGGAGGAGATGGGGTGGTGGTATTCTGAGCCAGCACCACACGGCATTTGGTAAAAAGCTGTTATTTGGACATTACAAACAGACACTGCAATTTTATTTATTTGTATAGATAGGCAAGTAATTTATATCATAAATATTGAATTCAATTTTAAATAAGTCAAATTAAATGTCAAGATATCAATAAAAAGATAAAAAATAAGTCAAGTAAATGTCAGGATGTCAACAAAAAATTTACTACAATTTCTTTGTAAATGGTAAAGCATTGATTGGGAGTAACAAAACGCCAATCATGCGAAAATTATAAAATATATTATAAAGCGCCAGAGGGTCGCAGTGTGCAGGAGGGAACCGTTTGCCAGACATCGCTATTGTCGATGTAATGATTTATATTATAGTAGGCTTTCGAAATTAAAATGCTAAGCGCATCAATGATTTGCATCTTATTTCTGGTAAGTCGGTAATACTACAAGGAATTTTGTTATAGAATCTAATACTGTTTCCCATAAATGACTTGCTGGTTCTGCTAAGTCTATAGCCAGGTACAACCAACTTGTTCTTGTTGCGAGTATTCAAGCTGTGCACGTCACTTTTCTTACTAAAATTAGCTATATTTTTGCGAATATACATAATGTTTTGGAAAATATACAAGGTCTTAATTTAATAGTCCACGATATTTTGCATGGCGCTATGGTGAACGATGAAGATAATGTAGGTATAAAAGAAACTTGTAAATTTGCTGTTTAAAAAAATATTTTATTAAATCATTTATTTCATTACTTCCTAGTTCTCTTAGTTGTGATAATATTCACATGCATCTAGTAAGACAATGGCGCACAGCGCTGGTTGACCGATTTAGATAGTCTGTAACGTTAAACAAAACAGACAGCGCACGGTAGCGACATCACACAAAAGAAAGAAATGGATTTTAACCATGAGTTTTTTTTGTGTTCGGTACACCATCTTAAACATTTACTGAGGCACCATGCAAAATATGGTGGATTATTAAAATGAGATCTAATATAAGGATGGTAGAGTAAGAATGTTTGTTTCCTTAAATAGTTCCTGTACTGACTCATGAGAGTCCAGGTTATAGATAGCTCGCACTGCTCTTTTCTGTAATATAAAAGTAGACTCAACATCAGCAGCCGAGCCCCACAGTAAAATTCCATAAGACAATACTGAGAAAGTACGCAAAATATACTAACCTAGCTGTAACCACATCCGTAACCTGTCTAATTTTCCTAACGGCAAATGCAGCAGAGCTTAGTTTGCCTGAAAGTGCCTTTATATGGGGTCCCCATTGCAATTTTGAGTCTAAGGTAACACCCAAAAACAGTTGAGGAGACCAGATCTAATTATTTTCCGTCAAGTTTTACTTGTGACCTTACGTGGGTTACATTTCCTGTACAGAATCTTAGACATTTGGTTTTTTTGCGTTTAATAGAAGATTATTCGCCGAAAACTAATCAGATATCTTATGAAGTATATCATTGGATTCTACAAGATGGCTATCCTTTCTATTTACTTTAAATATAAGTGACCTGTCATCAGCAAACAAGACTATATTCGACATTGTATCGTTTATCATGTATGGTAGGTCATTTATATAGACCAGAAACCAAAATGGCCCCAAAATTGATCCTTGCGGTACCCCCATTTTGACCTGTGAGCCTGTTGATGTGACGTTTTCAATTTCTACTCTTTGATCCCGATTTGACAAATATGAGCTTATAAAATCAATAGATCTACCTTGAATTCCGTAGCACTTAAGTTTCAGAATGAGGGTGCGGTGGTCCACGCAGTCGAATGCTTTAGACAGATCGCAGAACACGCCTAAAGCATCATGTGCATCCTCCCAGGCCCCTAAAACGGAGAGTGGACCCAGCATCCTCTGTAGGTCGTCCCCGCATAAATCCAAACTAATTGTTATGAAATATCCTATGTCCGTTAAAGTGTGCTGCCATTTGATTTAAAACTAGTTTTTCAAAAAATTTGCTTAAGGTTGGTAGCACAGATATTGGCCTAGAATATGATGCATTATTTAGGCAACCAGCTTTAAAAATGGATAGTCTCGGCTATGCTGGCAGAGCATGAAAATTGGCGTGCTAAGGTCTCCTTTTGTGAGAGCGTCATGCTCCAGAAGGAGGTCACTGCGCGGGATCGGGAGAGCGCCGATACCGCTCGGAGGAAGAGGACCCGGAGCCGGGGTAACAGCCGCGTTGCTTCCGTGTCCAACACGCCTGAGCCCCCTGTCGTCTATATTGTGGGGGCCTTGGGGGTCGCGAGCACGCTATTTGGGATATCTGCGTGCTCATACCGATTTGTGTCGGCTATGTTGGCAGAGCATAAAAACTGAAATGCAGTGGAAAAGCTGAAGCATAACGCCCTCATAGAACGAAACCGCAGAGCAGTATCGGGAGAGGGTCGATCCTGCTTGAAGAAGGAGGTAACAACCGCCCTGGCGCCTAATTCCTACACGCTTGAAACTCCCTGCCGTCACTATAAGGCGGGGGGCGTCTGGGTTCACGGGTGCGTAGATTAGAGAATCTGTTTGCCCACACCGAGCGACCTACGAAAAGACGGTAGCGCGCACTTGGACACATGCTGCCTTGTGCGTAGCACAGCACTGCGCACAGGGACGCTTCTGGGGATCCTGTACAATCCCCCGGGGGGTGGGGGTGACCGCTTTACAGTCCCCCCTCCGAGATGTAGGTACATATAGGCGTGACCCCATTGGGCGGCTCTAGTGTGATGGACCAGTTTAACGCCAGTGCCACTACCACCAACACCAGCTTACGATAAAATTTACCTTTGTTAAGCTAGGAAATCACTGCATGCCGATTGTCTCGTATTATTGCAGTGTTTTCGAAACTTTCGCATCTATTTTAAGCTATTCCTTATGCTCTTCGTAATCTCTGTCCCGTCTTGGTAATAAATCTGCTACATTAAGATTATTCATAAAAGAGCAATAAAAAAATGAAATTTCTACACACCCCATTACTTTTATAATTTGTGACAAAAGCTGATTAGGCTTATACATAGTTTCCATCTAACATATTTTTCTCAGGATGCTTTGTTTTTTTAAGCATCATTCATTTACTGGGGGTAGGTCTCCAAGCATAAGTGTTTAATCTTTAGATAATATTGTGTTACGGTTTGAATAGCATTGCAATCTTACTAGCTAGTAAGATTACCTGTGTATAAAAGACTGAATAACTAATGTCTCGAAGTGAAGAGCGCAGTGTAGTGCGATGCAAGTCTTGGGTAGACTTAATATTGTATGAGCAGGCGTGACGCTAACCACCAGGCGAATGACATACTCGTCTTGTCACCAGGCTGCATAAAAAAACACATTCGGTTTAATTTTAAGGAACAAGTCAAGGCAGCGCAAGCTGCAGCTGCTGCATCAGAAGGAGAAGCTGATGGAGAACTTTCACCACTGCCTGTTCCGGGAGGACAGCCTACACGCAGACGCGGTGGCATTAGTGCAGAACCAGTCACTGAAGAAGATGCTACCAGTTATGTTAAAAAGGTAGGTCTTAATTTTTGTGTTCTTAGGTTCGTATTATAGAACAAGAATCAAATCTTAATAAAAAGCATTCAAGTCTAAATTGCGTTTATTAATCCGTTCTATGATAAGTACTTTTTTTTTTCACAAGAAGCGTTGTATTTATCTATTTTCTGCCTGCTAAACTGCACCCCTGAAGACTTACGCAGCATGTGCGACTAGAAATTAATTGTTGAAAACCCACAGGTATTTAGAACCACTATGAAAAAGAAAAAACTTAATAAGCAGGTACTTTAATGGTATCCCATTATGGTTGCACTCAATAAACGAAGGGCGGTACCTACACACTGAATTCAGATTCACTGTGTACTATAAAGAAACCATTTCAATCTGTACTTTTTTTTTTAAATTTTTTTTTTTTTTTTTATTGATGCCCAGTGGAAATTCATCATGAACTTCCTTCGCCCCGGGGAAGGACGAAGGGGTATGCCGGACTCCTACCGGCTAAAACCACTGGAGCGGTCATCTTCGGCACCTAAGGGAGGCTCCAGGTCCTCGTATGATCACACTAGAGCCACCCACTGGTGCCACGCCTATTGGCACATCTCGGAGAGGGTGACTGTAAAGCGGTCACCCCCCCAGGGGGATTGTAAAGGATCCCCCAAAGCGTCCCACGGCAGCGCGTGACCACATGCGTGCTACCGTCTTCTCTTGGGTCGCTTGGTGTGGGCACGCAGATTCCCCAATCTACGCACCCGCGAACCCAGAGGTCCCCCACCTTATAGCAACGGCAGGGGTTTTCAGGCGTATAGGAATTAGGCGCCAGGGCGGTTGTTACCCCGGCGCCGTCTCCTTCTTCTTCGAGCGGGATCGGCCCTCTCCCGATCCCGCTCTGCGGTCTCCTTCTGGAGCATGACGCTCTCACAGAAGGAGACCACTGCATTCCAGTTTTCATGCTCTGCCAACATAGCCGACACTATTGCTGGCAGAGAGAGATCTTGCCCGATCCGATCGACCAGGATCCGCCGCTCGGCGGCCCACGCTGGGCACGCCTCGAGCGTGTGCTGTGCGGTGTCCTGGTCGCTATCACAATGGTGGCATTGTGCCGTGGCCTCGCGTCCTATCCTGTGCAGGTACGCGCCGAAACAACCGTGTCCGGTGAGCACCTGCGTCAGGCGGTAGGTGACGCGCTCGCTCCTTCTGAGCCAGGCTCCAAAGAGCGGCAGGACGGCCTCGACGACGCGCTTGGTTGCAAACTGCATCCGCAGGCGATGACGCCACTTTACAAGTGCGCGCCGCCGAGCTAGCCGCCGCAACTTGTCCAACGCCCCTGGAGGCGCGCCTTCGCCGCTCTGGCGGAGGGAGCGTGTCTGATCGTAGACCCACGCATCCATCTCCGCCCGGATGTCAAAAGGCGGAAAACGCGCCAGGAGAGTTGCCGCCTCGTAGGACACCGTTCGGTATCCTCGTGCGATCCAGATAGCCACTCTGCGCTGCAGACCGTGAATTTTGGTTCTGCAGCGCTGGGCGCCTGATAGTCGAGCTGACCATACAGGCGCCCCGTATAGAACCACGGACCGCACGACTCCTCCGTAGAGACGGCGAACTTCCTCACATGGTCCCCCGAGATTGGGCAGCAGCCGGTGTAGAGCACCCACTACCCTCTCGACTCGGGGGACGAGGCGCTGGAAGTGCTCTTCGAAGCCACAACGACTGTCCAGGGTGAGCCCCAGGTATTTCATGTACCGGCCCACCCCGATTTTCGCGTCACCAACGCGTATCCACGTACTGCTCCTCGGCGGTTTGTGGAACCATAGCGCCTCGGTTTTTTGAGGAGCTATCCGCAGACCTAGTGCGTGAATTTTGGCCACGACAATTGCCACCGCTTGCTCCGCAAGCCGGATGGTTCCCTCGAAGGACTCCCCGCTGGCCAACACCAGAGTGTCATCAGCGTAACAGACTAAGCTGACGCCAGCAGGGAGAACGACACGCAGGACCGCATCGTAGGCGAGGTTCCATAAGAGAGGGCCGAGACCTGACCCCTGCGGAACCCCGCACGTAATCTCCCTCCGCTTTACGCTACCGTTCCTGCCCACGTAGCGAATGTGCCTATCGCGCAGATAGGCCCCAATGATGCCCTGCAGGTAGGGCGGACACCGATGATAGACTAGTGCCGCCCTAATAGCGCCCCACGGGATGGAGTTGAAGGCGTTGACGATGTCTAGACTGACCGCCAACGCCACCCCACCCCGCCGGGACACTGCCTGTTCCGACAGCGAACGGACGCGAAGAATCGCGTCGATGGTGGACCGCCGCTGCCGGAAGCCATACTGACTTTCGGCCAGGTCGGGGCCAACTCGCGACAGGTGCTCAACGAGTCTTCGGGTAATTATTCTTTCGAATCGAATCTGTACTTACCCCTGTTTTCAAAATTGTTAGGCTATATTATCGTGATTACGATTCAGGTAGCACTTGCGACAGTGATGCTATAAGAAACGTAAAAATCTGTTTCACGGGCTAGACAATTATATTTTGGTATACGTTGTTCACAGACAGTAATTAAAGAAAATCTCTGATTTTTTCTTTGATTCCCATGGGTACGGCACACACGGGTTGCGTTTGTGATATCATTTGGCTTGAGACTAAGGAGAAGGGTTCTGTACACACGGCTACAAATCAAACTAGACATTTCCAGTATAAGCCGATCTCGTATTGTACAGGCTTTCATTACAATAAGATACAATTATATATTAATACATTTAGCATACAGGTGCTTAAAATATAAAAAATAATAACTTGCATATTACAAGAAGAATTTATTCAACAACATCAACATAATTTATTTGTAAAACATAGGTAAAAAGTTACAAACTTGGTGGCAAATTAAATTGTTTATGTCACACTATGTTTCTCCTTGAAAGGCATACAAATATTATTGATAATTTACATAGAACATAACATAGCTTTCCATAAAACAAAAACCTTTATTATCGATTCTTAATCACTTTTTCAAAACTAGAACACCAATCATAAATACACAATTTATAATAATACTAGCCGCACTTTCACATAAAGAAATAACTCACAGGTCGCGCCGAACACGTCCGTATCCAAGTAATGCCAAGCAAGTGGTCTTTCTAGGCGCGTCTACCGCCTTTTATTGGCTTTGACATAATATAAAAAAACAATTCCCTAACTATACAGTATTAGCTTTGACATAATATAAAAATCAATTCCCTAACTATACAGTATATCAGCATATTCTGGAAATGTATAGCTTAGTTCATACCAGGCTTCATAGCCGTGTGTACAAAAGCTTATAGTAGAGGATCCGAAGTAAAATCGACCTTCACCCATCTGTTTAATGGATGAAAATAATTTTATAAGTAATTTTATTTACATTCTAAATGTTAAAAATTATTAAAAAAATGGGTTGACTGAAAAAATCCTGGCCAGGCTATAATTAATTAATAATTAAAAAATCACTTTTTTTTAATTTGTACCGATATGTTTAATGAAAAAATTGTACACCAACCGTAAGTACAAAGTCTATAGAGTATGCAAATGTAGGGTTGACTATATTTTTCCTGGCCTAACTATTGGGTTGACAGGTATAAACAGGTATTTTGGTCTGCTGCTGCCCACCCTCCGGCCAATCCCTTAGTCGACTTTTACGACACCCACGGGAGGAGATGGGGTGGTGGCATTCTAAGCCGGCACCACAGCTTAGCTAAGGTTATTAACTGCTCCAAAGTATTGTTGTTTACTAGTCTATCGCTATAATTTTCTATTGCATGAGCTACTGACATGCGCACTCTATTACATCCTGCGGTCGCGCCGCGCGCGACTTCAACTCTCGTCTTCGTCCATCGCACGAGAAATTTGTCTCGGACATCTTTGTCGCAAGTACGCAGTCGAGTTAAAATTTTATTTTTTAAAATTCAACAACCGTCATTCAGGACAGGCTATTTGCAGTCAACCCTATATCATTGTGTTCGCAATAAAACAGCGCTTATTTTTATGTTTAATTTATAGATTAAACAAGTAGGTGAAAACAACTAAAACTAAGACCAAAATACCTGTTTATACCTGTCAACCCAATAGTTAGGCCAGGAAAAATATAGTCAACCCTACGTTTGCATACTCTATAGACTTTGTACTTACGGTTGGTGTACAATTTTTTCATTAAACATATCGGTACAAATTAAAAAACAAGTGATTTTTTAATTATTAATTAATTATAGCCTGGCCAGGATTTTTTCAGTCAACCCATTTTTTTATAATTTTTAACATACTAAATTACTTATAAAATTATTTTCATCCATTAAACAGATGGGTGAAGGTCGATTTTACTTCGGATCTTAGACTATTATTTGTACATGAAAATTGCATGGAGTGGCAACATCTCAAACCGCGGTTTACCTACCATGGGAAATTAAAAAGTCCTTGGCTATGGGGGCAATAAGTTTTGGCTTGTGGATATAACTGCACAATTGTCTGTGCCATTAATTTATCGACAGCATTTAATATTTATTTACTACAGGAATGTATATTATTAGATATGTAAGTCATCTGGGGCCCGCATCACACCTAAGTATAGTCTCATGTTGGAGGGTGTACAAAATAAATTTGTAAGGTATTTGTATATGCGGTATTATGGAGTGTACCCATTTTACCCGCTAATGTATCCAAGTTTATTCATTTTAGGTGTGGTGGCAAGGCGCCGCTGACTCGTACCCTTAGATCTCTCAATCTCATATCTGGTGAAACGGATCAATTCAGATGTGCACTGAGTGAATTCACAAGGGTTGTTTGTTTGTTATAGGCAATAGAACATAATAGTAGTGACACTGTCGCATTGGGTTAAACCTGTATTGATAGATATAAGAATGGAAACCAATAAATAAATAAATCTTTTGTTTACATAACTTACTACTTATACAGCCTGGAAGATGGGTGCAAAGCCTGAAGGGGATGTTATCTTAGACCATTTAGAACATGTTAAGCTAAACTTGTCTTAGACGACGTCTGTCCCGTAATTATTTTTGAAACTTATGTTTTTAACAATAAACCCATTTTTTTTTTCAATAAATTGCTAATATTATCCAGTAAAAATTATTGTTTTATATTGATATAATGTGTGATAAATCAAACAAAATAATTTCCAAGAATCTGTATAATCAGAGAAACAATCTACGCATATTCAAGGTTAATAAACATAAAAAAAATTAAGACAATAAAAAAAAACAGCCTCGGTTGTTCAAACCTTTTTAAAAACATGCTTGGTCCTTTTTTTTGAGGTATAATTTATGCAGATGGCTCATCAACTCTTGGAATTGGGGTGTACAAAGCAAATTGAGAAAAAATTGAAAATTATTATTTTTAAACCAACCAATACAACAACATTTTTGTTATAACAATTTATTGTTCATGTTCAAAATGTTAACCGCGGTTTCTAATACAAGCGCGGTCTATCTTCTCACTTCTGTAGTCATGATTTTTTATTTCATCTTCTCCTTCATGACTTGAAGAGTCGTCTGGATTCTTCCTATTAATTCCTCTCTGGTTGATATTTCAACTTGTGTGTAGAAGAGCTACTTGGCCCGTCCCCAAACAAAAAAATCCACAGGAGTTAAATCAGGTGATCGAGGTGGGCAAGGGATGGACCTGTCTCTGCCGATCCAGCTCTCTGGGAAACATTTAAATGTATTCTCACGATTAGAGTCCAAATTCGCTGGACAAAAATCTTGCTGAAAATTCATTGGTCTTCTCATTGCCAATATTGGTATTTCGGCCTCGTCCAGAAGCTCTGGGAGATCATGTTGGAGGAATTCCAGGTAATTTTCTCCATTTAAATGATCCGGTAGGAATTGGGGACCAATCAACGTTCACGCGATTACTACTGCCCACACATTAACTGAAAATTTCCTTTGGAACGACACTTGTTTCTTCCAGTGTGGATTGCTATCGATGGAGGTTATGAAAATTTGTAATTTCGTCTTTCGATAATACAGGCACATCAGTCCACAAGATGGATTTTAAAAACCACGCATCTTCAATGTCACTATTTAGTAAGAAGCGACAGAACTGAATCCTTCGTGGATATCTTCATTTTCTAATCCTTATCTTGTACACCCGTGCCGTGGAAAGGATATTTGTTTTCTCGGTGCATCGTTTTCCACACCTTCCATACCGAAATGTTAAGGTTTCGAGCTACTAATATGATGCCGTGTGGTGCCAGTGCCCTGTGGTGCCAGCTCAGAATACCACCACCCCATCTCCTCCCGTAGGTGTCGTAAAAGTCGACTAAGGGATTAGCCGGAGGATGGGCAGCAGCGTCCTTCGAGTACAATAACAACTCAACTGCGATCGCCAACCCGTCTGCGAAGCGTGGCGATCATGGCAAAACCCCCCAAAAAGTCCACTACACACGCATATCGGTCTTTGTTGAGATCTTTGGGGGAGGCCTGTGTCCAGCAGTGGACTTCATTCGGCCGAAATGATGAATATGATGCTCGTAGTCGGATCACTACTACACTAAAATAATGTCTTCTTAAAACTACAATAATGTCTTCTTCAACACTTGTGTCATGTCTTCTCGGGTTGACTCAGGTTACGCGTGATGGATTCCAACTTCAGAAAGCCGACGAAATATGTCGTAAAACACTGACATTTTGTAATCTGTGATTCGGATAACTCTCTTGATACATCCGTCGTGCCAAAGATCCATTACCGTCAGATCGGCCATACATGAAGACGACATCCGCATATTCTTCATTAGAAAAGCAGCCATAGGAGGAAAGGGAGTACGAGGTGGAAAGGGAGTCGGTTTTGAGAAAGTTTTGCATTAATAGGATTGATGTAGGAGTTATTCAGCGTGTTTTAGTTGATCCTTTATAATAGCGAAAATGTTTTACCAACTTTTGCCATAATGTATACATCGACTCTCTCAATAACTAGATATTGTTTAGTTGTAGCATGATATTAGGTAGTATCTATTTTTAATTATTTGTATTGTGTTTAATGTAATAATGTTATGGTACAGTAGGTTTAATGAGGTGACGGCACGGTTGGTGCAGTGGCTGATAAAGTCGGCTGCTGCGCAACGGGTCGTGGGTTCGATTCCCGAACGGAACAAATATTTGTACGATCTGCAGGTAATTGTTCCGGGTCTGGGTGTATTGTGTGTGGAATTTGTGTTTGTAAACGCACCCACGATACATGAGAAATGCTAGTGTGGGGCAAAGTTAAAAAAAAAAAAAATGTCCTCCAGGAAAAAAAATCCTAAACAAAAAAAGCAGCTATAGTCGATTGATCACACAAATAAAAGTCCAAAATCAGTGGAGGAGCACACAGCTAGGGCTAGGCTCAACACAATTGAAAACTCTGAATTAACCCGTGAAACTCAGACGGTGAATTGTATAAACACGAATTTGCAATTAAAATGGCTTGTCACAAGGGCAGTAGTTTCTTGACTAACCTAGGGTCCGAAGATGTGACGAACCCGCCCGACTACTCGGATTCTGACTAGTGTGAATAAATAACGACTTTATGTCCTCAGCAACTAAGCTGATTTTTATATTGAACTAGCTGGGACCTGCGGTTTCACTCGCGTTTAATTTAAAATACATTTAGAGTACTTCAACATAAGCACTTGACATAGAATATATATATTGAATTTCTGGTTTTGTTTTTTTTGCGCAGAACCCTAATTATTTCTCTAAAATAAAAGTAGCCTAAGTTATTCCTTGTAACATCAGCTATCTGCAAGTGAAAGTCCCGTCAAAATCGGTCCAGCCGTTTCAGAGATTACCCGGAACAAACAAACAGACAGACAGACAAAAAAAATTAAATTTGTGTTTTTGTTATAGGTACCATATATAGTTTCATATGCATTTAGTAAAAACCTGTTATTTTGACATTACAAACAGACACTTCAATTTTATTTATTTGTATAGATAAAACTCTCACTAGTAGTGCCTACATGAGATTTGAAAAAAGGTGAAGTTTTTTATCGTCGCGCAGCTTTTGTTATGCGAATTCCCGGAATTTGAATCGTGTTCGTGCACCATCATTTAAATTTTTTAATTCTAAAAATGGGACTGACTTTGTCTAAGACAAGTTTAGCTTAATGTGTTCTAAATGGTCTAACATATCATCCCCTTCAGGCTTTGCACCCATCTCCCTAATAGCCTGTATAATGTTTGAGACTCTATCAGGCTCAAACGGCTAAATGGATTCTTAAGTTTGGCTTAGTGGATTAGGGTAGTAGCTGTTTATTTGAATAGAAGTAAACAATTATTCCAAATTATAGTTTACTCCCAGCGAAGCGGGTGGTTTACGACTAAAAAGTTATAAATTATATACTAGAATTAAAAAATCGTTCGTTTATCCACTGTTACACATAATTAATTTGTCGTTGGAATAAGGATTATTTCCGGAACCATTAAAAATCTCAATTGTTAAACCGCTATCTAAAAAGGGAGACAAAAGCAAAATGGATATCTATAGACCAACATACAGTAATCAATGCTATACCATTGATTAGTATGTTTTCCAAAGTATTTGAACAGGTGTTATATTCAAGACTAAGTTTATAGAGAAACATTATATAATAAAAATAAATAAAATGGATTTCGTAATAATCGCAGTACATCCCTAGCTGCTTTTGTCGATGACGCCACAATTGTTATAAAGGAGACTGATAAATCGGCTAATGAATCTGAAATTAACTCTGCTCAGAATTGAATGGCTGGCAGAAAATAAGTTAAAAGTCAATGTTCAGAAATGTGGGGTAGAAGTGTTGAAGTGGATGATGCCTTTATCTCCTTTATGTCCTTTTATAGGAAATATAGTTTGCTGACTTTACCATGTATTCATACGTCTTTGTTTTTAAACATAGGAATGAAAGAGTTTAGCAAGCAATCATATCCTATCGTAAGCGGTCGATACATAATTTTTAGACCGTTTATAAATAAGACTTGCTTTGACATCAAATAATTGTTATATAATTAATTTTCAATCTATGACATTTAATAAATTTAAAATATATTTAACTAACGTTAACGTTTGCTTACTAAGAAATGTTTTTATAGCATCCATGACTTTTTTGATAAAAGTTATTGTAAAAATAGAACCATTTTTACAATAACTTTTATCAATATAGTATAATAATTAATAATTTGATTCTAAGTTTTTAAACTGACATGATCACTGACACTATTATTAGAACTGAAAACGGGATATTTACCATGTTTTTATTTATTTTAAATTCCCTACATTTTAGCGCTGTTGCAAGCGCCATGTTCGCGGATAAAACATAGTTTTTGTGGGTGGATGTTTAAGAGCAGACAAAACGATCTACCGTCTTCCGTAAACGTTTTGTGCGACATCCTGCAATCCATCAAACTTCAAATCAATGACGTAATGGTCAGTTTTGATATTGAGACCCTTTTTACGAATGTACCAGTGTTGGATTGCATGAAAGTAATTAAGGTAAAATTGCAGTAAAATAACATCCCTGCAGAATACGCAAAATTACTACATCATTGTTTATCTACAAGTTATTTCATCTACCAAAGTCAATATTATCTGCAGATTGATGGTGTAGCTATGGGTAGTCCAGTAGCTCCAGTAGTAGCTAATATTCTGATGGAACATTTTGAAGAGTTGGCTATCTCCACTGCATCTACACCTATAAAGCTGTGGCAAAGGTACGTTGATGACGTCTATGGTATCATTGAAGGAGATGAACAACAAGTCAAAGTATGTTTAGCACACCTAAACAACATATATGGCAAAAATAAGTTTACCAATGAAATGGAAAATGAGAGGACTATTCCAATCTTGGACGTGAAGATACGAGTTCGTACTGATGGATCCCTAAACCACTCAGTGTACAGAAAATTAACTCACACTGACCGTTATCTATACGCTAATTGACATCACCATCCCAGACAACTGAACTCTGTAGTGACATCACTCACCAACCGCGCGTATGATTTATGCGACGAGGAACATTTACGTACAGAACTAGTGCATGTGCAGAGGGTCCTACAGAGGAATGGATATACATCAAAGGCCATTCGCCGTAGACAAAAAACTATGTGTAAGCATTGGAAGTGCGAGGTTGAGCGGCAACTGACATTTTTGCCGTACGTGAGGAGAGTGACAGATAAGGTTGCAAACATTCTTCGGAAATACTCCGTAAAGACTATCTTCACTCCGTTCAAGAAAGTGTCTCAAATGCTGCGTTCGCCGAAGGACAACATTCCCCTCGAAAAGCCCAGAGTTTACAAGGTTGACTGTAGTTGTGGCAAGTCGTATATCAGTCAGACGAAATGCACTGTAGCTTGTAGAATCTCAGAACACATCAAAGCGGTAATTTTTTATATTTATTTGATAGGTTAACCAACAATTGTTTACACTAATACAATTACAAATTCAAAACATTAATCTTTTATAAGTGTAACAACTACTTCAGGCTAACACCACATGTACAGTACTCACACAAACATTTTAATATATTACAATAAACCAGTAAACTACACACACATATTCTAGCTTAGAATGGTATAGAGTTAATAGGCTTAGGTCCGTATTACAGAACGAAACTCAAGCATTGATCTCAGTTTAAAACTAGTTTTCGAGTTGAGCATTAATTTTAAAACGTCCCTCAAGCATAGATTTATTGAACGTAGTTCAACTGAGTCGTGGCTTTATTCTAAATCGTCACTCGATTATAAGTCTGTACTTGAGCAGAGATTTGAACTGTGATCACGTGAGTGTGGTCCGGATAGCGCTTGAGCACAGTTTTTAATGTATGTTGTTTCTTGCGCATTGATTTTTGGTTATTTGGTTTTGATTGAATACAAGCTAAGATATTTTTATAAGTGTCTCTGCAATGATATTATATATTAATGTATCTGTAAAATGACATTGAATGGAAGTATATATTTATCACAAAATGGATATTTTTGGAGAAGTTGACTATTACAATGATTTATTTAACAATCATTCGAAAAGAAGTTTGGTCTTTATTGTGCCTCTCAGATGTATATGAGATGACAAGACTTATATAATTGTATTATTTTTAAATGAGGTAGTTTCACGTTGCCCCAATATGTGGTAAAAACGACATACTTTCTTTTCTTTAACTTTCTGGAGGAGCCAACACGATTTCGCTACAGGTTATTATGTTAATATGTACATCAAATTAATTAAACGATATTTATTTATCAACATAAAATCTGTTCCAGTTTTCAATGACAATAGGCGCCAACACCAATACACGTTCCTTTTAGTCTATACTTCAACACCATTCATCTTGTTAAAGTATATTAAAATATTTTACGTAGGTTACTAGTATGTAAAATAACTCTGTTAAAATGAACCTTGTATGTTAAGACGAACTACTATGTGAATATCTATATTTCTTAATAGGGTTATTGAGGTACATTTAATTACTTCTTATTCTGCGCAGATCGGAACAAAGTTGGTAATGGAAATAAATCGTAATCGAAAACAGGCTGATGCATAGACAATGTTCGTTCTGTAATACGGATCTTAGTGTTTTATTTAGAATATGGATTTCCTTAATTCACTATACTATACGTAATCAAAACAAGAGAAAGATAAAAATAATGCATTTGTATACCATTATATAAGTAAACAATTTAAAAAAGTAAAATTCATAAATATAAACATTAAATTACATGCCATTAGTCTTATGTATAAATTTACTATACTCACTTTTTGTCTAGCATAGCAATGTATATTAGAACCAGGTACATTATGAGTCCGGTTTTGTAAGAAATAGCTATATTATTACCTATAAATTTACCAGCACTGTGTTGATGTATATTTATTAGGTCACTACAGCTGTTCAAGGGTTTACAAATTCTTGGGATTGGGGAGTTTGCACCTAGAACCGTCCTTCGCAGAGGTGGACATAACGGTGTAATGTTATATTGTGACACAGTGAGTTTCGTGTGTCGGGAACAAAGTCGAGTTGTGAGTGATTTAAGTGATAGTGGTAGCTGCACCTAGCGCACAAAGCGTTTAAGGAAGAGCGTAGATCGTTTTGTCTGCTGTTAAACATCCACCCGCAAAAACTTTAGTTTATCTATGAACATGGCGCTTGCAACAGCGCCGAAATATGGGAAACTCAAAATGAATAAAAAACATGGTAAATATCCCGTTTCCAGTTCTAATAATAATTTGATTCTAATCATGTGTTCTCATCAAACGCTCGACACGTTAAAACATAGCGCGCTTACTTTATCATAATTATATCTGTATATTTACCTGTGTTTATGTCAAATGAAGAATTGATTTTGATTTGATGATTTGAATAGTTTTTATTTAAATTTTAGGTGGTGCCTAAAGATTACAAAACAATGGGTGCTCTATCGCGTGCTATAGCCTCTAATGTTCTCTTCACCCATTTGGACGAGTCTGAACGAGCGGATATGTTCGATGCAATGTTCTCTGTTCAGCGTTTACCTGGCGAAACGGTCATCACACAGGGAGACGAGGGGGATAACTTTTACATAATTGATTCTGGGGAAGTCGAGGTAAGTACTATTTATACTAAAAAGAAACAAAATTCTTAAACAGTTATAGATAGTGATATAATAGTTTTCGTTTTAAAGAAGTGTCTTTGGAAATAAGAGGAATATTATGTTGTAACCTGTAATTTTGATATGCCTATGTCATTATTTCAATGAATGAAACCCTGCAACTTTTCAACCTCATAGTTTATCTAATTAGTACTTCGTGATACCGGACATTGACGATTTAAATAAATTTAAAACTTACAGTTACTCAGCTATATCATGAATCTATTAATACCTTAATATTAATGTAATTGGTTAATATGGTTCATTCGTTAGATAGCAATTTTTTTACTCGCGTTTCACTTAATGTTAACATAGCCAGTCGCCTCATAAACTCTATCTTTAAGTGGCCAATAATTCTTATTTATGGACTGTTTATAAAGGATTTTGACATTCCATTGGTATTTACAGCCCCCTGCTTCGTTTTAGGGATTTTTTTTGCTTACTTAGTGCCAATTTTTATTTTCGCATTTGTACCTCTCAACTGCCACAAGCCGCGGGCTGACCAGACACAATAGATTTTTAATTGTGTCTGTGATTGAATCCGTTAATGAGATAATGTGTGTTTCGACTCCATCCAGATATATATAATACCTACCTAAAACATGGGCTTCAAAGATTTGTTGAGTTCATTATTGTGATAAAACCAATTGTTCTAATAATTGTTATTATAGGGGATATAAACCCGTGTAATAGAGAAACGGTAATATGACCTTATACTTGTAGCTTCCATTTCATACAATAGTTTTATACCTCCGGGGACAATCCGAAACTGCATTTTATAGTGCAGCCATGGAAAGCCCCGGTTAGTGTCCCATTACATTTTAAATTAAAATTCTCTAAAGGGCCTCTGCGTGTTGAACCCATGTCCCCGCGTAAGCCTATCAAAAGACCGGGTTGTTCCCCCTTACAGGGGATATAAACCCGTGTAATAGAGAAACAGTAATATCAGTTTCGGGACGCTACCCAATATACAAATAAACAATGTCATTTCATCATCATTTCGGCCGAACGAAGTCCACTGCTGGACACAGGCCTCCCCCAAAGATCACTACAACGACCGATACGGGTGTTGTGGGCTCATTGGAGGGTTTTGCCATAATCGCCACGCTTGGCAGACGGGTTGGCAATCGCAGTTAAGTTGTTAACGTACTCGAAGGACGATGCTGCCCATCCTCCGGCTAATCCCTTAGTCGACTTTTATGACACCCACGGGAGGAGAGGGTTGGTGGTATTCTGAGCCGGCACCACACGGTATAATAAACAATGACGACCGCCTAACCAATGCTTCAATATAATAATATAATCATAAAGGATTTTGACATTCCATTGGTATTTACAGCCCCCTGCTTCGTTTTAGGGATTTATTTCACACGGTATAATAAACAATGACGACCGCCTAACCAATGCTTCAAGGTGTGTTGTTAGATAACACCATGGTACGGTAAATACTAAGGTATTGTTACGTCATCGAGTAAATAATAGGTACCGAAATATGGCGCCATCTGTTATTTAGTAGTGTTCTGGATAATTCTGCGATACTAACGCACGTGGTGCCATCTCTTGTTTAGCAGCTGTACTACATGTGTAGTAACTTCGGAATGTTCGGGATAGAAACTGCGAGAAAGCAAATTCACAACATTCAGGAAAGTTTGTTCAGTATCGATCGGCCCATATATATAGCGGCCGTGAAGGAAGGATCAGTTATTTGCCCGGTTAAGCAGCTATATCCCTCATGGGATGAGTGCGAGAAGCCCATCATAAAAAAAAAAGAAGGATCAGTTCAGTTTACGCTGCGATACGAGATAGTGAAGAGAAAGTGGAGCAATTATCATGTAAGTGTTATACGTGATATACGTGCGTGCTGCTTATGCAATCCTATATAAACGACGTAAATTTATTTTATTTTCATTTGCGGTTTCGCGCATAATAGATAAGCAGTACTTGATTTCAACACTTACGTATTTCTTAAAACAAAACAATGTCGGAAGTAAAAAAGAAGAGACGGCAATACTCTGCGGAATATATTAAATTCGGATTTATTGAAAATCCCACAAACCCGTCGTCGCCTTTGTGTCTTCTATGTCTAAAAACATTTTCGAACGAAGCCTTCAAGACTGCAAGATCATTTGAATAAAATGCATCCAGATAAGACAGAAAAGAATGTAGCATATTTTCAAGACCGAAGAAGCATAATACTCAGCCAAGTGTATCAAAACTATTTTCGGCGGCTGCTAAGCAAGATGACGACGGACTTCGAGCTTCGTACAATATCTCTTTGTTAATTGCTCAAAAAGGCAAACCACACAACATCGGAGAAGAGTTAATTTTGCCAGCAATAAAGGAAGTAATAACTACTGTGCTTCATAAACCGGCCGCAGATATTATCCGAAAAATTCCTTTGAGTAATAATTCTGTGCAAAGACGAATTGATGAAATGGCTGAAAACATTGAAGAATCATTGTGCAATCATCTGAGGACTAGTCAATTCTCAATTCAGCTCGATGAGTCCACTTTACCAACTAATGAAGCATTGTTGCTATCTTACGTGAGGTTTATTAAAGATGAGAAAATACGTGAAGAACTATTGTTTGCCAGAAATTTGGAGACAGATACAAAAGGCGAAACCATATTCAATACATTGGAAAAGATTTGTGAAGAGAAAGAGATTCCTTTGAAAAATATCATATTAGTTGCTACGGATGGCGCTCCGGCTATGACAGGGCGCCATAAAGGCTTCATAGCATACTTAAAGAATAAAATTCCAGATGTCCTTGCTATACATTGCGTTATTCATAGACAACATTTGGTTGCTAGAAACTTAAGTGAACGACTATTTCAATCACTGCAATATGTCATCAAAGCAGTCAATAAAATCCGTAGCAGCTCTTTGAATGATAGACTATTTCATCAGCTTTGTGTTACTAATGACGAAGATTTCAACCGTTTGTTGCTTCATACTGAAGTTCGTTGGCTGTCAAGAGGCAATTGTCTGATTCGATTTTACAACCTGTTTGACTCTATGATAGAGTTCTTGGAAACTAAAGATACAGAACTGCGCAACAAGCTCATAACATCAAAGAATGATATAGCTGACATGACAGACCTGTATAAAATGTTCAACGACATGAACCTCCAACTGCAAGGCGATGAACTAAATTTAATTAAAACAAAAAATGTCGTTGCTGCTTTCGCAGCCAAACTGCTTCTGCACAAAAAGAATATGGGCAGACGTGAGTTTCACAATTTTCCGAATTTATCAGTATACTGCAGTAACAACGACTTGTTTGCCTACTGTCAACATTTGGAAAACCTCCACATTGACTTCACCGAACGATACCAGGACATTTTAAACTTGGAAATACCAGACTGGGTGTTGGATCCGTTTTCAAATGTCAACACAGCAATGTCACCTCAGCTGGAAGAAGAACTTATAGAATTGACAACAAACGAAGAAATAAAAATCAAGTTCAAAAATGGATATCAAGAATTTTGGCTACAAAAACCGATCCCGCAATTGTATCCTGGATTGTGGTCAATTGTTCAACGATTTTTGATAGCATTCCCATCGTCATATTTGTGTGAACGTGGATTTAGTGCTGTGGCAACGCTGCTTACTAAAAAGAGAAATCGTTTGCGTGTTACCGAACGTGGCGACTTGCGGCTGTTTTTGAGTAAATTGGAACCTGATATCAACAAACTTATTGAACAGCATCAGATTCAACCTTCACATTCGTTTTTATATAAGAATTGATTATGTTTGTTTTATTTTCAATAAAAGATACTCTGTCCGAATACTATAAATTTGCGTTTCAATAATCAGTTATAAGTACTTAGCGGTTTTTAAGTATGTTTAAAAAGAGGGGCGTTAAAAAATAATTTATTCTTAAAGTGGGCAGTAGACAAAAAAGGTTGGGAACCCCTGACCTAAATTGAAAAATAAAGAGAATACTAACTTATTAGCTACATTACAAAATAAAGAAGGTACTAGTGTTTAGTGCATCGCCTATGAGCGGCGACAGGTACGGCCCGCTATTTGTTTACTAAGGCTTATACTATAGTGGATAACAAGGATCAGGTTATTTTTTAGGTTACACAGTATATTAATTTATTAGTTTAGTAGTATGTAAATAAACTGTTATACCACATATATTGTATTACTAGCATGTGGTAATAGTTAGCATTTCTACTTTAAATTGTAATATTTTCTAAAATTACTTATTTCTTATATTAATGCAGTAATAATATAGATACCATGCAGTACATTTATTTTACAGGATTTTCATATGTATTTATGTATATAGACGTAAGTGACACATCTCTTAGAATATGGGCATTAAATTATATTTTAAAAGTCTTAAAGAATTTGATTTTACTGGTGAATATCTGGTAGTTTAATATCAGTTTACTAGTTGAATATTTAGATATATCATACATAACATTTTATTAATAGTAAACAGTTATCGTTATTTTTGGTCCTGTTATTTGTTCTAATTTTACTGAGTATATATTTATTTTTGTATTTGGTTATAATTTTCTTGTTTTATTTCTGTAATTTTATTAATATAAAGATACTAGGCCATAGATTTATTTTATATGATTTCGGTACATATTTATATTGAAGTAAGTGACACATCTTTAAGAATATGTACTTTTAATAATCTTTTAAAAGTGTTAAATAATTTGATTTCTTTGATGTCTTTTTGTAGTTTATTATACAATTTAACGCCTCCATACATGATATTCCGTTTTCTATAGTTGGTCCTAGGTTTTATTAAACAAATATTATTTGCTTGTCTGGTTATAATTTTTTGAGACTGTACTTTTTTCGTAAATGTCAACTGCGTGTGTATATCTTTGGTTAAAAATGTTCTTATCAGAATGCATGTATTATATTTATATATTTGTGAGATATTCATAAGTTTAGTTTCTGCTTAAATTTTTGCAGTGGGTGTTAAATAATTATAATGGAACAGTGTTTTAATTATTTTATTTTGGGCTATTTGCAGCGCCTGTAAATTTGATTTTGCAGCCATTCCCCAAACCTCAATCAAATAGTCTAAGTGAGACTTTACCAAGGAATAGTAAGTAGATTGTATAACGTACATGTCTTGGAAGACATCGCACTATGCCAGGAAGTGCACCTCTAAGTGACGTGAGCTTGTTTTGAATGCTCTATATATGCGTCTTCCACGTCAGTTGATTATCAAGCATTAGACCAAGATATTTTCCTTTGTTAACTTTATTTATTGTTTGACCATTTATAGTTAATTTTTTATAATTACCTATCCTTTTGTTTTGGGCTGAAAAAAAATAAATTGTTTTATTTATGTTTATAGTGAGTAAATTCGATTGTAACCAAATTTGTAAAAGATCTAAATCATGTTGGGCATGTTCTATTAGTATATTCATTGAAGTACCAGAGTAAAATAAGCTGGTGTCGTCAGCGTAAAGTGCAATATCTCCCTTTAGACCTATTTTATGTATGTTATTTATGTAAATTAGAAAAAGTAATGGCCCCAGGATTGAGCCTTGAGGAACGCCGAAGGTTATTAATTGTGTCTCACTCTGCACTCCATCTGTTTTAACAATTTGATATCTGTTTGTAAGGTAAGATTTTAAAATTGCTAAAGCCAATCCTGCAATGCCGAGATGTTTTAATTTAATCAGATGCTTTTCATGGCTAACTGTATCGAAAGCTTTTTTTAAATCTATGAATACGCCTAATGTTACTTTATGGTGGTCAATGTTTAGTTTTATTGTTTTTATTAAATCAGTAGTAGCTATAATTGTATTTGACTTTGGCCTGAAGCCGTATTTTTGTAAAGAAAATTGGAAGATACAAGTAATTCACTAAGTTGATTATGAAGTATTTTCTCGAAATTTTTTGATAGTGTTGGTAGTACAGATAGTGGACGGTAATTTCCTGGGTCCGCTTTATTTCCTGATTTGAATATTGGACAAACCCTGGTTTTTAAGGATTCTGGAAATTGCCCTTCGCTTATACACCTATTAATACATTGAGTCAATGCCGTGTGGTGCCGGCTCAGAATACCACCACCCCATCTCCTCCCGTGGGTTTCGTAAAAGTCGACTGAGGGATTAGCCGGAGGATGGGCAGCAGCGTCCTTCGAGTACATTTACAACTTAACTGCGATCGCCAACCCGTCTGCCAAGCGTGGCGATTATGGCAAACCCCCCAGTGAGCCCACAACACACCCATATCGGTCGTTGTGGTGATTTTTGGGGGAGGCCTGTGTCCAGCAGTGGACTTCATTCGGCCGAAATGATGAATTTATCTGCATTTTGGTCTTTAACACATTTGATTACTTTTGTACTTATCCCGTCTACACCAGTACTCGTATTTGTGTCCCAGTTATCAATTATTTTTAGTACTTCAACGATGGTGGCAGGTTTAAATTGAGTCAGTTTAGTGGTACTAGATGTTATATTTCCTGAAGTTTGTGAAGTGATATTATTCTGATACGAGTGTGGTATCTGATTAGCAAGTTCCACTCCAATGTTGGAAAAGTATGAGTTAAAGCACTCACAAATTTGTTTAACATCTCTTGTTTGACCTGAACTGGTGTTTAATTTCAGAGGAATATTGCTGCGTTTTATTTTATTATTAGACAGATCATTTATAAGATGCCATATTTTTGCAGGACATTTTTTGCGGATTTTAAAAGCTTTGTGATAATATTTATTCTTTGTGGTCTGGATTTCGTTATATACCGTGCTCTTCTGTTGTAGAAACTTCTCTTCTAGCTCTTTGTCTTCGGATGCTTGTTTTAGGCTATGATACAGTATATTTCTTTTATCAATAGATTCAAGCAGATGCTTGTTAATCCAGTCCTGTTTTGGTGGATTCTGCAGCTTGGTTTTAGTAATTTGATTCTTAGAAATAGCTTGTAGCAGGAGAGACTCCAAAATTGAGAATACGTTGTGTATGTTCGCTATTGTAGTGTCTTTGATAGTTTTGTAAAGGTTCTTGTAGTTAATTGCTTCGTATTTTTTTTTTTAGGTAGATCTGGTTTTATTATCTTTATTTAAAAATAAATCTGTTTATGATCCGACATTGCGTTTTCAATTAATGCCATGTGAAATATGTTATGTTGTAAGGTTGTATGTACATTATCAAATATTGTTTTAGAGGATTCTGTAATACGCGTGCATTGCGATTTATCGATTTTATTGAGTATTCTGGATCCATTCTCTTTTAACGTAGTCTTGTAGTCCTGGATCATTTTTTCTTTACTTAGTAAATTTAGGTTTAGGTCTCCAAATACAACGGCTCTCTTTCTCTGCGTTAGGTCGCTTGCATATGTTTCAAGAAATCTTTGTACATTTGCTGCTGGTTGTTTATAGATGACCCCAATATCTAAAGAAAGTTTATCAAGATGTATCCACAAATGATAATTACCATCTTCACATTTACTACACAGTATCTCGTGTTTAAGATCGTTGTGAACATATATTGATACTCCACCACCTCTTGATCCTGTTCTGTAGTTGTAGTTATGAGTATAATTCGGTAAGCTTAGTCTTAGAGCTTCATTTTCATCTTTGATCCACGTTTCAACCAGTACTATAACATGCAACGTTTTTTTAAATGTCTGAATAATGCATCTTATTTCGTCGAGTTTTCCGGGTTTTACTAGACTACGAACATTGGCGTATAAGAAGCTTATTGATTTATGTGTAGTTGAAATATTGGAGTAGTTATTTGTTAATTCGTATGTTATCGTCTTTTGCTCTTTTGTCAGATCGTCTACAGTAATTAGTTTTTTGTCTCTTGTTTTATAATTTGTGGCGTCCCTTTGATGTATTTGATTATTAAGTCCTTTTCTCCATTTTCTTGTCTGTGTTCTAGTTGAGCAATAAAGTTTTTCATGAACTTTTGCTGCTGAGGCGTCTGGTCTGAATATATCCGGTTACCGTCTAGTTTCAGATTTGTTTTGCTACGCAGTATAGTTTTAGATATTTCAGCACAGGAGAAACAGACTTTTACAGGGCGTGATTTCTTCGCGTTGTATTTTCCGAGTCGTATTAATCTTTCGGCTTTTGGGCAATCTGGAAGTATAGTTTTAAAAAAATTTTCTGTCTCAAACCGGTTATTTTCCTGCCTTTCTTCAATGTTGTCTATACTTGGCTCGGTGGCACGGTCTTGGAATTCAACGACCAAGTCATCATAAACAGTGTCAGACGTTACCTGTGTCTGTGTTATCGTATTGGTTTTTGGGTTTGATTTTGACTGGAGAAATTCATTTCGAAGAGATGCGAGGTTTTCTTCATTTGCTTTGACAGTGCATGTTAATGTTACAATCTGTGTTTTGAGAGTTTTGTTTTCTTTCATAAGTTGTTCGGTAGTTGTCTTCATATTTATGAGCTTTTAGTTTATCGAAGAAATATTCTCGCTTATAATTTTTACATTTTCAGTTTGATTTTTACTTAATTCCTGTAATACTTCAAGATTTTTTTTTAAATTTGTTTTAAATTCATTGAACTGGTAGGCAAAGTCCTGGTCATCCGGTATCCGGCGCCTTCCTCTTTCGTAAGGACACATTTTCGGAATATAATTCAAATTCGTCGATTTTCGATGGATCAGGCTGGGAGCTACTGCCTTCCCCCGCAGATATTATCGTTTTAGTTCTAGTTGATCTTTTAGAAGGAGAACGTACTATATTCATGATTTTATAACTAGTAAATGTCAAAAAAGTAAAAATAGTTTGTAAATTTAATATTTCGCTTAACGCTTACGCTTATGCGCTGTACGCACCTTTATAATGCCACCACCTTGGCGCGTGCTGCCGTAGCGTAGTGTGTCTCTTTTACTTGTATTCGTAGATGCGTTAATTAGGATCACTTCCCGGGCACTCAAGTTTCTATTGCTTGTTATACGCAATTGCGTTCAAACTTGTTTGATCGTAATTAGTAATTTTATAAGAAATCGTTAAGCACGTCTACTCGCCACGCTTGCGACTTCGACTTAGCGGCTTTAATGGCGATGCTACAGGAACAGGCCGCCAGGAGAAGCAATCACGGCGGCTGGAAGAACAGTTGCTCCTTGATAAGGAGGAGCAGGCTCGCTGCCAGGAGGAGCAATCACGATGGCTGGAAGAACAAGAACAGCTGTTTTGGGATAAGGAGGCGCAGGCCCATCGCCGAGAAGAACATCTTGGTCCTGATAAAGGATCTACACGCGAAAATTGGCAAAGAGCTCAATACAATGAAGAAGCAGGTTCATCAGCACCAGAATCGTATCTCCGAAGCCGAAGTTCGAATTGCCGATGTGAAAAGGGCTTTGAGCGACCTTAAGACTGGAGACAGGACTGTCGCTTCCATGGCTGCTGCACCTTCGGTACGTGGCTTTAAAGTGCCACCATTCGACGAAACATCCTAATGGAGAGTGCTCGAGATGCTATAGTTGCAGAGAAAGCGGCCACCTCGTGTCGAGTTGCCCAAAACGAAATATGGCATTAGAAGATCGATCTCAGGATGAAAGGCAAAAGCAGGGATACGAGTAAACGCCAGGAATACGGGGCGGGTGCAGGCTGGTGTTCAAAGAGCCCAAAGGATTTCGATCTCAAAACCCATGATGGGAACAGCCTGATCATTAATGGCCAAGTTAATGGCTCCCCATGTAAGCTGACGCTGGACACTGGAGCCTCTCGCACGGTTGTCAGTTCCCAACTAGCAAATCGGTTTCTTGGGTACAACTTCAGAAACCATGAACCTATACATTAGGTAACCGCTACGCTACGCTAGGCGAGAAAGAGATGGAATTGAAACTGGGTATCAGAACCTATCGGCATAATGATATCGTGGCCGACATAGTTGATGACACGGAAACATTTATTGTGACATTGATTTCACATCAATGAGTATTGAAATTTGGTTCATAAGAACTCTTCCTGGAAGGCGCACCATCAGGAAATATCTATTGCTTAAAGAAGATCGTTCTTCTGCCGAGATCAGAAACGATTGTGCCAGTGAGTCTACCACAGAATTCTGGGCAAGACTATCGATGTGTACTTTTAGAGAGGTTGAACAACAATGAACTTCCATGGAAAATGGCAAGAAGTCTAGTAATAGTGAATCTAAGTGATAAGGGGTAAGTGATTAAGAAGGGCACGTTGATGCACCTTCGATGAAGTATCTTGGGTGCGTAGATGCCAAGACCTGCCCACTGTGACTAACAGTCAAGGTACAAAATTCTACGTGTTAACGCTTTTGGAGGACTGTTCTAATGATTTGTCTGAAGAAGAAATGAATAAGGCTAAGAAGATGTTACTTTGGTACGCCGATATCTTCTCTTCGAATGATGCTCACATAGGAAAGACTGGTCTGGTTCAGCTCAAGATCAATACAGGCAACGAGCTGCCACTTGGCTCCAAACGATAACCAAATCATTTACATGTCAATCTGTACGTGTTTACAATAAAATCTCAAGTCATATTAAAAAATTAAGTCTTAATGAATTCAAGTTCATTATAAAGCTGAAGCTGTGTAGGTTTCTATAAAGTTACAGAGTATATGGACGACAAAAATGCTTGGTATTGAGCTGCTCTAATTTTCATAGGCTTATATTAACATTCTTGGTTTTTGATGTAGTTATCAAATACAATTGCCATTTTATAATAAAATAATAATAAAAATCGTTATTTATATACATAAAAAAATGGCAATTGGTAATGTCTTAGATTTTCGCGATTATTACACATTATAATAAAACACTTTTAAACGGATTCTATCGCGTATATATTTGATTTTTGATTTTCCTGACGTTTCGAATACTTTGCAGCATTCGTGGTCGCAGGATGACTCTCATGATCAAAACATCAAATATATACGCGATAGAATCCGTTTAAAAGTGTTTTATTATAATGTGTAATAATCGCGAAAATCTAAGACATTACCAATTGCCATTTTTTTATGTATATAAATAACGATTATATTAACTCAAATAATGCCCTGGTGACGTACAACACACGAACACTGAGGGCAGACGAAAAGATTGTTGAGCTGGAAGAAGAAATAGATAAGTTGCACTGGGATATCATGGGACTATCAGAAGTCCGAAGAGAGGGGGAGGACACGATAACCCTGAAATCCGGCAACTTATTCTACTACCGGGAAGGCGAACATCTGTCTCAAGGTGGTGTCGGGTTTCTCGTCCGCAAGTCCCTCATTAACAGCATAGTGGCCATCGAAAGTGTGTCGAGCAGGGTAGCGTACTTTATACTCAGAATATCCAAGAGGTATTCGTTGAAGGTCATACAGGTCTACGCACCGACCTCGACACACCCAGATGATGAAGTAGAGAGTATGTATGAGGACGTAAGTAGGGCCATACATACCTCGAAGACACATTTCACTGTTGTGATGGGGGACTTCAACGCAAAGCTGGGCACTCGATGCGAAGGTGAGTTGAGAGTGGGGCAATTTGGATATGGGCATCGGAACCCCAGGGGACAGAGGCTGGCCGACTTTTTGGAAAAGGAGGGACTCTTCGTGATGAACTCCTTTTTCCAAAAGCCGCCTCACAGGAAATGGACCTGGATGAGTCCCGATGGTTCCACGAGGAATGAGATTGACTTCATCATGACTAATAAAAGACAAATATTCAATGATGTCTCTGTGATCCACAGGGTGAAAACCGGTAGTGATCACCGAATGGTAAGAGGCACATTGAATATTAATCTCAAAGTTGAGAGGTCTCGTCTGATGAGGTCTACGCTCCGGCCCTCTAGTGCTCATATCCAAAACCCCGAGAGCTTTCAACTCGAACTCCAAAACCGCTTCGAGTGCCTAGAACATTGCGTATCTGTGGACGATCTAAATGGTAGGTTTGTAGAAACTGTCCAAACGGTTGGGTCTAAGTTCTTTAAAACCCACCGTAAAGGTAGACCAAAAAAGTTCTCCGATCACACTCTCGACCTCATGGCAGAAAGACGCGCCATGACGCTGCAGTCCTCCGGTGATGCTGAAGCATACAGACTGCTCAATAGACGGATATGGAAGTCCTTGCGTCACGATATCCGCACCTTTAACACTAATAGTGTTAAAGAGGCGATTGAGCGGAATCAAGGCTCCAAAGTGTTCGCAAGAGACAAGTCTATTGGGCAAAGTCGTATTATGAAGCTGAAGACTGAGGACGGCAGTGTAGCGTCGACTAAGCCCGAGGTTTTGAGAGAGATTGAGAACTTCTACCGGCAGTTATACACCTCGGTTACTATACCTACCATTGGCTCTGACAAAGACCCGCGAGCCAAACTAACCCGACACTATACCGAGGATATCCCGGGCATCAGCCTGTACGAGATTAGGATGGCCTTGAAACAGCTTAAAAATAACAAGGCGCCGGGTGGGGACGGAATTACGACAGAGCTTCTGAAAGCGGGTGGCACACCGGTACTTAAAGTCCTTCAGAAGCTATTCAATTCCGTCTTACTCGAGGGCACAACGCCGGAAGCGTGGAACAGAGGTGAGGTGGTGCTCTTCTTCAAAAAGAGTGATAACACCCTATTGAAGAATTATAGACCCATCTCACTTCTGAGCCATGTTTATAAGCTGTTTTCAAGGGTTATCACGAATCGTCTCGAGCGCAGGTTTGCTGACTTCCAGCCTCCCGAACAAGCGGGTTTCCGAAAAGGTTTCAGTACCATAGACCACATCCATACGCTGCGGCAGGTTATACAGAAGACCGAGGAGTATAATCTGCCACTATGCTTGGCGTTTGTAGACTATGAGAAAGCCTTCGATTCGATCGAAACCTGGGCAGTGCTGCAATCTCTGCAGCGGTGCCAGATCGACTATCGGTACATTGAAGTGTTGAAGTGCTTATACAGAAACGCCACCATGTCGGTCCGAGTACATGAACAGAGCACGGGGGCAATTCCATTGCAGAGAGGTGTGAGACAGGGGGACGTCATTTCCCCGAAACTGTTCACCGCTGCAATGGAGGATGCCTTCAAACTACTGGAGTGGAAAGGATTCGGCATTAACATCAATGGCGAGTATATCACTCACCTTCGATTTGCCGATGACATCGTAGTCATGGCAGAATCGCTGCAAGAGCTCAGCACAATGCTCGATGATCTCAACAGAGTTTCCCAACAGGTGGGCCTTGAGATGAACATGGGCAAGACAAAAGTCATGTCAAATGCCCATGTCGTGCCCATCCCAATATCCGTTGGGAGCTCTGTTCTCGAAGTTGTTGACGAGTATGTCTACCTGGGACAAACTGTCCAGTTAGGTAGGTCCAACTTCGAGAAAGAGATCAATCGTCGAATCCGACTCGGCTGGGCAGCGTTTGGGAAACTTCGCAACATCTTTTCGTCAACAATACCGCAATGCCTCAAGACGCAAGTCTTTAACCAGTGTGTGTTACCAGTGATGACATATGGAACAGAGACGTGGTCACTCACAATAGGCCTCATAAGAAAGCTCAAGGTCACTCAGCGAGCTATGGAGAGAGCTATGCTTGGTATTTCTCTACGAGATCGAATCAGAAATGAGGAGATCCGTAGAAGAACTAAAGTTGTCGACATAGCTGAAAGGATTAGTAAACTGAAGTGGCAATGGGCAGGGTACATTGCTCGTAGAACTGATGGCCGCTGGGGCACAAAGGTTCTAGAATGGAGACCGCGCACCGGAAAACACAGCGTGGGACGACCTCCAACGAGGTGGACAGACGACTTGGTGAAGGTCGCTGGGAGTCGTTGGATGAGGGCGGCATGTAACCGCTCGTTGTGGAAATCTAAGGGGGAGGCCTTTGTTCAGCAGTGGACGTCCTGTGGCTGATATGATGATGATGATGATGAATGACATTCAACTATTATTTCATAACATGACATTCAATTATTCTATATTTGTTTAAATTACTTTAATGACTTGTTTATTTTTATATATTCAACTTATTTTGATTTGTTACTGTACTGGTAATGCGAGAACCATGTGGGTTACTTTTTCATTTTGTTTTACTGACGTCATAGTTTTCTGGCAGTTTAGGTATGTCATGCTCACTCAAGTGTTCTGTTGATGGTGGCGTCGTGTATTGGGTCGCTAAGTTTCCCTACAATATGGTTGAGCTAAGCGATGCTGATGCATGCGTCATGCTCGTGAACGAGTGCCGTCTGTTGGGACTGGTCAGCCAAATGCAGTCATGACAACTGAATTAAAACTTTAAAAAAAGTTACAGTCAGGCAAAAGTCTAATAAACAAAGTAGACTTTTTAAGAATTTTGGACTCTTTTCTCCTACATTGTCTTCACATTACCTGGATTTCTATAACAATGTGCTCATAAAATATTGTTACATTTAATATGATTTAAAAAGAGTAACCAAGAAACTCCATTTTCTTGCCCGTTCTTCCCCATAGGAAATCTACATCTTGGAACGTGGCAACTAAAGTCTCGACGATTCATAAGTGCCTATGTGCATATGGTTTACATGAATAAAAGTATTTTTATCCTATCTTTATTATAGTCTATGAGCCACACCATACCGCTATATGTAGTGGCAGCGATAGCCACCGCCCTCTTACTCTGTGCCTCCCGGTGGAATACGGGGTAGCCCTCGCCGGCTAATCGGCGCTCTTGTCGCGAAATCGTTTGGGCTGCAGTTGGTGCACGGGCTTGTCGGTAGGGTATGTCGGTGGGATATCTGTCGAGGTATCTCGCGATACAACCCGTTGTCCAATTCTTCCTAACAAGCCGATCCGCAATGGCTAGCTCGGATTGAGTCTTCACTGTAATAGGATTGTTGTTCAATTTGATCGTCCGTAAGTGACTCGATAGATACACTGCGGGACTCTTCACTGTACGATACTACGGAGTCTGGCGCGGTGCTTGCGTAAGACCGACCTGTAGGAGACCAAATCGCGATGCAACCGCAACGAGTGCGGGTGGGCACGCGGAGATTAAGTCGGGTGGTGCGAAACGCGGAGTGGCTAGGGCGATCTGCGGGGTGAAGTGCGAGGGCATCGAGGAGCGACGGATGCTCGACCTTGCATGCATTGTCTTCTTTGGCTTGACAGCTTGTTGACGAGAGTTTTTGGTTAGTGGCAGCATAGCACTACACAAGCACTAAGACTTCTGGGAACGTTATTCCACCGCGACCGTAGGCGATGGTGTTGCAGTGTTCGGGTGTGGCAGTGTTTCCACTCGCACGCTGTCTGCTCTTTCCAGTAGCCAGGCACGAATGTTAACTTTCCGGGGGCAGTCCGAGTGTGTGACTACTGCGGCTGATAGGTAATCGACTGAAGCGGGCTATGTAGCGATTCCTGAACTGTCCTTCCATCGGGGCCACCATATATATGGACCGACCCATACTCAGTAGAAGTTTCCAGGCAATATGGTACCACTACTAGACACCAGATGGCGCCACAAGGAATACTACACCATTCCGGAAGTTACTAGTTTACTACACGCCATAGTACATCTACTAGACAAAAGATAGCGCGACGTGCTTTAGTAATGCAGAACTATCCAGAACACTATAAGTTTCTACATGCTACAGGACAACAAATGGCGCCACGTTTCGCTATCATTTATTCGATGGCGTAACAATAGTTTAAGTTTATTCAATGCCCCTGTACACTGAAATACTTATTAGTTTTTTGAAGCAGTATTGAATTCGCAGGTCTTAGTGAATGGAGAACCTGTCACAACTATTGGAGAGGGAGGAAGTTTTGGGGAACTGGCTCTGATATATGGTACACCGCGAGCAGCCACAGTACGCGCACTCACTCCTCTGAAGCTATGGGGCTTGGATCGTGACTCTTATCGTCGTATACTAATGGGTTCCACTATAAGAAAGCGGCGTATGTACGACGAATTCTTGTCACGTGTTTCAATATTAGGTAAGTTATAATTCACTAGCTGTGTTAGTTACCATTCATTATAATAAATCTGAGTGCATATTATTTATCATGTACCAAAATATACCTCGCGTACGAGGGCGGCACTGAAAATTTCGGGAATCAAGGAAGTGACACAACATTACTATTTAAAAATGTATTTATTGCTTTTCGAAGTATTCTCCGCGAAATTTGACACATTTTTCCATACGATGGAACCAATCATTGAGGCAACCATTCCATTCGGAAGTTGGGGTCTCCAAAATGGCCGTTTTGTAGGCGTCCACAGCTTCTTTAGGTGAAAATCTCTGTCCACGCAATTTATTCTTTATTTTAGGGAAAGTATAGAAATCATTAGGGCTTAGGTCGGGGCTGTACGGCGGATGGTCTAATAATTCTATGTTTTCTTGCTCTAAAAACTCTTTTGTTCTGTGCGCAGTGTGAGAACTCGCATTGTCGTGATGGAGGATGATGCGGCGGTTGCAGTTCTCTCTACGGAGTTCAGAAACGACCTGTGGCAAACAAATGCTAGCATACCATTCTACATTAACCGTTCTTTGTCCCTCAAGAGGAATAGTCGTAACATGGCCGGTTTTGGAGACAAACGTGGCCACCATTTTTTTTGCAACACTCCGTGAACGAACAATTTTTGTTGGCTTTAACTCATTTTCGAACACCCAAACTCGTGACTGGTTTTTTGTTTCGGGTTCGTACGCATATATCCAGGATTCGTCACCTGATACGATGTTGTATACAGCATTTGAGGATCCTGCGTGGAATCTTTCGAGAGTTCTGACGCACCAAGTAACGCGAGCCGCTTTTTACTCTTCACATAGCAAATGCGGTATCCATCGGGAAAACAACTTTTTTACACCTAATTGTTCATGCAAGATTATTTGTATTTGACTCATGCCAATGTCTAAAGTTGCCTGAATTTCGCGGTATGTCACATGTCGATCTTCCTCAATCAGATTACGCACAGCATCAACGTTTTCTTGGGTGATTGCAGTTTTTGGACGACCTTGACGAGGATCATCACTGAGCTTGACACGTCCACGTTGAAATTCAGCAAACCAGCGATAAATTGTGGTTTTGGATGGGGCTTCATCACCAAATGCAGAAATCATCCGGTCAACACACTGTTTTTGTGTTAAACCACTTCGAATGTCATAATAAATCATCGCTCTTGAATTTTCTCGAGTCAATTCCATTTTCTCAACGACTAAACAAGTTTGACAAAACCTTGTGACAAGACCCTGAATCTTTTTTTAAATAAATAAATGGTATTCGATTTGTAAAACCAAGGAGTTTTCAATTAAAAAGATTTTAATATGACAGGAACAGTGGAAATATTCCATTCCCGATACTTTTAGTGCAGCCTATGTAATTGGTACAAAAATAATGAAATTATAGGTATCAAAAATACGAAGCCAGAGCAAAAATTTGGGGTCTCCGTCCATTATGTCAATTCATTGATAAATTTGAAACAGTAAAGCTTTCCTAACATTAACATTACCACCAGTAACATTATTATAGCATTTACTAAATCATTTAAGCAATAGATGCTGACTATGAACACTGTAGGTTGCTTCATGCAACAAGTTCTTTGCAGATTTGTTATTTATTAGGTAAAATAATTACTCCAATTGCATTTGAATAAATAACTAAGCAGTGGACTTCATTCGGCCGAAATGATGAAATAACTACATTTTACGGGTGGTACGGCTTTATTCATAGAGTCCGGCTAGGTAGACACCACCGCAGTGACAGATTACCATAATCGCCACAATCGGCAGATGGGTTGGCGATCGCAGTTATAAATAATCTCGAAGGATGCTGCTGTAAATCCTCCGGCTAATCCCATAGTCGCCTTTTACGACACCCACGGGATGAGATGGGGCGGTGGTATTCTTAGCCAGCACCATATGGCTATTGTTTATCCTAGGAATAAAAAGCAGCGCATTAAACTCTCCAGCAATACGGCTCTTTCTGTTATATTATTTTAATTAATCCAAATGTCGATGGTCATGGCTTTTTCGCTCACATCAAACATATTTTGTAACAAAGTCACTGACGTCTTTTTCCATTACTTGCTCTGGCCAGTCGGCCAGTCTGGCCATAATTTCGTACAATATAACTCAACATACGCCTTAGTATGTGATACATACATTAAATATAACGCGCTTTATATAATTTTCTGATATCCTCTTAACTCTTATAATATGTAAACGGACCGGTCCATTGAGGAGATCATCATCACTTAATTATATTTCATATTTTTACTATTCCTCTGATTAAGGATAACATGCACTTATGATTAATAAGTACTTTATATTTCACAAAACAAACTCGGCTCCCTCGCAAAGATATCTCGTGTGCATTGTGATTGGGTCGTTGCTTTCACACTAAGTAAGGATCTTATTCTTGCGTCATTTTCTAAATGTCTCCGCTTATCTTCATTAAAAAATATACAATTTGGTATATATGTTTTTGTATTTTAAGTATCTCTACTACTCGTGGATGATCACTTATAACAGAGACACTTATAAGTAGTGTCCTTATTTACTTAACAAATTTCACCTGCTAAAGAAACTGTTTCGACTATTAATGACTTTTTTTATCTTGGGTAAAGAAATACTGTCTAATTCATAATCTAATAGGTACATCATTGTTAAATGGTTCCGTTTTATGTATAATTGGCAAATTACTACGAACATAGAATTAGAGATTGAATTCCTTTTACGGTACGATTTTAGGTACCTAAACAAAACCTTATGAATGTGATCGACCACACAGACCGTTTATGCAGATGTTATGTTTAATTATGGAAACGTGTAACCCGGTATTGTTTCGTACTTTATTGAGCATAATGATGCACCGGTAAGCCTTTTTTTGTGTAGCCTAAACGTGACTCTACATAGCTGCGGTAAAACTCTGTTTCTGCTATAATAGTGGGATTAGATTTCTCAGATGTAAGATTAGCATAATTAATTAATTGATTCTGATTACCGCGTTTGAATTGTTCCACGACCGATTGTATCTACTTCTTTGGTCTGTATCCCGGTGGTACATACCAATAAATTGTACTCTGTACCTCGACAATCCGTGAGCAATCGCACTCATGTTTTCAATATAATTATAATGAACTTAAATTGGTTAATTTATATGTAAATAATTGTATCTTATAGCTCAATATATCAATAATATATTACTAGGTAATATTCTCCTTTCCATTAATTACCGACAGAAGTGTTTGGTTTTTCAATACCTAAATTACAAAATCGCATACAATGTGTCTAGCCTTGTACAAAATTACTTGACACGGATTATATTCGGTACCTTAAATTTCATATTTTCTTATTTGCCTCCGAATGAACACTACAACTAGCGGTCATACGTCATATTGGCAAAATCACCATGTTGGCTGCTGGAGTGGTGGCCGCAGTGTGTTTTTATTAACATAAGAGAGGATGCTGCTGGCCATCCCCTTGATAATAACCCTTAGTTGCCTTTTACGACACCCGTGGGCGGAGAGGGTTGATCTATTCTTTGCCGAAAACCACACGGAACTACCACAAGAAAGTACCTACAGGCTGTCTAAGAGCGACAATAAACATAAGCACAAGGACTACTTTAATAGCAAAAGTATACCAAGTATACAATATGCTTAAATTTACCATTTCTTGGGTTACAAAATAATATAAACGACACAAAATTAATACACAAGAGAAAAAATAACTTTTTATTAAAACCATGTTACCGCACATTTTCGCACCATATTAGCACTTTGAGTGGTTTTTAAAACACACTTCGCAGTTCCACATCTCCGGGCTTTAACTTCTAAAATAGGCGTGGAGAACCTCTTGTCTTATCCAACGCTTAGGTATGGCATCCTTCATACAGTATTTTTTTATGCCACTGCCAGAAATACTGTTTTAACATTCCTCAATATCTATGTTACCAATCAAGGTCATCCAATTTGGCATCATTGGAACCTGCTACATTCTGGTAACGAAGCTTCTCTATTCTGCGTTGATCTGTTGTGGTCCAAATTTGTAACAGTATTTAAAGTCACAAGCCATTGTTGGTTATAATTATAAATCTATAAACTATGTGGGTAAGAATTCGTGGCCCTAGCGCTAATGGCAGGGTCGCCATGTAAGGTCCGGTGGTCAGGAGAGTAATGAAAACACATACGCTTAGGTTGAAAGTGCAATCACTACTACTTTATTACCGACTTCAAAAAGGTGCAGGTTCTCAATTCGATGCGTATTTCTTGTTTTTATGTATGTACACCGATTACCCAACCGATTTGAGCAATTCTTTTTTTAACTGGTGCAGAATGGTTTCAAGTTGGTCTAATTTCATTACATTGGATTGAGAAGGTAGTTTTTTAACCAGCTTCAATAAACAGGTTAATTTTACTGGGCTTATCTAGATGCTGTCTTAATAGTTTCGATTCCTCTTCAGATCAGAGAACCGATTTGAGTTATTCTTATTTTTATTGTTAAATACAAATATATGCATCTCCAACCATGCAGACCAACGAGCAGTTATATTTTATCCCTGGCACCGCCCGACTTCATAATTTTTTTTTTCCTTTTTAGTGGTTTTAATATTATTATATGATGTAGGGTTTTTGAAGTCGGTATTTATTTAGTTAAAAAGTGTTATTATAAAATGAATATGCAGGGGATTACATACATACCTATCTATACCTTAAGCTACTTATATCTAAGGCTCGATACACACCCTACACCACAAATAATAATTAAACATATTTTTATTTTCAGAAAGCTTAGAAAAATGGGAACGGCTGACTGTTGCAGATGCCTTAGAACCTGTATCTTTCACTGATAGCGAGATTATAGTCCGCCAAGGTGAACCCGGCAACGATTTTTACATAATAGTTGAAGGTGAAGTTGCATATTTCTGATAAGAGAAGTTACAACCATATTTATATCGAGAAATTTTGGTCGTTATTACCGCGCGTTGCAGCTACTATATTTCAGTGGTACTATCGATAGGTTGGGTCGGTATACAAAGTAATCGTAAAGCATAGATTTTCCAACGGCAAAAATAATACATTTTCATGACGTCGGCATTGTACAGTGGGCTGAAATTCGATCTTCATAGACTTACGGCCGTAATTAATCATCATCATCATCATTTCGGCTAAATAAAGTCCACTGCTGGACACAGGCCTCCCCCAAAGATCACTACAACGACCGATATGGGTGTGTTGTGTGCTCATTGGGGGGTTTTGCCATAATCGACACACTCGGCAGGCGGGTTGGCGATCGCAGTTGAGTTGTTAATGTACTCGAAGGACGCTGCTGCCCATCCTCCGGCTAATCCTAAAGTCGCCTTTTACGACACCCAAGGGATGAGATGGGTTGGTGCTATTCGTAGCCGGCACCACACAGCAAAAAGGCAAAATAATAATCTATCTAATTCAAAATCTTCAGATTTAAGATTTTGAGATTGCAGTAAAGTATTGATCAATCAATGCAATTTTAGTACTAGAAGAATGTTTTTGCTCACTTTATAGACCTTAGTCTCACCCTGCCTCGAGCCGGCAGCGGGCGGACTCGCCTCCCATGCCTTTGCCAAGAATAGAGATGTTGGTGTGGCGGGACGACGGGTTTGCTAGTCAGTAATGACAGCAGAGACGGTCTAATGCAGGGGGACCGACTGCCATTTGTCCATCCGACCGACACAGCAAGCCAGGGTCGCTCACGTCCCCGTAGTGTGGAGTCCAGATCGCAGGGACACAACAAACGACTGTCCATCATATACATCGCCGTACGTTACGTGCAGGTATGCAGATAGGCCATGGGCTCGGGAAAGATCCTGGCGATGTGATACATATACAGTGGCTTCTAGGTCCAGTTTTAGTCTGTCCGTCAGTCATGTCAGTCTGTCTTCCGCTGTTTTCCGATGTTGTTTGTCGATTAAACATACTTAGTGGGGTTAGTTTCCGGTCATTATTTTATGCTCCTTCTACACGATGACTACTGACGATACTACGATGGCCACTAGGTCTTCACGGAACCCTCTGCTAGATAACGGACGAGGTTCCAACGACGGTCCCAATACAACCACATGAATAGGTCTCATAAGTTAGTATTGTCATGCGACCCGACTGACCCTTGGCACCATCATAATTCCGGGTTGCATGGTGGGAAGTATTCTACCGGCCGCTTCGGCGTAGACCACCAGGCAGGGAGTGGAAACTATGCGACTGGCCGAGGCACAGGTAATAGTAAAACTCCATGCTTGGGGACTTAGAACGTTTGAGGATTATTGCCTGGAAACCTGGAAGTAGTAGAAAACGAGATGGATAGGTGCATATTGACATCTTAGGGCTCGTGAAGTTCATAAAAAACGAAGATAATCCACCCCATATACATTAAAGTCAAAAAGTAAGGCCAATGCCCTAAAGATTGGACCACGAAGGAGAAAAAGAAGCGGAGGCGTTGCAAGGCAAAATCTCTTTCTTTATATCGCCGGAATCGTCGCCGTCTCGTCCTTTTTCGTGCGGGATGGACCTCCCTCTACCGATCCCGCTCTGCAGAGTCCTTCTGGAGCATGATGCTCTCGCAGGAGACCACTGCACTCCAATTTTTAAGCTCTGCCAACATAGCCGACACAACTGCCGACAGAGAGAGATCTTGCCCGTTCCGTTCGACCAGGTTCCGCCGCTCGGCAGCCCACGCAGGGCACTCCTCGAGCGTGTGCTGTGCGGTGTCCTGGCCGCAATCACAATGGTGGCATTGTGCCGTGGCCTCGCGTCCTATCCTGTGCAGGTACGCACCGAAACAACTGTGCCCGGTGAGCACCTGCGTTAGGCGGTAGGTGACGCGCTCATTCCTTCTGAGCCAGGCTCCGAAGAGTGGCAGGACAGCCTCGACGACGCGCTTGGTTGCAAACTGCATCCGCAGACTTGACATGACACCACTTTCCCAGTGCGCGCCGCCGATCTAGCCGCCTCAGTCGGTCCAACGCCCCTGGAGGTGCGCCTTCGCCGCTCTGGCGGAGGGAGCGTGTCTGATCGTAGACCCACGCATCCCTCTCCGCCAGGATGTCGAAAGGAAAGCGTGCCATGAGAGTCGCCGCCTCGTAGGACACTGTCCTGTATCCCCGTGCGATTCGTATACTGCGCTGCAGACCGTGAAGTTTGATTCTGCAGCGCTGGGCGCCTGACTACCGGGATGACCATACAGGCGCCCCGTAGAGGGCCATGGACTGCACGACGCCCCCGTAGAAACGGCGAACTTCTTCGCTCGGTCCCCCGAGATTGGGCAGCACCCGGTGTAATGCACCCACTACCTTCTTGACTCGGAGGACGAGGCGCGCGAAGTGCTCTTTGAAACCCCAACGACTGTCCAGGGTGAGCCCCAGGTACTTCGTGTACTGGCGCACCCTGATTTGCGCGTTACCAACGCGTATCCACGATATGGGTGGTTCTCTGCTCCGCGGCAGTTTGGAATCTTGTCAGCTATCATGGGTTTATTGATTACGATTCAACAGACCACATCTGCAACATGCACCTTGAGCGGTAAGTCATATACTTCTGAATTAGTACACATGGGCACTATACAATATTTATTAAGCCCGCTCAAGTGAATGAGCGCGCAAACTTGATAGGGAGGTAGATAAGTAATATTTGTCGCACAGAATAATATTACTTTATATAAAAACAATACCTAAAGTATTTTTTCCAATTCTATCAACGTTTTAAACACAGTAATAAGTAATAACAAAAATAATTGATGTGACTCACATCACAGACAGTAACATCTAGTAAAAACAATGACATAACATTCGACTTCATATGGCAATTAAAAAAAATATTTATTTTAATTTGTTTTATGGCCACGTCCGCCCCGTTTACACCTGGACGGACTATACAATAATTTAGTGATTTGGGCATTTATCTTAAAACTTACACAGAATAACTGCCGTGCGAGCGCTGAGGTGAGCGTGTGGCTCACCACTGATACTTGCATTTCCGAAAGTGTATAGCTTATATCTTAATGATAATATGGACCTAGAAAGGGAACGTAGGGCGTTGGCTGTCCGATGCAATATGCTGATCCGCAGATTTGCACGGTGTACAAGACAAGTCAAAATTACTCTTTTTAGAGCATACTGCCAGTCATTTTACACGTGCAGCCTGTGGGTCAGATATACGCAGAGGGCATACAGCGCCCTGCGAGTTCAGTACAACAATGTGTTCAGGATGTTGTTGGGGCTGCCACGTTTTTGTAGTGCTTCCGGGATGTTTGCTGAGGCAACGGTTGATGGTTTTTATGCCATCATCCGGAAACGATGTGCCTCGCTACTTCTCAGAATGCGTGCCAGCCCCCATAGCATCCTGAGTGCATTGTGTGACAGATGGGACTGTCCGATGCTTAGTCACTGGATACATCTACACACGTAGTGAGTGCCCCATTTAGGTGCCAGATTATTACATATTATTACTTAGTCTAGTTTACTAACATTAGGTTTAGGTTGTTCGTACTAACACTATATGGACCATGTATTTTAGTCTGAAATAAATATTTTTATTATAGCAGGCATACATTAGGTGAAATTGCCGTTTTGTACGAATATAGTATTTTTATTCTTGTAGGGAAGTACGATGCGTTGGAGAGAAATGAAATGTGGTACTTGATTGAGATACACTTTATTACTGAACTCTGTCATACAAGATAGCATATTAATATACTCAGCGTGGATTCACACCACACCATGCCAAAAAAAGAAAAGAAAATACATCCTCTTTTTTTATAAACAACTAGCTGTACTCTGAGCGCGTTGCTACACTACTTACTAAAATAAATTTGAAGGAAAGACATTACACAAATATTCATTGGAATGATAGTGGCGCCATCTGTCAAAGATTGGTCGTACCAACTCAGAAACTTTTGTGGGCTCATGCACAACACTGCTGTAGATCATGACATGATCAAATGCATAGTTTACGATTCTATAAAGGACATACAGACAAGCGTTCATTTTTAAATATATAGTTGATTACTTCCATTAAAATATAAAAGAAATATGTAAAAATAAAATAGTCTATTCTAATGAATATAGATAGGTACATTATTTAGAATACATTTTGATTCTGTTTTTATGAAGAGATATGTGTTTATTCTTAACGACTTTCTGCTGCATAAAATAAACCTAATGGATCCATCTTATTACTACGGCTATCGTTTTTTAATAATATCTTATCGCCGTGCTTATACTTAATAGAAGTTAAATAAGAATCATAATACGATTTAGTGTTTTCTTTGAATTTATATAAATTATTTCACGCATCCATTTGCGATTTTTATAATCTAAAATTTAATTCACATGGGTAATCATAGAAATTATACAGTGGATCTAAAATATCTGTTACATTACTAGGGATATTGCAATTCTTGCCAAACACAAGTTCATATTGGTGATCCCCCGAGATTGGGCAGCAGCCGGTGTAGTGCACCCACTACCCTCTTGACTCGGGGGACGAGGCGCTGAAAGAGCTCTTCGTAGCCACAACGACTGTCCAGGGTGAGCCCCAGGTATTTCATGTACCGGCCCACCCAGATTTTCGCGTCACCAACGCGTATCCACGTACTGCTCCTCGGCAGTTTGTGGAACCATGGCGCCTCGGTTTTTTGAGGAGCTATCCGCAGACCTAGTGCGTGAATTTTGGCCACGACAATTGCCACCGCTTGCTCCGCAAGCCGGATGGTTCCCTCGAAGGAGTCCCCGCTGGCCAACACCAGAGTGTCGTCTGCGTAACAGACTAAGCTGACGCCAGCAGGGAGAACGACACGCAGGTCCGCGTCGTAGGCGAGGTTCCATAAGAGGAGGCCGAGAACTGACCCCTGCGGAACCCCGCACGTAATCTCCCTCCACTTTACGCTACCGTCCCTGCCCACGTAGCGAATGTGCCTATCGCGCAGATAGGCCCCTATGATGATGGACTAATGCCACCCCAATAGCCCCCGACGGGATGGAGTTGAAGGCGTTGACGATGTCTAGACTGACCGCTAACGCCACCTCATCCCGCCGGGACACTGCCTGTTCCAACAGCGAGCGGACGCGAAGAATCGCGTCGATGGTGGACCGCCGCTGCTGGAAGCCATACTGACTTTCGGTTAGGTCGGGGCCAACTCGCGACAGGTGCTCAACGAGTCTTCGGGTAATTACTCTTTCGAATAGCTTTGAAGTCTCGTCAAGCAGGCAAATTGGACGGCATGCAGAGGGAGACTCTGCAGCCCTTCTTTCCTTCTTCAAGAGATCCAATCCGGCTTCCTTCCAACCGGACGGGAACACGCTACTACAGAGGCAACTGGTGAACAGCCGCCTCAAGCGGTCCCCAAGAGACTGCAGTGCATACACCCACGCGCGGCCCGGAATGCCGTCCGGACCCGGTGCGGTGTTGCGACCTTTCAGGCGGCCAATGGCCTTGGCCCAGCTCCCCTTCCGAAACCTCAAACTCCTTGGCCCATTCCAAGGCAATTGGGGGTGGAGAGGGACCAGGACGGTCCCGAACCGCCGGGACGAGCGTTGAAAGTACTCCCTCCAGCAAATCCAGGGCCATGGTTTCGGTCACCGGGGAAACATATGGGCGCAACTTGCCCACTACCATTCAGTAGGGTCTCCCCCACGGATGCCTATCCAGTCCCTCCAGGAGATCGCTCCAGGAAAGAGCCTTCGCTTCTCTGATGGCGGTCTGAATACTACTACTAATGTCTTTGGGAGTTATGCCTTTATAGTTTGTGTCATCTTTCTATCAATTTATCTTAAGAGTTGAGCCCTTTTGAATAATATGATAGATGCATATAAAATGGTCAGAACATCTGAAATAAAAATTGCCACGCATGGAGGGGTTAAGTGATAGATTTATGCAATCCCCCATACATTTATATTTAATCGAATAAAAAAATTATGCGCTGGCAAAACACATGAAAGGCCATTCATATCAGCCACAGGATGTCCACTGCTGAACAAAGAGCTCTCTTAGATTTCCACAATGAGCGGTCACATGCCGCTCTCATCCAACGACTCCCAGCGACCTTCACCAGGTCGTCTGTCCACCTCGTTGGAGGTCGTCCACGCTGCGTTTTCCGGTGCGCGGTCTTCATTCGAGAACCTTTGTGCCCCAACGGCCATCAGTTCTACGAGCTATGTGCCCCACCCATTGCCACTTCAGTTTACTAATCCTTTCAGCTATGACGACAACTTTAGTTCTTCTACGGATCTCATTGCTTCGATCTCGTAATTCTGCGGCGGGTTGCGGAGCGCAGTATGGCTACTGTTTCACAAAAGGGACGCTGCTGCCCATCCCTCTGGTTTAGATTCCCTTAGTCGCCTTTTACGACATCCACCGGGAGGAGATGGAGTGGAGCTATATTCTTAATCCGGACACCACATGGACAGCATGAAACATTTTACTGGCATAGCCCTTCCTTTAAAATATTAGTATCACGTTTCAAAGAGAAGATAGTCATTGGTTTTAAAATCTTCATCATGATGCTATTTATATACCTACAAATAATTAGTTTAGATTAAATATACGGACTATATAAATATACAAAAAATAATGTCGGGGGTTATGTAGAGATTTATGTTCACATATACGTTTATCTTGCAGGAACTGCAGTCGTGCTACAGCAAAGAAGTGGTCAGGGTGAAGGTTCTGCGGTAGAAGTGGGGCGATTAGGGCCTTCTGATTACTTTGGAGAAATCGCTCTGTTATTGGATAGACCACGAGCGGCAACAGTGCGCGCCGCTGGTTCTCTTAAATGTGTGAAGCTCGATCGTGCCAGGTTAGCAAAAAAATCAATTATTATAGGTACTTGCAGTCCGTGTGGTGTACGGATTAAGATTATAGCGCCACTCCATTTCCTCCCGTTGGATGTCGTAAAAGGCGACTATGGGACACTATCTACTATGGACACTATGTAGCCATTGATGTTATTTTTAGTACTTAAATTGATTGTCTTTTGCCTGGCTGTATTGGTCTGTCATACTCACTAAAATGTCTTGCTGGCGGTGGTGTTGTGTATCGGGTCGTTCGGTTCCCTACAATATGGTTGAGCTAAACGATGCTGATGCATGCGTCATGCTCGTGAACGAGTGCCGTTTGTTGGGACTGGTCAGCCGTTAACTGCCACGGCAAATAATTTATTATTATAATTTCATTGTGGTATGTTCCATCTTTACACATTGTCCTACATTTTTCTCGGTATATATATTACAATAATTTGTATCAATCAACATTGTAATCTCAATTATTTTAAAAGAGTATCCATGGAGTTTCTTGCCGGCTCTTCTCCACGAGATCAACTATTTGGAACCGTGCAACTTAGATTCTGACGTTTCATAAGTGCCAATATTTGGTTTATTTGAAATAAAAAACTTTGACTTTGACTTTGACTTATAATCCAGACGGATGGGCAACAGCGTCCCTTCTGTGGAACAGTAGCCACACTGCGCTCAGCGACCCGCCTAGCTGCAAAGCGTGGTGAGTATTGGCAAAAATGACGAAGCAATTGTGGGGGAGGCCTTTCTTCAGCAGTGGATGTATAAATGACTGAGATTAATATACTTGGGTTTAGAGTGGATTATATTCGTCTTTAAATTTTTTACTGTAAATATAAATACCGCTTCCCCCTCCTGCCTTTCTGGGCAGCACAAGTTTTGCCGTCCAGCCTATGCCCAGCTGGCAGACCAAAGTCCGTGCATAGAGGACAGTTTTGAGATTGCGCCGTACACTGCCTCCCCTTGTGACCCTGGCTGCCACAAGCGAAGCAGAGGTCGCTCCGGTCAACCCCCCCATGGCTGGCGCAACGGAGGCGCACATGCCCGAGCTCGAGGCATCGGTAGCACTGTAAAGGCCGTGCCGCCAATGCCTCGGCTAGGCCGTTGTCCACCCCACGGAAACACGGGAGGTGGACGCCACCTTTCTGGCCGCCAGTGGGCAGCGCACCCAGACTGAACCCAAGGACACAGGTGAGCGCCGAATGTCGCCCACCTTAACATTTATTTATTTATACTTAATGTACACTAGTGTACAAAGGCGGTCTTAATGCCGTAGGCATTTTCTGCTAGACGACCTTTGGGTGATGCAGAGAACAATAAGACCAACAAGATGTTCCAACAAAATATGAAAGAAAAGTATAGATGCGAATAACATATTATACAAATACATAGACGTACATAAACATTACATGTATAAAAATAAATTTATATGTCCGAAATAAAGTCATACATACATATTATATAATAAATAGACACAGATGAGATAAAATATAATCAGAGTTGAGATTCTTTTCTTTCTTTTTTCTTTGTTTAAAAAACGTTGCCCCGCACTAGGATTTCTCCTGTGTCGTGGGTGCGTTTACAGACATCAATTCCACATACAATACACCCAGACCCGGAACAACTACCTGCAGATCATACAAATATTTGTTCCGTGCGGGAATCGAACCCACGACCTGGAGCGCAGCAGCCGACTGTATCAGCCACTGCACCAACCGTGCCATCTGCTGACGTCTTTTTGAAAAGGTATTTTCGTAATTTGGTTTTAAAGTTGTTCCGATTGTTAGCCATCCTAATTTCAAGGGGGAGCGCATTCCACAATAAAACAGATTGGACGAAGAATTTAATGAATAAAGCCAAAGTTATGAGTGGGACATTGAAGAAGACGATTATTACTAGAACGAAGATATTTATTGTGGTTGGAACAAAGACACTGGAAGTGAGAAGATAAATAAGAAGGAGAATTAGGAGAGTATAATATAGAAAACAGGGTGGTCAGTGCTCTCATATTTCTGCGCAGGTGAATAGACAACCAATTTAACAGTAATCGGTACGCAGAGAACATGATCATATTTACGGAGGTTGAAGACGAATCGAATGCAATTATTTAGAAGACGGTCAAGTTTGCTGAGTAGATCTGCATTCAGGTCAAAGTAACACTCATCACCATAGTCGATTATGGGGAAAATTAATGTCTGTTGTACAGAGCGTTGCTTTTGTATGAGACGGGAGAAAGTTTTAGAGCATATAGAGACACCGCAGGATTCCAGTTACTTTTTGGCTTACATTTGTAACTTGGGACCGCCAATTGAGAGTAGGTTCAAGATGCAAGCCAAGATCTTTGACGCTAGAACTAATAGGACTAATTGTGCCTTTGTAGATAACAGGTGGGACGGTAGTGCTTCCCACTTTACAAATGTTTCCATGGCTTCCTAAAATAATGGCTTGGCACATAGTGGGGTTTACCGCCACACCAAAACTCTCAGCCCAGGTGTTTATATCTTCGAGATCTTTGTTTACGGCTTTGACCGCATCGGCTAAATCTTCTAGTTTAGTTTGAACGTACAACTTTAGGTCGTCGGCATAAAGATGATACGTACACTGATAGTGTAGCTTTTGGGTAATATGATTTATGAATACAGAAAAAAGAAGAGAAGATAGTATCCCGCCTTGTGGAACGCCAGTTTTCAGGTTGCACCACATCGAGGAGACTCCTCAACGTGGACTGATTGCTGACGCTCCCGAAGATATGATGAAAACCATCCCATTGCATCGGAAGAGACCATAAACCCCTCTGGGCAGTCGTTATCTCACCATGGGATAAGGTAATCCTGGAAGGCAGATTAAAGTAGCTGCTTGGTTTCTTCCTACCTTATGATAAAAAAAAAGTATGTCATAAGAAAAAAAAAGTATATTAAGTAGCTTACAGAACGCAGGGCAGTTTGTGGCGAGCTGAATGTGAGTGGCGACACTGCGTACCCAAATGCTCCAGAGAGTCGGTCAGGGCCTCGTCTCCGGCTTGCCTTTATTGGTTGGTTGGAGTGGTACCCCATGAGTGCCCGTAGGATTTTCAACTCTGGCTTGCCTTAGTTGGCCGATCACAGGGCCCCCCTATATTCCAGAGCTATATACTCGGGGATGGAAGTGTCTAATGGCGTAATAACGGGGAAACCCGCTCCGAGTCTTCGAGACGCGCGATGGTGAAACCGGTGCCACACCTCTCTACACCCCTAGCCGCTCACACCGGTGTTGCTCCTTGTCGCCTGTAGTGGTGGCCATTTAGGGGGCCCATCTTGTGAGTAGCAAGTCACCGTCTGCCACAGAATTTCACTTTAAAGGTTGAAAGGGCAGACGCCGTTGTTTCCGTTTTTAGAAGTATTAAATCCATTTAGCACCCATTGCAATAGACCTTATACTTGTAGTTTCCATTTCATACAATAGTTTTATACCTCCGGGGACAATCCGAGACTGCATTTTATAGTGCAGCCATGGAGGGTCCCCGGTTAGTGTCCCATTACATTTTAGATTAAAATTCTCTAAAGGGCCTCTGCGTGTTGGACCCATATCCCCGCGTAAGCCTATCAAAAGACAGGGTTCCCCCTTACAGGGGATATAAACCCGTGTAATAGAGAAACATGTAGATAATAATAATAATCATTTATAATAAAACAATTTTAAACGGATTCTATCGCGTATATTTTTGATTTTCCTGACGTTTCGTTTCGTTACGTGGTCGCAGGATGACTAATGTGACAGGCGTCGTTACAGATTTTAAAAAGTTATTTAATTTTATCTACCGTACATTTTTAATAAAATAAAAAAAACATTTAATTCAGTCCTTCACGGTTCATAAAGTTACACAACAAGCAGGTACAAAATTGAAAGAAACAAGAGACAAGAGTTTGTTAGTATAAGATACCTTATTTGCTATGTTAGTAGGTATACACACATGCACTTAAGTGCAGGCTGTTCCAGTGCCAACTAAAGCGACTGTCCAGCCTGCTCGCTATCATATCTGTAGGATGTTGTTAGTACTGGTGCGGACTCTGCAGAGCGTGGCGGCGCTCCGCTTACGTAGTATGGCATGGAAACCGTCGACGTGCTCGTCCACAAACATGCCAGACGCGCTGCAAGCCCGCGACAGCCGCAACATTACCCTGAACGCGTTATTGTATTGGACGCGCAGGGCATTCAGTGATTTTTGTGTATATTTCGACCACAGACTACAAGTATAAAGGGACGTACAGTAGACTCGGAAAAGCGTCACTTTAACCTGCGCCGTGCATCGCCTAAATCTGTTGAGCTCGACGATCAGCGCATCCATATACAAGTTAAAAAGCTTTGGTGCGGATACTCCACCCTGTCTAACCCCGCATTGCAGACCATACACTCCACACTTTGCGTCACCCCATTTTACTTTGTTCTCTTGACACGAGTACCAACTCCTAAATATGCGTGTCAGGTCCTTAGGTACATTGGCATCAGCTAACTTCCTCCACAGTATTTCATAATTGACTGAATCAAAAGCCTGTGAAAGATCTAGGAAACACGCGTATATAGGAGTATTCCTAGTCGTATTATACTCGACGGTGTGCTTTAGACCTAAAGTAGCACTCTCAGTCGACAGACCGGGCCTAAACCCAAACTGTGCGTCATGCAGGTGCAAGTACTGGTCAAGTTGCAAACTAATCACACCGTCAAGCACTTTAGAAATCACAGTTGCCAAAGAGATAGGCCTATAGTTGGACTTAATACGCTGCGGCAAGTTATACAGAAGACCGAGGAGTATAATCTGCCACTATGCTTGGCGTTTGTGGACTATGAGAAAGCCTTCGATTCGATCGAAACCTGGGCTGTACTGCAATCTCTGCAGCGGTGCCAGATTGACTATCGGTACATTAAAGTGTTGAAGTGCTTATACAGAAACGCCACCATGTCGGTCCGAGTACATGAACAGAGCACGGGGGCAATTCCATTGCAGAGAGGTGTGAGACAAGGGGACGTCATTTCCCCGAAACTGTTCACCGCTGCAATGGAGGATGCCTTCAAACTACTGGAGTGGAAAGGATTCAGCATTAACATCAATGGCGAGTATATCACTCACCTTCGATTTGCCGATGACATCGTAGTCATGGCAGAATCGCTGCAAGAGCTCAGCACAATGCTCGATGATCTTACTCAAGGATTCCCAAAAGTTAAACATACCGAAAAGGTATTCGCTGATTCGATTACTCAACTACTTTATTATTGCGCACAGAACTCTTTAAACTTAATAGTGATCTCCTGCCTACAATATGTGACAAATTAATAATTACAATTATTTTTAATGGCTTCGTTAAATAGTATAATTCAGGATCTCGATAATATATCACTGGCTAAGTCTTATAAGTGTGATGCCGAAACATGCTGCCAACTAATTAAACGTACCTCTAAATCATTAAATATAATTTCCCAAAATATTCGCAGTGTTCATAAAAACATAAGTGGCTTTATTGCACAGTTAACAGGGCTGAAATTTGAACCCGACGTTATCATTCTGACAGAATGTTGGCTGGTAGCGGACAAACCCCCGCCTATCATGGAAAACTATGCATGCTATTTACACTTACTCTCAGCCTTAACACATCAAAAACAAAATTAATTACCTTCTCAATTTCAACGGCATCCCAACCCATAGCATCTATAATTCTAAAAGCACATACCTGTCAGTTCCACTCGCAAACATCTTGTCAATGTCCTCACATCTCAGCCGTCGACAATATTAAATATCTAGGCATAACATTAGACAAAACTCTTACCTACAAAACTCACATTGATCTCTTAACTAACCGAGTGAGGAAATTAATGTACATTTTTAAAAGTCTTCGTTATGTCGCTAACTCATCTATTATACGAACTGTTTATTACGCATTATGCAATTCCATAATCATTTATTGCATCCCCTATTGGGGTGGTATCACGAAAACCACATTAAAGCCACTGGAAGTAGCACATCGGGCTATTTTAAAAATAGCAACACATAAACCTATTCGTTTTCCAACTACTCAATTGTATCAAAATTGTAATGTGCTGAACATGAGACAGCTTTTCATAATAAATACCTTACTGCATCAACACCACAAAATTCCATTTACTCCAATAACAAAACGACGAAAAGACAAAATATGTGCTCTGCCGTCGACAAATTTTACATTCACAAAGAGATTTTCTTACTATATTGGTCCATTCCTTTATAATAAAATAAATTCTAGCTTATCTGTCTATAAATTGCCTTCATCAAAATTTTAAACTGTTGTCCGTTCATTCCTTCAAAGCAAGACATACGATGAAACCGAAAAATTCATTTCGTTGCTGTAATCGTTCTGTACTTAAAAAACACTCAACAACACTTTTTGCATAAACGCGCGAGCGCGTATTCACACATAGACACACTCATACACAAATACCAAAACTCACTTATAAACCCCCCCCCCCCCCACACACACACCAAAACACTCACAAACACACCCAGAAATGCATGCACCATGTAATAACTTTAAATCATAATAATTTAGATTAACTCTAATCAATTGTAAGGAAAAATGTACCCATGTAACCAGTTCACTGATCGGATCTTGCCATTTTAGCTGTATACAGGTCTCCGTCTATTCATAATATTGATAATTTTTTGGATTCTGTTGAGACTATACTTCGTCCTTGTGAAAATAAAAATGTTGTACTCATTGGAGACATCAACATAGACATTAAACCTAATAGTGCTGATAGAAATAGTTCTCAGTACTTGAATCTTTGTGCCGAATTAGGGCTTCTTCCATACGTTTCCGACTAGAATAAACAACTGTCTGGATGATATAATGATTAAAACACAACTGCCAGCAATAATCACTGTTATAGAGTCAACAGTTACAGATCATGATTCGGTTCTTCTTAGTCTGTCCTATAAACGTGAGCATTTGAAGAATAATCAATTTCTTAGAACTGCCCTAGAAGCTACTGTTAAGCAACCGGAATCAACAGATTTCTCCTTTATTTTTCCTACAGCTGATGCTGAAGAGGCTACAACTCGGTTCATCAATGAATTGTCAACTGCAATAAAATCTAGTACTAAGAGTATTAAAGTTCCAGACCGTAAAATAATTTTAAAACCGTGGATCACCCCCGGACTACTTCGTTCTATTAGACATCGGGACAAACTACACAAGAGCTCAAAAAAAGATCTTAATAGTCTAACTCTTGAAAGATCCTGTAAGCGTTACAGAAATTTTTGTAACAGCTTGTTGAAGAGACTTAAAAGAAATCATGAGAAATATATCTTAAAAGATGCTAGAACTAACAAAGAAACGTGGGCAGCTATTAATAACATTACAGGTGCTCTTAAACAAAAAACATGTGCAGGTGGTTTGCTAAATACTCAAGAAAACCCATATGATGCTGTTGAAGAGGTTAATAATTATTTTGCGAACGCCGGTTTGTTACTAGCAAACAATATTTCACAATCTTATAGAGCCACCCAAGTAAGCTCAAATTATTATAATGTCTCTCGCAACATGAGTTCGATAAACGCCTGATATACAAACGGTGATATACGTGTTTCTTTTTGCTCCGTAAAACTATTTGTAAAAGTATAAAATAGTGAAGTATAGATAATAAAATAAACATATCATCATTGACAACGACGAATACTTTAATCGTGGATAAAATTATAATAATACAACAAGGATATTAGGTGTAAATCATCCAATATAAACTTTCAATATAAAATTCTAAAGTGACAAGTGTTGTGTTCGTGAACCAGAAAGTTTTTGCTTTACCTCCTTCTTTTTAGGAAAAAATTGTTACTTTGCTCCGATAAGACTCATAATTAGACACTAACCATCAGTGTCGATATAGCAGATTTGTTAAGGGACAATACCAAAGTAAAGTAGAACCTGCTAGTCGCGGGGTCAAATCCAACTCGCTCCACAAAATCTTTTTTTTAAGATTCTATTGTTGTTGTTTACTTTTTATTTTTTGCAATATAATAACATGGAATACAGCAACATAACATTCAGAAAGGTTGGGAGGGGCAATTCATTTGACTCACTACCCCAACTAGATGACAGTACACTTTCTTCCATTCACTCCAATCTAGTGAGAAGTTTACCTGATCTATCAACGGCAGACGGTAACGAAGTAATGGAATTAAAAGAGACGATTGAAGAATTAAAATCGAAGCTTAGCAGTGCGGACAATGAAATTCAAAACTTGCTGTCAGAGAATTCAGATCTTCAGAAAACTATAAAAGATCAACAAAATAAAATAATTCAATTAACTACAATATGTACATCGAATAGAAAAAGCTCAAAGAAATCCACCAACAGGAACTCACAAATAAAGAGAAAAATAGACTTTTCTGAAACGCCCGGAAACTGTAAAAAACATGATGTAACTTTATCGGACAAAAAGGGCAACAGCAGCTCTCTCGCAACAAAAAACATTGGACTTATTACTAATTCTGAGATAACAAATAATAATACACAAAAAGTGAACTCGCAACAGTCACAACCTCCTAAGGATACATCGAAACCGTCTGTTACCAACATCAATAGTAATGTCACTATCAACAAAAACCGTATAATGATTTTTGGTGCACAACAATGTACTGGTCTAGCATCTAATTTAACCCTATCAAGAATTAAGAATAAGTACGAAAAATATGAAATATCTGCCTTCACAAAACCTTTCGCATCAACCGAAGAAATATTGCGAAGTTGTAATAATCTAAAGTATACTAGTGATAAGTATGTCTTTTGTATCGCTGAAAACGACTCAAATCCTACTAAACTTTTAATAGACTTATCGACTACACTTAAAAAACTACAAAATAATGTTGTTATAATACTGAATGTAACAAATAATAAATATCTAAACGTCAACAAACTGAATAATGAGATACAACTATTATGTAACCACTTCTCTAATTGCTATTTTCTCAATGTATACAATAATAATTATGATAATTAAATAAATATCTTGACTTAGCACACGAGATTGTTGACATGTGGAACGTAGACACGGCAATCATTGTGCCGATAGTTGTTTCTGCCCATGGCCTAATGGCAAAGAGCCTCGACTATCATCTCAAGAGGCTCTCGTTAGGCGGCTGGGTCAAGGGCTTGATACAGAAAGCGGTACTTCTTGACACGGCACGTATTGTGAGGAGGTTCCTCTCTCTGGGGTCCTAACCACCGGTATCTTGGACCCTGTGCCCGATGCTGGTTGGTCACTATTTTTTATATTTTTAAAACATGTATTTTGATATATATTTTAAAAATGTAATTGATATGTTTATAGTTTGAATAAAGGGAGATGATAATAACTACGTGTGTCAGAAAATAAATTTCTTGATCGATTCTTTAGATTATGATACAAAATACTTGCAAGGAAACAATATTTATAAGTTGACAACTTCTTGGAATACGAGCAGTCGTAAAACTGTGCCTTGCATTCAAAGTACTATACCGTTCTTTCTCAAAAGTACCGATACTTGTTTGAAATCTAACTCATCAAGGAACAGCACAACTACCATGAAACAAAAATCACTTTTAGATTATTTCTCCAAAATAGAAAGTCAGCAGCAAACGTTTGTAGAGGTAATTAATCCGAACAAAAAGTCGGGACCGTCCACTGTTTTTTTTCGAGAACCATGATACAGAACTATGGCTGTTCCACCAAAATATTGCTGGTATTATGAGTAAACTAGATCTGTTAAAAATCGCCTTATTTGACCTATCCAATAAGAATATGGGTATAGACATTATTTGCTTATGTGAGACATTTGTGAAGTATGGCGAAGAACCAAATATACGTATTGAGAACTTTCAGCTAGCAAATTTTTTCTCCAGAACCAAACAAAAACGAGGTGGTGTTTGTATATTGTGCAAAGATTATATGGAGTACAAGAAAATACCATGGTTATCAACTCTAGCAGTGGAACGTACATTCGAATGTTGTGGCATAGAAATCCCTCAATATAAGTGTTTGGTTATTTGTATATATAGAATACCCAACTCTAATCCCCAAATATTTTTAAACAATCTAGAATCAATATTAAATAAAACTAGTCGTAAAACTAAAAAGCGGACCATCATTACTGGCGATTTTAACATAAACCTTTTAAAAAAGTCTCCTATTCGTACTGAATACCTAAGGATTTTACAAAACTATAACTTCCATATTCATATCAATGAAACTACGCGTGGAAATGCTTGTCTAGACCAAATTATTAGCAATATGCCTAATATCACAGGTAAAAATATTGCCCTAGGCCTATCTGACCACGACACTTGTCAAATATTACCTATACCAGTCAAGGATATACAAAAGCTGGTAAATCAATTATACATTTTAAAAAGGGATTATGGCCCGGAAAATATTGATAAATTTCTTCAGTGTATATCAAATCTCTCATGGTCAGATGTCTACGATCACAGTGATGTTAATAATGCTTTCAATGTTTTTCATGAGCTTATAATTCTTTTTTTTAACCTGTGTTTCCCACAATATAAATCTAAGGTTAATGTTAAACGAACAAAAAAGTCGTGGATAACAACTGGTTTAAGAAAGTCATGTAGTACCAAAAGGAAATTAAGATTCACATACTACAAAAATAGAGCCGATACAAATAAATACACATATCTTACATATGCTAAAATTCTTAAGCAGTGTGTTAACAAAGCTCAACAGCTAGAAAATGAGCGTTTTATTTTAAAAGCGAGGAATATTTGTCAGGCTACATGGAAGCTTATAAAGAGCAATGAAGACAATAATTATAATTATAGTAATAAAAATATTAATAAAATAATTTATGGTGGTAAAACAATAGAAAATCCAGCTCATATATCAAATACATTTAATGACTTCTTTATCGATCTTACATCTGATAACTTGAACCAACACACCAAGGTAACCAAATCCAAATATAGCCACATTGAATCCATTAATACTAGCATATTCTTAATACCTGCTACATGTGCCGAAATATTCAATGTAATTAAATCCCTCAAGAATACAAATTCTGTGGGCTACGACAACATTCCAACAGATATTATAAAACAATGTTCACTTATAATCACTCCTCCATTGTGCTTTTTAATTAATTTATCGATGACTGAAGGGTGTTTTCCTGAGAGATTAAAAACATCTGTAGTAAAGCCAATCCATAAAAAGGGTGATAAGACTATCCTTAATAATTATAGACCAATAGCTCTTACACCTATAATTGCTAAAATATTTGAAAAAGTCATTTATATCAGATTCCTAAACTTCCTTAACAAATTCAATATACTGAAACCAGAGCAGAACGGCTTTCAGAAGGGTAAATCTACCACGCTTGCTGCTTTCAACTTAGTTCGTAAAATAACAGAAAAAATTGACAAAAAGATACCAACAACTGTAATTTTTTTTGATATGAGCAAAGCGTTCGATTTCGTAGATCATAATACTTTACTTAAAAAATGTGAACTATATGGGATTCGAGGTACAGCAAACTGTTGGTTGAGCAGCTATCTTAACCATAGACGGCAGTATGTTGAGATAACAAGTATTGATAAGCGAGGGACGGAAATCACTCATAGGTCAGAACTAGCAATTAATAAAGTCGGTGTGCCACAGGGCAGTATTCTAGGCCCGCTACTGTTCCTCTTGTACATTAATGATTTGCCAGATGTAACAAAACACCCTTGTATACTATTTGCAGACAATATCTCAATAATCATTACATATAACCCAGTGATAGATGACTATAATGGAGAAATTAATAAAGCAGTGGAAAGCGTTATTCAATGGTTAGAGAAAAATAATCTCAAAGTAAATATTGATAAAACAAGGTACGTTAGATTTTTCAACAGAAAAAATAACACGGACAGTTTGAAGATATCTTACAAGGACCAATTACTATTGGAAACAGAAAGTGTTAAATTCCTTGGTCTTTCACTGGACAATCAATGTTCATGGAAATTACATATTGACGAGGTATGTAAAAAAGTTAATAGATTTGTTTATGCACTTTGGCGTCTTGTGAAAATATCTAACCAAAAAACCGCCTTACAGGCATATCACGGGTATGTTGCTTCCAATTTACGGTATGGTCTTCTGTTATGGGGCAACTCTGTTGACATAAACAGAGTGTTTATATCTCAAAAACAGTGTATTCGTGCATTATGCAACGTTTCACCAATAACGTCATGCAGATCATTGTTTCCCAAGCTAAAATTGCTTACGCTACCTTCGATGTATATTTATGAGTCCTGCATTTTTGTGAAAAACCACCAATATCTATACGAAACATACAAAGACCACTGTAATTTTAACACCAGGTATCCTAGCAGATTGCTTTTGCCTAGAATAAGAACTAACTTATACCATAGAAACTGTTACCCAATGTCAATAAAAATATATAATAAATTGCCAGATGGACTTAAAAACCTTCCCTTCAAAATATTTAAAGTTAAATTATATACATGGTTAGTCGAAAAGTGTTTTTATAACGTCAATGAATACCTGAATACGAACTTAAGCTAAAAAGCATATTATAATTGTAGTTTAGTTGCTCTGTTGTACTGATATAGTGACATTACAATTAAATAAATTTATTGTAATTAAATTAAATGATAATATAATTCCTATTGTGACATATTTAATTAATTAACCGATTAAGTATGTAGCTAAATACTAGATTTATTTTTATAATGAATTATAGTTTCAATATTGATTTAAATTTATTGACATATTATGTGTAATAAAAAAAATGAATTAATGTATTAATGAATGTATGAATTTGTTGTCATCAGATGCAACAATGTCTTAAATATATATGGTTTGGTGGAAAAATGGTTTATACATAATAGTATTTTATAATTGATGTTTATGTGATGAATAATAATATTATATATCCGTCAAAATAATATAGTATAAATGATAAATAATTAATTGTGATAATTCTTCAACTATTTTTGACTTGATGAATACATATGTTCATAAATTCGCATACCAGAAATGGTTGTATGTGGCTTCTTAACACTGTAAATTTCATCTTTGTGTACCCATATTTTTGCGAATAAATTTCTGATTCTGATTCTGATTCTAATTCTGATGGCTCTGCTCCCACCGGATGAAAGTGAAATTGAATATCTAGTAATCAATCTAAAAAACGACAGTGCGATCGGCTGGGACTCTATTTCAAATCAGTTACTTAAAATGGCAAGACATATTGTAGTCCCACTTTTTACTACAATTACTAGACTATGCTTTGAGCAGGGTGTTTTTCCCGAAGTCTTTAAACAAGCACTGATTACACCTGTTCACAAGAGTGGAGCCCGAGACAGTGTAACAAATTACCGTCCAATTTCTGTGTTGCCAGCTCTCTCCAAAGTACTAGAAAAACTCCTGAACAACCGCCTTATTAATTTTTTGGAGCATAATAATATTCTTTTGGACTCACAATTCGGCTTTAGGCCTGGAAAAAGTACAGACGGAGCCGTCAGTTCTTTAGTGGAATATGTTACAGCAAGTCTCGATAATAAACAAAAGTTAAGTATAGGAGTTTTAGGCGTTTTAGGCGACCTCGCCAAAGTATTTGACACCGTCTCGATCCCTATTCTTGTGGATAAGTTGAAAAGATGTGGTATACGAGGGATTTCGCTTAAAATTTTCACCGATTTTCTTTCGGGTCGTCAGCAAAAGGTTAAAATAAATAAATATACTAGCTCAGATGTAATGGTTACCTGTAATGAGTCCCACAAGGCAGTATTCTCGGTCCGAGTCTCTTTCTAATATACATAAATGACCTGTGTCAAATGTCACTCTATAAAGGTAAAATATTCACATATTGACACAGCTTTCGTATTTCAAGGAAGGACCTGGGTCGAGGTACGGCAAAATGCGGAACAAGGACTACACAGGGCTCATTTATGGCTACAACGTAATTTATTAACATTAAACATGTCTAAAATAAAATTTATCCAGTTCACCAACTCTCGCATGGAACAGCCGAACTTGGAAATTCGTATCCACACATGTGAATTCTTACAACAAAATTGTTCATGTGAAACCATTTGTAAGATCCCTACGTTTAAGTATCTTGGGGTACTCTTAGACGAGAAAGTAACCTGGAAACCGCATATTGACATGATTGCGGCACGTGTTAGGAAACTAACATGGATTTTTAAAAATCTCAGGTATGTGGCTGACTTTGAGCTCCTTCGTACTGTTTATTATGCACTGGTCCAATCTGTTCTTGGTTACTGCATCGGGATTTGGGGAGGTGCATGCAAAACTCACATCATTCACCTTAAAAGAACTTAACGCTCCTTGCTCAAAACAATGAGTTTTAAACCTTATAGATTCCCAACCAGAACGCTTTATCAATTATCTAGGGTGCTTACAATAAGGCAGCTTTTTATTTATCTTGTAGTAACCAAACAGCATGTCTGCAGCTTAACCCCTTTTGACATAAATAGATTACGCAACAAACGTATCATTACAAACGTAATTGATCCCGTCAGATGTCGTACCGCATTAGCAGCTCGTCAAAGACAAATTAAGGTTAGGAATTGGCTTCTCACACTAAATTGTGAGGAAACTGAAAATTACTCCAGTAGGTAACGTATATAAAAATAAAAATAACAGCAGACAATCATACGTACATTCTTTTACTTCCACCACACACACGCACACACATGCACACTCACCCCACACAAACACTTTCTCATTTGATCGCTTTCTCAAACTTACACATTTAATTAACTTGTTTTCTTATTGTATTTTTATGGGTAATTAAAGCACACTTTGTACATAAATTGGCATTATATATAATGTAGAACAATAAAATGGAAGAAGGCGCTGTCTCCTGATTTACAGGTTTTTACCTAGTTTGGGATTCAATTGGTTTTTGTATCAGCTATTATGTCAATAAAAGTTATTCTTATTCTTATCTCAACAGAGTTTCCCAACAGGTGGATGATGAACATGGGCAAGACAAAAGTCATGTCAATATCGTTTAGGAGCTCTGTTCTCGAAGTTGTTGATGAGTATATCTACCTGGGATAAACTGTCCAGTTAGGTAGGTCCAACTTCGAGAAAGAGAACAATCGTCGTTTGGGAAACTTCGCAACATATTTTCGTCAACAATACCGCAATGCCTCAAGACGCAAGTCTTTAACCAGTGTGTGTTACCAGTGATGACATATGGAACAGAGACGTGGTCACTCACAATAGTCCTCATAAGAAAGCTCAAGGTCACTCAGCGAGCTATGGAGAGAGCTATGCTTGGTATTTCTCTACGAGATCAAATCAGAAATGAGGAGATCCGTAGAAGAACTAAAGTTGTCGACATAGCTGAAAGGATTAGTAAACTGAAGTGGCAATAGGCAGGGCACATTGCTCGTAGAACTGATGGCCGCTGGGGCACAAAGGTTCTAGAATGGAGACTGCGCACCGGAAAACGCAGCGTGGGATGACTAACGAGGTGGATAGACGACCTGGTGAAGATCGCTGGGAGTCGTTGGATGAGGGCGGCATGTAACCGCTCGTTGTGGAAATCTAAGGGGGAGGCTATTGTCCAGCAGTGGACGTCCTGTGGCTGATATGATGATGGACTTAACAGATATGTCCCCAGTCTTAGTTTTTACTATAGGGATGACCTCCGTTTTCGTCATCTCAGGCGGCAAGTGCGAGTGTGCAACACAAAGCGTAAAAAACATTGCTAGCACCCTAGGCAAATGTGGCCCAGCATGTAATAGATGCTCGATGCTAAGACCATCGTAGCCAGGAGATTTTCCTCGCTTTATATTCCTTATAACTTGTTTGACATTGAACTTGACTGAATACTCTTCTCCTTCCACCATCTCAGCCTCGAACACCGACGCCACGGGGCCTGGCATCGACCTCACAGAAAAATGTTGCCTAAACACTCCCTCAACACTAACAGACAGGCCAGGCTTATTATTCAATTTCCTTGAACACTTCCAGAAATTTCTAAAAACTTTTTTGACATGGTGAGATGCAAGAGCATCCATTTTGATTTGCTCTTGATGTGGCTGGCACCACTTGAGCCTTGATTTAAATGTCTTCCGGCTCAAAAACATGTCATCGTAAACTTGACCTGAAGTAGGTCTTCTACATAGTACCCAAGTCTGAAACCTAAGCCTGGCCTCTCTGTGGGCCTCACTCACGTACTTGTTCCACCCCATTTTTCGCCCCTTTTTACCGCCTGAACCAACATCACAACTATACTCAGCAGCTGCACATAAGGCACTAATGATACCACAGTACATACTATCCAATATATTCTTATCTCCTAAGTTATCACAGCATGTACTTAGCTCCATAGGAAAATCAATGTCTCTTAACATAACACTACATTTATTTTTATATTTTTCAATTTGGATTGCACTTTTAGTTTCCCTTAAAATTCTATTTCTACACAAATTATACTCACTTAAACATATCTTTGGCCTTACAGCTTCTAAATTGCATTCGATAATTAAAGGATAATGATCCGACCAATATACATCATAATTAACATAGATATTAACAACACAATCCAATGCCGATTTTGTAACCACGCAATGATCTAATCAGCGCCTACTCCCATGCGCCTCACTGACATAAGTATAGGCTCCAGAGTTTAATCCTAACATTTGAAGGTCAGCGTATACCCACTCCTGCTCCGCACATAAGCTAAGCAATTCCTCACAAAAAGGCTCACCGGGATGCGCGTTAAAATCTCCTATCATAAAGACCGACTCTATTTCACTACTCTCTATAATAGCATTTAAAGTACAAGTAGTAGTAGTAGCATTGTGAAAAACCCGGTAAATTCTCCAAACAATCCGTTGGCATGGATACATTAATTATCACAACATGTTTACCAGATACATCGATTTTTAAAGCACACAATCGTGGATTGTCACACTGTATAACCGAAACAGACGAGAAATAACTCTTTCTCCATAGCAGTGCCGTCCCACCGTACGGTATCCCACGCAGCATTCCCTCAGCGGTATTCATTCACTAAAGAGGTTATTGACATAAATGAAGTGGGAACATTGTTTGTAAACACAGGCCTCTAGCACTTTGGATAGGAAGGGAAGAATAGAAATTGGACGGAAGGGCAAAACGTAAGCATTGCGCCACAAGGAGGGAAAAATACCGGATTTAAGTGAAACATTTAGGATGTGGGAGATTGCTGGAAGGAGAACGTCCAATATTGGGGTGATCATATTGCGGCTGATGTTATTACAACCTGTCTACCAACACAGCTTTTGATTTAATGGAAAGGATGATCTTCTTAATCTCTTCAGAGTCAACTGGAGAAAAATAAAAGGGATTTATATTGGGACGCATTAAACGATCTATGAAATTGATAGTTTGATATTTGGTTAGACCAAATGAGAAAGAAGTGGAGAAGTGATTGTTGAGATCGTCTAAGCCAATGGATTTTGGTAGATCTAAATGTTGCGATTTACCGATACCAAGATTCCCAGGCTGACCGCCTCCCGCCGTTGCGATGCCCTCAGCCACCTCTTCCGGCGTAACGGCGTGCTCCAGGTCACGCACCCTCATCTCCGCCGTCTTTATCGGCCGCGCGATCTGCACGACAAAGACGGGGAGAGCACCTCCCGCATACGGCACGCCAGGCCATCAGCCTTGGCGCTGCAGTCCTCACCAGCGATAGACAGCACTATTCCGCCGCTGGCTGCCCTCTTAATGGTCACCGTGTCGAGACCGATGCCGAGGTCAGTGAGCTTTATGCTTTTCCTGGCCTCGGCCATAACTTCACCCAACCGAAGTTGACCGACCCGATCAACCGACTGTTGGGTGAGCCTTCCGACACGGTGACCGTGATAGCGGCCGTTGCGGGAACCTTTGGGAGGTTGACATTTCCCTTTCCCTTAAGCGTATTTACTACTTACCGCCGGTGTCCTGGAGTTGCGTGCTAGAGACTGAACTACCCATCAGCCATGCATACCCCGAATCCCAAGTTAGCCTGCAAGGAGGGGCCTTGCAGGCTAACTTGGGATTCGGGGTAATTATTTTATAGAGATTTTCTTCCTCGCAGTCCGGGCGATTAAGCCAAGACCCTCGGTCCTTATGCTGAGCCGCGAGACATGGCCACAACACTCTGCATACCTCAGGATTACGATGTGGAGACGTTGGCAATGCTGCCAGTCCGTCGATCGTGTCCACGACTGACGAAACCCGTCTCGGTTTCGCATCCTCAGTATCCTCTGCTACACAGAGCAATACGAAGAGCGAAATTCGGGCACCATCCGAAAAATCGGGTGGCCCGTCCACACGGCAGTCCACACTGGACTCTACCGTTGATGCCTCTTAGTCTAGTCTCTCCCTTTGGGCCTGTCCGGCATGAGTGACTACCGGCTTAGCCCCAAAGATCATCGAGACACGCAAGCCCCACCACGACGACAACGTGGGAATCTCGTTGGGGAGCAGAGCTTAGCCTACCCGATATAGCTTTGATGTGATCACTTCATTGCAATTTAGAGTCGATGGTTATTCCTAAAAACACAGTTTCAAGTTAGTTGCTTTCAAGAATAAGTTTTAGTCCTACTTGAGGTGTATTAGGCAATGAAAACTTTAACATTTGGTTTTATCAGCATTAAGTAAGTAGGATGCTAGCGGCAAACCATTTGCAAAGGAATGTTAGACTTTTGTTTACGTGTGGAATATTACTATCATTTCTATTAATAAAAATATAATTTTAAAAATCGTGACGTGTCAGCAAATGAAATTACATCTGATAAATTGTTCTTGTGACATTAACTTATAATATTTATAAAAAACTGTAAATGTGTGAGCATCATGTAGCCATTAATGTTACATGTTAAGTACATATTTTGATTGTGTCTTTTGCCTGGCTGTATTGGTCTGTCATGCTCACTAAAATGTCTTGCTAACGGTGGCGTTGTGTATCGGGTCGTTCGGTTCCCTACAATATGGTTGAGCTAAGCGATGCTGATGCATGCGTCATGCTCGTGAACGGGTGCCGTCTGTTGGGACTGGTCAGCCGTTACCTGCCACGGCAAATTCATTATTGTATTTTATTGTGATATGTTTCATCTTTACACATTAACCTACATTTTTCTCTGTATATGTTTTACAATCATGTGTACCTATACAATTAACATTGTAATCCCCAACTATTTTAAAAGAGTATCCATGGAGTTTCTTGCCGGCTCTTCTCCATGAGATCAACTATTTGGAACCGTGCAACTTAAATTCTGACGTTTCATAAGTGCCAATATTTGGTTTATTTGAAATAAAAAACTTTGACTTTGACTTTGGTCATCAGATATGGAAGATCATTTATATATGCTAGAAACAAGAAAGGGCCAAGAATTGAGCCATGGGACACGCCCATTTTGACCCGAGACCCCGAGGAGGTAGCACCACTTACATCTACTTTTTGCTGTCTAAAAGATAAATAAGAAAATACAAGATCAGCAGCTCGTCCACGAATTCCGTAATGGTGACATTACGGATCAGTGTATTGTGGTCAACGCAGTCAAATGCCTTGGAAAATTCACAAAAAATACCAATGGCATGTTGGGAACCTTCCCAGGATTCTAGAATTTGAGTAATAGTTTCACTCCTGCATCCTTAGTTGATCTACCCTTCCTGAATCCAAACCGACGACTATGTAAAATCCCGTTAATATTAAAATGTAACATCTGATCAAGCATTATTTTTTCAAAGATTTTACTCAGTGCTGGGAGCACAGAAATAGGTGTATAATTTACGGATTATTCTTACATTCCGATTTAAAAATTGGTATGATCTTACTATGTTTCATCAAATCAGGAAAAATTCCGCTATCTACATTACTATCTAACATTGGTTAAATATACCTGCAAGTGCAATTTATTTATATAATAATAAATTTTTAAGTTGCGATTCAGCTAATATTGAGGACGAGGAAAGGGCTTTCGTAACCTCCATTGGGATATTTGTGAAAAAATTCTCTAAGGTACTCGTATTAGCGACCGCCATCTTTTTTGAAAATTACCTGCCATACTGATTTTATTTTATTATTTGAATTAATACCTGCAATTATTGTTTCACAAAACGAAAACTCGAACGCAGACCCGAAAGAAGAATATATATATATATATGATATTCGGTACCCAACAATGTGTCGGCTTGGCCTCGGCCTTGGCATTGCAGTCAAGAACTAACACCAAGTACGAAAAGTACGGAATTTTTGCGGAAACGAAGCCAAATGCGAAATGTCATGACAAAATCCAGAACTGCATAAAAACAACTTTAAATCCTAATGATAAACTAGTGATATGTGTTGGAGAAAACGATTTTAATTTGAGGCAAGTTCTGTCACAATTTGTTTGCTGGACACATTTTACAACAATAGAATAATTGTACTAAATGTAAGTAATAGTGACTCCATAAATGTCTCAAAATCGAACTATGGCATAGAAAATTAAGGTAAAAATTTTAAAAAATGTCACTATTTTGATTGTGGATATCCTGAGGTAGCAGAGGTTTGTAAGTCTATAAATTATGTAATAGATTGTATCGACTACGATGAAAACTACTTGTACCTAAGGAATATCCGGAAATTCGTGATGCGTATCCAACCAAGCACCGTTATAGCCAGTAGTAACAATAAGCCTAAAAAGGGAACAATTCCCTTCTATTTTAGTATACAAAATCACGATAAAAAAAAAAAAAACAGTAAACCCAGCAGTATCTATCGGAAATGTAAAAATAGGCACAATACCTTATTACTTTCCTGTATTTAAAAAAATTGAAGGTGATTTTTTTCGTGTCTAAAGCCCATATGGTTAACATCCTGCATCAAAATATCGCTAGTGTTTTACCACAACGGGAACTGTTGGAAATAACTATTCAGGAGCTACGAGTGGCACAGAAAGAACCTGACGTAATTTGCTTGTCGGAAACTTGTTAAAAAAGGCTATGAGGGCTATATCAAAATATATAATTATCAATTAGCTTCAAATTTTTGTAGAGAAAAGCGAAGTGGAGGAACCTGCATTTTAGTAAAAAAAGGCATTCCTTTCAAAGATTTACCATATATAAATAATTGTGCTACCCAAAACACATTTGAAGCTTGTGGCATAGAGATCGAGTGTTCTAAATTGTTAGTTATTTGCCTCTACAGAACTCCAAACACTAATCCCACTCAGTTCTTATGTAAATTAAATAATCTTTTGAGCTACTTAACTAATAAATATAAGTCCAAACTGCGTATAGTAATAACGGGTGATTTTAACATAAACACATTGAAAAAGGGTAATGGTACTAATCACTTACAAGACATATCCTTCAACTATAACATGAAAATTCACATTGATGTACCTACACGCAAGTCATCTTGCATAGACCATATCCTAAGCAATATTCCAAATGCCAACGCGGCAGTTATGCCTCTTTATCTATCTGACCATGAGACAGCCCAAATGTTGAGCTTTCCTATAAATGAAAAGATGCAAAACTGTACATCTTCTTAATATATATAAATCTCCTGTCACGATGTTTGTCCGCGATGGATTCCTAAACTACATAACCGATTTTAAATTAAATTGGCACACCGTGAGCAGTCTGGTCCAACTTGAGATACAGGATAGCTTAGATCTTTAATTATAGTCGCAATTTTATTTTATTGCAAATTATTTGTCTATATAATTCATTGACAGTCACAATTATCTGTTAACTCCAAAAGATTCTAACAGATGTCGATACTTTTCGACTGGATTGAGTAAGTAATCAATAGATGGCACTGCTATGGTAAACCGACAAACGTGTCATATAAGCTACAATTCAATAGCATGATTACCACGTGTTATTGAGGCTAAAGTATAAATTAAATTTATTTTGTAGTAAACGAAATACCGTGAAATTCAATTATTTCTACTTTTTTAATTTTTGGTGTTAGCATAGCCAACCACGTGTTACTTAGACCGAAGTGTAAATCAAATTCAAATTATAGTGACGATAATACAGTGAAATTATTCCTGCTTTTTACTTATTTGTGCTTCATTATTCAAAATTCTATAATTATAAAATATATACATGTAAGTATTATCACATAGTTATACAAGTTAATGACTGTGACCAACCAGTGTAATTTCAAGTGTGTGATAAATAAAAATCAAAATAAAAAAGGGCGCGCTATTAGAGATATTATTCATTAGTGAGCAATATATTGTGTATGTGACGTCTCGGACTTGCAGAAATAATCCGAATATATTTTGCTATATATGCGGACAATGTACTGTAGTAAAACAAAGAAAATATAACCGACTTTGTAAAAAATGTATACTACGCTTACTTCGGTTTGACGTTATGTCACCAAGACAAAACATGGTTTCCGCATAAAGAATGCCGGTTACGTAAGTTTTAAGACTTACAGAAAATCAAAATCATTGCCACCCCTTCCCCCGGATCTCGATCGCGAGCTGACGGGTTTTAGACGCCGTACAGTTTTAAGTTTTAATTATTGTATTCTGTTTTACGTCCATTTAATTTTACAATAAATAATAGGAGTGCATAACTTAAAGAAGCTTCACACACTCTCCGTGGCTCAGGAAACCATCTTGTCTGACGAGCAAGTTCCTCCTTCCCACGCACGCTTCCTGCTATCTCATTCGCGCAGCAATCCGCCCACTATCGCTGACATAGAAGGTACGCGCTTTCATCTTTGCTGCCTACAAAAGCTCCACCCACGCAGTGACGTCGCCACGATCATACTACGGCTGCTCGTATGCGCTCCTGGTACTCAACATTTTTTATGTTTACTGAAGACGGGGCAAGGGTTGCCATAATCGTATTGCTGTTTATAAGGAATGGGGAGAAGTTGCTCGGTTTTGTTGTTTCTATTATTTTAGTATTTCTGCGAACTTTTACCTACCACATATCTCTACACTTCTGGTACTTGCGCTACATTTAAGTCGAAAATTGCCTCTGAAACCTGGAGGGTCTGGCTAAATTGGACAGACAGCGAATATATTCGATTCCGTCGATATCGGCTAGAATATGTAGTGTGACCCCGAGATAAATACAAGTTTCGCATACAGAGATTTACATACATACTGCTACTAATCGTTTCTGTCGCCCTGGTACTTGGTAAGTCACCTGGTAAAGATGCCTAATAACCGCATGCCCCCTGCCGCACACAAACACAAACGTACACCCTAAACAACAAAATTACACGAAAGAAACAATTAAACGTACCGAAAAACATACAACAAATGTTCCATTTCAGAGTATTGGCTATTTTCGTAATTAAAACTAGATTTTCTGTCCCAATTGTATTTCAAAGAAAAATTCGATAACTTCAATGTCTTTACAAAAAGTATAGATAATGTTACTGCCTCCAAATCTCTCTCTTGTGACTTAGATTTGCCACAATGTAATGTCAACATCAAATAATAATTTCACAGTTCTAACACAGAACATTCGTAGCATAAATTGCAACATGGCGGGTCTAGAAACAATGTTACATAGACTGAAAGTTGAACGTGACGTAATAGTGTTCACTGAGCTGGCTACAAAATGCAAATTTCATACCTACTCTAACGGGCTACCGTTTATGTGCAAATAATAAAAACTGCAAGCAAAATGATGGTGCTTGAACTTCCTGTATCCTATGGAGTGCCACAGGGGAGCATCCTGGGACCCACCATATTTCTTACGTATATCAATGACCTAACTAATTTAAGTATACTAAGAGGCGAAATAATCTCCTACGCAGACGATACTGCCCTTCTTTTCTCCGCCGATAATTGGGATGATGTCTTTGATGCTGCCCGGACTGGTTTCGATATGATTCAAAAGTGGTTACATAAAAATATTTTAACTCTCAATTTTGTAAAAACCAAATACTTAACCTTCTCAATCGGTAAAAAGTCTGGAATCACTGACAAGCATCGTATTATTCCACATAAATGTACCTCAGGAACTAATTGCAGGTATACCATTGGAGTGCGTGGATGAATAAAATACCTGGGTATTACATTAGACAGTCGTCTTAGCTTTAAAAAACATATAAAGCTGTTATCTAGTAGGGTACGTAAACTTACTTATATCTTTAAAAATCTTAGGCAAATCACTGATGCGACTCTCCTAAAACCAATCTACCTTGCATTATGTCAGTCCATCATCGCATACTGCATATCGTCTTGGGGTGGAGCTCCTAAAACTATATCAAGCTTAGAAATACTGAAAGTAAGCACCTACAGACCGATACTGTTCCCAACAAGAACACTATCAAGATTGTCAAGTCTCTACCGTTAAGACAACTATTCATAGAAAGAACTCTTTTGAAGCAACACTGTGAACTCTCGTATAACCCAAACATAATAAATAAACGCAGAAAGCACGAGGTATGTGCACGCCCATTTAAGCCTCAAACTTCGTTCATAAAAAGATTCTTTACATTTACTGACCCTTTTTTAACAAAGATTTTTATGTAAGAAGAAGATACATAATTACCTACGTAGCCGTTCTTATGATGAAACTGAGAACTTATTAACATACAAAAATAGTTGATGATAGTTTAACATAAACAAATTGTTGTTTTTCGACTTATGGCGTACATTCACAACGCATACACCCCCGTAAACACACGCAAATACACATGCACACGCTGGCACGCACGCGATGTTGCATGCCATATGTGCCGCGTTGCTGCCACGACGGTACTCATATTCCATAATTACTCGAATTTTTAACGTATGCATGACGATGAAAACATTCAAACATGATGAAAATATAACACAATACACATAAGACTGATTTTGAATAATGAAAATGATGTTCATAAAATAAAATAAATTTGAAATAAGAATTTATAGCTAAACAAAAATAAAATTATTTGAAATAGCCCGTACGGAATTACGGCAATTGCAAGGGTCAAGACCTATTATAATACCTAAGTACACCCTTTCCGACTTTTCTTGTATAGTCTATGGAAATATGGAAGCTAAAGATATCTATACAAATAAATAAAATTGAAGTGTCTGTTTGTAATGTCAAAATAACAGCTTTTTACTAAATGCATATGAAATTATGTACGTTACATATAACAAAAAAACTGTTTTAAATTTTTTTGTCTGTCTGTCTGTCCGTCTGTCTGCCTATTTGTTCCGGGTAATCTCCGAAACGGCTGAACCGATTTTGACAAGACCTTCATTGGCAGATAGGTGAAGTTATAAGGTATAACTTAGGCTACTTTTATTTTAGAAAAACAATTAGGGTTCCGCGTAAAAAAAACCCCTTAAAATCCAATATATATATTCTATGTCAAGTGTCTATGTCGAAGTACTCTTAAATTTCTTTTAAATTAAACGCGGGTGAAACTGCGGTTCCCAGCTAGTCATAAATATAAATTTCCATCATAGAACATAGAAAATTTAGATTTAGACATCAGATTAGTAGTTACGCATTCGTCTATATAAACTAACAAAACACCTTTCTTGATAATATGTATACATAGGCTGCACTAAAAGTATCGGGAATGGAATATTTCCACTGTTCCTGTCATATTAAAATCTTTTTAATTGAAAACTCCTTGGTTTTACAAATCGAATACCATTTATTTATTTTTAAAAAGATTCACGGTCTTGTCACAAGGTTTTGTCAAACTTGTTTAGTTGTTGAGAAAATGGAATTGACTCGAGAAAATTCAAGAGCGATGATTTATTATTACTTTCGAAGTGGTTTAACACAAAAACAGTGTGTTGACCGGATGATTTCTGCATTTGGTGATGAAGCCCCATCCAAAACCACAATTTATCGCTGGTTTGCTGAATTTCAACGTGGACGTGTCAAGCTCAGTGATGATCCTCGTCAAGGTCGTCCAAAAACTGCAGTCACCCAAGAAAACGTTGATGCTGTGCGTAAGCTGATTGAGGAAGATCGACATGTGACATACCGCGAAATTTAGGCAACTTTAGACATTGGCATGAGCCAAATACAAATAATCTTGCATGAACAATTAGGTGTAAAAAAAGTTGTTTTCCCGATGGATACCGCATTTGCTATGTGAAGAGCAAAAAGCGGCTCGCGTTACTTGGTGCGTCAGAACTCTCGAAAGATTCCACGCAGGATCCTCAAATGCTGTATACAACATCGTATCAGGTGACGAATCCTGGATATATGCGTACGAACCCGAAACAAAAAACCAGTCACGAGTTTGGGTGTTCGAAAATGAGTTAAAGCCAACAAAAATTGTTCGTTCACAGAGTGTTGCAAAAAAAATGGTGGCCACGTTTGTCTCCAAAACCGCCCATGTTACGACTATTCCTCTTGAGGGACAAAGAACGGTTAATGCAGAATGGTATGCTAGCATTTGTTTGCCACAGGTCGTTTCTGAACTCCGTAGAGAGAACTGCAACCGCCGCATCATCCTCCATCACGACAATGCGAGTTCTCACACCGCGCACAGAACAAAAGAGTTTTTAGAGCAAGAAAACATAGAATTATTAGACCATCCGCCGTACAGCCCCGACCTAAGCCCTAATGATTTCTATACTTTCCCTAAAATAAAGAATAAATTGCGTGGACAGAGATTTTCATCACCTAAAGAAGCTGTGGACGCCTACAAAACGGCCATTTTGGAGACCCCAAATTCCGAATGGAATGGTTGCTTCAATGATTGGTTCCATCGTATGGAAAAATGTGTCAAATTTCGCGGAAAATACTTCGAAAAGCAATAAATACATTTTTCAATAGTAATGTTCACATGTTTCACTTCCTTGATTCCCGAAATTTTCAGTGCCGCCCTCGTATAATAGAGTTCGTAGTTGGGAATAATACAATAAAAACGTAATTTCGTTTCTCTGTTAAACACAAGAAATTTATTTATGTACAATATTAACAATTACAGTATCTATGAGTATTGCGGTCACTCACCTGTGAAACAAAAGAAACAACATTTAAAGCCTTTATGTCAGATCTTTTTATATCAAATATAGAAATATTATCTTTAGATAAGTATGTTTATTGCTTACTCTCATAGACGGCACGGTTGGTGCAGTGGCTGACACAGTCGGCTGCTGCGCTCCGGGTCGCGGGTTCGATTCCCGCATGGAACAAATATTTGTATGATCTGCTGGTAGTTATTCCGGGTCTGGGTGTATTGTGTGTGGAATTTATGTCTGTAATCGCACCCACTACACATGAGAAATCTAAGTGTGGTGCAACGTTTTCAAAAAAAATTCGATGTCGCCACTGTCAGTCGTGACATCTAGCAAGCTTTGTCGATAACGTGGCAAAGACAAACATAAAGAAAAGAGCTCGTAGATGAGTGAAGCAGTTTTCTTTACATGTATATAATTTAGATTATTAAAATGAATTGAGAAAATCTAAAGGCTTCGTTACCAAAACGTGGGTAAGAAATAAAAAAACATGGTTTGACAGTTGTTTAATTCTTGATATAGGTTAATTGGGACGCAGATCTTGACAAAACAAAACTAAAAAGATGAATATTAAATTAAATTTATTAATTATATTAAACTTTACCAGGCAGATCAGGAATGTAAATAATACTAGAATTTTGATTGAATAATTTCGTATTTAATACCACTGGTTATATTGATAATTTCATATCACAGCATATGGAAAGTATATCGTGTATGCTTATTTGAATTGACCAATAGCAGATGAGCGCGCAGAAATTAACAAAAACGGTCGCCATATAAATACTTGCGTCGCGTGCAATCGTCTAGAAGTGGGTAATAAAGCTTTTTGCGTGAACCGAACCGAAACTATGTATTGGTATCCGATAAAGTGTTTCAAAACTATGTATTTTCAAAAACTATGTATTTTCAAAAACTATTTATTGGACGATATGCGTATAAAGTGTTTATGAAATGATAAACGTTTTCGTGTCGGTTCATGTATTTGCTTCGAAACATGGTATCAACACAAAACTATGTATTTACGGTAACTATTTATTGGATGAGATGCGTATAAAGTGTTTATGAAATGATAAACGTTTTCGTGTCGGTTTAGGTATTTGCTTCGAAACTTGTAATCAATAGTAAACAAATTCAAGTTCGATATCAACTGAAAATTTTATACTTTGGTTTTTTGTTCTGTGTCTGTGGTAAATGATTATTATGACTGGTAAAATACAATAATTTGACACAATAAATTCTAGTCTTATGCAAAGTTCTAATATGTAATTTATACTCGTGCCAATATAGGATGGATATACCTAAATAACGTGTTAAAGATTTGATAGCAGCATAAAAATCTTTCCTAATAAAATAGAATAAAATGTGATTTTTATTATTATTATTTAGAATGACTAAAATTCATAAATGCGCGATCTCGCTTCTTGTTCGTGCGATCGTCGGTATCGGTCGGGTTTACTTCGGAATAACTCGGTCGGAGTCATTCGGCTAGTTTCGGTAACTGTTTATCGACGATCCAATGCTGTGTGAATAAAGTGTTTCGCCCGATAAATAGTTTCTGAAGAGACCAATACATAGTTTTAGGTATTGGACGCGATACATAGTTTCAATAACTGTTTACGGTTTGCAACGCACACCGCTACAATCGTCAGTTATATGCCTGCGCGCATGGCGCACGGACGCTGGTTCTAGTTGCCACATAGCTCCCCTCCAGCGAAGCGTCAAATGATATGGTAGACGTGTGCGCGTCTGAACCCGCGCAGTCGCAGTACGAGTACGCGCTGTGTAACTCATTGCGCGGTCGAGCTGTGTCTCGATCGGACGTATGTGTTAGGGGCGAAGCGTACGGTAGGTCTCGACGTTTTTTCTATACCCATTCTATTCATTAATGTTTTGAATAATTGGGATTCAAATTGCCTTCCTTGATCGCTTGTTATCCGCTCTGGGCATCCAAAACGTACTATCCAGCCTTCGTAGACAATCGTAGCGATAGTGTTGGCTTCCATGTTGCTAACTGGGAATGCTTCTGGCCATTTCGTAGCTCGGTCAATGATGGTCACACAGTATCGTCTTCCGTCTGATATCGGTAGTGGACCGACGATATCTATGTGTATGTGCGACAGGCGATCGGTGGGTGGATAATTTTGTAACGGCGATACTGTGTGTCGCTGTACTTTCGTCCGTTGGCAATTTATGCAGCATTTTGTCCACATGTTAACGTCTTTGTTCATGTTTGGCCAGAAAAATCTTTGTGTAATCATTTTCCTAGTTGCTCGGGTGCCGGGGTGACTCAAGTTATGAACGGCGTCGAATGCCTTCCTTCGTAATTCCGGCGGTAAGTATGGTCGTATATTGCCGCTCGATGTTTCGCACAGTATTGAGTTGCTTGCATTAGGTGGTCGTAAGCGTTCAAATTGCAGCGACTCATTTTTCGTGACGTCTCTCGTCTGTTTATCACTTAGCTGATGGCGTGCCAGTTCATCGTAGTCGATTGGTGAAGGAGTGGATATTGCTTCGATTCTTGATAAGGCATCGGCCACAACATTGTCCTTTCCTTCTATATGGCATATTTTCGTCGTAAATTGACTTATATAGTGCAAGTACCTTGTGCGTAATGGCGTTTCTGTTTTGCTGTTTTGCCTCAGAATTGCATGTGTTATTGGTTTATGATCCGTGTAAACCGTTATTTCTCTGCCCTCGAACATACATCGAAAGTGCCGTATAGCTAGGTATATTGCTAGAAGTTCTCGGTCAAACGTACTATACTTCTTCTGTGCATCTGTTAATTTCTTTGAGAAAAAACCAAGCGGTCTCCAGCTGTTGTCGACGTGTTGCTGTAATGAGGCTCCGACACATGTGTTCGACGCGTCGCACATAAGTGATAGTGGAGCGTGTACTGACGGGTGAGATAAGGTTACAGCGTCCTTGATACTATTCTTGCACGCTATAAAGGCTTCTTTTTCTTCGCTGGTAAAGTTCACCTTTGTTTTATCGTTCTTCTTGCATGTTCGCATATATTTATATAGCGTTTCTTGGACGTGTGCGGCGTGTGGGATATTTTCTTTGTAGAAATTTAAAATTCCGAGGAAACGACGTAATTCTTGAATTGTGGTTGGCTCGGGGTAAGTAGATATGCATTTAATACGATCTTCTGTTGGCTGGATACCGTTTTTAGTCAATGTATATCCCAAAAATTCTAGATTTTCCTGTCCGAAAACGCACTTCGACACGTTTATTCGTAAACCATGTTCTCGGAGTCTTTTGAATAAGGCTTCTAAATGTCTTCTGTGTGTTTCTTCGTCTACCGAAGCACACAGTATATCGTCGACGAATGGAAATACATTGTCCAAGTCACCTAGAACATTGTTGATGTGGCGTTGAAAAGTTTGACCTGCGTTGCATAGGCCAAAACACATCCTCGGAAATTCATATAGGCCAAAAGGCGTGATGACTGCTGTCTTCTCAATGTCCTCTTCACGAATCCTCAATTGATTATAGGCTTTTTTTAAATCAATTTTTGTGAATATCTTCATTCCTTCCAAGCAATATGTAAAATCGCGTAGTCTGGGTATCGGATATCTGTCTGGTTTGGTTACCGCGTTCAATCTGCGGTAATCACCACACGGTCTGTATTCACCATTTTTCTTCTGCACAAGGTGTAATGGGCTTGCCCAAGGTGATTTTGATGGCCGACATATTCCTTGTTCAAGCATGACTTGGAATTCTTTCTTCGCCACTTGATATTTATGCGGCGGTAACGGTCTTGCTTTACTGTACACTGGTGGTCCGCAAGTGACTATATGGTGTTCGACGTTACTGTTTGTCACGTTACATAAATTTGCAGATGTTATTTCTGCATACTCTTGTAGAAGATTATGAAACGGGTCTGTGAGGTTGATGGTGAGCACTGTCGGGGATGATAATGTACTGTTAGAAATACAGCCGTCAATTGTCAATCCCGTTTTCTGATCGACGAGTTTCTTGGAACGTAGGTCAACGAGAAGATTGTGATGGCGCAAGAAATCAGCGCCCAGTATTGGTCGTTTCACAGCGGCGATGATGAATTCCCATCTTAGTGGGCGACGCAGACCCAAATTTAACTCCAACTTCTTCTCGCCGTATGTTTGTATTGGGGTTCCATTTGCTGCATACAATATTTCTCCAGCCTGTTTCATTCCGTTCTTGTAGGGAATGACCGATACGTTCGCTCCGGTGTCTACTAAAAATCGCAGATGGTTTTGGTAGTCGCAAACGTGTAGACGGTAAGTTGATACGTCATTGACCTCGGGTCCCGTCTCGCCCAAGGTCGCGACTAGTTTCCCTGACGCTTGGTGAACTTGCAAGGATATCTGCATTTGCGTGCTTGTTCGCCGTATCGTGCGTGGTAGAAACATACTTCGCCTGACGTCTGCTGGTAAGAATTCGATGGTCGTCCTTGAGAGCGTGAGCGTGATCGTGAGCGGAAAGAGTGGAATGGTTGTCTTGGTCTATGCATTTTCATTTCGGCTATCTCACGTGTAAGTTCCATGACAGCTTCTCGTAGGTCTTGATCGGGCTGCTGTTTATCGTTTCCGTATCGTGACGTTGACTCATGTTGGCAGGAACACACTGAGTGGATCTCTCGCGTTTGCTCGTGCATCTTATCGGCCATAGCTGCGAGTACGTCGAGTGAGGCTTCTTCGTTCACAGATAGCACGGTGCGCGTGGAGGTAGGTAAGTGTCTCATCCACAGTATTTTTAGGGTGGGGTCGGGTATCTTGTCATGTGCTGGCTCTTTCATACAGCGCAGTAACTGGGATGGCTTCTGGTCTCCCAACTCCATCTCATTTAGCAGTTTTTGTAATTGCTTTGTGTCCGACTCTTCATACACGGATAGTAATCGCTTCTTAGCCTCTTCATAACGGCCAGAGCGCGACTTGCTCAGGAGAATATCGCTTATTTGTTCCACATCCGTTTTTTCAAGATGTGCTATCAGGAGGCTGAACTTGGCTTCATCACCAGGCTTCTGCGGATTGACCACGGTCTCAAATTGGGCAAACCAAAGTAGTGGTTTATCGCGCCAAAATGTTGGAATGCGAGATTTTAATGAGATGGTTGCAATTTCTTCGGACTTCATAGTATGGTCTTGCTCTTCAATTTTAGACTGCGTTTCCAAGGTGGCCAGGGGCATTATATTTATGTTTAGATCACACTTCGGGGTCACCACTTTACCAGGCAGATCAGGAATGTAAATAATACTAGAATTTTGATTGAATAATTTCGTATTTAATACCACTGGTTATATTGATAATTTCATATCACAGCATATGGAAAGTATATCGTGTATGCTTATTTGAATTGACCAATAGCAGATGAGCGCGCAGAAATTAACAAAAACGGTCGCCATATAAATACTTGCGTCGCGTGCAATCGTCAGTTATATGCCTGCGCGCATGGCGCACGGACGCTGGTTCTAGTTGCCACAAAACAATTGCATTACAATATAATTTATTATTATTTCCTTAGATAAACAAATTAAGTATCTTGACTTGGCCCACGAGATTGTCGACATGTGGCAGGTAGACTCTGCAATCATTGTGCTGATAGTCGTTACGGCCAATGGTCTAATACCCAAGAGCCTCGACCAACACCTTAAGAGGCTCTCGTTGGGCGGTTGGGTCAAGGGCTTGATACAGAAAGCGGTACTCCTTGACATGGCTCGAATTGTCAGGAGGTTCCTCTCTCTGGAGCCCTAACCACCGGTGACTTGGACCTTGTTCCCGACGCCGGTCGGCTACTGTTTTTTATATTTTTAAATATATATTATGTTTTTTATGTATTTAAAAATGTAATTTATATGTGTTGTATTTATTATTAATTAATTATTAATTATTATTATATTCAATCTAGTGAAAGTCGCCTGGAGCCGTTGGATGCGGGCGTCCTGTAACAAATCGTTGTGGAAATCGATGGGGGAGGCCTTTGCTCAGCAGTCAGACATCCTTCGGGAAATATAATGATAAAATAACTCAAAATTCTTCTTACCAGTTTAATTAGCAAAAATAATATGAATAAAATAATTTTCTTTTTCTTTGTATTTCAGGTTTGAGAGAGTGCTGGGCTTGTGTGCAGACATCTTGAAACGTAACATCGCACAGTACAACAGTTTTGTGTCATTATCTGTCTAACATAGTGTTCATGGTCATGAAGAAATTAGAATAGGAAGGAGAATAGATATTTATAACGCAAGAAGTGATGTTGTCAGTACTTAAGTACTTTTTTAATATATAATTCAAGAGTGAAAACTTGGTTACCATCATTGTAAGTTTAATTAATTTTATAATATACTAGCCCATGGGACTGTTTAAATATATTGTTTTTGTTCAGGTGTCCACACAGTTAGATTAGAAGTGTTTAATTGCCGGTGCTAGCTCAAGAAAATTGTCACCAAGGCACAGACAATATAAATATTACTGTACAAATTCAGATACCTCATCTCATATAAAGAAACGTGAGAACCGTAACTCTGGCGATTCTTCGAGCTTGTTTGTCTGCTTAGGCGCGAGATGGTGCTCCTAGCGGTAGATAGCAAACGACATTTAGCACCTTGGGCTATTGTGTGTTATTTTACTTACATGTGGTAAGTAAAGCACTGGTAGATGGCGATAAAAGCACACTGTTACGTGATCGTCAAAATGAAGGGACCGGTTGTTAGGTTTCTGAAAGGCGTGTCAAGTGCATTACCCGCCCGTTAATAGTTCGTCACAATCTGCGAGTATCTGGAATTCTAATTGTCATTGCTAAATGACTATTAACTCGTGTTGTTTGGGAACGTTCGGGAAAGTGTTCTTTTGTTTTTGTCTAGCGCATATCGTTGTCTCTTTCGTTTAACAGCAAACCTAGAATACCTTATTTAGCAGGTAAAGTTATCAAAATACAGGCAAACTAATGAAAGAAATGTGGGTGGGACACTAACGTTCACTCCTCCAGTTTAAAAATATTTATTGATATTATCAATAAATGTTAGTGTTAAAAACAAGTGATTTAGTGAAAATATACATATGTACATAAGTGACACTGTTATCAAGTGAATTCATCAACAATCCGCGAAGATAGTAACAATTAAAATAACTGTGTAAAAAACTTTCAAAAATCGATCGTCTTTCTTATTTTATTGTGCATGTGACTGTTAACCAGTAATAAAAGTATTATATTGCATGTTATTCAACAAAAACAATAAGAACTAAGACTAAAAACATAAAGTGATTCAAAGCTGTGAATAAACATTGATCCAAATATACCCGCCTTTTGTCAACCGTTCGTAATAACAAAGAATTGGACTTTGGACCCACTGTACACTTTATATCTACGGTGATATCAACTTCAAATAACTAACACCTAGTCGCCTAATTCGCATGTTCCAATAAATGACCGACTGGCGTAGCGGATAAGGAGTCAAGTTTTTTAGATACTGGCAAGTATTGGGCACGATTTCGAATCCTATAGGCTTATTTTTTTTTATTTTTTTTTATTGATGCCCAGTGGAAATTCTTCATGAACTTCCTTCACCCCGGGGAAAGGCGAAGGGGTATGCCGGACTCCTACCGGCTAAAACCACTGGAGCGGTCATCTTCGGCACCTAAGGGAGCCTCCCAGGTCCTCGTATGATCACACTAGAGCCGCCCACTGGTGCCACGCCTATAGGCACATCTCGGAGAGGGTGACTGTAAAGCGGTCACCCCCCGGGGGGATTGTAAAGGATCCCCCAAAGCGTCCTACGGCAGCGCGTGACCACATGCGTGCTACCGTCTTCTCTTGGGTCGCTCGGTGTGGGCACGCAGATTCCCCAATCTACGCACCCGAATCCCGTAGCCTATCGTACCGTTTTTTCAACTTAAATTTGGTGTTATTGTATACACAATGAATCCCTTGAACAGGTGTCGCTAGTGGCACACGACGTCTAACCATATAAACAGTAAAACTAAGTTGTCACCATTTGTGTGATTGTGTGACAAGTTTATTACACCTATAAATAATTGGAAAAAGCGCATTGAAGTTACAAATATCTAATTAAAATCAATAGGAGGCGGTACTAGTAACAGACAAAAATGGAAAGCGATAATGTAATTCTGAGACGGATGAGACGTTCTATATCCATGCAAGATATAACACAAACAATATTGGACTCCACTATGATGAGTTTGCCTGACACGTCGATTGGAAACAGTTCATGTTGTTTCGACCTTCGGAGTAAAGTTGAGACTTTGACTATAAGTCTCCAAACTGCTAACAATTAAATCGATAATTTAAGTGAGGAAATTATCAATTTAAAAATGGAGTTAGGTAAATGCATGAAAGTAATCGATACATATAAAAAACTAGACTACTCAGGAAATTCAACAACGGCATGTACGAATCGAAAGAAAAAAAGGCTATCAATACACGATAAGAGTAGACAATGTTCAAATACTTCCTCACCCGCACAAGATAAGGATAAAGACTCGAATATGCGTGTAGTACAATATTCACCAAATATTACAAAATGCGATCAAAACGTAAGTGTTCAGACACGTAGCCCTCCAGAACCGACATGCCCCGCTTCTATAAAGACAGATTCCAAAGATATAGTGAATATTCATAAAAAGGTCATTGTTTTAGCTGACCAACAAGGTAGAAATGTCCGCAACGCACTTCAGAAGCTGCTGGGATCAGAGTTTTAAGTGTTCTGTTTCTGGAAACCTGGTGCAAAATTAACGGATGTCCTTAATTCCTATAACCTTAGAGATCTCACTAGAAGTGATTATGTTGTAGTGCTAGCAGGCACTAATGATACAAATCCCTTTGACTTTCAAGCTGAACTTAGTATATGGCAAAAAAATACCAACATTATATTATCCGAAATACCCTGTAATAATAATATGAATAAAAATAAATTGAACAATTTACTGCATCATGTGTGTCTCAGATATGATACATTATTCGTAGAAATGGGTTATAGCCAACTCATACCATGGAAATATTATTTTTCCATTAATATTTGTAGATACCTATTAAAATAAATATTATGTATAGATCATAAAACTAAATTTGAAATGTTTAAAAAACAAGAACACGTAATTCCAGTTTTCAAACTGGATCAATCCACTCAAACATCTGACATACAAGAAGAAAACATTGAAAGCTCTAACTTTCCATCGAGTTTGGAGACTGAGAGTAACACTATAAATAGACATTTTTTCGTGTATAATTATATTTTAATACTAGCTGGGACCCGCGGTTTCACCCGCGTTTAATTTAAAAGGAATCTAGAGTACTTCAACATAGACACTTGACATAGAATATATATATTGAATTTCAAGGGTTTTAATTTTTTTGCGCGGAACCCTAATTGTTTTTCTTAAATTAAAGTAGCCTAAGTTATTCCTTATAACATCAGCTATCTGCCAGTGATAGTCCCGTCAAAATCGGTCCAGCCGTTTCGGAGATTACCCGGAACAAACAGACAGACAGACAAAAAAATTAAAAAATGTTTTTTTGTTATATGTCCCGTATATACTTTCATATGCATTTAGTAAAAAGCTGTTATTTTGACATTACAAACAGAAACTTCAATTTTATTTATTTGTATAGATTTCATCAAAACATTAACGGATTGATTGGTAGGTCGGACCTACTAAGTATTTGTTTAGACGAACTCTGAAATAAGGGGCAGAATTTAGATTTAATATGTATTACAGAGCACAACATGAAGTGTGAAGACCACTTGCATCTGCATATACCGAATTTTAAATTAGCTGGTTTCTCAACAAGGAACACCAGAAACGGTGGTTCTTGTATACTAATTGGCAACATGCATAAATATAAAATAATTGATATCCAGAGATTCCACGTTCCTAATATCTGTGAGTGCTGCGCAATAGAGTTAACAATACACCAAATAATAGTAATTTGCATCTACAGACCACCTAAAGCCGTTAGTGGCAGATTGGATATTTTCTTTAATAACTTGGATGGTATATTAAAAATGTGCTGTCGAGGTCATAGGAAAAAAGTTGTGTTATGCGGTGATTTTAACATCGACAAGTAGCACTTCACTTGCACTATAATATTGTCTTTGTGCTGTCCTGTGGCACTTGTCCGCGGAAGCGACGGAACACCACGCCTTGAGGCCAAAAGTCTTCTTCCATAAGCTAAGTCTGGGTGTACGGCCAGTACTTCGAGATCGAGGTACGACGGTCCGAGCTTCGGCGGATCCAAGTGGCTTAGAGCAAGGAACGACTGGTCCAGACCGCTGCAGGGCACGCTGCGGATGCGGCGTCCGTCGTGGAGGAATGGCTGGATGAATGGAGAGGCGAGACTCTCGAACCATGGATGTTTCGGGAAGTCATCATACCAGCCACAGTGTATCCACTGCTGAACAAAAGCCTCCCCCTTAGATTTCCACAACGAGCAGTCACATGCCGCTCTCATCCAACTACTCCCAGCGACCTTCCCTTCCTTGTTGGAGGTCGTCTTACGCTGCGTTTTCCGGTGCGCGGTCTCCATTCGAGAACCTTTTTGCCCCAACGGCCATCAGTTCTACGAGCAATGTGCCCTGCCCATTGCCACTTCAGTTTACTAATCCTTTCAGCTATGTCGACTACTTTAGTTCTTCTACGGATCTCCTCATTTCTGATTCGATCTCGTAGAGAAATACAAAGCAAATCTCTCTCCATCTCTCTCGCTTAGTGACCGTGAGCGTTTCTGATGAGGCCTATTGTGCGTGATTGCGTCTCTGTTCCATATGTCGAAGACGTTGCGAAGTTTCCCGAACGCTGCCCAGCCGAGTCGGATTCGACGATTGATCTCTTTCTCGAAGTTGGACCTACCTAACTGGACAGTATGTTCCAGGTAGACATACTCGTCAACAACTTCGAGAACAGAGCTTCCAACGGATATTGGGATGGGCACGACATGGGCATTTGACATGACTTTCGTCTTGCCCATGTTCATTTTAAGGCCCACCTGTTGGGAAACTCTGTTGAGATCATCGAGCATTGTGCTGAGCTCTTGCAACGATTCTGCAATGACTACGATGTCGTTGGCAAGTCGAAGGTGAGTGATGTACTCGCCATTGATGTTAATGCCAGATCCTTTCCACTCCAGTAGCTTGACGGCATCCTCCATTGCAGCGGTGAACAGTTTCGGGGAAAGTCATTCAAGAGTCCAATTGATTATGCATGATCTTAAAATATGAGTCCGATCGTTAACATAACACTAAACCAAGAGCCCGAACAAAACAACACGAGCAATTTTAAAGTTCACCTCGACCGTTATAGTAATATCTTATCTAAGATATAATATTTGTAATTTGACACCAGTGAGTAATTGAGTATACCAACTTGTTATTGTTGGATTTAATCTACTTCTTCTTCTCTTAGATTATGGCTTCTGTAGAGTATCTTCCACAATTTCGCCAATGTCAAGTAAAAGGCAACGTCGTACGGTATGAATAGATAGAATAAAAATATAGATGAATAAATCTTTACATATTGTATTGTCTTAGGTTTTCGCGATTATTACACATTATAATAAAACAATTTTAAACTGATTAAATCGCGTGTATTATTGATTTTTGTTTTTCCTGATTTCATAAAATATATCTGAAAAATGAAAACAAATCTAAAAAATATGTCGGCAACGTCGTACGGTGTTTAAAATCTCTTCGGATTTAATCTAAATAGTAAATAGTAAACAAGTTGACTTGACACTGTGTGTGTGACACGCGGATGGCGTTGTCAGGTATAATTGTTTTGTTACTCGATTATAAAACTCGATTCTTGTTAATTTATAAAAAAATATAGTCGGCAGAAGCGTTTGCGTATTGAATAACTAATCTATTTTTCTTTTTACTTTACAGTACAGTTATATTAACACTTGTTAAAAAAATATTATCACATAAATATAATATGTAAATGCGCATTTAGCACACAAACCGAATTTTTTGTACAATTAAGATTTTAAAACTGTCGTACTTTAAGTATTTGTGATTTCCCTAGGTTGTACGCCATAATGGTGTCTCTACAAGTTGAATTTAATTGCCGTTTCAAATCGATTCCAATTATGTTATTAAAATAATTTAACATCTGGCAACATTTAACATTCGGTTTGGTTGACGGACTTTTAATGCTAGGGTAAAAGAAAACGTGATAATAATAAACAGAAAGTAAAAAAATATGACATTATTTATGGATTATATATTGTTTAGACACGCGTCGCCTCAAAGTGGGCCCATTTTTGGGTATTCTCCTTTACACGAATGAGGGATAACTGTTAAGATAAGATAAGATAAAAATATTTTTATTCATGTAAAACCATTTATAGGCACTTATGAATAGTCAAGACTTTAGTTGCCTCGTTCCAAGGTGTAGATTTCCTATGGAGAAGAACGGGCAAGAAACTCCATGGTTACTCTTTTTAAATCATATTGGTACAATGTTCTCGAAATGATGGTAATGTGAGGACAATGCAGGAAGAAAGAGTCTATCTTAAAAAGTCTACACTAAATAAGCTTGATTTTAATATTCACCAGAATTTTTGATTCAATTGTCATGACAGCATTAAGATGACCAATCCCAACAGACGGCACTCGATCACGAGCATGACGCATGCATCAGCGTCGCTCAGCTCAACCATATTGTAGGGAAACTTAGCGACCCGACACACAACGCCACCATAAGCAGCACACTTGAGTGAGCATGACATACCTAAACTGCCAGACAAATATCACGTCAATAAAACAAAATAATTGAAAAGCCCACATGGTACTCGCACTATTACAGTATCAAATCTAAATGCATAACATGAACATAAAAATAACATTAAAAATAAATAACATAATGTCATATAGAATAATGAAATGTCATTATATGAATTAATATAATCCATTTTAAGAAATGATGCAATTTAAATGTCAAATTAATTAAAAGTACTGGTTTTAGATACATGTACATGGAATGTCAATATAAGCCTATGCATATCAGAGCAGCTCAATCCCAAGCATTTTTGTCGTCCATATAGTCTGTTACATTATAGAAAGCTTTTCTACACAGCTTCTGTTTTATAGTGGACTTGAATTTATTAACGCTTAGTTTTTGAATATGGCTTGGGATTTTATTGTAAAAACGTACACATTGACATTTAAATGATTTGCTTATTTTCTGGAGCCTAGTGGCAGGAACAACGAGTTTGTGTTTGTTCCTAGTATTAATACTATGGGTATCACTATTCTTTGCAAAGAGAGAGATATTTTTATGAACATACAAAACATTTTCGTAAATGTATTGAGATGGAACGGTCATTATATTAATCTTTTTAAATTGCTCCCTAAGTGAATATTTAGAGCTTAACTTATAAATTGACCGAATAGCTCGTTTTTGCAGCACAAAAATAGTTTGAATATCGGCAGCATTCCCCCACAACAGAATACCGTACGACATTACACTATGAAAGTAACCAAAATATACTAATCGGGCTGTTTCTATGTCTGTTAAATAACGAATTTTCATTACCGCGTATGCTGCAGAGCTAAGCTTTTTCGACAATTTAAGAATGTGTGGGCCCCACTGCAGCTTAGAATCTAAAGTAATACCTAAAAACACTGCGGTGTCCACAAGATCCAACTCCGCGCCATTCATTAATACACTGGTGTTCACCGTTTTAACATTAGGTGTTGTGAATTTCATACATTTAGTTTTTGTCTCATTCAAGACTAAATTATTAACATTAAACCAGTGGACCACTCTAGAGATAGCGTTATTTACATCGTCAGATGCCAGATGTTGGCGTTTAAGTTTAAATAAAAGTGATGTGTCATCTGCAAACAACACTATCTCATGATTATCCTTCATGATGTAAGGTAGGTCATTTATGTATATAAGAAACAAAAATGGGCCAAGAATTGAGCCCTGTGGTACTCCCATTTTGACCACAGACCCAGGAGATCGCTTTCCATTAACATCAACTGTCTGAATCCTATTATTCAAATATGAGACCAGAAGTTCCAGTGCAAAATCCGTAATACCATAGTGAAGCAATTTCCTGATCAATATTTCGTGGAGAACACAATCAAATGCCTTAGACAAATCACAGAAGATGCCCAAGGCATCATGTGAATCCTCCCAAGCGCCGAAAACATGTCCTAAGAGTTCAACACCAGCATCAGTTGTTGAACGACCCTTTGTAAATCCAAATTGTTTGCAATGTAATAATTGATACTTATTAAAAAAGGTAAGTAGGTAATTAGTATATTCGTTTATGAATTTGAAGCAATATCATTGGTTGCAAAATATTATTCCGTTTAGAAGCAATATCGTGCGACATTGATTATAACCCCTTTAGTAGATTTACCCATTCACTAATAAAACTAATTGCTGTGTGGTGCCGGCTACGAATAGCACCAAGCCATCTCATCCCGTGGGTGTCGTAAAAGCCGACTAAGGGATTAGCCGGAGGATGGGCAGCAACGTCCTTCGAATACATTAACAACTCAACTGCGATCGCCAACCCGCCTGCCAAGCGTGGCGATTATGGCAAGACACACAACACATGAGCACAACACCCCGATATCGGTCATTTACATACCTATATGTTCCCAAAAAAAATTAAGGAGCTGAACTTTGATACTCTTTATTTACAATATAAAGAGATTCTTAATTATTTATAATAAAACACTTTTAAACGGAATATATCGCGTATATTATAGATTTTTGTTTTTCCAGATGTTTCGAATGCTTTGCAACATTCGTGGTCGCAGGATGACTGATGAATGATGAATTATTTGTTCAGAAAATAGGTATACATATTAGATTGGATTTTATAATTAGTATATTTTTTATCGATCATATTCTGATTAATTACCCGTTTTAGAGTACATGCCAGCGTTAATATTTTGGCAACATTAAAAATATCTCATTCTTCAGTCAAAAACGAAGTAAATAGGTATAGCGAATGCCGGTGATAAATATTATTGTTTGAAAATAACTTTATTATTCGACAAGATGGTGCAAACATGTGTTTTAAGACCTGTTTTTGATACAAAACCGGGCGGCTCAAATTGTTTAAGCGGGGACTTAAGAGGCCGTACTGCCAATTGACTTATTTTCGACATTTTTGTTCTCTGTGAAAACACGATAGAGAATTTAATTGAAATTGTGTTTGATTTTAATAGAACAATTCTTATTCTTGCACATAGTGCGAAAGGATTAAAATTATTTCTATAATAACGGTAAATCACCAATTTTCAAAACTCTTTTTCCGAAAAACTGCGTACGAGGGACGTTTGACCACCGTTTTACAAGAAACTACTACTAATTCCGAACTTTAAAAAAATCTATTGACATGAAAATATGGTCTATTTGCATAATGCCAAATTACTTTTTTTTACTTCTATACAAAATATAGTAGAATTTTTTTTGAAATAATGTAAAATTCAACAAACTTCCAGTTAAATATGTATCTTTTTCTTAAATTCAGAAGACGCAAGAACAGCTGACTCATCAACCACGGTCGCCCTCCGGTCTTTGGGGGGGAGTGATGTGGTGACACCTACATCGCCAGCAATACAACTACAACTTACAACGACATATACTTGACTATTAAATGCAACTCTCTGATGACTTCAACGAATCCTGAATCACTATATTAAAGTATTCGCGCAACGCAGCATATATACAGTCGTCCAACATCAACCGTAGGGCCTGCGCAGTAACTACATACCTCCAGCTTCGAATACCCGCTCGGACCGCCCAAAACGCTTCCTCGTACAAACGCTAGTTACTGGCAACAGTAGCTGGCGTGTGTACGAGGAGACTACTCCGGACTGCTCGGTGTGGTGGCAGCACACCGTACGGTCGCGGAGGTCACGACCCCGTGATGTCTTCACCCGGTGCCCGCGGCCCTTTTCAGGGCCAGGGTGACCAACCAAAAGGCCCTTTTCAGGGCCACCCAGACCCAGACCCAGAACTCTATGCTGCTGAACATCTAGTGACTGATGCATCAACAACAATACCGATGCAGAGATCCAGTAGTGAGCAACTCCTACCTCAAGATCAATCAGTGCGGCACAGGAAACTCTCCGATGGTGCCACTAGACGCTCGGGTAAGCAACCCGCGCAGCCCGATGCTCACCGGACCGGAGACCCGTACCTCTGCGAACCGCAAAGCCACGATTCCGCCGCCACCGCGAGGCAGGCCCGCGCCCCGCGTACTTTCTCCACCGCCGCGCCACAACAGGCACGCCTAGGCCCCGCCGTGTCGATACGCCCCTCGGCGTTTCGCCCCGTGCCCGGTGACCCCCCCATCGAGGGGATGAATATTCGGCCACCCGCACGCCCGACCGCGACCGCCGCGACCCCCGCGACCGCCGCGACCGTAAGCCGCCCGAGAGCGCCTACCACAGGCCATAGGACAAAAATACCATCGCCGATTAAGACGCATCACCATCACCATTTCCCCACAAGCTCGCCGGCATCACCACCCAGTTCGCCAGAACCAGGGAGCCGACGACACGGAGCCCAAACCTGACATAGGGAACAGGTCATCCACACCGTCACCACCCAAGCTCTGGTACACACGGCAGATATTACCATCCGCCCCCCCACGCCCCCATGCTATCACCGGTGCGCTATTCATCGCCAACACCGACCAACAAAATATACCACCGGCAAGTCCCCTCAACTGACCTCCATACTTCAGTAGTATACAGGAGGAGACTTTTCCCCGACGGAGTCATTCGGGTCAAACGAGTCCCTCTCGTCCATGGGCTCGGCGCACGGTCGTTACGGTGTCTCTACTGAAACACTGTCACGCACCGCGCCGAGACCGATGGCAGGACAAACCCTGAGAGACAACCAGAAAATGTTCTCCTCACAATCCTCTCTATACCGCATAGAAGTTATGGACTCCGAACCTGATATCCGTACCGCCCAGCGTCGACAGCGATCACCGGAGGAATGTGATCTGCAAGAGGACGCCAAGCGCCCATGCGTCCCCTCACAAAGGGCCGACCCGCGCATCAAAGCTCATGCAGAGGGCGCCACTAAACCTAGTGCAGAGGGCGCCACGAGAACAAGAACCAGTGCAGAGGGCGCCACAAGCCCAAGGACAACATATGCGGAGGCGATGCGGACCACTCCATCGCCCCGTCCCAAGGCTAAGAACGGATCCACGGCCGCAGCCCACCCCGCTACCGCTGCTAGCGGGGAGGGTATGCCACCGGGGACCCTTTTTTTATTGGTGCCCAGTGGAAATTCATCATGAACTTCCTTCGCCCCGGGGAAGGACGAAGGGGTATGCCGGACTCCTACCGGCTAAAACCACTGGGGCGGTCATCTTCGGCACCTAAGGGAGGCTCCAGGTCCTCGTATGATCACACTAGAGCCACCCACTGGTGCCACGCCTATCGGCACATCTCGGGGAAGCCAACAAAAATCAGGACAAAGAGCACAAAATCCGATGCCCCCCTCTCGTGGTGGAAAGGATGCCAAACTGGGCTCACCATTTTAAAACCCTAAAAGGTAAACTGGGCCGCGCCCCAAATGCCCGACCGTTCGGGCAAGGGGTCCGGTTTAGTCCGCAATCGGATAAGGAGTTCCGCGCGGTCCAGTCCTACCTAGTGGAGCTAGAGAAAACAGAAAAGCTCAGCTGGTTTTCTTATTCGCTCCCAGCCGATAGGAATCTAAAGGTGGCTATTAGGGGATTACCCGTAGACACTTCCCCTGAGGACATTCAAGAAGACCTCCGCTCCCTGGGATACGACCCAGTCTACGTTCGCCATATCAAGGCAAGACAGGGTCGCCCAGGGTGTATCTTTCACGGCGTCCTCACACGGACACCGAACGTCACGCCGGGTCTGTACCAGGTGACTGAGTTGCTGTGCATGCCCAGCGTCACGATTGAGGCATGGCGGGGGAAAAAGGGCCCAGCTCAATGCCACCGCTGCCAGCAGTTTAGGCACTCATCAAACGAGTGCCATCGCCCGCTTGCTTGCGTTAAGTGCGGCGGAGGGCACAGGGCGGGGGAGTGCCAAAAAACCGCAGACCAACCGGCAGTATGTGCCAACTGCAAGGGAGCGCACCCCGCAAATAGCACCCGCTGCCCGGTATTCCGCAAGGAATTCAGGAATAAGCGCGCGGGAGCAACGGCTATTAGCGGGGGCACCCAACAAGCTCCAACTCTGGCCACAAAAGCGGCCACAACCAATAATGAACCCTAGAAAACACCCCGCGTGGAACTCCACAAGGGCAAACACATCGGGAAATATACTCTTCGCCGACGCGGAATCGTCCCGCGGATACACGGTGTCCGGACCAGAGTCACCCACTCATTATCCGGACGACGGAAGACACATGCCAGACGTGCTTGACATCACCGTGTTCCGCGGGGTTGGCTTCCAGACCGCACAGCAGGTCCTGGACGACGAGCTGCTGTCAGATCATCAGCCCGTGCTCGTCGTCATAGACTCGGACCCCACCCGACTCGCTCCATCCGCGCCACGTCGCCTTATAAATTGGAAAAACTTCACGGCAAAGATGGAGACCACAACACCCACTCGGCCTATCACCACAGCCATGGATGTGTAGGAAGGCGGGCGAGCTAACCGCCTGCATCCAGCACGCCCTCGAATCGGCAACCACTACTTCCACAGCATCACCGGGACATGTCCCACCGCTTCCGCCATACATACTACGGAAAATTGCCGATAAGAGGCGGCTACGCAGGCGGTGGCAATATACAAGATGCCCACTCCAGAAAGCCCAATTGAAGAAGCTCACCAACGAAGTGAAGGCCGAGTTGCAGGCTCATACCACCGCGAGCTGGGAGAGCCTGATTGACTCCGCCGGGGATGACTGGCCATCGGCTCACAAGCTGTGCCGACGACTAAAGAGTACCTCAGCTCCGGTGCGCCCCTTATTAAACAACGACGGGGCGTTAAGGTACACTGCCACAGACCGGGCAGAGATCTTCGCCTCTCACTTGGAGCGTCAGTTCCGAGCCAACCCGACAGACGATGCCGCACACATCGAGGAGATAGAGAAGCACCTTGGGGACTATTTCGCATCGCCGATAGCCTCGGATGAGCACCCTGTCATTATCACCCCAGGCCAGGTAAAAAGAGTAATTAAACGGACCAAGCCAAAGAAGGTACCCGGTGCGGACGGTATAACAAATAAGGCGTTACGCCATCTACCATACCGCGCAGTGGTGACATTCGCGCGCTTGTACACAGGAATCCTCCGCACCGGTACTTTCCCCACAGAGTGGAAAAAAGGGAAAGTCATAATGATCCCTAAGCCCGGGAAGAACATCCTAAAACCCGAAAGCTATCGGCCAATCACATTGTTGCCCACAGTCTCCAAGGTGTTCGAAGTCATCATACTCCAGCACCTGACTCCATGTATTACGCCGAGGGCCGAACAATTCGGCTTTAGGTCGGAACATAGCACGACGCTCCAATTGTCAAGGGTACTGCACCTCCTAACAGCGGCCGTAAATAAGCGGGAATACGCCGTAGCAGTATTCCTTGACATGGAGAAGGCGTTCGATTGGGTCTGGCACACCGGCCTTATCCACAAGCTGGCAACGTCAAAAACGCCCCGTCGCCTTGTACGCGTGGTCTCCTCTTTCCTCTCTAACCGGACATTCACAGTGGCAGTAGAGGATACACACTCTGCAGCCCACCCCATTGCCGCTGGCATACCGCAGGGCAGCTGCTTATCACCAGCCTTGTACTCACGTTACACCGATGACCTACCTGCCACGCACACCTCCACACTCGCGCTGTACGCCGACGACGCCGCATATATCACCACATCAATATCGGCCGACCATGCGGCGGCCAAGATGCAGCGCGTGCTGAATGACCTACCGGACTGGCTCAGTAAATGGAGGTTGTCGGTGAACGTGGGTAAAACCCAAGCTGCTAAAATCTCTGGGCGCAGAGTGTCCCTGCCACCTAAACTCCACATGCTGGGGGCCGACATCGAGTGGTCCACCACGGCCACATACTTAGGGATCACTATTGATCGTCCGCTCACCATGCGCCAGCACGTCAAGAAGCTAGTCGCGCGGGTACGAGCCACCCGCTACGCGCTCCGCCCGATACTAGAATCGCACCTCCCATTAAAAAACAAAATCACAATTTATAAAATATATATTCGGTCGCAACTAACGTATGCAATGCCGGCATGGCTTCAGCTCACATGCGAGATACTCCGCAAGCACCTACGTGCGCAGCAGAATATGTCGCTGCGCACAATCGTGAAGGCGCCGCGGTATGTCCGCAACGATGTTATCCACCGGGATCTCCATATAGAGGGCCTAGAAGAATTTGCGGTGCGCTTGGCAACAAACATGTTTGCCCGCGCAGCCGTCTCAAACTGGCCCTTTATAAAAGATATCGCGCCCTGGCACGCACGCCCGCCGGACGCGAAACGTTACCCGCGCGACCTCATCGCTAATTGACGCTGCTTACTTGATTTGACGCCTTGAGTAAGTTGCAACACATTACACGCGACTTACTCATACAAAGAAATTAACACACTTTATACTCACTTACTGTGCATTTGCTCTTAAGTTAATATAAGGCGCTTTATGCACAGTAAACATACTTGCACATAACTTTACAAGCATGCTTACCCACCCGTGGAACGTGCGTGGGAGCGGACACGCACGCAAAACGTATACAATGGGCGACGACTCACAGTACAAGTCGCCCTATACCCATCACAACGGCTCATTATCTGCGGCGTGATCGGCTTGACCTGAAATCACCGTAGAAATGGGCCAACGTACGGCAGGGGGCGCCACCATAGTCACAAATCGTTCGCTGAACGGGCATCTGCTGGGCTTCACCCGGGTCACCGGGTGTCTCACCCGGTAGGGCCCGATCACACGATTTGTGTGAAAAACTTCGGGCGCCCCTGCTATGAAACATTAGCAATAATTCACAACACCGAGACGGCCTAGTACGAGGGCGGCAATGAAAGTTTTGGGAATCAAGGAAGTGACACAACATTACTATTTAAAAATGTATTTATTGCTTTTCGAAGTATTCTCCGCGAAATTTGACACATTTTTCCATACGATGGAACCAATCATTGAAGCAACCATTCCATTCGGAAGTTGGGGTCTCCAAAATGGCCGTTTTGTAGGCGTCCACAGCTTCTTTAGGTGATGAAAATCTCTGTCCACGCAATTTTTTCTTTATTTTAGGGAAAGTATAGAAATCATTAGGGCTTAGGTCGGGGCTGTACGGCAGATGGTCTAATAATTCTATGTTTTCTTGCTCTAAAAACTCTTTTGTTCTGTGCGCGGTGTGAGAACTCGCATTGTCGTGATGGAGGATGATGCGGCGGTTGCAGTTCTCTCTACGGAGTTCAGAAACGACCTGTGGCAAACAAATGCTAGCATACCATTCTACATTAACCGTTCTTTGTCCCTCAAGAGGAATAGTCGTAACATGGCCGGTTTTGGAGACAAACGTGGCCACCATTTTTTTTGCAACACTCCGTGAACGAACAATTTTTGTTGGCTTTAACTCATTTTCGAACACCCAAACTCGTGACTGGTTTTTTGTTTCGGGTTCGTACGCATATATCCAGGATTCGTCACCTGATACGATGTTGTATACAGCATTTGAGGATCCTGCGTGGAATCTTTCGAGAGTTCTGACGCACCAAGTAACGCGAGCCGCTTTTTACTCTTCACATAGCAAATGCGGTATCCATCCTGAAAACAAATTTTTTACACCTAATTGTTCATGCAAGATTATTTGTATTTGACTCATGCCAATGTCTAAAGTTGCCTGAATTTCGCGGTAACATGTCGATCTTCCTCAATCAGCTTACGCACAGCATCAACGTGTTCTTGGGTGACTGCAGTTTTTGGACGACCTTGACGAGGATCATCACTGAGCTTGACACGTCCACGTTGAAATTCAGCAAACCAGCGATAAATTGTGGTTTTGGATGGGGCTTCATCACCAAATGCAGAAATCATCCGGTCAACACACTGTTTTTGTGTTAAACCACTTCGAAAGTCATAATAAATCATCGCTCTTGAATTTTCTCGAGTCAATTCCATTTTCTCAACGACTAAACAAGTTTGACAAAACCTTGTAACAAGACCGTGAATCTTTTTTAAAATAAATAAATGGTATTCGATTTGTAAAACCAAGGAGTTTTCAATTAAAAAGATTTTAATATGACAGGAAGAGTGGAAATATTCCATTCCCGATACTTTTAGTGCAGCCTATGTAAACCGTCCGGTGTTATAGAGATCATACAATCTCGCCGTTTACTACCACCTAAACATAGTGGACAGCCAACAACCGACCTATACTTTTATAGGCCGCGACCCACACATTCTTCGGGGAAGTACTAAGGTACAGGTCCCGATTCCTCGCACCCCTTGCGGGGTGCGCAGAAGATCTTAAGCGTGAACCGTAGGGCTTCGGCCCGCCAGGCATACCATCCGCCTGGCTGGAGGATCCTCCCTTTTCTATGGAGGAACACCACACCTTGTTCCCCATAGATAGATTGTCGTATTTTGGCAAGATAGGTTATCAAAAGACCGCCTGTCTGTCCCGATTGTTTAAAATCGGTATACTTCTGCGTAGAAATACGAACACAGTTTATCTATTATTTCTGTTTTTCTTCCAAATGTATTTATATTGTACAAGCCCCTTCGTTATAGGGGCTTTAATAGTACACACTGGCTAAATATAAGCTGATCTCTCACTGCGCGGAAATTCGCTACCAAAGGCGCTAGCGGTAAATGCGCCGGCGCAGGCGGGGTGGAAGGGCCGGCCGACGGACCGCCATGAACGAGGTTCAATCCATTACGAAGACCGACAGATTACAAGCATGTCCTAAATATTATAAAACTTTATAACCATTATTTTATTATACGTCTACAAATACAACTTATCGTTTTAATGTTGAAATCATATACAACCACACACACCACAACAGATGAGATGGTCATCTCGTAGGTGTCGTAAAAGTGGGATTCAAAATGGACCAAAAATTCGATGAAAAGTCGATACCGATATGGAGCCGTATCGGAGAATAGGCCGGAGGTGCAGAGCGTCTCGGCCGGAGAGGCATTTCTGGTGCTGGCTACAGTTATGATTAAGAAGCGCGGGAAGCTTGTGCTCCCGCGCCCGGATACTCCGGTTCGTGGTGAGATGGTGAGTGATGGCGGTGAGTCAGATAGCTCGCAAATATCGCTCACCTCCCAGACGTCAACGGCGTCGGTGATGTCCCGCGCGCGAAGGCGGACGAGGCCGACTGGTAATGGGGAACTGCCTGGGCCTAAACGAATGACGGTCCAGAGAGGGCCTTCCAGCGTTACCGGTGAGGAGGAGGAGGACTTAGAGCTGCCGGGGCCTCCATCAAGCACTCGGAATAAACAGAGTTTGCCCGAGCTGCAGGACCTTACAGTGGAGATGCAGACGCGGCCAACAGCTGATCTCACTGACTGTATCAAGCAGCAGCTGGAGGCAGTCCAGAATGTAGCGGATTCTCTTAGCCGCCGACTGGCTGCACGGACGGTGCAGGCTGCGGCGGATGAAGTGGCCCTGCGCACCACTACAGGGAAGCATATTGAGAGGCTGGAGAGAGAGTACGCAGAATTACGTTCTCAGCTCTCGAGTCTCTCATCACAGATGGGAAAACTGACGGAGGAGATCAAACTCCTTTGTCGGCATGGCGAACTTGTAGCGGGGCCTAGTAAGCCACACCGCCCAATGAGTCGGACGCCGATTTCCAGCGCTCCATCATGCTTGCAGTTGGGAACATGGTGGACGCGAAATTTGAGGCGTTTAGGAGAAGACTGCCTCCCGAGCCTCTTCTTCGTCCACCACTCGCGGCTGACAAGAAGGCGCTGTCGGAGCAGGCCACCCAGGCGGTCAGGTATGTGGCCGCTGCAAAAACGCCTTCTGTCGTAACGACGGTTGCGACCAAAAATAAGGTGCAATCCTGTGCAGCAACAGAGGCGTCGAACACTTCCCCTACGACTCGGACGCAGGGGAAGAAGAAGAACAAGAGCCGTATCGCGGCGAAAGTGGCTGGAGAGGCTGATTTACCGATGGTGCCTGCTGCAGCTGCAGCGGCCACTGCGTCCCCAGACCCACAGGCCACATGGAGACCAATGAGTTGCGGTCCACTGTGGCCGGGAGGCAAAAGAAGAAGCCCCAACCCCCTAAGGCCCAGAACTGGGCAGCTACTGCGCAGGCCGCGCAGACTTCCACCCCCAGGGGTGGGAGGGGGACAAGGGGAAGAAAAGGAAGGGAACAGTTCAACCTCCCCAAGGTTCCCGCAACGGCCGCTATCACCGTCACCGTGCCGGAGGGCTCACCCGACAGTCGGTTGGGTGAAGTTATGGCCGAGGCCAGAAAGAGCATAAAGCTCGCTGACCTCGGCATCGGTCCCGACACGGTGACAATCAAGAGGGCAGCCAGCGGCGGAATGGTGCTGTCCGTCGCTGGTGAGGACTGCAGTGCCAAGGCTGATCGCCTGGCGTACCGTATGCGGGAGGTGCTCTCCCCCGTCTTTGCCGTGCGGATCGCGCGACCGACAAAGACGGCGAAGATGAGGGTGCGTGACTTGGACGACGCTGTCACACCAGAAGAGGTGGCTAATGCAATCGCAGCGGCTGGCGGCTGTCAGCCCGAGGAAATTAAAGTGGGTGACATTCGACGCTCACCCGTGCCCTTGGGCACCGTCTGGGTGCGCTGCCCACTGGGGGCGACTAGAAAGGTGGCGTCCGCCTCACGTGTTTGCGTGGGGTGGGCGTCGGCTAGAGTAGAGGTATTGTATAACAAAAATTAACACACATATTATTATTAATATGTGTGTTAATTTTTGTTCTCACAATGGATGTAAGAATTTTATAGACCGTCGGTAAACAAGTTATTGGTCTATAATTTTTGGGTTCCGTAGTACTACCTGATTTATGGAGCAGGTGGGTAATTCCTGTAGTAAGAAACTGAGGCAGCGAACCTGACTCTAAGGATGACTGGAACTGGGACGCCAAGCGAACATGTGAACTACGTAGCCATTTAAGTCAAAAATTGTGCAGCCCGTCCGGTCCCGGAGATTTCCAGTTTGGTAATGGACGGACTGCACTGGCTACGTCTTGGGGGCTAATTATAACTGTCCCCTTTTCTGCTATCGGTTCACATGCTCGTTTGACCTCCCGTATCCAATCACCTTCGGTATGGTTGACTGGCACCGATCATATGTTGCGCCAGAATGCATTCATGGCATCATCATCTGGTCGGTGGACGTCACCCATACCTTGGTCAGGTCGCTCCCAAGTTCTGTATACCCACCTTTGGTCACTTTGGAATATGCGATTCAAGGTATACCGCTCCACTCGCCGTTTGTACCTACGGATACGATTCGCCCATGCATAAACTTTCTGCTTTAGGTAGTCGATGCGCTCTGTGACACGAGATATATATTCTTCGGGGCTGATATCAGTCCCCGAGAATGTTCGTCTCACAAAGCGCATCTCTTCTGGGCGGGTATTGCCCTCCCTAAAGCAGATTAGCTTACCAATCTGTGCCCTAGCCTCATAAATACGACGTTCAATCCTGTACTGCCAAGCTGGCACGGCAGATTTAGGTCGTGTGGCTCTATCATTATTTGGGAATTTTACATGGGCCACACGACATGCCGCAACGGCTGCGCAGTACAGGATTGAATGTGTATCGCCGAGGTCTTCGCTGTTGTCAAAATAGTTTAACAACAGTGAATCCAGGGCACAGACTAGCGCTCTATTTCTTTTATGCATAGGCAAACGCGGTAGGCTTGGCCTAAGGACAGGTGGTGCGTATCGATACTCTTGAATCGCACTATCCAAAGCACTACTTAAAATTAGCGTCGTTCGGGGCGAAATAATCGGCCGGATAGTTATTCGTTAGATAAATATCAATTGAAAAATTGACAACCAGTTATCAGACCGATAACCGTTATTCGTTAGGTAGTTATTAGGCATTATAATAAAACACTTTTAAACGGATTCTATCGCGTATATTTTAGATTTTTGTTTTTCCTGACGTTTCGAATGCTTTGCAGCATTCGTGGTCGCAGGATGACTAAGGTGACAGGCGTGGCCAAATCTTTGTTACAGAGAGCACATGGCATCTGGCAAGGGAATTTAACCATGTGAAGCAAGTTCTTCAAAATAACAATTTGAAAGCTCCACATCCCCTTCGCAGAAGCCACCCGAAACCCACCACGGTTGATTGACGACCCGCTGTTTTACCATTCATTAAGGGAGTCACCGACAAAATTGGTCACATCTTGAAGCGTGCTTCTATAAAAACCTACTTCAAGCCGCATAAGAATATCAGCCAACTTTTAAAACCGGTGAAATGTCACATACCTTTACAAGATGCAGGGGTCTACAAGATTGACTGTGATTGTGGTTTGTCATACATAGGGCAAACAAAGCGTAGCATAGCCACCCGAATAAAATAACATATAGCTGACGTCAAGCATAGACGCTCCACAAAGTCTGCAGTGTGTGAACATGCCTTAGGCAAACCCAACCACTATCTTCGTTTTGATCAACCTCAAGTCCTCGCGAAAGAGAACCGATATGTACCAAGAATGTTTCGTGAGGCTATTGAAATTTAAAAACATCCTAATTTTAATAGAGAAGATGGTTGGCAGGTAGCACCTGTTTGGAATCCAGTTATTAAAATAATAAAGTCCCAAACAATATACCGCACTAAAAAACAACATTTTATTTTTATTTTGTTAGCTGATCAGCTATGACAAAGATATAACACGCATATTTGTAATTCTATTGCATCTCATATTATCATCATACCGGCCATTTATATGTCCACTGCTGAACGAAGGCCTCCCCCATAGATTTTCACAACCGTGTCATCATTTTGGGGGGTATTTACCAATACTCACCACGCTTGGCAGGCGGGTTGGTGAGCGCAGTATGGCTACCGTTTCACAGAAGGAACGCTGCTGCCCGTCCCCCTGGTTTAGATTCCCTTAGTCGCCTTTTACGACATCCATGGAAGGAGATGGAGTGATGCTATATTCTTAATCCGGACACCACACGGAATATTATACCTACATCCTTTTATAATATTTATGAAACTTTAACTTTTGTTCAATACATAATAGAATTAAACAGAAAACTACTATTGTTGAGACTATCGATAATGTCATCATTAACAAATACTTGAAATACTGTGGCAACATTTAATTACTTTTGTTATATTTATTATAAGTGCAACATTGTCTACTAGAATCTTCTCTTTTAGCCATAATGGACGTTTTATTGTAAAAATTCAAAATTTAATGTTAGTTTCAATAAACTGTACATTCTAAAATTATCCTGCGTGTTATTAACATGCAAGTGGTCCTTCGAGCCGGAGTTATACAAAGCTTTATTAATCATTGTAAGACATGCTCAGAGTCAAGAATTTCAAAAAGAAATACAGTCTCTTACCAGTCAGCCTATAAAATCGGGCATTAGTAATTTGCATCCTTTCTTGGACTTTAATGGTATTATAAGGGTAGGAGGCCGTTTACATAATGCAATCAATATGTCCCAAGATAAAAAGCATCCAATCATATTGCCAAAATCTAATCACATCACCCACATGGTGATAAGAAGGGAGCATTTAAGGCTATTACATGCTGGACCTAAATTGGTTTTAAGCTCAGTCTCTCAACAATTTTGGTTAATTAATGGTATACGTGAAGCAAAAAAGGTGTTACATAAGTGCATTCAATGTTTTCGCACTAAAGCGGAAACGTCTAAACAATTGATGGGTTCTCTACCTACCCAAAGGGTTACTGCATCTAGGCCATTTCAAATAACTGGAGTAGATTTTTGCGGCCCATTTGAAACGAAAATTGCTCGAATTAGGAAACCGTTGATAGCTAAATCATACATTGCTTTGTTTGTTTGTTTCGCTACTAAGGCAATACATGTAGAACTGGTCAGCAATTTGACAACTGAAGCATTTTTGGCATGTCTGCAGCGCTTTATAGCAAGGCGTGGAATGCCTACACGCATTTACTGCGATAACGCTAAAACCTTCAAGGGAGCAGACAATACCTTATGGTATTAGTATGGTAATAATGGTTCCCTCGAAGGACTCCCCGCCGGCCAACACAAGAGTGTCATCGGCGTAACAGACTAAGCTGACGCCCGCGGGGAGAACGACACGCAAGACCGTATCATAAGCAAGTTTCCACAAGAGGGGACCGAGAACCGACCCCTGTGGAACTCCGCACGTGATCTCCCTCCGCTTTACGCTACCGTCCCTGCCCACGTAGCGAATGTGCCTATCGCGCAGATAGGCCCCGATGATACCCTGCAGATAGGGGGGCACTGATGGTGGACTAGCGCCCCCCTAATTGCACCCCACGGGATAGAGTTAAAAGCGTTGACTATGTCAAGACTGACAGCCAACGCCACCCCGCCCCGCTGGGACACTGCCTGTTCCGACAGCGAGCGGACGCGAAGAATCGCGTCGATAGTGGACCGCCGCTGCCGGAAGCCATACTGGCTGTCGGCCAGGTCGGGGCCAACTCGCGACAAGTGCTCAACGAGTCTTCGGGCAATTATTCCTTCGAATAGCTTCGAAGCCTCGTCGAGCAGGCAAATGGGACGGTACGCAGAGGGAGATTCCGCGGCCCTTCCTTCCTTCTTCAAGAGAACCAATCCGGCTTCCTTCCAGCCGGACGGGAACACGCTACTACGGAGGCAACTGGTGAACAGCCGCCTCAAGCGGTCCCCAAGAGACTGCAATGCATACACCCACGCACGATCCGGGATGCCATCCGAGCCGGGTGCGGTGTTGCGAGCCTTCAGGCGGCCAACGGCTCGGTCCAACTCTCCTTCCGAAACCGCCAATTCCTCATCCCATTCCAAGGCAATCGGCGGTACAGAAGGACCGGGATAGTCCCGCCGACCGCTGGAAAGAGCGTAGAGAGCACTCCCTCCAGCAAATCCGGGGCCATTGTTTCGGTCACCGGGGGGACCCACGGGCGCAACTTGCCCACTACCATGCGGTAGGGTCTCCCCCACGGATCCCTGTCCAGTCCATGATTGGCTGCCTACTATTTGCGTGGGCGTATTTTAGTGTGAATAGCCAATTACAATCTTGTGTTTATTCAGTTAATTGGATGATGACTTGTAACTGTGTGCATTACTGTATTTTATGATGAATGGCAGGGGAAAAATGAGATCTCCAGGATCGCATACATTTAGGACTACACGGCATATCTCCTTTCTTCCAATATCTTTGAATATTACTTACGCGATCATTACGCCCGATCTATAGCCGTGTGCGTGAACCGTGAACGGCGCACACAAACAACACGCGGTGAATTTACCTAAACTAGAGGGAGTAAATTTTGTGCACGGCCTCAAGGTTTAATGGCGTTTAAGTATGCAGCCGTAAATTTCATGCATGTCTTTTATGTACCTTGTGTTGTTTTCTGCATTATAACTGCAGATTCTAATATAATTTATTATATTATATATTTATAAAGTGATCTTGTTTATTAATGTTTATTAATGGTTGTAATACTGTAATTTGTTAAATAGTATGGGACTGAATAGGGTGACCATATTTTTTTCGATCATAAATATCATTCAATTCACTTTTGTATAAACAAAAGGATACAAAATGGATTTCTGGTGACTTTCGCTTCGAATTTAGCCCAATCAGGGTGACTTTTGTGTGTTGATCTAGATTCCTAGTGATTTTAATTTTTATGAGCTAGCAACACTGCCACAGATTACGTAACCAGCAAAGTGGTGGTTAATATAGCGTCTAGCGTGATTAAATAGCGCGCTATATGCACGCAACGTATAGCGCACGCTATGCCGGCTCCAACGTGACGCTATAAAAATCGCGCCATTAAAAAATAACCAGTAGCGAGGAAAATCGCGCGAGCAATGGCGTAGCGCGGACGTGGCGAGCCGGCCGGCAATCATCGCGTGAATTCGCGCGCTATCGATCGTTATCTAATGCGTTGATTATAATATTTATTTGTTTTAGATACGCTAACAATGTACGTACATTAAAATTTCGTGTAATAAAAATATTAACATACATGACATTTGATGACGTTAATAATAGGCATACACAACATTAAAAATTCCGTTCCATGAAAACTGCTGTAAGAAATTTATAATAAAAGAAATATAACCCTATCCTGTATTAATTAGTACACAAAAATCTGTTATCCTAAGCCTGGAAAGTATGAGGAAAGTTCATTAACATTTCTTAACTTCATTTTATTTTGATAAATATTATTTTACGTATCGAATATACTATAACGTATTCAAGATCAAAAATGTAACTAAAACAACGCGCTGTACATATAAAGCGCGCTGTCTTAACACAGCGCGCTATCTGTCCAACAACATTTAGCGTGATTCAAGAATATTCACCGCGTTTTTATCGCCTCATTCGTCACGCCCAGTTCGTTATAACTAAAGCGTGTAAAATAGTGAGCTATTTTATTATAGCAAATAGTCTGTAGCGCGCTATTGCCATATAGCGTTTTTGAACACCACTAAACCAGTAAGCACTTCGTTCAGTTAGTGGTGGATAATATAGGGTCTAGTGCGATTAAATAGCAAGCTAAATTCACGCAACGTATAGCACACGCTATGCCAGCTCCAACTTGACACTATAAAAATAGCGCCATTAACAAATAACGATTAGCGATGATAATAGTGCGAGCAAATGCATAGCGCGGGCGTGGCGAGCCGGGCAGCAGTCATCGCGAGAAATCACGTGCTAAAGGTCTTTACCAAACGCGTTGCTTATAATATTTATTTATTTGAGATACGCCAACAATGTACGTACATTAAAATTTGGTAAAATTTAAATATAAATCATACATGACATTTGATGACGTCAATAATATGCATACACCGCATCAAACGTTCCGTGAAACTACTGTAAGAAATTCTTAATAAAATAAATATAACTCTATATGTTAATTACATATTTTCTTTACCGCTCCATTTTATTTTCATAGATGTTATTTTACGTATCGATTAAACTATATATTATATATCCCGTGTGGTGTCCGGATTAAGAATACAGTACCACTCCATCTCCTCCCGTGGATGTCGTAGAAGGCCACTAAGGGGATCTAAACCAGAAGGATGGGCAGCAGCGTCCCTTCTGTGAAACGGTAGCCATACTGCGCTCACCAACACGCCTGCCAAGCGTGGTGTGTATTGGCAAATAACCCCCAAAATGATGACACGGTTGTGAAAATCTATGGGGGAGGCCTTTGTTCAGCAGTGGACGTATAAATGGCCGAAAAAAAAAAAAAAAAAAAAATACAATATGAGGTGAAACTATAACGTATTCAATATCAAGAATATAACCAAAACAGCGCGCTGTCTATCCAATGACATTTAGCGCAGTGATGCCAACTTCGGGGTTTTCCCCCGAATTTAGGGGCAATAAGTAATGAAAGGGGCGGTTTTAGGGGCAGGATTTCTTTGGGGGTTTTTTTAGGGGGTCATCATTTATCGGCAGGAGGATCAATAATAATATAAACTGAAACAGTTCTTATAATTCTAAACGCTGCCAATTTGAATTTGAACGCGGCGGACGGGTTCATTCCACGCCGCTCATTCCAAAAGAATACAAACTCTACGCTGCCCATTCATTCATTCATTGTTGTTTCGCTTTTTTCGTTCGCTTGAATTCAGTTCGCTCGTCTCATTTTTGTTTTGGTTGGGTTCCTTCTTTTCTTTAGTTAAAAGAAATAAGTTAGGTGTAATTTAATTTGTTAGTCTCAAGAGTTTATGAGTTAAGAATCAAGATTGTTCTTTCGGTTTCGGTTCTTGCATGAACTTCAATCCTTCAGAAAATATGTGAAAAGCCTGAAGGCTTCTAGGTGGACCACAGTGTAACATTGAAAAAAAATGCGCCTCTGCACTAGTACCTCTGAGGTCACTGACGACGATAACGATGCCGTTTTATTTTTTATTTGTTTAGAAGAGATAATGAATAACAGTACATAATTATTGTTTTATTTCGTGTGCTTAAAATACTTACTACCTATATCAATAAAAATTATTTATATACCTAAATAAACTATACTAGATATAGGTACTAAAAATACTTAGGGGGATTTAAAAATGATCTTGGGGGGAAAATTCTGTAAGGGTTGGCAACACTGATTTAGCGTGACTCGTCGTGAATAGTCACCGCGCTTTTATCGCGTCATTCGCGTATGCCCAGTTCGTTATAATTTTAGCGTGTAAAATAGCGCGCTATTTTGTTATAGCAAATAGTCTGTAGCGGGCTATTGGCATATAGCGTTTTTGAGCACCACTAGTTTCAGTTATAGCTATTAGCAAAATTTCCTATTTTATATAATTCTATATTTCAATTTATCCAAAGTACATTTGGATCTGTGTGAAGTTTAGTTAATAATTTTTTCTGTTGTAAAGATAAATGTACAGATACATAATTTTAAGATAACTTTCTTTATTTTTGTAATTTGCGTTTATAATTTATAAGATATATATTTGTTACCTTTGCTAAGAAACTGTTATGAGTTTGTAAATCTTTTGTTGGGTTGATGGTACGTCCAATGCCCATAATAAATTTAAAAAAAAATTGCTACTAGCTAGCTAGAGCCATAGAGTATATATATAATGTACTCTGTGTACTGGCTAGAGCTAAGTTACTAGCTTATTAATTATTAATGTCGATGTCGTAATTAAATTCGTTTAAATCTCTTCAAGTGTTTATTCCTAATTTGATTACGAAGCTTTTTAAACTTTTAGTTGCTTTGTGAATGCGATCTAACACATTTAATGAGTGATGGATTTAATTGAAACGATAAAGAAAGACAAGGCATATTTGAAGTGTAAGCATATAGTTAAAAGTTGGGAGAAGGACTTTAAGTTAAAATATAGCCGCACACCTACGAAATTCGACATTAAGGAAGCGCCTTCGAAAATAAAATATGCGTACAAGAAATACTTTCAACTAAAGAGTAACGCACTGGACAATTCACTGTCAATTTTTGTTAAAGATGATGAGCCAATAGTGTCGCCAGAACCTGTACATCAGCTTGAACGATCTACGAGTCAGTCTTTAAGTCCGCAGCCAGAACTTCCTGCTCTGCCTAGTGGTCATGAGTTAGAAAAGTTATTATCAGGTACAAATCATAACCAGAATATTAAAAATTACACTCCATTTACAGAAAATCTATCAAAGAAACTTTTTCCAAATAGAAAGTTTTCTCTGAGGAATCCTAGGAAGATTACATTACCAAGATCACAACCTTCAAATGAAATAAAATCTCTTACTACTGACACACTAATGGCCCCCAGTGAAGAGATTACCTTTAATGATGAAGGTTCCATTAAAGTGCATACTGGTTTTGATAATGCGTTTGCAATCACAGAAGAACCTAACGTTAGCAAAAATAATTCTATGCCTAGTTATATAACAAGCACATTTGACTGTACAACCAAACCATTAGTAAGACAGTTAAATGATGCATGGCTTGACAGAGCTACTGGTCTTTTAGTAGAAAAAAGAGAAGAACCAAATGAGCCTGGAATTTTTGGATTAAGAAACATCAAAGTTATAGATGTGAAAGACAAACATTGTGATTATGTAGAAAACAGTGCATCAGAGGAGGATGTTGTGATTGAGAAGTTGAAACCTGCTCTTAAGAAGAGGAAAACGGTAAATGGTAATATTGTAGCTAGTAATAGACATGAATTAAGCTGCAGAAATATTAAACAAGGTCCTCGAGATCATCTCCACCAATCAAATATAGCACATATCACAGAAGTACAACATACTGAGCATAAAAGTACTAGCAAAAATCAAACTAAAAATAATGATAATGAAGATCGGCATCCTCCAGATATTCGAGAATTTCTACCTTTTGGGTTAGAAAAGGACATACAGCCTCGTCATTTGAAAATTACTAATGCTATCAAAAATGTTAGTTCCATAGTGGACAACTGCAACCAACTTGATAACCGAGAAGTGAAAAATTTAGAAAACAAAATAAAATTTGGTACCTTAAATGAAAATTTTGTTAAAATTAATATTGAAAAGAAAGTGTTTGTAAGAGGAAAGAAAAATATTAATTATTCTAAGTATAAAAAACAAGTATGGAAGAGTAAAAAGGATTTGCATGCTGGTATGGAATTTCCAGAATCAGGTAAAATTTCATGTTTTAAATGTGGAGATACAGGACATATGGCAAGGTACTGTAAATCACAAAAAGGAGAAACACTATTGCCACTTGATAGTTACAATGAAAATGATATACCTACCTTGGATGATATGCAAAAGTATGCATCTGAACCAGCTTGTAGTAATCAATTGATAACTGAGCAATTACATGAATCTATTTATGAACCTAGTCAAATTCCAGATTCGTTTATGAAAATGTTATCTGAATTCTCACATGAAGATGAAAGTCGCATCAACCCAATATACACAAATTATGAAGAAAATATTTCAGCTGATTTAAATAAGGCTCTTCAGAAATTTGAACACAAATCATTTCGCCCTGGGCAGGAAAATGCAATAAAACGCATCTTGTGTGGAATGTCAACTTTACTTATTTTATCTACAGGAGGTGGAAAATCACTTTGTTATCAACTCCCTGCTTATCTCTATAGTCAACATTATAAATGTATAACATTAGTAATCTCTCCTTTAGTTTCATTGATGGAGGATCAGGTCTTGAATGTCCCAGAATTCTTAAAGGCAGGATGTTATCATACAAATCAATCTCAGACACAGCGTTGTAAAATCTTGCAGTGCTTAAAAGATGGTTTATTAGATATCCTTCTCATATCTCCTGAAGCCTTGATAGCAGGTGATTCATCAAACACATTATCAGGTCTATTCAAGTCTCTTCCTCCAATCGCATTTGCATGTATCGATGAGGCTCATTGTGTATCACAATGGAGTCACAATTTCCGGCCTAGTTACCTTATGATCTGTAGGGTTTTAAGAGAAAAATTAAATGTTAAATGTATTCTTGGATTAACCGCTACAGCAAGTCAGTCAACTATTAAAAGTGTTATTAGTCACATTAATATACCTGATGGTGTAAATGGAGTTATAAGGAACCCAGCCCTGCCAGATAACCTTTGTTTGTCAGTTTCAATAGAAAAAGATAAAGATAGAGCTCTGGTGTCATACTTATTATCAGAAAAAATAATAACATTTAACGCTATAATAGTATATTGCATAAGACGGGATGAATGTGAAAGAGTAGCATCTGTACTGAGATCCTGCCTACAAGAAACTGGTAAAATAAATATGGAAAGCAAAAAGAACAAAAGGAAAAGGATGTCTTACATAGCAGAAGCTTATCATGCTGGCATGTCAGCTGCACAAAGAAAGAAAATACAAAAATATTTCATGGACGGCACACTCAGAATAATAGTTGCAACCGTTGCTTTTGGCATGGGTATAAACAAATCAAACATTAGATGTATCATACATTATAATATGCCTAGCAGCTTTGAATCTTATGTGCAAGAAGTTGGAAGAGCTGGACGTGATGGGCAGCCTGCATATTGCCATATAATATTAAGTAACAGTACTACTGATAAGAATGAACTTCTAAAGCACATATACGCAAATTCTATTGATAGACCCATAATAAGGAAATTACTTTCTAAGCTGTTTATTCCTTGTGAATGTGTGAAATCTCAGAAGGATTCATCTATTATTTATTGTAAAGGTCATGAAGTTGGAATTTCTATAGATTCAACCGTAGAGGAACTAGATTTACCTCCAGAAAATATTGCTACTTTGTTATGTTATGTTGAACTTCATCCCAAACAGTATATAAAGTTTCTCAATAATGCTTATATTAACTGTAAAATTTCATCTTATGGAGGGCCAAAAAAAATCCATGAAGCAGCAAAATCGTGCCGACCTTTAGCTATGGCACTTTTATTAGAACATAAAAAGGACCCTGTCATCATGAGCAGTAGTGTTCTAGAATTTAATGTCATTGAAGTAGCTGCGGCTATTGGTTGGGAAAGTGGTGTAACGAAATACCAACTAAAAAGTTTGGAGTGGAATACTGATACAGGAATATCTCAAAGATCTCATTTAAAAGTAGAGTTTAATACTCTTGGTTTTAGAATAAGAGCTAGGGGAGACTTAAGTTCAACAGAACTTGATAGCATTTTGGATGATTTACATAATTCTGTTATTTCCCAAGAAAAAGCGCGTTTGTTTCAATTAGAAGAATGTAATATAGCTTTTCACAAGTTAGGATGTTACTCTTTAGAAAATGTTCAGTTATCTAATGAGATTCTGTCAATAACTTCGAATGAGTTGAAAGGCATAATAAGGAACTATTTCGAAAGGGATAATTTGCCTACTAACATGACATTAGAAGAAAGACCTTTAGATGTGGAAAGAGTCATATCTGATGTTCGCTCATTAATATGTATATACAAAGATTGCAGTTTTTCTGGGAGAAGCATAGCAAGAATATTTCAAGGAATTTCATCTCCAAATTATCCAGCTATTGTGTGGGGTAGATGCAAGTTCTGGCGGGCCCATTTACACGAAGACTTCAATGGATTAATTAAAATAGCAACTCAACAAATTATTCAAATGAAAATGTAAGGTTAGTATCACGGACTAGAAAAAAAGATGGACTCCGCGCCATTCATTACGAAAGTGAAGCACGGTATCGAACATGTGTGCGTGATTTGAGGGATACCAGATGGAATTAAATTTTCCCACATTTTTATATAACAGCAATATTACATATAGTTGTAATACTTTCATAAAAGATAGTAAAAATGGAAATGTTATTTCTGTAGATTGAATTTTACTTTCTCTGTGTGAAAAGAGGCCTGATATGATATTTGATATTTATAAGGAAAAATTGTCGAGTGCGAGTTCACACGCGGTAAAGGTGAAACTTTGTATTTTGGTTAATTTTTAAGAGAATTAGATGAATATATTATAGATGCGGTAAACAGAGTAGTTCAGTCGAGTTCAGTCTAGTTCAGTTGAATTCAGTGAAGTTCAGTCTAGTTAAGTCCAGTTCAGGCTAGTTCAGTCAAATACAGTTGAGTTAAGTCGAGTTTAGTCGCGGTCAGTCGAGTTCAGTCTAGTTTGTGGGGCGACTACGAAAGCCCGAACAAAGAGGAGACGAAGATTATAGGAAACACTCTATACTTGTATTCGCAGACTAAATCCTATTTATGAATATATTTGTCTCTTTTTGGTGTCGGTTTTTCTTTTCACCGAATTTTCAAACCATTGCGATTTAGAAAGTTGTGCTAAAGAAGTTTCGCTTCAATAAAAAACATATCACCCATTTTTTCGGGAAAATTACCCAATTATTTTCTAACAACACAGGCACGTGTAGTTGAGGTTTTCTATTCCAAATAGTAACGATAATTTAAATCTCAAAAATATAAAAAAATGGTATATAAATTAGTGTCTTACCTGTGATAAGTAATTCCTTGTATTTTTTTTGGGATGTAGAGTTATTTTTACACCATTTCACGACACAAGACGGCATTATTGTTTTTTTGTTTCAATTAACGTAAATAGTAACTACACAGCCGCTGTCGTGCCGCGTAATGGCGGTCGACCGGCATACTATGCTGCATGTGTGTGCGTAAGGCACGTATGTAAAAGCGAATCGGCATACTTAGGGTGCTTCACTTTCGATATGAGTGGCGCGGAGTCCTTCTTTTTTTCTAGTACGTGGTTAGTATGTTTCCAATTTTATGTGAACAGATGATAATCCAAAAATAGGTAGGTTCATATTTATGTTTCCTTCAATCAAACATATATTCAATAATGAGACCCATATCGTCTAAACCATATTGACAGTGCACAAATTCATGTAAATGGCTCTAATTATTCTTATTAAACTCTATTCTAACTAAGCCGGAGGAGACGTAGTTTTCAATAACTGAATTTTTATGGTTGATATTTTTATCTTATTTTCGTTTGTTTTACTTCTTGCATATCATTAAATCGATTATATCGAGTCGGGGAGAAATTATCGGAGTAGATCTATGGCTTAAGGCTTAGTTAGCTTGAGAATTTTATATTTTTACTAACTTAGTATTTATTCATTCTACCAATACGCACTATTTAAAGCTAATTTTGCATATTATTTAACAGAAAAAGTCTACATAAAAATAATAAACGGCGCTTAGCCGTGGCGCGATTCGCTATCTGCACAATGTGTCGCGGCTTCGATCTTTGCACGAAACAAATATTTGTATGATCTACAAATAGTTGTTTCAGATCTGGGTGTTTGTGCATGTGATATGTATGTCTGTAAACTGTACCTACTGTATAGGATAGGATAAGGTGTAGGATAACATTTAATAAAAAACGCTTTAAAAATGTGCCAGTTGACCCGCGTGGAGCGGATTCCGAACGATAAATATGTTATCTACTATGTTTTTTAAAATCTGATCCTTTGTTTATGGTTCTAACTAAGAAAAGTATGGATTGTACCTAATTGCAGAGCAAAATTGTTAAGTATATTGTTGAATCTTGTTTTGTGCCAATATATTTGCTATGTTATCTTAAGACCATAGGCTTCTTATAAGTTTTCCTGTAATGTATAAGAGGGAATGGTCAATTTTCATCTTTCTTAAATATATTTGAGACCCTCACAATAAGCCCTTCCATTTCATATGTCCCATGTACCATATTTACAAAATTTTATCCTTAAATTTCAATATATAGTGACCTCCATATTCAAATTTAATTTATTTACTTTTCACGGCCGTGTTTGGGTCGCAGAAATTCATATGGGGACCAAATTTCAACTTGGTCGGATCAGTAAGTTTAGAGCAAATTGGCTGTGACAGACAGACAGACATACGAGTAATCCTGTAAGGATCCCTCTGTATTTTGTTTTTCATTCGGACGTTCGGAACGCTAATAAAATAATTGAAATGCAAAATCCTATTCACCCTATATAATGCGCGACAGTATCGATAGAATATAATAGAAGTCTGGATCACAGGGGTAAAAATACCCCACAGATACAAAGCTTCTAAGAAGCGCACAACATTTATGTCTATTTTGGTACGGTTGTCAAATGAAGATAAACGAATTGTTTGTGATATTTGTTTTATTACGTACCTGTAGGTTACAAGAAATACTAGAGCTATTTTACTTATGTCATCATTTCGGCCGAATAAAGTCCACTACTGGACACAGGCCTCCGTCAAAGATCACCACAACGGCCGATATCGGAGTGTTGTGTGCTCATTGGGGGATTTTGCCATAATCGCCACGCTTGGCAGGCGGGTTGGCGATCGCAGTTGAATTGTTAATGTATTCGAAGGACGCTGCTGCCCATCCTCCGCCTAATCCCTTAGTCGCCTTTTACGACACCCACGGGATGAGATGGGTTGTCTATTCGTAGCCAGTCTAGGTATTCCAATTCATCATCATCCTCATATCAGCCAAAGAATGTCAACTGCTAAACAAGGTCCGCCTCATAGACTTTCACACCATACCGCATGTAATGCTGCCCGCATCCAACGATTTCCAGCGACATTCACCAGGTTGTCTGTCCATCTCGTTTGTAATCCATTTTTTTTTTGCCTCTACGGCCATCGTTTCTACTGGCTATGTGCCCCGCCCATTGCTACTTCGGTTTACTAATCCTTTCAGCTACGTCGGCTACTTTAGCTCTACGGATCTCCGCATTTTTGATTCGATGTCGTAAGTGCACAGTCAAAATAGGTAGATATCCTGTATCTATAGATAGTATATTGGATCGAAGTTGGACCGATTGCTTTGGAAATAGATATCCGAGGGCTTGTGTTTCATCTCTACACGAATATAAGGTAATAATAAATAAAATATGGTCGCCATTTTGGCTTTTTAGTTAGTAACCGATAATTATCAAAACCGACATGTGAAGGCTTGTGTTGTTTCTTTATTATGAATATTACTTAATTTAGATATTTTAACATGGTCTCCATTTTGAATTCTTTCGTTATCTACTGGACCGATTGCTCTCAAAATCGATATCTGAGTGTTCGTGTCGAAATCAAGGGATAAAGGCATAAGTCATTACCTATGTTACAAGGTGTGGTGCCGGCTGCGAATAGCGCCTACCCATCTCATCCCTTGGGTGTCGTAAGAGGCGACTTTGGGATTAACCGGAGGATGGACAGCAGCATCCTTCGAGTGGAGTAACAAATCAACTACCATAGCGGTTGTTGTGGCGATCTTTGGGGGAGGCTAGTGTCCAGCTGTGGACTTTATTCGGATGAAGTGATGATGTCACAAGGAACTATTCTGAGATAATGAAATGAACTTAGCACCTTATTCTATTCAATCGAATTCCCAGTGAACACAATGCCGTTTTCCCAATGAGCACATAACACAAACCCGTACCCGTCGTAGTGGCAATATTTATGGCACCCCGCCTTCTGACAAGCAGTGGACGCCTTTCGGCTGAAATGATGATGAGATATTTCTACTCCACCTTTATCTAGTAAATAAGATACAGTTTAAAAAAATATGTGACTGCTTGTATCGTCCTTCTATCTATCGTAGAGAGACAAAAACTGCACATTGAATTGGCGGCACGGGTTGGTGCAGTGGCTGATACAGTCGGCTGCTGCGCTTCGGGTCCTGGGTTCGATTCCCGCACGGAACAAATATGTGTATGATCTGCAGGTAGTTGTTCCGGGTCTGGGTGTATTGTATGTGGAATTCATGTCTGTAAATAATTATTAGAAAGATATGATTCTATTAATTCCAATACGTTACCTCTTATTCCGTATGACTCTAATTTATTTAGTATGATGCAATGATCAACGTATCAAAGGCCTGCGTCATATCGCAGTAAATAGCTCATATATATAGGAGACCTATTTGTCAACATTCTCAAGTATTATTTTGTAGAAATCATATATAGCCAAGTTGATGCTTTTATTTTATCTAAATCCTTTTTGTTATGGACATAGTAATTTATTGAGCTCCAAGTAGGCATATATTTTACTATGTATATATTTCTCGAAGATCTTTGAGAATACAGGAACTAATGCAATTGGTCTATAAAATTCCATCAGCTCTTTGTCGTCTTTTTGAATAATGGTTTTACTATTGATGTTTTCAGGTTGTCTGGAAATACGCCACTACTAATACATAAATTTAATATGTAACTTAAATGTCCCTAAAATAATAAAAATTGTTAATCTATATAAGATTATCAATTTTTATTATTTTAGTAAATAAGTCGTCGAATCCTACACTATTTGTATTATTTAGACCGTATATAATTTTGCGCTCGAGACGATTCGTGATGATCCTTGAAAACGGCTTATACACATGGCTCAGAAGTGAGATGGGTCTATAATTCTTCATTAGGGTGTTATCACCCTTTTTGAAGAAGAGCACCACCTCACCTCTGTTCCACGCTTGCGGCATTGTGCCCACGAGTAAGACGGAATTGAATAGCTTCTGAAGGACTTTAAGTACCGGTGTGCCACCCGCTTTCAGAAGCTCTGTCGTAATTCCGACCCCACCGCCTTGTTATTTTTAAGCTGTTTCAAGGCCATCCTAATCTCGTACAGGCTGATATCCGGGATATCCTCGGTATAGTGTTAGTTTGGCTCGCGGGTCTTTGTGTGAGTCAATGGTAGTTATAATTACCGAGGTGTATAGCTACATCACAAGTTCTCAATCTCTCTCAAAACCTCTGGCTTAGTCGACGCTACACTGCCGTCCTCGCTAATACTACGACTACGACGACCATAATACGACTTTGCCCAATAATTTGTCTCTTGCGAACACTTTGGGGCCTTGAGTCCGCTCAATCGCCTCTTTAACACCGTTGGTGACGCGCTCGCTCCTTCTGAGCCAGGCTCCAAACAGCGGCAGGATGGCCTCGACGACGCGCTTGGTCGCAAATTGCATCCGCAGGCGGTGACGCCACTTTCCAAGTGCACATCGCCGAGCTAGCCACGTTAGCCTGTCTAACGCCCCTGGAGGCGCGTCTTCGCCGCTCTGGCGGAGGGAACGTGTCTTATCGTAGACCCACGCATCCATCTCCGCAAGGATGTCGAAAGGCGCGATGCGTAGACCTGTATGACCTTCAACGAATACCTCTTGGAAATTCTGAGTATAAAATACGCTACCCTGCTCGACACACTTTTGATGGCCACTATGCTGTTAATGAGGGACCTGCGGACGAGAAACCCGACACCACCTTGAGACAGATGTTCGCCTTTCCGGTAGTAGAATAAGTTGCCGGATTTCAGGGTTATCGTGTCCTCGCCCTCTCTTCGGACTTCTGATAGACCCATGATATTCCCAGTGCAACTTATCTATTTCTTCTTCCAGCTCAACAATCTTTTCGTCTGCCCTCAGTGTGCGTGTGTTATACGTATAGGTACGTTACCAGAGCCAGTTTTCGTTTGGGGTGGTAGCCGGATCCCGTCCGGTAATTCTCAGCACCCACCGTTACCGTGGCCGCTACCATGACCAGGAATAGCGGGGCTGCCGGGAACTGGGGGCCGGTGCATAAATCATGTCGTCATTTGTATGATCTGCAGGTAGTTGTTCCGGGTCTGGGTGTATTCTATGTGGAATTCATGTATGTAAACGCACCCACGACACAGGAGAAAACCTAGTTGTGGGGCAACGTTTTTTTAAAATGAAATTAATGAAATGAAATGAAATATTAAAATCGCCACGTATGATGTTTTTGTTAATTTTCGTACGAAGGTTTTCCATCAATATCGTTATGTTTTCTAAGTGAGAGGGTTTAATATTGGAACTGAAAACGGGATATTTACCATGTTTTTTATTTCTTTTGAGCTCCCGATATTTCGGCGCTGATGCAAGCGCCATGTTCACGGATAAACTAAAGTTTTTGCGGGTGGATGTTTAAGAGCAGACAAAACGATCTACCCTCTTCCTTAAACGTTTTGTGTGCTGGGTGCCGCTACCACTATCACTTTTAGTCACTCACAACTCGACTTTGTTCCAGACACACGAAACTCACTGTGTCCGCTTGCGAACATTTTACGGCACTTTTTCGGTCTTTACACAATCGAATCACTGGATTCTAGGCCTTCGACAGTTGAAACCCGTCCTCCCGGTTAAAGTAATAATGTATATAATCGATAATCTTATTGGCTTCTCCTACCAGTCTGGGTATATATTGGCGTTCCGTCGAGATTACCTGAGAGTTATGTAACTCGATCCAGTGGTTCGATCCCGAATCCAACAGGTGTTCAGCTATGGCCGATTTTTTGATGTCGTTGTTTTTTACCGCTCTGATGTGTTTTGAGATTCTACAAGCTACAGTGCGTTTCGTCTGACCGATATACGACTTGCCACAACAACAGTTAGCCTTGTAAACTCCGGGCTTTTCGAGGGGGAAAGTTGTCCTTCGGCGAACGCAGCATTTGAGACACTTTCTTGAACGGATTGAAGATAGTCTTTACGGAGTATTTCCGAAGAATGTTTGCAACCATAAGGTTGTCACTCCCCTCACGTACGGCAAAAATACCGGTTGCCGCTCAACCTCGCACTTCCGATGCTTAGACATAGTTTTTGTCTACGGTGGATGACCTTTGATGTATATCCATTCCTCTGTAGGACCCTCCGCACATGCGCTAGTTCTGTACGTAAATGATCTTCGTCGCATAAATCATACGCGCGGTTGTTAAGTGATGTCACTACAGAGTTCAGTTATCTGGGATGGTGATGCGAATTCGCGTGTAGATAACGGTCAATGTGAGTCAATTTCCTGTAGACTGAGTGGCCTAGGGATCCATCAATACGAACTCGTATCTTCACGCCCAAGAATGGAATAGTTCTCTCATTTTCGATTTCGTAGGTAAACTTAATTTTGCCATGTATGCTGTTTAGGTGTGCTAAACATACCTTGACTTGTTGTTCATCTCCTTCAATAATGCCATAGACGTCATCAACATACCTTTTCCACAGCTTTATAGGTGTAGATGCAGTGGAGATAGCCAACTCTTCAAAATGCTCCATCCAAATATTAGCTACTACTGGAGCTACTGGACTGCCCATAGCTACACCATCAATCTGCAGGTAATATAGACCTTGGTAGATGAAATAACTTGTAGATAAACAATGATGTAGTAATTTTGCGTATTCTACAGGGATGTTATTTTACCTTAATTACTTCCATGCAATCCAACACTGGTACATTCGTAAAAAGGGACTCAATATCGAAACTGACCAGTACGTCATTGATTTGAAGTTTGATGGATTGCAGGATTTCCATGAAGTGCCAAGTCTTTCACATAAGATGTTGAATGCCCAACTAATGGCTGAGGCACACCACCTACATGTTTTGCCAGGTCGTACGTGGGCGAGTCAATCTGACTGATTATGGGCCGCAGCGGAACATTTTGCTCATGTACTTTTGGCAAGCCATATAATTTAGGGGGCTGTATATTTCTAGGACGGAGCTTAACTGTATCAGCGGTGATTATGTGTTGACACTCTATTATTATTTTGCGTGCACTGCGATTCGTTCGTGCAGTCGGGTTGTATTTTACTTCCTTGTAAGTGTTGACATCACTCAATAACTTTCGGATATTTTTATCATATTCAGTGACGTTCATGGCTAAAGTAGCATTGCCTTTATCTGCTTTGAGTACCAATAAGTCTTAATCCTTTCGGATGGTACGCAGTGCGGCTATTTCGTCAGCGATGATATTCGATGTTGGAGGTTTGGCGTGACGCAACGCTATCGGTATCCTGCCTCAGCACATCGGCTTCACTCGCCGGTATCATGTTCCGTCTAATCGCTTCCTCTTCCCTTCCGATCACCTCTTCGCAAGGGATGCGTTTCGGAGTAGTAGCAAAATTCTACCCTCTCTCAAGGACTTTAAGAGCACTTTATGACAAATCTTTGCCGGATAAATTGACCACCGTTCGAGGGACTCACCGGTTTTTGTTTTTGTATTAGTGATTCGTATTTCTCTTCCTTCTTCAAAGCACTCAATTCTTGTGAGCGTTCGGCTTGCAAGTAGGTAATACGGTCACAAACATCGAAATCACTAGTTGTCAACAAAGCACTGCATTCCAGATGTAAACCATATAACTCACGACGGATCTCATCCATTTGGTATCTGGTATTGCGGATAACCTTACGCAACAATTTGACACTCGCGTTACGTAGAATACTCGCGGAACCGTGGATGTCCTGGCGAGGTGTTAATCGTACACACACAGGGATTAAGTCCGCGTTTCTGCACTTTATAAGAAAAGTTAAGGACTCCTCCAAACAACCACACTTTTTCCGCGCGCGTTCTAGATGTTTCACTTATTTTACACCACCCAAATCTAAAACATATTGATGGTATAACTTTTCATGTGTTACAATATTTACCGGGTTAGTCGGAAAGGGTGTTATACTATGGGTTGTAATGAGCAACTTTTGTTATACGTCCTTCCCCAAAAAGTCAGTAGTTACAGAGTTGTAACTGTTCAAACTTTTCATAAAAAATACGCTGACAACCCTATCAACAGCTGTCTTACAATTAACGTCATGTTTGGGTTAATAGACCTTGTAGCCTACTTACTACGAAAATACAAAGCTAGGGATTATAGTATACCTAACACCTCTTCGGCTTAGTACACCCTTTCCGACTAACCCGGTAAATATTGACACATGAAAAGTTATACCATCAATATGTTTTAATTTTGATGCTGAACAATTTTAACATCCAACAACGGCGCACTTCGTTGTTAAAACAATTAAAATATTCATAATCTGTTCAAACCAACTAGAACCGAATGGGGTGACTATTCACTCGAAACTAAGGCTTGCGGTCCCGCCCACTGTGACGTCATGACCTAATAGAACGCGCATGTTTTTTTTTATTTTTATAAAAACTTTCACACACAATACACCCAGACCCGGAACAACTACCTGCACATCATACAAATATTTGTTCCGTGCGGGAATCGAACCCGCGACCCAGAGCGCAGCAGTCGACTGTATCAACCACTGCACCAACCGTGTCGTCTAGTCGATTTAATTGCCTTGCAACACCTCCGCTTCTTTCTGTCCTCCATGGGTATTAACATTTATTTATTTATTTATTTATTCTTTATGCACAAACACGTACAGAGGCGGACTTAATGCCATAGGCATTTTCTACCAGTCTACCTTAGGGTGATGCAGAAAGAAGATACGGTAGGTGCATTAACAATACTGTTGCAACTTGATTTAATGCGATATTATTAGCAATATACAATGGTTAAAATAAAAAGGTAAGAATATATAATTAAATACATACATATGTGTACATAATTACATTTATAATATATATTATTAAATATGTATATATTTATATATATATATATATATATATATATATATATATATAACACTAACTAATAGACAAATCACCGCTGAGAGGATTCTATCAATGTATTGAAAAGGTGCTTACGCACTTTTATTTTAAAAGAGTAGCGACTGGTAGCCATTCTGATATCCAGAGGAAGCGCATTCTACAGAAGAATAGACTGTACGAAGAAGGAAGAGTGAATAAAGTCAGAGCGGTGAGTAGGGCATTGTAGGAGACTATTGTTTTAAGGAGCGAAGATTTCTGACATGATTGGAGCTTAGATATTGGAATTGAGAAGTTAGATAAGAGGGCGCAGAAGGAGAGTCTAGTAAAGAGAATAGTGTAGTCAATGCTCGCAGGGCTCTACGTTGACGAATCGTCAACCAATTTAAATGTGAGCGATACGCTGACACATGATCATATTTACGAAGATTAAAAACGAATCGAATACAGTTATTTAGAAGCCGGTCAAGTTTATTGAGATGATCTGCATTCAGGTCATAGTAACACACATCACCATAGTCGAAAATAGGAAAAATTAAGGTCTGCACAAGCATTGCTTTCGTATTCGATGGGAGCAGGTTTTTTAGGCGATAGAGAGACCGTAAAACTCCAGTGACTTTTTGGCTGACACTTGCGACTTGAGTTCGCCAGTTAAGGGTAGTGTCGATGTGCAAGCCAAGATCTATCACACCGGAGCTAAAGGGGATGGTCGTACCATGAAACATAATAGAGGGCAAAGTAACACTTTCCGCTTTTCTCATATTACGTGGGCTCTCAATAATGATCGCTTGGCACTTGGCTGGGTTTACCGCCAAACCGAATCTATCAGACTAGTCCTGGATAGCTCCGAGATCCCGGTTTAACGCGTTGATTGCATCAGGAATCGTATCAACACTCACTTGAGAGTACAATTGTAAGTCATCGGCATAAAGATGATACGCACACTGAAGTTCATGGGTTATGAGATTTATAAAAATTGAAAACAAAAGAGGAGAAAGAATGCCGCCTTGTGGAACGCCAGTATCTAATTCACACCATCTCGACGAAGACTCTCCAACCTGAACCGACTGCTGACGCTCCCGAAGGTAAGAAGCAAACCATTCCAGCACCTCGTGAGAGACCATTCCAGCACCTCGTGAGAGACCATAAGATAGGAAAGAATGGACAACAAGATATCGTGACTGACGGTATTAAAAGCATTTGAAAAGTCGACCAACACTAGAACAGTGACTTTGGTTTCCTCCATACCTGCCCTAATATCGCCAGTCACTTTAAGGAGAGCAGAAATGGTACTGTGCCCAGGCCTGAATCCAGATTGAAGAGGACTAATAAGATTATTATGGTGAATAAAGTGGGATAACTGTTTATGAACACAGGCCTCGAGCACTTTGGAAAGAAAGGGAAGGATGGATATGGGCCTGAAATGACTGGGAAAAGTGGGATAAGGGATCTTAGGCAGTGGGCGAACGTAGGCTTTACGCCACAGGGAAGGAAAAGCTCCGGAGTGGAGTGAGAAGTTGATGATGTGGGACATTGCAGGAAGGAGATAATCTATGATTGTTGTTATCATGTAGCGGCTGATGTTGTCGTAGCCCACCGCCTTGGATTTAATGGACAGGATTATCTTTTTGATCTCTCCCGAGTCAACTGGGGTGAAGTAAAAGGGGTTAATATTGGGGCGCGTTAGACCAGCTATGGAGTTGAGAGTCTGATATTTGGTAAGACGATCTAACGTGGAAACAGTGGTGAAATAACGGTTAAGATCGTCTAAATCAATTGTGTTGGGAAGGTCTAAATCTCGCGGTTTGCCGATACCTAAAGTTCCTAGGAATTTCCAGATATCGGCAGAAGAAGAAGAAGTGATATTATTTAGAATGTTGCGGCGTTTGGCATTGCGTATCATCTGATTACACCGATTCCTAGCAGTCTTAAAAAAGGCCCAATTGTCTTCAATACGATGTTTTTTAAATTTCCGAAATGCACGGTCCCTTCGTCTCATTGCCATCTGAATTCCCTTGGTCATCCATGGTGCCGGAGGACGCCTCAGTCTGACTTTCTTGACAGGAGCATGAATGTCATAAAGATTAACTATAATGCTTTTAAAAATACAAACCTTGTCATCAATTGTCGTGGCTTGCGAGAGTGGTTCCCAGTTAATGTCTGCTGCATCTTTATGTAGTTTCTCGACATCCATACGTGCAAAGCAACGCAAATACAGTACCTTAGGTTTAGGTTTAGGTTTCAGGATGTAGGAAATGAAGGTAAGGTCATGATGGGAAAAGCCCGGAGCAATATGTTGACCATGAGAGGAAACAAGGGAAGGATTGGAGGTGATGATTAAGTCTTTATGATTAAGTTAAGTTAACATTGTAAAATAAATTCAACTATGCTGCATTAATACTACTGTCTCATATTGCGCAAACAGCACATTTGAAATAACAACACCTAGATTTTTTAGAAATTAATTTAATTTGCACACATACAATACAATGAGCTTTAAAGTTTTTTGATACTTGATGACTTTCAAATGTACGCCATGTACATTTGAAAGTAAGGTGAACGAACGTGTGATCAAATATAAATTGTCATTATTGCTATGACGATGATAGCAGGCGCGTAGACAACTACGATCTCAAATTAGTACGTATCGGATCCAGATCCAGGAGCGGGATTTAGGCTAAGGCCCGCTAAGCTGTTCCCTTATGGTCCTATATTTGAGGGTCAGCAAAATTTAGGAGGTAGGTAATCAAAATCAGTGACGTTTCGATATAGCAGCCCGATGATCTTCAAACAGTCGCGCAAAATGTTGGTACTTCAGATAAAAACCTGGTATTTATTATCACTATTTAAATGCGACGACGGGAAAACAACTTACGTCAATACGTTTCCCGTAGTGAACCAAAAATTACAAGGGACGTAGCTTATCAACCCAAGTCTAGGGCATCATTACAATTAAATCTACTCCTGTCCAGATTGACAAACATTTTCGGTGTATTATGGTTTATTTAAAGGAATAATTTGTTAATTATTACTATGTAGTCTTGTAATTTACTGACAATACACTATAACAATATACTTTCAATTTAATGACCACATTCGAACTTTTCCAAATGTTTAAAAATATAAATAAATATGCAGAGTAATCAATCGTTCTGAATGAGATATAGGACACTCGTGCGAGAAAGGAAGAAAATGCTTTTTATGAAACCTTTGTTCCGTTTTTCTGCCTCAATACGATACTGATAAATTAGGTATATCATTATTCCGGCTAATCTAATGATTTATGTTATGTTTTTGACGACTCCGAAGCAAAGTTCCACCGTTTATATAATTATAGCTGTCTGTCTTGTTGGGCCTATGAAGCTCGATTTTCGATGGACATTAAACACCCTAAAACGTGTGTGCTGAAATTTGAGCAATATTATTTACTATGAAGAAGAGGTAAAACGCAGGCCTTAACATAAAATAAGATAAAAACAACAAAATAATTATTTGTCATACTCGTTCTAGTCGCCCAGTTATCTTATTTAGTTTACCTATAGAACCTTTAGGATCTGGTGATACAGAACTCCACTGAGTTGACATACAATTTTCAAATTTATGATTACCACATGTTATCTTATCTTTCATATCATTATTGAACAGTATACATGAGCCCAATACATTATAGAATTCTAAACTCAATCCATCTATCCATTCTTTTAAATCTTGTTTTGTTCTCTGCACATTTGACAGAGTTTTTTTTTGTAACAATAGACTTTCTTCTATATCTGGAAGAAAGTTCTTTGGTTTGACATTTGAAAAGTTTTTATATGAATTTTGAGATCCACTATGTAATATACTAGACTCTTGATGTGACAAGTCTTTACCAGAGAAATATTCTAATGGTGATATGAGAAACTTAGTTGATACTATCATTCTATTTTGTTCAAATAAACCTACTTTCCAAATTCCAGGTAAAAGGGGTGCTTTAAAGCTAGGTTTTAGAAAATTTGTAAGATTATTTTCATCTACGTGTATGCTATTAACATCACCCACGGCCCCTGCGGGATCCAACCAAATTACAGTAAAGTTTTCATTTTTCTTATCTAATTGAGCTGAAAATTGATAAAGCAAAACGGGTTCAGACAGAGGTCCTAAAACATTTGCCAAATTCCTAAATGTAATTTCTTTCTGATCATAATCGGATCCCACTTTAAACATTTTAATACTATCTACATATGGACTATCAAAATTTATTTCCATATACTTTTTAGGTTTGTACCAAGTCTCTATTAATATCTCTATATGATCATGTATAACAGCTTTATGTAAAATTAAATTTCCCTTATAAATATCTGCATAATTATATGAACTAATTTCAATGATTGCATCAGGTTCTATTTGGCAACCTTCTTCTAATAGAATTCTTGCATTATGTCGAACAATGCTTCCTGCGTGAGTTAATATTATGTCATCTGAACCGGCTGTTAAGTCTTCTATATTGTATATACTTTGCCAATATGCCTCTAAATTGGCTATTAAATAATGATCCTTAAAGCCTATATATTGCTCCACTCTGTTTATTATTTCTTGATTTATTACGGGCTCAAATTTTCTTGCAAAGAATAATTGGCGGTCTTGTGTGTTTTGTATCCGAGGCCAGTCTTCAGTCCTGAAATCGTTAGGAGAACACCCGCACCAATCAACAACATGTTTGTATTGACATCTACAACCCAATTTTCTTTTCCAGTTAGTGACGTGCAAATTGTTGTCGACATATGTATCACAGAAATGTGAATTCCTTAATACTGTATGGAAAAACGACTCTGCTGGTAACAAGGTATGTTGAAATATAACATCCAATCCAGTTAACAGCTCGTCTTGTTTTTGGACTACATATGAAACAAATTCTGGCGATAACGCAATCCAATCACTTCCACCGTCAATTACTATTCCCCTGGGTAACTTTCTTTCGCCGACACGCCACATGTGCGTGTCACATTCAATAAACGTTTTATCTAGGCCCTGTTTCTTGATAAATCTCTGTACCTCTCGCCCATGTGATTTCACAAAATTAAGACCTTTATTTGCAGTAAGGAAGTTTTCTAATTCTTCCAATGACTTTATAGGAAAATCACTTTCACTTAAATTGATGACGAAATCCCATTGCCAGCCAAGCGACATAAAATCATTCATAGCTGCAAGTAACATTTTGAGCAATGACGCACCACCCCATATTGTGGAATATCTACTTTTTGCTAATTTAATATTTGAAAACTGTTTTTCTAAGACTTGTATTTTTCTATACAAATAGTCTTGACGCTGAAACAAACAGAAAAATCCTAGAATCAAAATTTATACGAGTACAACATAACCAACTGTAGAATGGCAACCACATGCATGCTACCATCTTCGTGTGACTCGGACCACCAGAAAGAGCGTTGAAAGTACTCCCTCCAGTAAATCCGGGGCCATGGTTTCGGTCACCGGGGGGACACATGGGCACAACTTGCCCACTACCATTCGGTAGGATCTCCCCCACGGATACCTGTCCAGTCCCTCTAGGAGCTCTGGCGATCTGAAACGCCAGCGTGGCCGCCCGGTAAGCCGCATAGGCCTCGTCAGTCTCTCCAGCTGTAGCGCTCGGCTTCGTTGGTACCGGCGGCGGGATGCCAGGCAGACCGACCTGTGCGATTTCATCCGACCACCAGTACTGCCGTACGCCGAGAGCATCTGGCCCGGGGCATGGATGCATCGCATATTGACGTCATCGTCCTCCGGAACCAGGACGCTTCTCTTCCGGATCGGGCAAGATCCCTTGATCGACTTTTTTTTATTGATGTCCAATGGAAATTCTACATGGAACTTCCGAATCCGAATGCCGGACTCCTACCAGCTGAAACCACTGAAGAGGTCATCTTCGGCACCGAAGGAGGGCTCAAGGTCCTCGTAAGATCACACTAGAGCAGCCCATTGGTGCCACGCCTTTAGGCACATCACGGAGGGGATGACTGTAAAGCGGTCACCCCCTCTAGCGGAGGGAAGGCGACTGTAAAAAGGTCGCCCCCCCAGGCACTTCTCGGAAGGATTGTAAAGGATGGACCCAAGCCTCGCTTTGAGCTGTGTTGCGCACACGGCGGCACGTGACCACGTGCGCACTGCCGTCTTCCCGGAGGTCGCTCGGTGTGAGAGACTACCCAATCTGCGCGCCCGCGACCTCCGAGGCCCCCCACCATGTAGTGACGGCAGGGACTCAGGCGTGTTGGACTTGGGTGCCGGGACGGTTGTTGCCCCGGCGCCGTCTCGTCCTCCGTGCGGGATCAGACCTCTCCCGATCCCGCTCTGCAGTCTCCTTCTGGAGCATGACGCTCTCGCAGACTGCTACTGCACTCCAATTTTCATGCTCTGCCAATATAGCCGACACTACTGCCGGCAGAGAGAGATCTTGCCCGATCCGATCGACCAGGATCCGCCGCTCGGCAGCTCACGCAGGGCACTCCTCGAGCGTGTGCTGTGCGGTATCCTGGTCGCTTCCACAATGATGGCACTGTGCCGTAACCTCGCGTCCTATTCTTCCCTTTCCTTTTTCCGCCCCGTTTACCGCGTCGCTGAAGAGAATGGGGGGCATTCTGGGGAGAAGACTGCGCAGCTGCGGTTTGTTGGGCCTGAGAAGGCTGGTGCTGCCGCTTCTTTTTTGCCCGCAATGGACCACCTCTCAATGGTGTCCACTGCGGACTGTGAAGACTCTGGCTCCATGGATCCTGGCTGGGCTGCCGTGGATGCAGTGGAAACCGCATTCCCAGCCGTTGTCGCCTGCCGGTTAGCCTTCCCGTCACCGCACCGCGACCTCCGCTCTTTCCCTTAGATTGGGGCTGGGCCGATGTTGCGCGTGTTTGTGCCCCGACGGAGGCTACAGTCACTGCCACGCTCGGCGTCGCCTTGGCAGCGGCTGCATATGTGGTGAGCCGTCTCGCATCCGCTACCAGTGGCGGGCGCAGGCGCTGTTCCGGCGGGAGACGCTCCGCCAAGGCCGCCAGCTTGGCGTCCATCATCCCCCCGACTTCCAGGACAATGGATCGCCGAAACTAGGCCTCTGCATCCGGCGGCAAGAACACCGAAACGATAGCTCTACTGGGGCCCAGAGGATTATCTACTGTTTGATTTATGGTTCCTTTTTTTTTTTTTCTTTGAATGGAAAAAGTGCTTATGTCGGTATGAAGTTAATAATATTGCACAGTCTTGATCTGTGCCTGTCTGGGCGTCCCTTGTGAGTCATTGCGATTTTAGTTCTCTTTATCTATATCTTTTATATGCACAACGGTTTTCTCAACTCTCTCGCTGGCCTCGACCTCTGCATCTACTACGATTGACTCAGCTTGTAATATAGATTTGATAACTAATACTATTACAATTATGGCTTGTGATATGGACTCGATGACTTATGCTATCACAATTAACCCGGCTTGGTGGGCAAAGTCCAACACGCATGTCGTCTTTATATGGCGGGAGCCTTACGGTGATACGGGGCATTGACAAGGATAGTTTTTATCTTGTTTATTATTATGGCAAGTATTCCAAATAAAATACTCGTCAAAGAGTACGAACAAAATTAAAAAGACGATTTAGATGTGGAATAGTCCAGCTACTCATATGTTAGCTGAGTTATACAATCATTACAAAGAACTCGGTTATTTTAATTTTTATTAATATGAGTTGCCTTTGGTTACTATAGCTTGTGTGTGCAATTTGTGTTTGTAAACGCACACACGACACAGGAGAAATCTTAGTGCGGGACAACATTTTTTTTTAAAAGACAGAAACAAAGCTGCATTGATAACGTTTAAAGTTTTATTCGTAAACATAAAAATGAGCATCTTGACATGTTACATAATATTGGAAACTGTGTTACTTAGATATATTGACCACTTTGGATGCTTACAACAATAAGAGAGTTCAGACTGCGTACATATAAATGAATTTATGTCATCTGATCATTTTAACTACCTTGGACGCGTATATCTATTTGACGCTGACTTTACATACAAAATATTGCTAGTTGTAGTAATAATAGGTCTTTGCCTATGAAATTGCCGTTTTGCAGTACTAGCTATTTTAAATGAAAAAATGTTTTGTTTGGCTATGTTTTCTAATTTCAAATTAATTTTATAAATGTAGTGTTCATTATTCAAAATCATGTGTATTGATAAGTGTTATATTTTCATCACGTTTGTATCTTTTACGTTGTCATGGGTGCGTGAAAATTCGAGTAAATATGAGTACCGTCGTGGCAGTAACGCGGCACAAGCGGCATGCAATATCAACGACGTTTACAGAGCGAACACTACAAACGAATGCACAACCCGTTGTTGGTTTTCCCGCTTTCGTGCTGGAAATTTAGATTCGAGAAATTAACCCCGCGGTCGTCCGAAAACTTTGGTAGACAATGACGGCGAAGGCTATTGTCATTGTCATACTCAGCAAGTTGGTTATCTGGTACCTTAAAAAAGGGCATCGATTAATTGCCACTGCGTTGGCAAAGATACATCGATTATGCAATCGAGGTTCGGTTATTCGGACGATTACTTGGATTAAAATAAATGAAAAAGAAATAAAATTGCTATGCTTTATTTCATACAAACGGCAATTTCATAGATCTAATATAATTACAATAACAATTATCTTTATCTTGATCTAACCTAAGAATTTCAATATTACCTAGTATTTAGGTTGTGGAGTCTGATGACAGTCGTTCCATGTAAAATATCTGTACGCAGCCGCATCTAGTTAGTATTCCATGTTGAACATATGGCGCAATGATGCAACTTATGCATCATGGGCCGAGACCGTGTTTTGTTTGTACTGCGCCACGCGTGTTGTAAATCGCCTGACCGCCGCGCATTGAAAGGGTTAACAACTCAACTGCGATCGCCAACCCGTCTGCCAAGCGTGGCGATTATGACAAAACCCCCCAATGAGCAATGGACTTCATTCGGCCGAAATTATGAACAGCCGCCGGGGGTACGGTGAATTACGCGCCCTCGATGCAAGATCGGCCGAAGGAACACCGTGGTAGTCGCTTGCTCAAGTGAGCAAAGGCAAAAGTCAAGGCTGAGGGAAGTCCCTCAGCCTTCCTCAGGGCGAAGCAGCCAATAAGCATATCCCCACGTTAAAAAAAAGGCGCATAACATATCTCTTGTCTAACCATAACAACCGCAATATTACTAGTATTTTAAAATATACGTTTAAGTAAAACTGACTGTAACCATTCGACTGGGGCAAAGCCCTCGGCTTTTATTCCATTCCATATATACTACGAAATGTATGCATATAAAATAGAGTTAACTTAAATGCACAAAATACTTTGTAACTTACCTTATCAACATGTATATAAAAGTAATGATTGCTTCTGTATAAAGCATTAATTAATCGATGAACTTGTCTTAATGCGCGCCCATTTAAGGTCAATAGGAACACAATTTTCATAGATTCTTGTTTACTGCTTGTTATTTTTGGTACTCTAGGCGTAAATTCTGTAATAAAAATGGATTTTATTAATATTACATTATTGTTAACTGTACACATATATACTAAAATTGATAAAATATTGTTTTCAATGTCTTAGTAATAGAAATGCGCTCTACGACGTTGATTAACTTCGAACTTTTACCTAAGTGATATCCAGTGCCGGCTTACGACTAGAACCAAGAGCGGCAATTCTAATGGTAGCAAACGAAAATTAAATTGTTGCTTTTACCGACTTAGATATTTATTTCATCATTTTAAAATATACACACTACTTAAAATATACAATTAAAACTAAAAATATACATTCTATACTACTATATAACTAAACAAACACAATATATAAGGTTCTACTTTATTAATGGAAAATATTTTAGGAGGTAAATCTATAGGTTGCAATGATGCGTTTTAGCACCATTTTTAAAATAACATAAAATCAACCTTTATTTCACACATATTCAAAATTAATTTAAATAATTCATATCTTCGTTTGCATAAAACCTTTCTGTAGGCAGGCGTTCAGAGTTCATGAACCTATGACCACGTGGCCTGACAGGCTCGCCTACTCTGGTACTCGTTTCCGCGCAAAAATTCGGCAGCGCTTACGTAGGTATTAAGATTTTAGGAACTATGACTTCGCGCCAATCTCCTGTATGACCACTTTTTCTCATACTTGTTATAAGCCACACTTCTACGAAATAAATCTACATAAGTTGCCAGAGTACTATCAATAGCTATTATTGAATTACTATGGAGGATATTATTTCGACTGATGCTGATGGCTTACTAGCCTATTTAATTAGGTCTAAGCCACAGCAGTTCAGCGCGTGTCACAAAGGTGAATGACCCACTGATCACGTGATATCTGCCTACAACATTTATGACTATTACTATTTGATTCTAATTCCCCATCACACTTTATCAGGATTGACAAATTATTGACACAATAATTTGATTTAGGTACCTTTTTTATTTTTTTATTGGTGCCCAGTGGAAATTCTTCATGAACTTCCTTCGCCCCGGGGAAGGGCGAAGGGGTATGTCGGACTCCTACCGGCTAAAACCACTGGAGCGGTCATCTTCAGCACCTAAAGGAGGCTCCAGATCCTCGTATAATCACACTAGACCCGCCCACTGGTGCCACGCCTATAGGCACATCCCTGAGAGGGTGACTGTAAAGCGGTCACCCCCTCGGGGGATTGTAAAGGATCCCCCAAAGCGTCCCACGGCAGCACGTGACCACATGCGTGCTACTATCTTCTCTTGGGTCGCTAGGTGTGGGCACGCAGATTCTCCAATTTACGCACCCGCGAAACCAGAGGTCCCCCGCCTTATAACTACGGCAGGGGGTTTTAGGCGTATGGGAATTAGTCGCCAGGGCGGCTGTTACCCCGGCGCCGTCTCCTCCTCCTTCTTCGAGCGGGATCGGCCCTCTCCCGGTCCCGCTCTACGGTCTCCTTCTGGAGCATGACGCTCTCACAGAAGGAGACCACTGCATTCCAGTTTTCGTGCTCTGCCAACACAGCCGACACTACTGCTGGCAGAGAGAGATCTTGCCCGATCCGATCGACCAGGATCCGCCGGCGGCCCACGCAGGGCACGCCTGGAGGGTGTGCTGTGCGGTGTCCTAGTCGCTATCACAATGGTTGCATTGTGCCATGGCCTCACGTCCTATCCTGTGCAAGTACGCACCGAAACAACCGTGCCCGTTGAGCACCTGCGTCAGGCGGTAGGTGACGCGCTCGCTCCTTCTGAGCCAGGCTCCAAAGAGCGGCAGGACGGCCTCCACGACGCACTTGGTCGCGAACTGTATCCGCAGGCGGCGACGCCACTTTCCAAGTGCGCGCCGCCGAGCTAGCCGCTTCAGCCTGTCCAACACCCTGGAGGCGCGCCTTCGCCACTCTGGCGGAGGGAGCGTGTCTGATCGTAGACCCACGCATCCATCTCCGCCAGGATGTCGAAAGGCGTAAAACGCGCCGGGAGAGTTGCCGCCTCGAAGAACACCGTTCGGTATCCTCGTGCGATCCGAATAGCCACTCTGCGCTGCAGACCGTGAATTTTGGTTCTGCAGCGCTGGGCACCGGACAGTCGAGCATTCAGGCGCCCCGTAGAGGGCCACGGACCGCACAACCCCTCCGTAGAGACGGCAAACTTCCTTACATGGTCCCCCGAGATTGGGCAGCAGTCGGTGTAGTGCACCCACTACCCTCTGGACTCGGGGGACGAAGCGCTGAAAGTGCTTTTCGAAGCCCCAACGACTGTCCAGGGTGAGCCCCAGGTATTTCATGTACCGGCCCACCCCGATTCGAGCGTCACCAACGCGTATCCACGAACTGGGTGGTTCTCTGCTCCTCGGCAGTTTGTGGAACCATAGCACCTCGGTTTTTTTGAGGCGCTATCCGCAGACCCAGAGCGTGAATTTTGGCCACGACAATTGCCACCGCTTGCTCCGCAAACCGGGTGGTTCCCTCGAAGGACTCCCCGCTGGCGAACACCAGAGAGTCGTCAGCGTAACAGATTAAGCTGACGCCAGCAGGGAGAACGACACGCAGGACTGCGTCGTAGGCAAGGTTCCATAAAAGGGGGCCGAGAACTGACCCCTGCGGAACCCCGCACGTAATCTCCCTCCGCTTTACGCTACCGTCCCTGCCCACGTAGCGAATGTGCCTATCGCGCAGATAGGCCCCTATGATGCCCTGCAGGTAGGGCGGACACCGATGATGGACTAGTGCCGCCCTAATAGTGCCCCACGAGATGGAGTTGAAGGCGTTTACGATGTCTAGACTGACCGCCAACGCCACCGGACGCAAAGAATCGCGTCTATGGCGGACCGCCGCTGCCGGAAGCCATACTGACTTTCAGCCAGGTCGGGGCCAACTCGCGACAGGTGCTCAACGAGTCTTCGGGTAATTACTCTTTCGAATAGCTTCGAAGCCTCGTCGAGCAGGCAAATGGGACGGTATGCAGAGGGAGACTGCGCAGCCCTTCCTTCCTTCTTCAAGAGAACCAATCCGGCTTCCTTCCAGCCGGACGGGAACACGCTACTACGGAGGCAGCTGGTGAACAGCCGCCTCAAGCGGTCCCCAAGAGACTGCAGTGCATACGCCCACGCACGGCCCGGAATGCCGTCCGGACCCGGTGCAGTGTTGCGACTCTTTAGGCGTCCAATGGCTCGGCACAGCTCCCCTTCCGAAACCTTCAACTCCTCGGCCCAGTCTGTTTGTAATGTCAAAATAACAGCTTTTTACTAAATGCATATGAAAGTATGTACGTTACATATAACAAAAAAACTATTTTTAATTTTTTTGTCTGTCTGTCTGTCTGTCCGTCTGTCTGTTTGCTCCGGGTAATCTCCGAAACGGCTGGACCGATTTTGACGGGACCTTCACTGGCAGATAGCTGATGTTATAAGGAATAACTTAGGCTACTTTTATTTTATAAAAATTATTAGGGTTCCGCGTAAAAAAAAAAACCCTGGAAATCCAATATATATATTCTATGTCGAAGTACTCTAAATTTCTTTTAAATTAAACGCCGGTGAAACCGCGGGTCCCTGCTAGTAATAACTAAAAGTCAAAATCATTCCCCGAGATTCGATCCAGTGTCGCCACCTTGCAAAGTACTGTGAAATTATATGTATCACCTCAAGTACACGATCGCTATTAAAAAAACGTAGCGACAATTTAGTAAGGATAATGGCAAATATACTTCGTAAAACATCTAAAAAAAAATTCTTCTAATCCGGACATACCATCCTCCGCAATCAATGAGGGCAACGTAACATGTAGTAAGCGCAAGTAACCGAGTGTGAACACGCTACTTTACTTGCCTCTATTCAAAGAGACCTAAAGAAAACACTTGATGAGTGGAAGACTTGGATGCCAGAATGGTTAGCATTAATGACAACATTAATACCATTTGATGTTACTTAGAAACTTATATCAAGGAAACCCAAAACGGAAATGCATATTCTTCGCTCGGAAAACGCATCCATCAAGCAACGTGTCGCCGAATTATCAGCAGAGGTTAGCGAGGCAAAGAACTCCGCCAATTTCATTTCCAGCCAGTATGACGACTATGTAAGAAAACTTGATAACCTGAAAGAGCACCCACAAAGTCAAAACAATATATTGTGTCCTTGAAACGAAAGTTGATAATTTAGAACAACAGGCTAGGCAGTGTAACCTTGAAATTTCTAATGCTCCCGAGAAGCGTGGAGAAAACGTGCTTAATACGAGGGCGGCACTGAAAATTTCGGAAATCAAGGAAGTGACACAACATTACTATTTAAAAATGTATTTATTGCTTTTCGAAGTATTCTCCGCGAAATTTGACACATTTTTCCATACGATGGAACCAATCATTGAAGCAACCATTACATTCGGAAGTTGGGGTCTCCAAAATGGCCGTTTTGTAGGCGTCCACAGCTTCTTTAGGTGATGAAAATCTCTGTCCACGCAATTTATTCTTTATTTTAGGGAAAGTATCGAAATCATTAGGGCTTAGGTCGGGGCTGTACGGCGGATGGTCTAATAATTCTATGTTTTCTTGCTCTAAAAACTCTTTTGTTCTGTGCGCGGTGTGAGAACTCGCATTGTCGTGATGGAGGATGATGCGGCGGTTGCAGTTCTCTCTACGGAGTTCAGAAACGACCTGTGGCAAACAAATGCTAGCATACCATTCTGCATTAACCGTTCTTTGTCCCTCAAGAGGAATAGTCGTAACATGGCCGGTTTTGGAGACAAACGTGGCCACCATTTTTTTTGCAACACTCCGTGAACGAACAATTTTTGTTGGCTTTAACTCATTTTCGAACACCCAAACTCGTGACTGGTTTTTTGTTTCGGGTTCGTACGCATATATCTAGGATTCGTCACCTGATACGATGTTCTATACAGCATTTGAGGATCTTGCGTGGAATCTTTCGAGAGTTCTGACGCACCAAGTAACGCGAGCCGCTTTTTGCTCTTCACATAGCAAATGCGGTATCCATCGGGAAAACAACTTTTTTACACCTAATTGTTCATGCAAGATTATTTGTATTTGACTCATGCCAATGTCTAAAGTTGCCTGAATTTCGCGGTATGTCACATGTCGATCTTCCTCAATCAGCTTACGCACAGCATCAACGTTTTCTTGGGTGACTGCAGTTTTTGGACGACCTTGACGAGGATCATCACTGAGCTTGACACGTCCACGTTGAAATTCAGCAAACCAGCGATAAATTGTGGTTTTGGATGGGGCTTCATCACCAAATGCAGAAATCATCCGGTCAACACACTGTTTTTGTGTTAAACCACTTCGAAAGTAATAATAAATCATCGCTCTTGAATTTTCTCGAGTCAATTCCATTTCTTCTTCTTCTCTTAGATTATGGCTTCTGTAGGTTATCTTCCACAATTTCGCCAATGTCAAGTTTAAGGCAACGTCGTACGGTATTTAGATGAATAAATCTTTACATATTCATAAAATATTTCTCAAAAATGAAAAGAAATCTAAAAAGTTTGACAAAACCTTGAAACATCGTCAATTCCATTTTCTCAACGACTAAACAAGTTTGACAAAACCTTGTGACAAGACCGTGAATCTTTTTTTAAATAAATAAATGGTATTCGATTTGTAAAACCAAGGAGTTTTCAATTAAAAAGATTTTAATATGACAGGAACAGTGGAAATATTCCATTCCCGATACTTTTAGTGCAGCCTATGTATAATACAAGACATTGGAAAACATATAGACTGCGCATTCCCGCGGGAGGAGCTAATATCAGTACATAGAGTCCCACATGCTTTATCCAGCGATAGACCAAAAAACATCATTGCCAAACTAAAAACACGTATTTTGCGTGACAACATCAAAAGTGCATGCTGCTTGAAAAAGGGAATTAGCTCTAGCCAATTGAATATTCCGGGCGCTTACCATTCCATCTTCATCAACTAACATTTGACTTTAAAACATAAACAACTTCTGAGCGAAACACGTGAAACGGCTAAGAAGTGTAGCCACAGGTTTATGTGGGTCAAACATTCCACAATTCTCGCTAAGCAGTCCGAAACCTCTGCAACGATAGCAATAAGATCTGCCAACGATATAAATAAAATCAAAAGTGTTAACCCTAGTTCTAACTAATTACATACGATAGTAACACAGTTATTGTACCTAGCACGGGAGTCAGGGCCTCACTACTTTGTAATCAATTTTTATGCCAATAAAGAATTACTATTACAATAAAGAATTACTATTACTATAGTTCATACTTTATATGTTAACAAATAATTTACTATGGCTAATAACTAGTAACAAGAACGAATTAAGTATTTATTATCAGAATAGCAGAGATATACGTACAAAACTCAACTACATGACTCCTTTCAAATTGTTACGACGTTATAGTTTTAACAGAAACGTGGCTTATTTCTACGATATTCGACAACGAGTTTATAGAGAATCGCTACGTGGTGTTTCGTTGCGACCGTAACCGAACAGCTACTAGTAAATGTGACGGAGGAGGTGTACTTATCGCTGTATTGCGCGAACTAGGCCCCGTTTGTGTCTCGTTACCCCAGCACACTGCTTTACATACGAACAAATACTTTGAACATATAATAGTCTTCATTCCTAGCTTTAATAACACTATACAATATTTAATAAGTGCTGCCTATATTCCCAATAGTTCGCCAACAGCCGCAAGCAAATCACACTTTGAAACATTAAATAATATAGTTAACTCAATAAACATTGTCCAAATACTACTTCTAGGTGATTACCAACATACCTGATGCTTGTTGGATACAACAAAACTATTCTCATAGCTTTTTAACATGTTCCGGCCTGACCTATTTGTAACATACTACGTGACTTCATGATAATACAAGACATTAAACAATGTAATCATCTTCTCATACGTCTATAAAATATGAATAGGTACAAATATAAATATCACTTCAATTTTTTATTTTTAAATTCGGTATCAAATTATTTGCTATGTTGATTAATTTGGATACCTATTTTTATTTTCCTTTGCATAATTTGTTAACCAGTTTCTGTTTTTACTCACCAAATTTGCTCATCTTAATGAAAAAAAATTACATAGCACACTATCAATGTACTTACGATTGTCAGTGAGCCAGCGTATTACATTTTTTTTTTTTTTAACGTGGGCAATCCTCTTGGAGATCCTCCGCCTTGGGAAGGGCGGAGGGGCATGCCGGGATCAAACCGGCTAAAACCCCACGGTGTCCTTCTTCTTAGCTCTAGCCGGGGGTGAGTTGTACGCTTTTCTGCATTGGACCGCTCCCCCGGCAGGTATCGGCCCGTCAATGATTGACGGGCCCCTTCTGTGTGCGGCCTTGTTGGCCGCACCTATCCTTCGGAGAGGCGCGCGCGGAACACGCGCGCCACCATCTCGGGCCTGTTTCTGTTCGGGCGATGGACCGCCCCTGGTTCGTCGCCCGCAGGCCGCTCCTCATGGTGGCCGGAGATCGTCCAGCGCCCCACCCCGGCGCCGACGCCCGGTGTGTCTTCTGCGGAGGGGATCGGAGATATCCCTCCGCACCCGCTCTGCCGCCTCCTTTGCTTGCATCACTTCCTCGCAAAAGGAGGCGACGGCATCCCACGCGCTCTCGCTCCGGACGATGGACCGAACCACGGCCGGAAGCGAGAGGTCACCCCCTTCGACCGCCACGACGAGGTCACGGCGCTACGCTGCCCAGGCTGGGCACTCCTCCAACGTGTGCTGCACCGTGTCCTCCGGGCAGTCTCCGCAGTGATGACAACCAGGCGTCTCTTCTCGGCTTATTCGACACAGGTACTTCCCGAAACACCCATGGTTCGAGAGTACCTGTGCCATTCGGTAGGTGAGGGCGCCATGCTGCTTCTCCAGCCATTCCTCCATTACCGGTCTTACCGCCGCTATCGCGGCGTGCGAGCTAGCGTATTACCTGAGTTTTACAAATAAATTATAATAAATAAATAATTATAATAAAGAAATTCAATTTAAAAATAAATTAAGATTATTGTTAATTGAATTTCTTGCTGACATTTTATAATTTTATCCGTATCTATACTTGACATTAAATAATCTTATTAGAAGAAGAAGAAGAAATCTCTTTTTTTTTTTCTTTTTTTTTTTTAAATCATTGCCCCACACTAGGATTTCTCCTCTGTCGTGGGTGCGTTTACAGACACAAATTTCACGCACAATACACCCAGACCCGGAACAACTACCTGCAGATCATACAAATATTTGTTCCGTGCGGGAATCGAACCCACGACCCGGAGCGCAGCAGTCGACTGTATCAGCCACTGCACCAACCGTTTTTTATTTATTTGCCACAAACAGAGACACATACAATAATACTGAAAACCTTAAAGTAAATAAATAAAAGTGTAAAACTAATAAAATTTTAACATAGGTATACACAGAGCTACACATCGTGTCTCGAGTTTGCGCCAAAAGGGTAACCAGCTCAGCATAAGCCGGACGAATAATGCCCGACGCTGGTTTTCAGCTGGACCGATATAGGAACAATGAAACACGGATGCCAAACAGATACAAATACATAGATTAATTATTATAATATATAAAGACACGTTATACTTAAATTACTGCTACAGTTATAAAAAAGAGTAAAATCAGTTATTGATATTGGTATTTGTATTGTCTTCGCCACTTTCATTTGATTGGCCGTGCCGTTCGCTGCCGCGCCTCGCCTGAGCGAGCACGCGCAGCGACTCATTCACACGACCGACGAAACACAGTATTAGTAATAAATAATGGAGCAACGCGTCTTGACATGTGTAGGAAATAAAGAACTAGTTAACAGTTATGTTGATAGCAGTAAACGGATAAATAAGTGTAAAATATATGTGGATCAATCAGTGCACAGTTAGCATATCATAAATGGGCGTATTCAGACATCTTTATTTCTATTAAGGATTCTTTCTTTCTGTCTTTGTTTTAAAAAACGTTGCCCCACACTAGGATTTCTCCTGTGTCGTGGGTGCGTTTACAGACATGAATTCCACACACAATACACCCAGACCCGGAACAACTACCTGCAGATCGTACAAATATTTGTTCCGTGCGGGAATCGAACCCACGACCCGGAGCGCAGCAGTCGACTGTAACAACCACTGCGCCAACCGTGCCGTCAAATATTATATAATGTTATATTCTAATATAATGATAAAATAATAAAATAAAATTGCCGTCAAGACTGTAATCGTGAATCCGTACAAGGTTCGTATAGAAAGGTATATTTTTTTAAATGAATAATTTATTAGTTTATTTTAGCGTTAATATGTAATTAATTAATTTTAAAATGATTTCGCATCACATAAAATAAGTTTTATTTATGGTAAGTTTTCTTTTCCAGATGAAATAACCAACATTCTGTACTTTCAAACTGTCGGAGGCACGTCAGGTGTTGGTGTATTACTAACTGTACCTATTATACACTGACATGATAGTTAATTTGAAAATGTAATTACCTGTTTTTTTTATATAACTGTAGCAACAATTGCATTTTGTCTGTGTTTCTTTGCTTTTATATTAATGTTTGTATGTAAATATGCCTTTTATCTATTATTAATGTCTCTCTATTACACGAGTTTATATCCCCTGTAAGGAGGAACCGGGTCTTTTGATAGGCTTACGCAGGGACATGAGTCCAACACGCAGAGGCCCTTTAGAGAATTTTAATCTAAAATGTAATGGGACACTAACCGGGAACTCTCCATGGCTACACTATAAAATGAAGTCTCGGATTGTCCCCGGAGGTGTAAAACTATTGTATAAGATGGAAACTACAATTATAAGGTCTATTGTAATGGGTGCTAAATGGATTATATACTTCTAAAAACGGAAACAACGGCGTCTGCCTTTCAACCTTTAAAGTGAAATCTGTGGCAGACGGTGACTCGCCACTCACAAGATGGGCCCCCTAAATGGCCACCACTACAGGCGACAAGGAGCAACACCGGTGTGACCGGCTAGGGGTGTAGAGAGGTGCGGCACCGGTTTCACCATCGCGCGTCTCGAAGACTCGGAGCGGGTTTCCCCGTTATTACGCCATTAGACACTTCCACCCCCGAGCATATAGCTCTGGCGGCCCCTCTCTGATCGGCCAACTAAGGCAAGCCAGAGTTGAAAATCCTACGGGCACTCATGGGGTATCACTCCAACCAACCAATAAAGGCAAGCCGGAGGACGAGGCCCTGACCGACTCTCTGGAGCATTCGGGTACGCAGTGTCGCCACTCACATTCAACTCGCCACAAACTGCCTTGCGTTCTGTAAGCTACTTAATATACTTTTTTTATTTCTTATGATAAACTTCTTTTTTTTATATCAGAAGGTAGGAAGAAATCAAGCAGCTACTTTAATCTGCCCTCCAGGATTATCTTATCCCATGGTGAGATAACTTTTGCCCAGAGGGGTTTTATTAATGTTATTATTAATAGATAAAATGCATGTAAAGGAATAAGTGTGTAAGCCAGCTGGCAGATTTTGGTGAATCAGCAATGTATGTGTATGCTTACTTTTTAAGATTTAAGGATCTTTTCGATTCACACCAATAAAGTTTCTGATATCTGATTTCTGAGAGCGTCCACAGATTTTAAACGCCCGGCTACTTATCTACAAATCTTTAATTCTTTGGTTCGCCCTCAGGTGGAGTACGGTCGTCATACGGTGGTGTGCTATGGGATCCGTACTATGTCAAATATATTCATCATATCAGCCACAGGACGTCCACTGCTGAACAAAGGCCTCCCCCTTAGATTTCCACAACGAGCGGTCACATGCCGCTCTCATCCAACGACTCCCAGCGACCTTCACCAGATCGTCTGTCCACCTCGTTGGAGGTCGTCCCACGCTGCGTTTTCCGGTGCGCGGTCTCCATTCGAGAACCTTTGTGCCCCAACGGCCATCAGTTCTACGAGCAATGTGCCCTGCCCATTGCCACTTCAGTTTACTAATCCTTTCAGCTATGTCGACAACTTTAGTTCTTCTACGGATCTCCTCATTTCTGATTCGATCTCGTAGAGAAATACCAAGCATAGCTCTCTCCATAGCTCGCTGAGTGACCTTGAGCTTTCTTATGAGGCCTATTGTGAGTGACCACGTCTCTGTTCCATATGTCATCACTGGTAACACACACTGGTTAAAGACTTGCGTCTTGAGGCATTGCGGTATTGTTGACGAAAAGACGTTGCGAAGTTTCCCGAACGCTGCCCAGCCGAGTCGGATTCGACGATTGACCTCTTTCTCGAAGTTGGACCTACCTAACTGGACAGTTTGTCCTAGGTAGACATACTCGTCAACAACTTCGAGAACAGAGCTCCCAACGGATATTGGGATGGGCACGATATCGGCGTTTGACATGACTTTTGTCTTGCCCATGTTCATTTTAAGGCCCACCTGTTGGGAAACTCCGTTGAGATCATCGAGCATTGTGCTGAGCTCTTGCAGCGATTCTGCCATGACTACGATGTCATCGGCAAATCGAAGGTGAGTGATATACTCGCCATTGATGTTAATGCCGAATCCTTTCCACTCCAGTAGCTTGAAGGCATCCTCCATTGCAGCGGTGAACAGTTTCGGGGAAATGACGTCCCCCTGTCTCACACCTCTCTGCAATGGAATTGCCCCCGTGCTCTGTTCATGTACTCGGACCGACATGGTGGCGTTTCTGTATAAGCACTTCAACACTTCAATGTACCGATAGTCAATCTGGCACCGCTGCAGAGATTGCAGCACTGCCCGGGTTTCGATCGAATCGAAGGCTTTCTCATAGTCCACAAACGCCAAGCATAGTGGCAGATTATACTCCTCGGTCTTCTGTATAACCTGCCGCAGCGTATGGATGTGGTCTATGGTACTGAAACCTTTACGGAAACCGGCTTGTTCGGGAGGCTGGAAGTCATCAAACCTGCGCTCGAGACGATTCGTGATGACCCTTGAAAACAGCTTATAAACATGGCTCAGAAGTGAGATGGGTCTATAATTCTTCAATAGGGTGTTATCACCCTTTTTGAAGAAGAGCACCACCTCACCTCTGTTCCACGCTTCCGGCGTCGTGCCCTCGAGTAAGACGGAATTGAATAGCTTCTGAAGGACTTTAAGTACCGGTGTGCCACCCGCTTTCAGAAGCTCTGTCGTAATTCCGTCTCCACCCGGCCGGCGCCTTGTTATTTTTAAGCTGTTTCAAGGCCATCCTAATCTCGTACAGGCTGATGTCCGGGATATCCTCGGTATAGTATTGGGTTAGTTTAGCTCGCGGGTCTTTGTCAGAGCCAATGGTAGGTATAGTAACCGAGGTGTATAACTGCCGGTAGAAGTTCTCAATCTCTCTCAAAACCTCTGGCTTAGTCGACGCTACACTGCCGTCCTCGGTCTTCAGCTTCATAATACGACTTTGCCCAATAGACTTGTCTCTTGCGAACACTTTGGAGCCTTGATTCCGCTCAATCGCCTCTTTAACACCGTTAGTGTTAAAGGTGCGGATATCGTGACGCAAGGACTTCCATATCCGTCTATTGAGCAGTCGGTATGCTTCAGCATCACCGGAAGACTGCAGCGTCATGGCGCGTCTTTCTGCCATGAGGTCGAGAGTGTGATCGGAGAACTTTTTTGGTCTACCTTTACGGTGGGCTTTAAAGAACTTAGACCCAACCGTTTGGACAGTTTCTACAAACCTACCATTTAGATCGTCCACAGATACGCAATGTTCTAGGCACTCGAAGCGGTTTTGGAGTTCGAGTTGAAAGCTCTCGGGGTTTTGGATATGAGCACTAGAGGGCCGGAGCGTAGACCTCATCAGACGAGACCTCTCAACTTTGAGATTAATATTCAATGTGCCTCTTACCATTCGGTGATCACTACCGGTTTTCACCCTGTGGATCACAGAGACATCATTGAATATTTGTCTTTTATTGGTCATGATGAAGTCAATCTCATTCCTCGTGGAACCATCGGGACTCATCCAGGTCCACTTCCTGTGAGGCGGCTTTTGGAAAAAGGAGTTCATCATAAAGAGTCCCTCCTTTTCCAAAAAGTCGGCCAGCCTCTGTCCCCTGGGGTTCCGTTGCCCATGTCCAAATTGCCCCACTCTCAACTCACCATCGCATCGAGTGCCCAGTTTTGCGTTGAAGTCCCCCATCACAACAGTGAAATGTGTCTTCGAGGTATGTATGGCCCTACTTACGTCCTCATACATACTCTCTACTTCATCATCTGGGTGTGTCGAGGTCGGTGCGTAGACCTGTATGACCTTCAACGAATACCTCTTGGATATTCTGAGTATAAGGTACGCTACCCTGCTCGACACACTTTCGATGGCCACTATACTGTTAATGAGGGAGCTGCGGACGAGAAACCCAACACCACCTTGAGACAGATGTTCGCCTTCCCGGTAGTAGAATAAGTTGCCGGATTTCAGGGTTATCGTGTCCTCCCCCTCTCTTCGGACTTCTGATAGACCCATGACATCCCAGTGCAACTTATCTATTTCTTCTTCCAGCTCAACAATCTTTTCGTCTGCCCTCAGTGTACGTGTGTTATATGTCACCAGGGCCAGTTTTTGTTTTGGGTGGTAGCCGGATCCCATCCGGAGATTCTTAGCACCCCCTGCCCCGCCGTTTCCGTAGCCGCTACCATGACCAGGAATGGCGGGGCTGCCGGGAACTGGGGGCCGGTGCTTATGTTGTGTTATTTTCATTTTGGGGGGGAATTTGCCGATACTCACCACGCTTGGCAAGCGGGTTGGTGAGCGCAGAGTTGCTACTGCTCAGCAAAAGGGACGCTGCTGCCCATCCCTCTGGTTAAGAGTCCCTTAGTCGACTTTTACGACCTCCACGGGAGGAGATGGAGTGGTGCTATATTCTTAATCCGGACACCACACGGAAAATTAAAGCGATTGAAATAGTTCAAAGTAAATACCTACGAGTTATGCAATACACATGCTGTCTTGTAAGTTTGTCCTATGAGGAGTCACTCAAAAGGTTTAAAATGATCACTTTGCAATCTAGGCGGCTATTGCTTCAAACTATGATCACGCTTCACGGATTACGGATTAGTACACAATAAATTTAACTGCATTGAGTTAATTAATAACATATTTTATATAGTACCCGGAACTGTAATTAGAAGAGAGGCTCGCGTCTACCCGCTCTTTGCTACAACTTCGAGTCGGACAAATCTGGTGAACGCGCTCCACTCCGTCGAATGGTAAATATGTGTGAATCGAACTTCACTTCCCGGGAAAGAGATACAGCTAAGAACATCATCTTTGAAGCGACCAACCTACGATCTACTAGAAAAGGAGGCGGGAAAGAGAAGCGTCTAATTCAGGACATTATCAGAATTCTAAAAGAAAAAGAGCCCAAAACACTTCCCATCGTTGCGGCCACGAATGTTCGTCGTCTTCCTCCGGTAACTTTTGACTACGTGGATGTTACCACCTTGCTGAAAGACATTCTTAGACTGAAGCAAGACATACATCGCATACTATTCGACTACGTAAAATCGGCAGCATTTACTGAAATATGCGAGAAATTAGAAAATGTTAAGGTAACTCCGAGTTCTGAACGTGAGGAATATTCTAGTACGCCCGTGAACAAAGAAAACGGACCCAAAAAGCAGAAAGAAAAATTTGAGGGTAAGCTCAAAAATAAAAATAAAGACCAAGCAAGCTTACATATGCATAGAAAACAGCCCCAGTCCAAAGTCCCAGCGACAACAGCCAGCGCCTGCGCCGCATTCGGGCCGATCTTACGTAACCTCAGCCGGAAACAGCCCCACGGTACCGCATAAATGCACAGCTGAGATGAATAAATAAAGGCCAACAGCAAAGACTACACACGCGCCTGATTGTCTTACAAGCAGGCCTATTCGTATGTTAGTATTCGTATACTGATACGAATATATTTCTGGATGCAATTATTGGCGACGGCGACAGTTTTGCGACGGTAATCGGACGAAAAAAGAAATACAGGGACATAAAACAGAAAAATAGCAATAAACAAGGCAAGGAAATATTGACGTCAGATAAAATTAAAATAGCCCCAAAACTATCTTACATTTACGCATCCCGATATGACATTGAAACCACGGAAGAAAATATTAGAGACTTTGTAGATGAAAGCGGGGACACAGTCGTAAAAGTTGAAAAACTTAAGCCGTTTAAGGAAACTTTATTTTCTTCATTTAAGACAACGATTCGGCAAGCACTCGAATATCATGTCTTGAGTGAAGACTTCTGGCCAAGCGGCGTCGCAATATCGCTTTTCTACTGAAGCCAAAAATTAAGGTTAGGGTTGCCTTATTTAATTGTAAGTCAATCAAGCGCTCCTGTAACCTTATAAGCGATCTCTGTAACGAACACGAAGTGATTGCTCTGCAAGAACACTGGCTTATACCAGACAATCTGAATTATCTGAATTCCATTCATCCGTGTTGCGTTTTGCGTGCCAAGGTGTATCGGTGGTGGATATGTCAGCCTGCGTTCCTTAAAGACCGCCCCTACGGCGGAGTTGCTATACTGTGGCGGAAAAATACTTTCACTAATGTGATACCAATTTGTACGGGTTCTACGCGCGTGGCGGCTGTATGTATACAACTCGAAGGAGACCGCAGTTTTATTGTGATATCGGTGAACATGCCCACGGAGGATCCGCATAAGCTGGCGCTGTTTACAGAGTGCATGGGTATAATTAGTGCGGTGATCGAGAATAGTGATGTGGAAAGTGACTTGGTCGTCGGTGATTTCAACGCGAACATTTCACGATCTGACAGTTTATTTAGTAATGAGTTGTTTGCGTACTGCCGCGATCAAAACTGGATATGTGCGGACGTAGAAAATCTCGGTATGTACGATGCGAGAAGAGCCAGCAAGAAACTTCATCGATACTCTTTTAAAATAATTGAGATTACACGAGAATTATTTTCGGAGTATCGAGGCATACATTCGCGTTTTACTGTTATTATTAGTATCAGAAAGTAGGGAGCACTACCTAACACTGTTTAGCTGTGAATAAACAAATTTGAAAGCATGGGAGACAACATTATAATATATTATATATTATTTAGGGCAAAGTTCGGTCCCTCTGTCGACCGTTCTACTTATAGACTGTCAGGGTGGTTACTTAAGAGTAATGGGGTTCAGGCACATAAGCTTGTCCTAGTTCTCTGGCTTAGAAGATTAATATTAGTCACATCTCTAAGAAATTCCAAGATAATAAATTATTTGTGTAAAATAAATTAACGGAGGTTCAAGCTTTGGCTGAAACCTAAATATCCGTATTTTGTGAATAAAAACAGTTCTATTTAATTCTTATAGAAGAATGCTAACTTACGTGCTAATCCAGTTTCATAAATATTCATAGTGAAGTACCCCCCACAAGGTTGTGTTGTATCACCAGGGCATTTCATGTCACACATTTCCTCTGCAACAGTTGCTGAAGGCTGTGGTAGACTTTCTCCACAAAAACACTCTGTCCTGAAAATAAATGTTTTGTCATATAAATGTAATATTTGGTTAAGTATATATACAAATTATAAACTAGCTTAAGTAATCATAATTAGAATGTTTTGTATAGTTATTTAAATTGTGTGCCTAATCATTATTATGAGTCTTTTGTTACGTGATTACGAATAAATAATAATAATTATTTCCTTTATTGAATACAACACATATGAATTACATTTTTAAATACATAAAAAACATAATATATATTTAAAAATATAAAAAATAGTAGCCGACCGGCGTCGGGAACAAGGTCCAAGTCACCGGTGGTTAGGGCTCCAGAGAGAGGAACCTCCTGACAATTCGAGCCGTGTCAAGGAGTACCGCTCTCTGTATCAAGCCCTTGACCCAACCGCCCAACGAGAGCCTCTTAAGGTGTTGGTCGAGGCTCTTGGGTATTAGACCATTGGCCGTAACGACTATCGGCACAATGATTGCAGAGTCTACCTCCCACATGTCGACAATCTCGTGGGCCAAGTCAAGATACTTAATTTGTTTATCTTTCTCGGCTTTCACGAGATTCTCGTCATGTGGAATAGTTATATCCACAATCATTGTGCGTCGCTCTGTTCGATCTATCACCACTATATCAGGCTTATTGGCTACAATAGTCCTGTCAGTGATGATAGATCGATCCCAGTACAGTGTGACATGGTCATTTTCGAGAACTGGGTCGGGCATATACTTGTAGTATGGTACTTCTGAAGTCACAAGGTTGTATTGCAGTGCAAGTTGCTGGTGGATAATCTTGGCCACTTGGTTATGCCTGTGCAAGTACTCGCCGTTAGCAAGACGAGAACAACCGGAAATAATGTGACGGATAGACTCGCCCGGACGGTGGCATGCCCGACAGATGTCCACCGTGCCGTCCTTCACAATATATTTCCGGTAGTTATTCGTCATGATAACTTCATCCATAATTGCACAGATAAAACCTTCGGTTTCCCCAAAGAGGTCACCGAAACGTAGCCAAGATACGGACGCTATAAAGTTCACATCGGGCCCATGTAAGGCCCTGTAAAAGCGTCCGTGAAGCTCCTTGCTTTGCCATACCTCCTTACGATCATTAGTGTCCAGTACTACAGGCATACGCCAGTTCTCTTTAGCCAAGGAGAGCGGGGTGAGTCCCTTGTCTATTGCAACCACATCTCGGTGCATCCCCACTTCAGCATGGAGAAAGTACTCCCTGAGGCTACACACCTCACGATTGTGGAGGGTCTTGGCATTTAAAAAGCCTCGACCCCCACACTTTCGTGGGATGTATAGCCTCATTACCGATGAACGTGGGTGATGGATCCGGTTTGTGGTTAGCAATGTACGAACTCTTCTATCCAGAGCGTCCAATTCAGTCTGAGTCCACTTGAGTATGCCGAAGGAGTACATTAAGACTGGCATGACCCAACTATTGAAGGCGCGCACCTTGTTACCGCCTGATAAAAGACTTTTTAGTACTTTTTTCAGGCGGCCAAAGAAGCGTTCCTTCAACAATTGTTTCATGTCAGTCTCGTTTATGCCTAACGTTTCTGACATACCCAAGTATTTGTAAGTTTCGGTTGAGGAGAGGGATCTGAAATTTATGGAATCCGAAAGTTGTATTCCCTCGGATTCCATAATCCCTCCTCGTCTGACATGCATGACTGCACATTTGTCCACACCAAATTGCATCCTGATAGAGTTACTGAAAGTTATTTAATTTATACTATTATAATAATAATTATTATTATAATAGTATAAATTAGGTTTCCACAAAATTAAATCACCATGACAGTATTAAGCTGACTGCTGCTTATATAAGCAGCTTATAAGTCTCCTTTCTTTTATGCCAACCATCCCTGCCTTTTTAGTGCGTGGGAAATCCTCATGAATTTTTCCTGCCCTGTGGAAGTGCGGAACAATGTCCCGAACTCGGAGCGGCTAAATAGCCAGGGTATTTTTCTATCTACATATTGATATATAACAATAAAAAAACTTGACTGCACATATAAGGCACATACCTACCGCCAAAAATAAGCGCTTTAGAGCCTTTGTTAGCCCGCGGTACGAGTTCATCACTTTGGATTTGCTATGTGGCCCGCCTCTGGAAATTGCAGATACTAAGAGAACTCACCCTCGGACCGCACCCCTGTTAAGTTAACGTGCTTACGTCTGGTTATTGGCAACAGTAGTAAGCCAACACTGCCACCTCCGAACGCTGCGACAACATGTCGCCTACGGTCGCTGTGTGCCACGAACTCAAGATGTCGCAATAAGCATCCAACAACTCTCGCCAGCATCAACGCTAATAAGCAAAGGCAGCCGGAAGCACGCTGGGCCGAGCGCTCGTTGCTCCACCCGTCACCTACGCCGTCTCACTTCGTCACGCAAGCCACACCTGCCACCCCGGGGAATCCACGCCCCGCATTTACCGCCGCCGGCGCGTTGCTACTAGGGCATAGCGGTGTTGAAGCCAATACTGGTAAAAATTCAATACCGGAACTCCAGATTTTCGGTATTATAATTTTTTTTTAAGAATAAAATACTTCGTATTTTGTTTCATTTTTTATACAATAAAACCAAAATGGAAATCAACTTCCCTTTTATTTTGAAACCAAATAATTCATCACAACCGTATCAGCCACAGTTCGTGTGGTGTCCGGAAGTCCGTATGGTGTCCGGATTAAGAATATAGCACCACTCCATCTCCTCCCGTGGATGTCATAAAAGGCGAGTAAGGGAATCTAAACCAGAGGGATGGGCAGCAGCGTCCTTCCTGTGAAGCGGTAGCCAAACTGGGCTCACCAACCCGCCTGCCAAGCGTGGTGAGTATTGGCAAGTGCCCCCCAAAATGATTACACAGTTGTGGAATCTGTGGGGGAGGTCTTTGTGCAGCAGTCGACGTATAAATGGCCGATATGATGATGATGATGATGTATCAGCCAAAGGACGTCCACTGTTGAACAAAGGACTCCCCTATAAATTTCTACAACGACCGGTTACTTGCCGCCCGCATCCAGCAACTCCCTTTCTACTTTCACCAGGTCGTCTCTCTATCTTGTTGGATGTCGTCTAATAAAAGTGCTGCATTTTCCGGTGCGAGGTCTCTACTCGATGACCTTTGTACCCCAACAGCCAGCAGTTCTAATACCAATGTGCCCCGCCTATTGCCACTTCAGCTTACTAATCCTTTAAGCTATGACGGTAAGTTTAGTTATTCTTCGGATCTCCTCATTTCTGATTCAATCTCATAGAAAAATACCAAGCACAGCTCTCTCCATAGCTCGCTGAGTGACCTTGAGCTTTCTTATGAGGCCCATAGTGATAGAACACGTCTCTATGCCCTGGTAACAGCACACTGGTTAAAAGACTTAACTTGAGGGACTGCGGTATTATTGACGAAAAGACGTTGCGAAGTTTCCTGGACGCTGCCCAGCCGAGTCGGATTCGACGATTGACCTCCTTCTCGAAGCTGGACCTTTTTTTTAGTGGTACCTATTTAGTAGGACGGTTTGTGAGTTCCCAACGGATTTTATGGGATGGATATGACATCAGCGTTTGACATAACTTTCGTCTTGGTCATGTTCATTTCAAAGCCCACCTGTTGGGCAACTCTGTTGAGATTACTGAACATTGTGCTGAGGTCTTGCAGTGATTCTGCCATGAGTAAGATGTCGTTGGCAAATCGAAGGTGAGTTGCACGCCATTGATGTTAGTGCCGAATCCTTCCCACTCTAGAAGCTTGAAAGCATCCTCGTTTGCAGCGATGAACAGTTTCGGGGTACACCGACATGGTGGCACATTAACAATTCGGTGTACTGGAGTGCAATTCTCTAAGCTCAAACATTCATACATCCTTGAATACCGAATTGAAATTGCGGTGATAACCGAATTTGGTATTCGCTAAGACTGGTCCTCGTGGCTCGCCGTCTGCAATGTGTCGTTGAATAGGTATAATTAATGAATTAGGTTGAATAGGTATAATTAATAAATTAGGTTGAATAGGTATAATGAATGAATTAGGTTGAATAGGTATAATTAATGAATTAGGTTGAATAGGTATGTGGTATAATATATATGTCCGTGGGCAGGGACGGTAGCGTAAAGCGGAGGGAGATTACGTGTGGGGTTCCGCAGGGGTCAGTTCTCGGCCCGCTCTTAAGAAACCTGGCTAAAACCGCTGGAGCGGTCATCTTCGGCACCTAAGCGAGGCTCCAGGTCCTCGTATGATCACACTGGAGCCGCCCACTGGTGCCACGCCTATAGGCACATCTCGGAGAGGGTGACTGTAAAGCGGTCACCCCCCGGGGGATAGTAAAGGATGGTGCAGGTGCAGTGGCTGATACATGAACATATGTAGGTAACGGCTTTGCGTGGAGATCGCGACAATAGACATAGGTAGCGGTACCCTTTGATGCAGATTAGGAAAAATACTACGTTTAATCTGAGCTGACCCTTAACTTCACGTTTTGCTAAGGCAGCCATACCGTAACAGTACAAGTTCGACAGTAACGCCATCTAGTTGGAAGAAAGAAATAAGTATTAAAACTTTATAAATTTAATAATTATAAAACTATGTAACCCAGAAACATCTATACAAATAAATATAAATAAAATTGAAGTCATATATCATATTGGCCATTTATACGTCCACTGCTGAACAAAGGCCTCCCCCATAGATTTTCACAACTGTGTCATCATTCTGGGGGGTATTTGCCAATACTCACCACGCTTGACAGGCGGGTTGGTGAGCGCAGTATGGCTACCGTTTCACAGAAGGGACGCTGCTGCCCATCCCTCTGATTTAGATTCCCTTAGTCGCCTTTTACGACATCCACGGGAGGAGATGGAGTGGTGCTATATTCTTAATCCGGAGACCACACGGGACAAAATTGAAGTGTCTGTTTGTAGTTAAAAAATAACAGCTTTTTACAAAATGCATATGAAAGTTTATACGGTACCTACGACAAAAAAGCTATTTGTTAATTTTTGTCTGTCTGTTTGTTCCCGCTTATCTCCGAAACGGCTGGGCCGATTTCTACGGGACTTACACTGGAAGATAGCTGATGTTATAAAGCATAACTAAGGCTACTTTTAATTTAGAAAAATATATATGAACCCCGTGCATTATTTGCGTGTTAATATTTTATGTAGGGTTTTTGAAGTCGGTATATTTTTTGTTAAAAACGTTTATTTGTTTCTTTTTAGTGTAAATAAATGTAAGAACTTTTTCCAATTTGGTATCAGTATATAACACTAAAAATAGGAATGACTCAAATCGGTTCTCTGATCTGAGAGGAATCGAAACTATTAAGACATCATCTAGATAAGTGTGCATTCAAATTAACCTGTTTATTGAAGCTGGTTAAAAAACTACTCAATCAAATGTAATGAAATTTATATGGGACCAACTTGAAAGTGTTCTACACCAGTTACAAAAGAATTGCTCAAATCGGTCTACAAATGTCGGAGTAACCGGTGTACATACAGAAAAGATGCGTTTTTTGTAGACATATTGTTATACTACTCACCTCCTATGTACAAAAGCGTGATGATTTGTATTCTAGATCCATCCTTGGACAGTAACGGACATTTTTGCCAAATTTCAACGAATTTTATACTGTAGTTTTAGCGGTAACAACATAGAAACAGACAAACAGACAGAAATTCAAATAATTGCAGTTTTGGCATCAGTCGCGTTCCTGGAACACGGGGCAGTAATTTTTTTCAAAAAATATTCATTGTGCAGTTTTTGTCTCTCTACGATTTTATTATAGTATATCTTATATCTTTAAATGAGCAATTCTTGTATATATATATATATATGTATATAATTGGAATCTCGGAATCGGCTCCAACGATTTTCATAAAATTTAGTATATAGGGGGTTTCGGGGGCGATAAATCGATCTAGCTAGGAATCATTTTTAGAAAATGTCATTTTATTCGTGTTTTATCGATAATCAACTTAAACATAAACTTGGAAGAAAAATAAAAAAAGGAGGCGTTTGAGTAGTCTCAACTGAAAAATATGACTCTTCCTGACATCTATTGGCGAATAATAATACTATTTTTTGTGAACAACTAATTGCTTTAACGACACAACAGCAGATGGCGTTTATATATTTAAATGAGCAATTCTTGTATATATATATATATAATTGGAATCTCGGAATCGGCTCCAACGATTTTCATAAAATTTTGTATATAGGGGGTTTCGGGGGCGATAAATCGATCTAGCTAGGAATCATTTTTAGAAAATGTCATTTTATTCGTGTTTTATCGATAATCAACTTAAACATAAACTTGGAAGAAAAATAACAAAAAGAAGGCGTTTGAGTAGTCTCAACTGAAAAATATGACTCTTCCTGACATCTATTGGCGAATAATAATACTATTTTTTGTGAGCAACTAATTGCTTTAACGACACAACAGCAGATGGCGTTGTTAAGTAACACGAAGTCAATGAGTGTTTGCTTTGAGGTATAGTTCATTATTTTATTAGTAATTCGTACTTAAATATAATTTCCAAAAAACACAATATAAAAAAATATAAAAAAAGCCAAGCTCGGTCATCCAGGTACTATAGATTACAGGAGTCTGATTCTCATTTCATTAGCAATTTTGTTACATGCAACTACGAGTATGTTGTATGTCTCAATTCTACTATTACTGCTATTTATGGTCATTGTAGCCTTTTCAACCTTTTTCGTTGACATGTAAATCATACTACATTTAGCTCAGGAGAGGTACACTTGATTTTTCCTACACTCGAGAGGTACATTGTAAGGAAAAGGGACAAGTTCAATTTATGATAATTATGGCCATTCTAAATATTGTTACCATAACCTTTTTAGGGTTCCGAACGTCCGAAGGAAAAAATAGCGGAACCCTATAGGGGTTCCGATGATCAAATTCAAATTCATTTATTGCTTGTCACAGGTGAAAATGGTGCAGTTGTTGTTATATAATAAAGTGTCGCTGTAACATACCTCTTAGGTGTACAATATTTGCGTTTAGTATACATTATTTTATTTCTATAGTACTTATTATAATACCTACATTTAATTATAATCACTTGCATATATACATTATTAGATCAATAGTGTACCATTATCATGCTCATATTATTCATAAGTGACTCATAAAACATATAAATTGTAAATGTCATTAATAATTGGTAATTCATATTAGATACATGTCAAAGTATTGTATAGGTATATTAATAAATAAATTAATGAATTAGTTACGTTCGTTATTTATAATTAGTTCTCATTCAAAAAGCTTTATTCTTGCTTAACAAAAATTCTTTGAGCGTATGCTTAAAAATATTTTTATTTTCGATATTTTTCATACTATCTGGTAGTTTATTATAGATTTTCACCCCCATATAATGGGGGTGAAAATCCACTTTTACTAAACTGGGCTGTTCTACACTTTTTGATACATAACGTATTTTTATATCTAGCACTTGTAAAAGTTACGTAGTTTTTGATGTCGCTTTTTATCATGATTGCTGCTTCGTAAATATAAAGTGAAGGTAGAGTAAGAATTTTTAAGTGTTTAAATAATAATCTACATGAATCAGTCTGTTTAAGTCCACATATGCACCTAACACATTTTTTTTGTGCTTTGAAAGCTAGTTCTCTGTCAGTAGAGTTACCCCAAAATAGGATACCGTATTTTAATGTGGAGCCGACATATGCATGGTACACGCATAGTAACGCACTCTTGTCAACAACTTTTCTAAGCATGTAAATGGCGTAAGAAAATCGATTTAGTGTATTGCAAACGTGATCAATCTGCTTTTTCCAGTTTAGTCCAGAGTCAATATGAAAACCAAGAAATTTTGTGTCAGTTACTTCTTTTATTGTCACACCCTTGTAGTTTATTTGTAAATTGTTTGATTTCGTGTTTTTATTTTTAAAAGTCATAAAGTTAGTTTTATCAAGGTTTATTTTTAGGTTATTTGACTTTAACCAGTCTATGATAGCTTCAAGCGTGTTGTTAATATCGGTTTCGTTTACATTTTGATCATCGTCAGTGAAAACAGATCATCGTCAGTGAAAACAGCAGTGCTATCATCAGCAAACAATATTATGTCATGGCTTATAGATTGCGGGAGATCAGTTATGTAAATGAGGAATAAGAGTGGTCCCAGAATACTGCCCTGTGGCACTCCATACTGTGCAATTTTAGGATCTGATGCGTAATTTTGTTCAAGTTTGGTATCATTAGAAATTCTCGTTATTTCTGTGATTTGTAACCTCTTAGTTAGGCATGATTGTATAAGTTTTAATGCATTTCCTCGAACCCCATATGTTTCTAGTTTATGTATTAGTATATTATGATCTACGTGATCAAAAGCTCTAGTCATATCCATGAAGATCGCTGTAATACGTTGTTTTTTATCCAATCCAGACAATACTTTTTGTAAAAAAAAAAGCGCACTGTTCGTCGATATCCCTTTTCTGAACCCAAATTGTTCATTTGCAAAAATATTGTTAATTTCAAAATAGTTGTAAAGGTTATCATAGAGAACTTTTTCAAAAATCTTTGCAATAACTGGGATTAATGCGATTGGTCTGTAACACATCATTTCTTCTATGTTTCCTTTTTTAAATAAAGATTTTACCACTGTTACTTTTAGTTTCGAGGGAAAACAACCATTTTCAATGCATAAATTAATAATATAACTAAGAATTGGTGCAATGACATGTGAAACTCTCTTACTGATTTGTGTATTGATATCATCATAGCCTGTACTCTGGGTATTATTTAATGATTTTATAATTTGGTTAATGTCATATGGGTTTGTAGGTTTAATGAAAATTGAATTAGACTGTATGTCAGTGTTTTTTGAGAAGTACTAATATCTTTTGTAATCGGTTTTATGTCACTCGTGAGTCACTCTGTCCGTCGGTCTGTCACAGCCAATTTTTCCGAATCTACGATTAAGTTCAAATTTGGTACACATATGGATTTCTGCGACCGAAACACGGACGTGTAACGTAAATAAATTAATTCTGAATATGGGGGCCACTTTTGGGGGGTAATATAGATAATTTAAGAATAAAGTTTTGCAAACTGTACCGTGTAACATATTACATGAAAGAGCTTGTTGTGAAGGTCTTAAATATATTTATTTTATTATTTAAATAGTTTTAAAGTTATTTAAGAAAATCTTATTAACAAAAAAATACCGACTTCAAAAGCCAATTCATAAAATTTAACTTCTCGTTGGTCTGCATGAACCATGGTAGGGGCAAACATGTCCCGCCCGACTTCATAAATAGTGATTTTTTCTTTTTAGTGGTTTTTATATCATGTAGGGCTTTGGAAGTCGGTATTTTTTTTGTTAAAACTTTTGTTTCTTTTTTGCAATGTGGTATCAGTATTTAAAACTTAAAATAAGAATGACTCAAATCGGCTCTCTAATCTAACTATTAGGACATCATCTAGATAAGCGCAGTCAAATTTAACTTGTTTATTGAATCTGGTTAAAAATCTACTCAATCAAATGTAATGAAATTTATATGGGACCAATTCGAAAGACTTCTGCACCCATTAAATAGTTGCTCAAATCGGTCTACAAATCTCGGAGTAATCGGTATACATACATAAAAAAATACGCGTCGAATTGAGAACCTCATCCTCTTTGAAGTCGGTTAAAATAATAGTTTAACCCTTTCACTGCGCGGCGGTCAGGCGATTTACAATACGCCACGGCGCAGTACAAACAAAACAAGGTCTCGGCCCATGATGCTTAAGTTACATCATTGCGCCGCTTAGGTACTTTTGTGTTATGTATCCTTCTGACGTCACGTTGTGGGTGGTTTTATGCAACATTTTTTGTAACCAAGAATCAGTTTATAAAAAACTAACTAGTGTTATTATTAAAAATGCAGCATGGTTCATGAAAAGGCTTATTCCTCTATCTTCAATATGTAATACTAACTAGATGCGGCTGAGTATATATATTTTACATGGAACCACTGTCATCAGACTCCACAACCTAATTACTAGGTAACATTGAAATTCTTAGGTTAGATCAAGATAAAGATAATTGTTATTGTAATTATATTAGATCTAAGAAATTGCCGTTTGTATGAAATAAAGCATAGCAATTTATTTTACATTTTATTTATTTTAATCCAAGTAATCCTCCGAATAACCGAATCTCGATTGCAAAATCGATGTATCTTTGCCAACGCAGTAGCAGTTAATCGATGCCCTTTTTTAAGGAACCAGATAACCCACTTGCTGACCGCTTGCAATTGTCAAACAGAATCCATTTTTCGTCACAGCTAACAATTCGACTTAATTTCCTCGTTTCTGTGTCTGTTGAAAAGCGCAAGGCTGGCCTCGACGCGCACGTTGCGCTGATAATCGTTAAATTCGTATGGCAGCCATTTGTCAAGCTTTTTTACCTTGTCTTAGATTGAGTATCATCAGCTACCACAATAGCCTTCGCCCTCATTGTCTACCAAAGTTTTCGGACGACCACGGGGTTCATTTCTCAAATCGAAATTTCCAGCACGGAAGCGAGCAAACCAATAATGGGTTGTGCGTTCGTTTGTAGTGTTCGCTCTGTAAACATCGTTGATGTCGCATGCCGCTTGTGCCGCGTTGCTGCCACGACGGTACTCATATTCCATATTTACTCGAATTTTCAACGCACCCATGACAACGTAAAATATTCAAACACCGTATCACCGCAAGGCTCCCGCAATATAAAGATAACAGGGGGCTCATGCGTTTTGTACTTGGGTGCCACGGCGGTTATTATCCCAGCTCCATGTCCTTCTCTAAACGGGATTGGCTCTATGCCTCTATCTGCGATCTCCTTTGGGAGCATGACGCTCTCACAAAAGCGAAACCACAGCATTCCAATTTTCATGCTCGGTCTTAGCCACACTACTGCGAGGTAGCAGATAAAAATCTTGCACAATCCGATCGACCAGAATCCACCGCTCGGCAGCCCGAGCGAGGCACTCCTTGATTCGAAGCGCCCCTTGAAGTTTCAGCGACTGTCCAGGGTGAGTCCAGGTACTTGATGTACCTGCCCACCCTGATTTGTACGTCACCAACGCGTATCTGCCACTGGGTGGTTATCTGCTCCGCGGCAATTTGTGGAACCATAGTGCCTCGGTTTTGTGAGGCGTTATCGTGTAGGCGCCGTAATCCGTCAGGAAAGATGTATTAGTCATAGAGTCCATATCACCCACCCGGCTTAATTGTGATAGCATAAGTCATCGAGTCCATATCACAAGCCATATTTGTAATAGCATTAGTTATCAAATCTATATTACAAGCTGGATCAATCGTAGTAGAGGCAGAGGTACTCGACCAGCGAGAAAGTTGAGAAAACCTTTGTGCATAAGATATAGATTAAGAGAGCTAAAATCGCACTAACATCACCACAATAATCTTATCTCTTTAAATGAGCAATTCTTGTAATTAGAATCTCGGAATCGGCTCCAACGATTTTCATAAAATTTAGTATATAGGGGGTTTCGGGGGCGATAAATCGATCTAGCTAGGAATCATTTTTAGAAAATGTCATTTTATAGGCGTTTGAGTAGTCTCAACTGAAAAATATGACTCTTCCTGACATCTATTGGCGAATAATAATACTATTTTTTGTGAGCAACTAATTGCTTTAACGACACAACAGCAGATGGCGTTGTTAAGTAACACGAAAATACCGAGCAAAGCTCGGTCATCCAGGTATATTAATAATCGAGCATAACACCATGTTCATTTTATACTATAATATCAAGTATTATTTCACATTATAGTATAAAAGTTAATTATAATGGAAGTATTATAATTTTGTTTAGGTACCACTGACATTCAATATTAAATACTTTGTCCAAAAAAATTAATTTGGAGAAGTAGCATCTGTTACATACTCTAAGAAATTTTTTATGAGGTTAGCTATGTAGTCTAATTTTGAGACAATGGAGTGCTTAGTGGTACCACTACTGCCGCATAGATGGCGCTAAACTCAAAATATTGAAGTTCCAGTTTTCTTAATCTTATATCTTTAAATTTGAGTAGTCTCAACTGAAAAATATGACTCTTCCTGACATCTATTGGCGAATAATAATACTATATATATATACTTACGTAATTGATTGATAAACTGTAAAAAATTAAGTATTTGTTTCTAATATAAGATTAAACTAATTGCACTCATGATTTTTTTCTTTAAATAACCAGTTCATATTTTTTATTATTCTATCGGTAAGATCGAAAAATATTATTCATATTTAATTATTTTATTAGTAATTCGTACTTAAATATAATTTCCAGAAAACACAATTTAAAAATAAAAAAATACCGAGCAAAGCTCGGTCAAACATCTAGTAATAAATAATAAGGGACGCAAAGACAGGCACTGATCAAGACTGTGCAATATTATTACCTTCATACAGACATAAGCACTTTTTCCATTCAAATACAAAAAAAAACACAATAGATCAAACAGTAGTTAATCGTTGATGTCATACTTGGAAGCTATAAGAATACAATTTTAGGTAACGACGTTTTACACATAAATGTATTTAAATTTACGATGATGCACGAAGTGCAATAATAATAGGACAATGAAAGTATCGGCAGCTTTGTGGTTAATTCTTGTTATTATAATCTGGTAGCAAACGTCGACGTAACAAAAACTTTATACAAAATTTTCTTTCGTAATTAATTAATTGCAACAACAACAATTAATATCTTTCTGTATCTGAATCTTGTATCTCAATTAAATTATAACGGGAGTGCACTCATTTAAAAACCACCCAAAATGTAGTTCTTATAAACGCAAAGCTAACTATTTCTTACCGCACAAGTATTAAGTTCAGTTTACTTTATATGATATCGACTTACGTCGTTGTAATTATTGGCTGCTATACGGTAAGTCCTCAACAGCGCGATGATACACCTTGTGCATCATGGTTAAAAACACAGTTAATCTATAATTAAATATACTGAGTATATTTAAGAACATAAATCAATACGATACACGAAATAATTTATATTCATTCTTTGGAACTTTTCAGTAATAATCCAGAGTAAAGTTTCAGTCGACATTATTACGTGATTTAGTATATTTTTTATGCCAATTCATTATTAAAGGTGTCACCAACAAATACTAAACAAAAACATAAAACAATGTTGCAGTTTACTTGAGTTTTTTAACATTTCCCGTAAGTGCGATCCATGATGCATACCTTGCATCATGCGGCGGCGGGGGACCATTTGTAAATGATGCACACGTTGCATCATGCGCACTGAAAGGGTTAAGTTTGATCTTGGGATAAATTATTAGTACAAGATAGAATTTAACAATAGACATTATATTCGGCAATTTCTAAGCCCTCTCCACGCGAGTTCAACCCGCACTTGTCCGGTTTTTTATTTTATATTAAAGCCAATCTTACTAGTTTTTAGAATAATACTATAATTTTCCATTATGTTATTTCTTAAGGATGATTATGTTTAAATGCACAAGAAGTGGCTTTTTCACACTGTTTCAGAGTTCTTTATATCTAGCCTTCTAATAAAGATAGGATTTGGAGTGAATACAAATAACATCTTATACTTTCACCAGATATTAAAATTCTTTTTAATTTACCTGTTTTTGTAGCATGGAGAAAAATATTTGTTAAATGGCATTGTATGATCAAGGTTTTTGAGTCAGCCATCCTTGTAGTAAAACTATAGGACTGACTAACAAGAGAAAAATAGGAATTTTAAAACAAATATGTGCATCACTATATATACAATAAGTACTTATGATATTCAATGTAAAATTCTCATCATATTTTCATAATTTTTCATAATAATGATTTGTGAAAAAAATAATTACCAGACCACTTCCATGAGCTTCTAAGTGGTAGAATACAAATATGATATTGTTTTAACATTTGTTGTTTATTGTGGCAGCAAAACAAAACTATTGGCAACTGCAAATATAAATATAACATTATAATAAAACACTTTCAAAATGATTATATTGAATTTATTATATTTTATAGTTTTTCCTTACTCTGGCATCGAAGCTCGAAATAAATAATAATAAAAATAAGTTATTTATTTCGTAAACAAGAGACAACCATACAAGAGTCACTTATTATAAACAAATATATAACAACTATTTTGCATTGGCATTTAGTAAAGTCGATTAATTATATACAATGGGTTGTAGGCATTGGTTGTCATCAGACTGATTTGCCATTGTGATAGCGACCAGGACACCGCACAGCAAACGTTCGAGGCGTGCCCTGCGTGGGCCGCCGAGCAGCGGATCCTGGTCGATCGGATCGGGCAAGATCTCTCTCTGCCAGCAGTAGTTGGCTATGTTGGCAGAGCACGAAAACTGGAATGCAGTGGTCTCCTTCTGTGAGAGCGTCATGCTCCAGAAAGAGACCGCAGTGCGGGTTCGGGAGAGGGCCGATCCCGCTCGAAGAAGGAGGAGACGGCTTCGGGGTAACAACCACCCTGGCGCCTAATCCCATACGCCTAAAACCCCCTGCCGTTGCTATAAGGTGGGGGACCTCTGGGTTCGCGGGTGCGTAGATTGGGGAATGTGCGTGCCACACCAAGCGACCCAAGAGAAGACGGTAGCACGCATGTGGTCACGCGCTGCCGTGGGACGCTTTGGGGATCCTTTACAATCCCCCCCGGGGGGGTGACCACTTTACAGTCACCCTCTCCGAGATGTATAGGTGTATATGTGTATGTATAGGCGTGGCAACAGTGGGCGGCTCTAGTGTGTTCATGCCGAGGACCTGGAGCCTCCCTTAGGTGCCGAAGATGACCGCTCCAGCGCTTTTAGCCGGTAGGAGTCCGCCATACCCCTTCGCCCTTCCCCGGGGCGAAGGAAGTTTATGAAGAATTTCCACTGGGAACCTACAAAAAAAAGTTTCACCGTACTGCCGTAGTCTTCACACAGACGAATCTCTTCAGATTTTTTGACGATAGGCACGACCGGAGTCGCCCACCGTGAAAAAAATACGGTACGAAGCGCCGCACGCATACGGCGCGTCTGGCATAAGACTCTCAACTGTCTTTAATAGCGAACGGGACTTGGCGAGCTTTTAAGAATTTAGGGTCGGCGTTTGGTTTTAAATGTATGACAACACTCCACCGTAAGTACCTAATCCTTCTTTAAAACTTCAGCATGTTTCCTCACAATTTCGTTCGTCATCGACATGTTTTTGATCTCAGATACGGAATTAATACATACCCTTATTCTGAGAGCTGAAAACCAATCTCTACCAATTAAATTCGGTCCTGTTGTACCTCTAGCTACAATATCAGGTAAAACACAATGTCATTAAACTGTACGTGCACTGTAGGCTGGCCTAGCACGCTGACCGGTGTGGCCGTCCAGGTACGTAGGCTGTTCGGTGCGGCGTCCAGTGTAGCACGAGGGTGATTGGCACGCAGTCTGCTCTACGTGCACTCGTTCACGAATGAGAAACCGGCGCCGCAGTCCACCTGCATCGTTACTGGTTACGCCATCCAAATGAACAGTAATGTCATACACTGAGACTCATAGTCTTGAACCATCTAAGTTATACAAGCCATTTAACTGACTGTTTGACTCATCATCATATGTATAGTAAATTTTTTTGTTTAAGCCTTTCTTCTTTGATATGCATCCTTTTATTAGAAGATCTTCTTGCAGTAACGACATGTGGTCAACCACATTCACCATCTTGACGCTCTCCGCAACGGTAACAAAGGCGAGTTCTCGCTTGAGATTGTACTGTGTTGATGTCCATGGGCTCAGGTGCAGCCACTGACATAATTGATGTGCTTGCCGTTATTGCTTCGAGTCCGCCTGAGATGTTTCCAGTGTTAGTTTTTTGTATCATGCGAACGTCTCTACCAGCACTCTCCGAATGCAGCATAGCCTCAACAACCTAGTCGTAACTTAATTCATCCTTTTTGAATGGATCGTACTGCAGTTTATGATCGTTTATACCACACACGAGTCTATCACGTAATATACGTTCCAAATCCAAAAAATTACAGTCGGCACTGATCTTTCTAAGTTGAGCTATGTATTCCGCTGGCGATTCACCTTCGTTCTGATGAAGTTTATAGAATATAAATGACGTATATATTTCGTTAGGTTTGGGACAGTAATGTTTCGTTAAAATCGTTACAATTTCGCTAAAAGTCACATCACTCGATTTTTTAGGTAGAATTAAGGCTAGAAGCGTATCAAACACTTGCGACCCGCATATTGTGTAAAAATTTGCTCTCTTAGCTGAGTCCAACACTATACGATTGGCCTCAAAGCAGTATTTCAACCTATCTACGTAATTGTCCCAAATGTCCGTTATTGCACCAAATCCTTGAATTTCACCGCTACACACTCCCTTTTACACAAGTTTATTCCTCATCGCCGCTTTTATGTCCAATAAAACAATGATTAAGTAATATTGTTTTACAAGCACTAGGTAGTAGTGTGAAGTTAAACTGGAAGGTACTTGTAAATATCATTTTGTATCTAGTAATAGGATTCAGAAAGTGGATGTTAATGGTAAGAGGTCTCCTGGGTCTATGGTCACAATGGGAGTTCCGCAGGGCTCAATTCTTAGCCCATTTTTGTTTCTTATTTATAAATGACCTTTTTTTTGCACCGAAGGGGGCCTCCAGGTCCTCGTAAGATCACACTAGAGCCACCCGTTGGTGCAACGCCTTTAGGCACATCTTGGAGGGGATTATTGTAAAGCGGTCACCCCCTCTTGTTTAAGGACAGGCAGCTGTAAAAAGGCACTTCTCGGGGAGGATTGTAAAGGATCCTCCCAAGCCTGGCTGTGCGCTGTGCTACGCACACGGCGGCACGTGACCATGTGCGCGCCACCGTCGTTCCGGGGGTCACTTGGTGTGAGCACGCAGACTCCCCAATCTGCACACCCTCGACCCCCGAGGCCCCCCACCATGTAACGACGGCAGGGGACTCAGGCGTGTTGGACCTGGGCGCCGGGGCGGTTGTTACCCCGGCGCCTTCTCGTCTTCCTCCGTGCGGGATCAGCCCTCTCCCGATCCCGCTCTGCAGTCTTCTTCTGGAGCATGACGCTCACGCAGAAGGAGACCACTGCACTCCAATTTTCATTGGAGCATGGAGTGCAGACACTACTGCCGGCAGAGAAAGATCTTGCCCGATCCGATCGAGCAGAATCCGCCGCTCGGCAGCCCACGCAGGGCAAACCTCGAGCGTGTGCTGTGCAGTATCCTGGTCGCTTCCACAATGGTGGCACTGTGCCATCTCGCGGCCTATTCTGTGCAGGTACGCACCGAAACAACCGTGACCGGTGAATACCTGGGTCAGGCGGTAGGTGACGCGCTCGCTCCTTCCAAGCCATGCTCCGAAGAGCGGCCTCAACGACACGTTTGGTTGCAAATTGCAACCGAAGGCGATGTCGCCACAACTCGAGTGCGCGCCGTCGAGCCAGCCGCCTTAGTCTGTCGAACGACCCTTGAGCCACGCTTTCGCCTCTCTGGCGGAGCGAGCGTGTCTGATCGTAGACCCACGCATCCGTCTCCGCCAGGATGTCAAAAGGCGGAAAGCGCGCCAGGAGAGTCGCCGCCTCGTAGGACTCAGTCCTGTATCCCCGTGCGATCCGTATAGCCACTCTGCGCTGCAGACCGTGAAGTTTGTTTCTGCAGCGCTGGATATATAAATGACCTACATTATATCGTAGGGGATCACGAGATAGTGTTGTTTGCAGATGACACTTCACTTTTATTTAATCTCAAACGCCAACATCTGGCTACTGACGATGTAAATAGCGCTATGAGTGGTTCACTGGTTTAATGTCAACAATTTACTCTTAAACGAGAAAAAACACACTGCATTAAATTTACTACACCCAATGTTAGAGATGTAAAAACTAGTGTACTAATGAATGGTGCAGAGTTGGATCATGTGGACACAGCAGTGTTTTTAGGTATCACTTTTGATTCTAAGCTGCAGTGGGGCCCACACAACTTAAATTGTCGAAAAGGCTAGGTTCTGCAGCATACGCGGTTATGAAAATACGTAATTTAATAGACATAGAAACCGCCCGACTAGTATATATTTTAGTTATTTTCATAGTATATTGTCTTACGGTATTCTGTTGTGGGGGAATGCAGACAACATTCAAACTATTTTTGTGCTAAAAAACGAGCCATTCGGTCAATCTATAAGTTAAGCCCGAAATATTCGCTCGGGGAGAAATTTAAAGAGATTAATATAATGATCAAAGCGATCTCAAAACTTGTCAAAGAGCTTATATAACGCCTATATGGTAACTTTAGAAGCAGAGATAACAACAAACACAAAACTATTTTGGAATTACATTAAAAATAAACGCGGTGGAACTAGTACCTACCCATTGACTATCACTGACGGACAGACAATAACATCTAATGGCACAAAGATTTGTGATCTATTCGCGAACCAGTTTTCATCGATTTATACCCCGGACCATAACACTGAATTCGAACATGACTCAAGTTTTCTACACTCATTAGAAATCAACAGCCATTGCCTAACAATACCAGTATTTCAGAGAGATTGCATTCTTAAAAAGCTGCAATCTGTAAACACAAATAAAGGAGCAGGTCCAGATGGAATTCCGCCTTTTTTTATTTCTGCTTGCGCCTCGGCACTGGCTACTCCACTACTACACATTTATAATACATCCTTAGCAACAGGAACCTTCCCGCTAGTGTGGAAAACAGCCAAAGTTGTTCCCGTGCATAAAGCAGATAAGAAGGATATCGTCTCGAACTATAGGCCCATTTCCATTCTTTCCACCTGCGAAGGAAGATCTTTGAATCGTTAATCTGTCCCTACATCCAATGTCATTTTAAACTGTACCTAAGCGATCACCAACATGGTTTTGTTGCATCGCGGTCTACCACTACAAACTCATTAACATTTACAGAATCTCTTATACAAACTATTGACTCGAATAATCAATATGACGTAATATACACCGACTTTAGCAAGGCTTTCGACAAAATTTCCCATTCCATATTAATTTATAAGCTCTCAGCGTATGGTATCACCGGAACCTTGCTGAATTGGCTGAAATCATACTTAACGCAGCGCGAGTTTTATGTTGTGGTTAATGGCTATAAATCTGCAAACAATTTTATTACTTCTGGTGTGCCACAAGGCTCGCATTTGGCTCCTATATTGTTTAATATTTTTATAAATGACCTTCCCCACTGCTTCCACTTCTCTGAATGTTATTTATACGCCGACGACCTCAAGTTCTCAAGAAGAATCGAATCACTAAGAGATACTTTACTATTGCAAGATGATCTAAGCCGGCTCATCGGATGGTGCAAAACAAATAAAATGGATCTAAATTTCAAAAATGTCACCATTTGAAATTTTCGAGGAAATCACAGTCTATTAACTCTGAGTACTTTATAGGAAATGAAAAACTCCAAGAGGTGGAAGCGATAAGGGACCTAGGAGTGCTATTTGATAAAAAAATTACATTCCTTCCACATATTGAAAATATAATTCGGAAAGCATCTAAAATGTTAGGATTTGTCATCAGGAATACTAGGGCTTTTAAACAAAGTGGCACAAAGATCATGCTGTACAACAGCCTAGTGCGTAGCGTATTGGAATACTGCAGTATTGTGTGGAGACCACACTTTGCCGTACATGCGCTGCGACTAGAAAGAATACAAAAACGCTTCTTATGGCACCTGGCTTTCTCAAAAGGCAAATCCAGACAGCTGCCCTCCTACAGTAGTCGTTTGCAGTATTTTAAGATTAAACCACTACAATCTCGAAGAAATGTCATTGATGCCAAATTCTTATATAATCTGATTAGAAATAAAATTGATTGCCCGAAATTATTAGGTCTAATAAGGTTCCATGCCCCTTCCAGATATCCTCGCTATAACATTACACCGTTATGTCCACCTCTGCGAAGGACGGTTCTAGGTGCAAACTCCCCAATCCCAAGAATTTGTAAACTCTTGAACAGCTGTAGTGACCTAATAGATATACACCAAGATAGTGCTGGTAAATTTTATAAAACAATTATTCGCTATTTCTCACAAAACCGAGACCCATAATGTGCCTGGTTCTAATTTACATACTATGCTGGACAAAAAGTGTTTATAGTAAATTTATATATAATAATAATGGCATGTAATTTAATGTTTATATTTATGAATTTTACTTTTTTTAATTGTTTACTTATATAATGATATACAAATGCATTTTTTTATCTTTCTCTTATTTTAATTACGTGTAATGAATTGAATTAAAGAAATCCATGTTCTAAATAAAACACTAAGCCTAATAACGCTATACCATTCTAAACTAGAATATGTGTGTGTAGTTTGATGGTTTATTGTAATATATCAAAATGTTTGCCTAAGTACTGCGCACGTGGTGTTAGCCTGTAAGTAGTTGTTACACTTATAAAAGATTAATGTTGTTGAATTTGTAATTATATTAGTGTAAACAATTGTTGGTTAACCTATTAAATAAATAAATAAATAAAAATGACCTTCCCAGTCAGTGCATTTATGAAAATGTTTTGTATGGGACTAGAAAACAAAAGAAGGACTCCGCGCCACTCATTACGAAAGTGAAGCACGGTATCGAACATGTGTGCGTGATTTGAGGGATACCAGATGGAATTAAATTTTCCCACATTTTTTAATAATAACAGTAAAATAGAAATATTATACCTGTAGATTGAATATTGCTTTCTCTGTGTGAAAAGAGGCCTTTGGTTAACACTGGGACAGTGACTGGCTGATATTATATTCTATTTCTATATTGAACAAAAAAAATTGTCGAGTGTGAGTTCACACGCGGTAGAAGTGAAACTTTGTATTTTGGTTAATTTGTAAGAGAATAAGATGAATACATTATGGAGGTGGTAAACAGAGTAGTTCAATCGAGTTAAGTCGAATTTAGTCGATTTCTGTCTAGTTCAGTCGTGTACAGTCCAGTTAAGTCGAGTTCAGTCTATTTCAGTCTTGTTCAGTCTTGCTCAGTCTTGCTCAGTCTTGCTCAGTCTTGGTCAGTCTTGTTTAGTCTTGTTCAGTCTTGTCTAGTCTAGTTCAGTCTAGTTCAGTCTAGTACAGTCGAGTTCAATCGAATTCAGTCGAGTTCAGTCTTGTTTAGTCTAGTTCAGTCTAGTTTAGTCTAGTTTGTGGGGCGACTACGAAAGCCCGAACAAAGAGGAGACGAAGCTTATAGGAAACACTCTATACTTGTATTCGCAAACTAAATCTAATTTATGAATATGTTTGTCTCTCCTTGGTGTCGCTTTTACGTTTCACAAAATTTTCAAATCACAGAGGTGCTAAATAAGTTTCGCTTCGATATAAACATATCACCCACTTTTTCGAGAAAATTATCCATTTATTTTCTGACAACACAGGTGTAGTTGAGGATTTGTGCTCCAAATAATAACGGTAATTTAAATCACAAAAATATAAAAAATGGTATATAAATTAGTCCTTCCTTGACACTTCCTTGGGAAGTGGGGTTACTTTTACACCATTTCACGACACAAGATGGCATTATTGGTTTTTTGTTTCAATTAATCGGCATACTTAGGGTGAGATTCAGACATGAACGTAAAACAGGCTAAGAACGCTCTAAGCCAACTAGTGGCTAAGCGCATCTTCAAAATTCGTATTCAGAGACACAGTCCCTCTCGAACTTACGTCTGTCTTGGCTAAGTTTGAACTCTATTCTCTATGGCCATTTTTGATACAAGAATGTCGGTGAGATACGGTTTTTGTTATAAAAATAAAAAAGGATAGCGATAGTTCTGAATTAATTTAATTTTTAATTCAGAACTATCGCTTTAATTTTTTAATTAATTCCCTTATAGTCAAATTAAAATTGAACCTTAAGCCAGCAGTGCTTGGTGCATTTACCTACCTGTAATTTAATATTGCATACAAGTTCCATTCGTTTGGGCAAGTGTGGTATTCTATTTGGAATAATCTGAACACCTGGTTAGGGTACTCGCTGATAGTGTGATCAGTCCTATCGGTACACTATGCTTCCATTTTGGATACTTAAAGTAGGCTACTCTTTGTCAATATTTATGTGGATTGTAGGGGTATGTTACTTTTGACATGTGGTTAGGGTACTCAATTATAGTGCCATTATTTTGAAATATCATTGTATTTCCACTTTGAATACTTTTATTAAGCCTTTATTCAAATGTTTGATAATAATTTATTTTGAGCTTGGATGCTAATGTTAGGAAAAACAAAAAATTATAATAAATTCAATGTAATCCTTTTAAAAGTGTTTTATTATAAAGTTTAATTTATATTTAATAATTTTTTTCACAAATTTAATATCATAGTATTTACTGATATACTTACATCTTTGTTTTACAATCCCTATTTTTCTCTGTTTCATCAGTACTATTGTAATTTAGGAGGATAATAGCTGGCAAGAAAAAAAAATAAGAAAAAGCTACTTCTTGTGCATTTATTTAAACATAATAATCATCTTTAATAAATAACATAGTGGAAAATCATAGTATCATTCTAAAAACCAGTAAGATGGAGCTTTAATATAAATTAATAAAGGTTATCCTAACAATATTTAAAATGGCCCATAATTATCATAAATAGAACTTGTCCCTTTTTCATACAGTGTACCTCTCAAGTGTAGGAAAAATCAAGTGTACCTAACTAGAGCTAAATGTAGTAGGATTTATATCTCAACAAAAAATGTTGAAAAGGCTACAATGATCAAAATAATATTGAAGACATTCTTTTTCATTTTTTTTTTAAAAAAAACGTTGCCCCACACTAGGATTTCTCCTGTCGTGGGTGCGTTTACAGACACAAATTCCACACACATTACACCCAGACCCGGAACAACTACCTGCAGATCGTACAAATATTTGTTCCGTGCGGGAATCGAACCCGCGACCCGGAGCGCAGCAGTCAACTGTATCAACCACTGCACCAACCGTGTCGTCAACTTACTTACTTAATCACTAATTATTATGGCCCTTTTTTATTGGTATCCAGTGGAAATTCTACATGAATGTCCTTCGCCCCGGGGAAGAGCAATGGAGTATGTCTCCTACCGGCTAAAACACTGGAGCTGTCATATTTCGCACCAAAGGGGGGCTCCAGGTCCTCGTAAGATCACACTAGAAAAATTACTATGTTACTACCTAATATTGTTGTTTTAAAAGCAGTAATAGTAGACATACAACATAGTTGCATGTAACAAAATTGCTAATGAAATGAAAATCGGACTCCTGTAATTGATATTATAGATATGATTGTAATTTAATACTTTCGTAATATCCCTTACCAAATACTTAAAATTGGAATCCTTAAATCCTTGACTTAAACATGTTTTATATTGAATGAAAACTTACGCATATTGAACTCCAGCATAGACAAATCCAGCTTGTATGCAAATATCCAAACATGCTGTTGGTGAGTTGGTATTTGCATAATTGCCATAGAAACCTGTTAACAATCTCATTTTCTTCTCATCTGCATAACATCCTAGATGTCTACCATATGTTGTTTGGCCACGAAGGCAGTAACTTGGTAATTCAGCTGGATAAAATTTTCCATTTTGTATGTGACAAGTTTTATTGACAATTTGCTGTTTGCAATTTTGGGTCTTTGCACGATGAATTGCAGATATAGCTTCTCTGCTTTTAATATCACATGGCGGTCTGAAGTCCAGTTCTTCTAATCTTAGATATGTTATGGGCTTGTTGTGATTTTTATTAATTGAGGATAAGTCTTCATCATCACTAAATCCAAAACTATTTTTTCTAGCTGACACTTCACCCACCTGTCGTGCAAGGGATACATAACCATTCTTTTTTACTAAATTATCATTCACTGATGGAAATAAACTAATTGCGATGAAAATATGTATAAAAAAAGCAAGTAAAATGGTTATCACGAAACACTTTGTATACTTGTAATATAATCTTCGAAAAGTAACTGCCATTTCAACAACGCTTCACTGTATTTTCCAAAATCGAATCACTAGTCAAATATTAGCCTATTAAATATATCATCAGTACCTTTGTAGAAATAGAAAATTATATTCATTGTTTTAGGTTATGTATTTTCATTCTAGATATTATCTTCCCTTGGTTCATTGGTTTTATTATAAACTTCTCAAAAGCGCAGGTATCTTTAACCAAGTTGTAACGTTGTATTAATGCAGATATTACTCAGAGATTATTACTATAGTATTTTTTGGTATTTACTATTTATTATTCTAGTTTTTTAATTTTCATCATGTCAGACAGGGGGTGAAACTATAAAAGGTACTCTGTGGGCGAAACGTACAGATGATCTTCAAGTTTTTTCTTTAAAAACGCACTCGCTCTGTCTAGTGGCGAGCGCGGAGCGCCCCATACATAGATAATATACTAATCATAGATAATATACTAATCATAGATAATATACTAATCATAGATAATATACTAATCATAGATAATATACTAATATAGGTATAGATGAGCCACTCTTGTAAATTACTGGGTGACGAAACAAGTGAAGCTTATTCTGCTGTCTCAAAGATGGCGCTAGCATTACAATTTACCGAAATAATTCACTAGAGGTCGCTTTCTCTTAATGGTTTAATTCAGTATTTCGTAAATATTAAAAAAGGAAATGTTTTAAATGAAAACAACTAAAATATTTAACATTACTTTATTTTTTACTGCTTTTTAAATAAAATGACCTAGCCTGTGCTTTCACAAGATCGTCTTGGTCGAAATTAATAATTTTGCCTTTTAATATCGGGTTCACACCTTTACACCAACTGTGTACGACAATATTAATTGCTAAATTAACAAAGTACAGGCCTATGTTCTTCACATGTAATCATATTAAAATTAATATCTATATCAATGTAATACATGATCTTTTCTTGTGGCGAATCTCTCAAACATATTATAATCATTTCGTAAATTTTTCGTGTGATTTCTATGAACTCTTCTTTTGCATATATTAACGACCTTTTAGTGTAGTCCCTAAAGTATGTGTATGTAGCAGGGTCTATTTCATTATTAAAAAATATCGTTTTACATAATTTGAATATTTTGGATTGGCATTTTTTTAATATATACCCTGCGACATACCGTTTTGATTCACGGTGTATAATATTATTTTGATCTTCGCTACAAGATGTATTCCATAATGTTTCTATTAATAAGTCAATATTAAAGTTAATATTTTCTTCTTGTGGAACACAGGCTGCTGTACTATCCAAAAGATGTGATAATGATTGCAAGCATTTATTATCATCTGCTTCACAGTTCGCGTTTACAGAGTGGGGTGAACTTAGGTTATTGACCAAAAGCGTTTTATATGCATTTATAAACTGAGCACAGGTTGGGTTCGTGTTTCGGACACCATTACTTCGGATACCACAAAATAAATTTTCTAAAGGGTCCTGGTTAAAATTTCTTGTTAATAAACTAGACATACTATGTTCCTTTGTAGTGTTCCCCACATTTCAATGAATGTTTCAATATTCCCCGCCCAATTCAAAGTTGATGGCACTTTTTCATATTTTACTTTTTCAGTGCCATCTCTAGTTTTTACTATTGTTTTAAATTGTATTGATTTTATAACAGGAAGAATTTCTTTCGAAAATTTTATATGTGGGGAAACATTTTTAAAGCACCCTGTAAATAAATTCCTTTTCTGTACCCAAATATGTGTGTCCATTGAAGGAATCAAATAGTTTATCTCCACACGCCCACACTCAGTGGGCTATATTTTGTGTCCTGAAAGAGAAAAAGTTGTATTAACAACAGTGTTCCAAAGGTTCTTACAGTTTTCATATTAGTGAATACTTGAAGTGAACATAATAATTATCAGGTTTACTACCGAAATTAATAAATGCTAATTATTAGTGACATATTGTATTTTAAAGGAATAATGGGTGAATAAAGATATTTTTATTTTTTATTCAGCCACTTTTCAGTAAACTAGTAGATTTCATCATCATATCAGCCAAAGGATGTCCACTGCTGAACAAAAGCTTCCACAACAGATTTCCACAAAGTCCGGTTACATGCCACATTCATCTAATGACTCCTAGCAATCTTCACCAGATCATCCGTCTATCTCGTCTGTGGATTTCGTAAATAAAACTTTGTAAATATAAAAGATTGTATACAACAAACTTTATAAATAAATATATAAATTCAAAATCAAATATTGACTATCTTTGTTGGGAAGGAAAAGGATAAAGGCAAAATAAGTCCAGCGTTTATATTCTTTGATTCCCAATCTGTAATACAGGCATAAGACTCCACTAGTGAATGTAGGCCTCTCAATGAAAATCACCACAACAGGCAGAAGGATTGGCAGCATGTAAGGATAATGGAGCTTGTCTTCTCAGTCATAAATTCTTAGTAGCCCTTTACAGTGGAAAAGGTGGCTTATTCTTTGCCAGGATTCATAAAAATAATTAATAGGTTAACTACTAACTTGATGCACTGGGCGTTTCATTAGCTTTAGATGAAGACTGACTCAAAATTAATTCATCCATAAGTAATGGTAGGTTAGCTGCCTGGCGAGAAGCTGAAACATTAAACAGTTTGACATGAACATGAAATATACACTAATCTCCTGCTTCTCTCATGTCAGGACAAACAATATGAGAATAGCTCATCCCATAGTAAAAAAGATTAGCGTGTCAGCAAGTTAGTAGCGATGTTGACTGCCCAAGGTGTGCTGGATGAACACTTGGTATTGTCACTAATGGAGGTTCCTTTATTGTATCAAGCACTATCAGTGTGAGATTTTCCCATGCATCTCCACTAATAGATGCTAACCAATTGCATTTTCATATTGAAATAATGAACTATCTTTACGGACATTAACTAAATTAAATCTACAATAACTATATAGGCTGATCACATCAATAAACTTCTATCACAAGTTAATGGGTTAAAACATTATCGGCCGAATACTGAAATGCCAGTTATTAAGTCCCACTTTAACTATTAGAGAAACCCGTTTTGTTGTCAAATGGTTAGTGGGGACTTAATATTAACTGACATTTCAGTCCGTTAGTAAGTTAATTTATATTATAATTCTTACCAATATTTAATGTTGGGAATGCATTCCTCTTAAGTTTATTACTAGGTGTGCGATAGCACAATTCAAAATGTTGGTCACAAAGTCTCACATTGTTATAAATATATTGTGCATCCCTTTTCTGCATTTCGGTATCTAAAACTCTTGTCCATAAATTAAACCTGTCTTGATTTTGATGCGGATTTGGGAAACGATGCAGAACACCTGAAATAATAAGTTAGTGTTTATGTTACTTTACTTTAGTGGGAAGCTATTTTCAGAAAGTGGTTGTTCGCTGATTTACTCTATTACTTACCATCCGTTTCACATCCAAAATAACACTTCCAATACTTATTTGACGACATTATAACGCGATAATGTTACAAAACGATGTAGTTTTGTGAAATCTCACAGTCCAGTAAAGCAAAGCCAAGTCAAACAAACGTTCAGAATCAAGATCCAGTAAAGACGAGCCAGGGTCAAAGGAATAAGATATCAAACGAGTCCAGATAAAAGCCAAGTCACCAGAAAGAAATAAAATCACACGAAAATCACAGAGAGACAAACTACACGACAAAGTTTCGAAAACTTGTGTCAACAACCGACATTTTGAATATTGATTGGAAAAATATGTTGCTATTGTCAATAATTACGATAAATTACATTTTCATGATATAAAATTATGGAAAATCAAATTTGGTGTCCTGAATATTATAGTAATAACAAAAATATATTTACTGATTTGTTTATTTATCGAAATTAATAATTTATTTCATAAATTCTGGTAGTGGCGCTATCTTTTGAGTAAAAAGAGTAACAAAGGTTCTATTGATTCTGATGCCTATAAGATGGCGCTAGTATCAATACAAAAGCATGGAACTGGGGAGTTTCATACCCCTGGCCCCATAACTTAGATACTTATATTTCATTTTCACCACTAGATGTCACTAGCGTAGTGTCGATATTTTACCATTTTTTAATTATTTTGCACATTTCCAAGTTTGCACACTGAGGGCAGACGAAAAGATTGTTGAGCTGGAAGAAGAAATATATAAGTTGCACTGGGATATCATGGGTCTATCAGAAGTCCGAAGAGAGGGGGAGGACACGATAACCCTGAAATCCGGCAACTTATTCTACTACCGGGAAGGCGAATATCTGTCTCAAGGTGGTGTCGGGTTTCTCGTCCGCAGGTCCCTCATTAACAGCATAGTGGCCATCGAAAGTGTATCGAGCAGGGTAGCGTACCTTATACTCAGAATATCCAAGAGGTATTCGTTGAAGGTCATACAGGTCTACGCACCGACCTCGACACACCCAGATGATGAAGTAGAGAGTATGTATGAGGACGTAAGTAGGGCCATACATACTTCGAAGACACACTTCACTGTTGTGATGGGGGACTTCAACGCAAAGCTGGGCACTCGATGCGATGGTGAGTTGAGAGTGGGGCAATTTGGATATGGGCAACGGAAGCCCAGGGGACAGAGGTTGGCCGACTTTTTGGAAAAGGAGGGACTCCTTTTTCCAAAAGCCGCCTCACAGGAAATGGACCTGGATGAGTCCCGATGGTTCCACGAGGAATGAGATTGACTTCATCATGACCAGTAAAAGATAAATATTCAATGATGTCTCTGTGATCCACAGGGTGAAAACCGGTAGTGATCACCGAATGGTAAGAGGCACATTGAATATTAATCTCAAAGTTGAGAGGTCTCGTCTGATGAGCTCCGGCCCTCTAGTGCTCATATCCAAAACCCCGAGAGCTATCAACTCGAACTTCAAAACCACTTCGAGTGCCTGGAACATTGCGTATCTGTGGACGATTTAAATGGTAGATTTGTAGAAACTGTCCAAACGGTTGGGTCTAAGTTCTTTAAAACCCACCGTAAAGGTAGACCAAAAAAGTTCTCCGATCACACTCTCGACCTAATGGCAGAAAGACGCGCCATGAAATGACGATGACAATGACGCTGCAGTCCTCCGGTGATGCTGAAGCATACCGACTGCTCAATAGACGGATATGGAAGTCCTTGCGTCACGATATCCGCACCTTTAACACTAACGGTGTTAAAGAGGCGATTGAGCGGAATCAAGGCTCCAAAGTGTTCACAAGAGACAAGTCTATTGGGCAAAGTCGTATTATGAAGCTGAAGACCGAGGACGGCAGTGTAGCGTAGCCAGAGGTTTTGAGAGAGATTGAGAACTTCTACCGGCAGTTATACACCTCGGTTACTATACCTACCATTGGCTCTGACAAAGACCCGCGAGCCAAACTAACCCGACATTCTACCGAGGATATCCCGGACATCAGCCTGTACGAGATTAGGATGGCCTTGAAACAGCTTAAAAATAACAAGGCGCCGGGTGGGGACGGAATTACGACAGAGCTTCTGAAAGAGGGTGGCATACCGGTACTTAAGCTATTCAATTCCGTCTTACTCGAGGGCACAACGCCGGAAGCGTGGAACAGAGGTGAGGTGGTGCTCTTCATCAAAAAGAGCGATAACACCCTATTGAAGAATTATAGACCCATCTCACTTTTGAGCCATGTTTATAAGCTGTTTTCAAGGGTCATCACGAATCGTCTCGAGCGCAGGTTTGATGACTTCCAGCCGTTTCCGGAAAGGTTTCAGTACCATAGACCACATCCATACGCTGCGGCAGGTTATACAGAAGACCGAGGAGTATAATCTGCCACTATGCTTGGCGTTTGTGGACTATGAGAAAGCCTTCGATTCGATCGAAACCTGGGCAGTGCTGCAATCTCTGCAGTGGTGCCAGATCGACTATCGGTACATTGAAGTGTTGAAATGCTTATACAGAAACGCCACCATGTCGGTCCGAGTACATGAACAGAGCACGGAGGCAATTCCATAGCAGAGAGGTGTGAGACAGGGGGACGTCATTTCTACTGATAACAAACTGTTCACCGCTGCAATGGAGGATGCCTTCAAACTACTGGAGTGGAAAGGATTCGGCATTAACTTCAATGGCGAGTATATTACTCACCTTCGATTTGCCGATGACATCGTAGTCATGGCAGAATCGCTGCAAGAGCTCAGCACAATGCTCGATGATCTCAACAGAGTTTCCCAACAGGTGGGCCTTAAGATGAACATGGTCAAGACAAAAGTCATGTCAAATGCCCATGTCGTGCCCATCCCAATATCCGTTGAGAGCTCTGTTCTCGAAGTTGTTGACGAGTATGTCTACCTGGGACAAACTGTCCAGTTAGGTAGGTCCAACTTTGAGAAAGAGATCAATCGTCGAATCCGACTCGGCTGGGCAGCGTTTGGGAAACTTCGCAACATCTTTTCGTCAACAATACCGCAATGCCTCAAGACGCAAGTCTTTAACCAGTGTGTGTTACCAGTGATGACATATGGAACAGAGACGTGGTCACTCACAATAGGCCTCATAAGAAAGCTCAAGGTCACTCAGCGAGCTATGGAGAGAGCTATGCTATGCTTGGTATTTCTCTACGAGATCGAATCAGAAATGAGGAGATCCGTAGAAGAACTAAAGTCGCGACATAGCTGAAAGGATTAGTAAACTGAAGTGGCAATGGGCAGGGCACATTGCTCGTAGAACTGATGGCCGCTGGGGCACAAAGGTTCTAGAATGGAGACCGCGCACCGGAAAACGCAGCGTGGGATGACCTCCAACGAGGTGGACAGATGACCTGGTGAAGGTCGCTGGGAGTCATTGGATGAGGGCGGCATGTAACCGCTCGTTGTGGAAATCTAAGGGGGAGGCCTTTGTTCAGCAGTGGACGTCCTGTGGCTGATATGATGATGATGAAGTTTGTATGTAATGCATTAATTAAAGTTTAAAATTTCTAAGGTCAATTTTAATTTATGAAGGTTAAATTTAGTTAATCCCAAATTTGCAACACTGGCTAAAAACACAACAATAAAGTGGCAACTCAACGGTGTAAAATTTCACATTTGGCCAAAGGCATTGAGTTATACAACTAGAGATGCAAGCCTCTTCAACACGCGTAAAATAAATTGTAGCTACTATATGATTATGGACCCGTAGCTTTGAAACTAGGAAGCATTTTGATATAAACATATATTTATCTCTCTCATACTAACACTAGCGTCGTGTTCGTGGCATCAGTCTGATAGAGATGGCGATATTACTTCAAGATTCACGGTCGGTGTTGCCTACCCTATGATAATTTTCCGCTACGATGGATGAATAAGTATATGGTTTAATATTTATTATTCATTTTTTAATACTATTATTATATAGAATACCGTTACCAATAACACCGCTTACGATATTCAAATATTAGATACATATATATATATAAAGCCGTGTGGTGCCGGCTACGAATAGCACCAACCTAACCCAACCAGCGTGCCAAGCGTGGCGATTATGGCAAAACCCCCCAATGAGCACACGACCGATATCGGTCGTTGTGGTGATCTTTGAGGGAGGCTGGATACAGATCCAGTAGTGGACTTTAATCGGCCGAAATGATGATGATGTTGTTACAAAATGTAAAACAAGCCCTCAACAAGAATAAAATATTTTTTGAGAAACATGTGTGCTTTTGATTCCGTTTATTGTGAAAAATTTGGCACCGAATGAATTATGTTTTCTTTTTTAAGACGGTTTTCACTTATTTTAAGAATATTTTATTTTTCTATTTTAAGTGGCACAAACAATACATAGACAATTGATTGCTTCTACCGCGGGTGATTTGCTGTAATCCATTGAAGAGTTCCCTTTTTTATCTCCAAACGGAACGGAATCTTCATCGGATTTCACCATAGCTTATTATTAAATGACTTTACCTTGGGTGAAAACTGTTTCAAACCAAAAATAATCATCTTAATCGCTGCAATAATAGTCAGGAAAATGCACTTTACGACCTGATCATGTCGTCTTGATATCATTTCCCCTGGTTTCGCGTAATTTGGTCCACCACCGTTGTTAGTTGGTGTGGCATGAATTTGGCTGTGTGTGTCTGTTGTATTAGTGATTGTGTCGTGTAGGTTGTATAGGCTGGTTTGAGCCGGTTTTTTTTTTTGAGACTGTTACGGGCTTTTCTTTTATGAGGAGTTTGAAAACCTTATCTCTTCGTTGCAGGACTTTGTATAGTCCAGTGTAGGCAGGCTGAAGTGAACCGGTCGTCTCGTCCCTGAGAAATACGTGACTGGTTGATTTCAAGTCTTAGAAAACAAAGGTTGTTTTGCCTTCTTGACGAGATGCTGGTGAGGGCTGTAGTTTCTTTGCGAAAATTCTTAAGCGTGCCACATACTCGGACATGTCTAATGTGTCATCGGCCACTGGTTGAAATGACTCAGCTGGTAGCCTGAGTGATTCACCGTATAGTAATTCGGCTGACGTAGATCCCAAGTCTTCTTTATATGCGTTCCTAATACCAAGCAGTACTATTGGCAGAGACTAAACCCAGTTGTCGTTAGCGTGGCAGGCAATAGCGGCTTTTAGCTGTCTGTGAAACCTTTCCACTAGCCCGTTGCAAGCTGGGCGGTAAGCCGTAGTTCGCTTGTGGCAGAAACCTATCATCTGTGATAGTTGTTTAAATAGTGCCGATTCGAACTGTCGACCGCGATCCGTGACAATGTCTATGGGACATCCAAATCGGGAGATCCAACCGGTCATCAAAGCTCTGGCTACTGTCTCTGCTGTAATGTCCAGTATGGGTATCACCTCAGGCCAACGTATGAACCGATCGATGGTGGTGAGGCAATAACGGTTGCCTAATGACAGTGGCAAGGGGCCTATAAGGTCAATGTGAATATACATGAACCTAGCCCTAGGTAGCTTGAAGGTTCCTAATGGTGATGAGATATGATGAGTGACCTTGCATCGTTGGCATAATATGCAAGAACGACTCCATTCTCTGCAGTCTTTATTCACTCCTAGCCAATCGTACCTCTCGGCAACCAGTTTGGTCGTTGCGTTAGTACCTGGGTGACTCAATGAATGCAGATACTCGAGAACATGGCGACGATACTCATCTGTAACATATGGTCGTGGGGTCTTGCTTCACTCATCGCAGTACAGTTCAGTCTGTGATCCCGGCAGTTTGACTTTGGTAAGACAAAGTAAAGTGTTGCTGTCCAGTAGTTGCTTGAGTTCAGCATCTTCATTTTAGGGCTGGGCTAACTTGTTTAAATCCACTGGCTGAGCAATTTCTTCAATCCGTGGGAGGCTGTCAGCTACCATGTTATCTTTTCATAACAGAAACAGAAAGAACTAAGACATATTTCTGATGTCTCATATCTGTCGTAAACTGCGAGATGTAATCCAAGTGTCTGAACTGTCTTTGTGAGCAATTTTCCTTTCGTGGGTGAAATGCGAAACAGATAGCTTTGTGATCTGTGTAGATCACAAAGTTTCGCGCCTCGACAATTTTGCAAGTAATTGCCTGTCATACGGTGAATACTTTTTTTGTGACGGACTTGGCTTGCGAGAGTAAAATGCTGGCAACCGCTAGTGCCACGGTTCTCCATCCTTACATTGCTGTAAAACTGCACCTACCGCTACGTCCGAGGCGTCGGTTACTACTGCGAGTTTGGCTTTGCTGTCGGGATGTGCCAGCATTGCGGCAAAGGCTTCTTTGCAGTTGTTGAAACGATCCGTTTCGTTAGCCGTAAAATGCACTGGATGAGAGCCCTTCACTGATCCTATCAGCAGAGCATTCAATAGAGCCTGATGTATAGCCGCATCGGGTATGAAACGCCTGTAGAAATTTATCATACCCAAAAATCTTCGTAGCTCTCGAATAGTTGATGGCGCAGGGAATCTTGATACGATAGCCTAGGAAAATAACCTCGCTTGCTCCAAAGATACACTTAGCAGTGTTGATCACCATACCATATTCCTTCAATTGGGCGAAAATTTCGAAATTTCGTCTATCGAATAGACCAAAACATCGTCTAAATAAGGATAGCAGAAGTCCAACCCTCGCACCATTTCGTCGACAAACCGTTGAAAAGTTGGTCCGGCATTACGAAGCCCAAGCGTCATGTAGGGGAATTTGTACAGACCGAATGGTGTGGTGATGGCGGTCTTCGGAATATCGTCTGGATTTACACTAATCTGGTTATATGCCTTTATCAGATCAATTGTGGAAAATCACTGGCGTAGCTATTGGAGGGCTAGGCGGTGCCATGCACCGGGGCCTTCAAGCTCAGGGGGTCCTCGGAACCTGACTAGCAACACCTCAAACATTCTAAAATTTCTCCCATCCTAATGAATATAAATATAAAAGATAGCAACAGGAGTTTAATTGTGACAACTCAGTTGAAAGAAATTCATAACTTGTTCGGAATTCCCCTGAATTATTTCTGTTGTTTGTGCAGTTTTGCCAACTTGAAGGATTCCCCGCCAGATTTAGCGGGTCAGGGCAAGAATAAACGGAAGAAGCAGTGGCGTAGCTATAGGAGGGCTAGGCGGTGCCGTGCACTGGAGCTCTCAAGCTCAGGGGGTCCTTGGAACCTGACCAGCAAAACCTCAAACATTCTAAAATGTCTCCCATACTAAGAATATAAATATAACAGATAGCAACACGAGTTTAATTGTGGCAACTCATTTGAATGAAATTCATAACTTGTAGGGAATTCCCCTGAATTATTTCTGTTGTTTGTGCAGTTTTGCCAACTTGAAGGATTCCCCACCAGATTTAGCGGGTCAGGGCAAGAATAAACGGAAGAAGCTATTATAATGGCTAGCAGATTTCGGAATAATTAGATATTTACCCAATCTAGACTTTTGCCGATTTATTAAAAAGGGGTTTGGTAAATGCAAAAAGCGGCCAAGTGCGAGTCAGACTTGCATACAGAGGGTTCCGTAAAAATTATTAATAGGTGTTTTCATTATTTGTTGTTAAGGTGGAACATCTCGCTTGTGCCAGGAAATTTAAATTTAGAACAGTTCTTTCGTTTTTTGAGCTAGACCAGGTAACTATTGTAAATGGGAGTAGAATTCGCGATAATCTTAAATAATTCTTGACTTTATGTTTCATAGATATTTATTTATCTTTTATGCACCGGTTTAAACGAGTTAATCGACAAACCGTAAAACTGATGAATTCAGGGGATTATGGTCTTAAATATGCAATCACGTGCTTTGTGGTAATTAACTCTATGAAATAACGTGAAAAATAATAAAGGATTGTCACAAATCCCACTGCTATTTACAATAGTAACCCGGTATTCCTGCAAAAAAAAAGGGAAAAAAATTAAAATTAAAATTTCCCGCCATGAGCAAGACAATCTACCTTAAAGTACAGGATATAGTGTATTTTGTTTCGCCCACTCCACTTGCATTTTGTATACTGCTATTCTTTTTTATTTTTATTTATGCCCGATTGAATGATTGAGGTTGATATGAGTTCAAACTTAGCCAAGACTGACGTAAGTTTGAGAGGGACTGTGTCTCTGAATACAAATTTTGAAAATGCGCTTAGCCACTACTTGGCTTAGAGCGTTTTTAGCCCGTCTTACGTTCATGTCTCTGAATCTCACCCTTAGAGCGTTCTTAGCCCGTCTTAAGGTGAGATTCAGAAACGAGTACAAGCGTGAACTTACGCTTCCAAAATGTTACAAAGTACACTACTTACGCTCATAATTATGACAGAATCTAGCGCCACTAAGCCGGCAAAGGTGTGCTTGCAACAGGAACTATGAATTATGGATATATGAGAAAAGAATATACCTTGATTGTCATAATTCTAATCAGCTTTGTACTATGGAGGCAACAGTAGTCCAATATGTTCAACTATTTAACAAAATATCGTCTACAGAGATATCGATCTATATATCGTCTATCGTCGTATAGAATAATAATATTATCTGATTATTATATGGCCTTGTTATTTCAGTCCACATCCCCAAATTTCTTTTTATTCAAGTCTGCGTCCGTATTTTTATTTCTAGTATGGTGGGTGTGGAGTTTCGAATAGTCATTTTTATTGGTAAAATTCCTGTTCCTGCGATTTACAACTTAAGTAGATAGATTTGTGTTCAATATTTTGTTTCGCTCACTCCAATGGCATTTCATAGATTGCTATCCTCATTTTTTCTTTATGCCTGAAGTACACTGTTTATAAAAACCGTATCTCACCGATAAACATTCTCGTACTAAAAATGGCCATAGAGAATAGAGTTCAAACTTAGCCAAGACCGACGTAAGTTTGAGAGGGACGTGTGTCTCTGAATACGAATTTTGAAAATGCGCTTAGCTACTACTTGGCTTACGGCCGAATACTCAAACGCCATTTAACGTTAAGTCCCCGCTTTAACTATTCGAGAAAACGGTTTTTGGTACAAAACAAGGCGCCTCAAATTGTTTAAGCGGGGACTTAACGTTAAATGGCGTTTGAGTATTCGGCCGTTAGAGCGTTCTTAGCCCGTCTTACGTTCATGTCCTATAGGATGAACGTGAATTTATTGTAAGATACTGTAAAATAAAATCATTTCAGGCGCATAAATTCCAAGGTTGAATACAGGCCACACCCAAAGATTACCACAGCGACCAGTCCGGATTTGATGTCTGCTCTTTAGGGGGTTTTTCCATAATCACCACGCTTAGCAGACGGATTGGCAATCGCAGTTAAGTTGTCAGAGAACTCGAAGAACGGTGCTGACCCATCCTCTGGCTAATCCCATATTCGCCTTTTACGACACTCACGGGATGAGATGGGTTGGTGCTATTCGTAGTTGGCACCACAGGGCACAAAATAAAATCAGATTATAAAAATTCAAAATTACCTACAATAATAGCCCCATACACGAAGTAGACTCAACGAAATTCTTAGGTCTAACCATCGATAAGCAGCTAACTGGAAGGCACACATAGCAGAACTATGCAAAAAGGTTAGCAGTTCTGCATACGCTCTCAACAAAATAGCCCCAATAGCTAACATTGATGCTGTACTTACTGCCTACCATGGTATTGTAGCTTCGGTACTACGATACGGAGTAATTTTTTGGGAATTCTTTGAGGTAGCGTTGTTTGTGCACAAGAATCCTCAACTGTTTCAACGCATATCTGATGTTGTGAAGCGAAATAGGCGTAATGGTAATAGGTTGTGTCTACATAGCGCGAAAACTAGTCTTATGGGGAAAAGTTTGCTATGTATAGCGCCTAAAATTTACAATAAGATCCCAAATGACATAAAACTTCATAATATCATAATATTTAAAAAGAAATTGAAAAGCCTCCTTACTTATAAATGTTATTACAGTATTAATGAATTTCTAAATGATGATAATTTGACATCTATTTAATGCGACATTTAATTTATAATGTTTCTTTTATTGACATTTTAATTTAGTCCATTATTCATTAATATTATTTTCTATCTCTTTTTAAAATTAATTAATCTTATTTATATTAAGAATCATATTTGTTATAATTAATTCATACGCCTCCTCGGGCAGATTTTGGTGGAACAAATATTAACACCTGTGATCGTGTCATACCCAAAATGTAATGAATAATGAATAAATAAATAAATAAATAAATAAAAAAATATAAATTCTTTAAAACTACTAATCCCTGCAACATTAAATTTTCATAATTTCATTAAAATTATTACTTAACTATTTCGAATTTTTAATAATTTAAAATTAATTAATTTCATAATAATATTATCACTGCGGTGTAATTTTATCTACAAACATACGGTAATTAAACACTACAATTCACATTTAAATATATAAACCAATCCTTATTAATTTGATTATATTAATAGGTGTTAAAATGCAGAGGATTTTAGGAGAAGCAAAGGTACTTTAGCCAATTTATGCATCAGAAAAATAAAATAAAATATTTGAAAAAACCATTAATTGTATTTATTTATTTACATCTTCCCTAAAACTACCATTATGGGTATTAAAATAATCATAATTGCGTTAAAATTATTAATTGAATAATTATGTATTGAAATTAACCAATTGAATAATGTACATTTGTACATCGGATAAAAATACAGTAAATTTAATGTTCTTTTGATAAATGTTGCCATAACAGAAAAATCTCCCCAGCATTTATATTGGGAAAAGGTGTTGTTTTCTACTGGCAGCTCGAATAACTTTGACAAACGGTTTTTTATGTAATGAAGCAACGGTCTGATTTTAACGAACGTTATTTAATACGATATTTATCGGACGTAATCGTTAATATTTAACGTACGTATGTTACGTTAAGCAGTTGTTTGAAACAGCCCGCCCTTAGTCCCTAGTCAACGGTCTTAGCGTAGATGGAGTATTGTAAGGGTGAGATTCAGAAACGAGTCTAAGCTAAGTTCACGCTTCCATCTGTCAAAATTAGGGGCGTAAGTAGTGCATGTTGACATATGGAAGCGTAAGTCTACGGGTCTTAGCAGAGGTGGTCATTATTTCAATAACGGATAATGTAATGCATTATTCTTACGCAATGTATAACACATTATTGAACAACTAATTATCCTGTAGTCGTTTTTCGTTATTGTTATTGACAACAGCCAGGCAGTGCGCGCACACTCGCAGCTAACGCACGGCTACGTGGCGATATGGTGTTATTCAAATATGACGTACTTCACATTGCCAAAGAATTACAAATCATACGATTATAGTCCTTAAGTTCACGTCATAAAGTTCACTTTTATTTTTATTGTTGTCTGTTATCTTAATGTAGTGAGTCACATGTTTTATTTTACGATTTTATGCTTTATTCAATTGGAATAACGTCGATTTTAATATTTAACTGAGGCAATAACTAAACAACGGATAACGAAAATTTGACAACAGTGAGACAATAATATAATGCGAATTGCGAATAATGTAAATGTTATCGTTATTGTTGTCATTGCGATCAAGAACACGATTGTCATTATCCGCTGTCACTGTCCGGTGATAGTTGAAAAGTTTAGTTTAGTGTTTTAGATTATTGTAATTACCAAATAATTTTAGTATAGTATATAGTAAGTGTTTTAAATTATTTTAAGTAATTACTAAGTAATGTACTGTATATAAACAAGCTACACATAATTCATTATAATGTTGCAAAACGACTCAACAGCAGGATAACAGGATAACTGACAGCAGTTTACAATAACAGTTGTTGTAAAATAACACAGCAGTGTAATTCATTATTGAAATGTAGCCGTTATTGCCATCTCTGGGTCTTAGGGTGAGATACAGAAACGAGTCTCATCGTGAACTTACGCTTCCATATGTCAAAATACACTACTTACGCCCTAATTTTGTCAGATGGAAGAGTGAACTTAGCTTAGACTAGTTTCTGAATCTCTTCTTCTTCTTCTCTTAGATTATGGCTTCTGTAGGTTATCTTCCACAATTTCGCCAATGTCAAGTTTAAGGCAACGTCGTACGGTATTTAGATGAATAAATCTTTACATATTCATAAAATATTTCTCAAAAATGAAAAACATTCTAAAAAATATGTCGGCAACGTCGTACGGTTCAATTGTTTTTTCTTTCTTTTTTTCTGAATCTCACCCTTAGATAAACTTTTTGACAAGTTTGACAATGACATTAGAAATTAAACAGTGCTGCCAACTTGGGGGTTTCCCCCCTAAATTTAGGGGCAATAAGTATTGAAAGGGGCGGCTTTAGGGGCAGGATTTGTTTGGAGGTTTTTTTAGGGGGGCATCACATATCAGCGGAAGGATTAATAATGATATAAACTAAAACGTTTATTATATTTGTGAATGCTGCCAATTTGCACTCGTTGATATATTTTTGAACGCAGCCTAGAACGAACGGATGGTACGGCTGACGGGTTCATTTGGCACCGCTCATTCCAAAAAGAGTACAAACTGTACGCTGCTCATTCATTCATTATTTATTTGTTGTTTTGTTTCGCTTTTTTCGTTCGCTTGAATTCAATTCACTCGACTCATTTTTAGTTTTGTTTGGGTTCGTTCTATCCTTTAGTTAAAAGAAATAAGTTAGGTGTAATTTAATTTGTCAGTCTCAAGCGTTTCATCATATCAGCCACAGGACGTCCACTGCTGAACAAAGGCCTCCCCCTTAGATTTCCACAACGAGCAGTTACATGCCGCCCTCATCCAACGACTCCCAGCGACCTTCACCAGGTCGTCTGTCCACCTCGTTGGAGGTCGTCCCACGCTGCGTTTTCCGGTCTCCATTCTAGAACCTTTGTGCCCCAGCGGCCATCAGTTCTACGAAAAATATGCCCTGCCCATTGCCACTTCAGTTTACTAATCCTTTCAGCTATGTCGACAACTTTAGTTCTCCTACGGATCTCCTCATTTCTGATTCGATTCCGTAGAGAAATACCAAGCAAAGCTCTCTCCATAGCTCGCTGAGTGACCTTGAGCTTGCTTATAAGGCCTATTATGAGTGACCACGTCTCTGTTCCATATGTCATCACTGGTAACACACACTGGTTAAAGACTTGCGTCTTGAGGCATTGCGGTATTGTTGACGAAAAGACGTTGCGAAGTTTCCCGAACGCTGCCCAGCCGAGTCGCATTCGACGATTGACCTCTTTCTCGAAGTTGGACCTACCTAACTGGACAGTTTGTCCCAGGTAGACATACTCGTCAACAACTTCGAAAACAGAGCTCCCAACGGATATTGGGATGGGCATGACATGGGCATTTGACATGACTTTTGTCTTGCTCATGTTCATTTTAAGGCCCACCTGTTATGAAACTCTGTTGAGATCATCGAGCACTGTGCTGAGCTCTTGCAGCGATTCTGCCATGACTACGATGTCATCGGCAAATCGAAGGTGAGTGATATACTCGCCATTGATGTTAATGCCGAATCCTTTCCACTCCAGTAGCTTGAAGGAATCCTCCATTGCAGTGGTGAACAGTTTCGGGTTTAAGCGTATATGAGTTAAGAATCAAGATTGTTGTTTCTGTTTCGGTTATCGCATAAACTTCAAATATTCAGAAAATATGTGAAAAGCATTGAGCTTCAGGTACTATCATTTTAAAAAAATGCGCCTCACACTAGCACTTCTGAGGTCAATGACGACGATGACGATGCCGTTTCAGATATAAAAATTAGATTTAGAATTAAGAATATGGCACCACCCTATCTCCCCCCATGGAAGTCGTAAAAGCCGACTAAGGGACTCCAAGCCAGAGGGCTAGGCAGCAGCGTGGTGAGTACTGGAAAATTCCCCCCAAAATGGCGACATGACATGTAACCGGTCATCTTATGCAGGAGGATTTTGTCCAGCAGTGGACGTTTTTTGGGCCGACATGGCGAGGGAGATTAAATTTTGTTTTATATATAAAATAGTTACTTAAATACTTACTACGTACATCAATAAAAAGTATTTGTAAACGTATAAACAAACTATACTAAAAATACTGAGGGGTGTTTTAAAATAATCATGGGGGAAACATTCTGTAGAGGTTGGCAACACTGGAGATTAACCTCTCCGAGTCCAGTGTTGCCACCTTGGCGATTTAGTCACTAGATCGGTGACTTTTGACCTCTTTTGGCAATTTATTTCTGTCGTTTAGCAATTTTTTGTTTTTAGCGACTTCTAGCGATATTTCAGTCCTTTCAATTTTATCTATCCTAATAAGTTTCTATAGAATATTAATTACTATTTATATTCTTGCTTTGACGTTACAATACAATTATTACAACCAAACTATGTTATCTATTTATACAATTACGGTTGTTTTTCCATCCTTAGGATTTGTTGATGTAATAAAAATCTGGTTTTTAACATATTTTACTAGAGTTTGGTACACAATAAAAAGTGGTATTGAGTCACAGCGTTTATTGTTATTACATAACAATATTTGAACAATGATTTTTCCTCTTCCTGCCCTAGTCCCAAGTTACTTAGGGTTGGCGAAATTAGTGTTTATTTATATTGCAAAAGGGTTTTACAGGGTTCTACCGCCTGCCTGACACTAACTCTCGTTGGGTATGGTACAACTCAAAGTGCCTAATAATTAGGGTACACACCGGGTTCCAAACTCCCTTAGTCGTCTTCTATGACACCCACGGCATGAGATGGGGTAGCCCTAACCGTGACAGGCGCTACACGGCAATTTGAACATGTACTGCCGCTTGGGTAGTCTGTCCAGTACTATCGATACTTCGATAGATGGCATTACAATATTGTTTCTACTAAAATATATTTTTTGGGATTTCATGTGACTCGCTTCGAATTTAGCCCTGTCTGGTGACTTTTGTGTGTTGATCAAGTGACTTTAATTTTTATGAGGTGACAACACTGTCCGTGTCGGTTTAGTTAGGTATTTGGTTAGGTAGATAGATGACAATTGAAAATTGTGTTAGTATTTACTCGCATGTGAACTACGCAATTATTATTGCAGTTTTAACTGAATCATGTCCAAGGATATTATTGTTCTCACGCCAAATGGAAGAAGACAAAAAATACACTGTACACCTGACACTAGTATTTTACAGGTAACTATTAAATTTATGGTAACTGCTCATACGATCAATCTTACCATGAGAAATATTCTTGCCCTATTGTTTTTCTTTACCAAAAATTTTTATCATTAGGTAAGAACAATAAAATTTAGATTTTATTTTTGCTGTGGTGAGTGCATCTAGAAAAGGTCCTTGTAATATGAAGGCCTACATTTAATATCCATTATTTTACAGTATTAATTTATTTATATATATTTAATATGCAGTATTTTCCCAATAAACTTTAAAATTGTAAATTTAAATGTTCAGTTCAATTACAAAATATTAGGTATATAAATATAATAGTCCGTGTGGTGTCCGGATTAAGAATATAGCATCACTCCATTTCCTCCCGTGGATGTCGTAAGAGGCGACTAAGGGAATCTAAACCAGAGGGATGGGCAGCAGCGTTCCTCCTGTGAAGCGGTAGCCATACTGTGCTCACCAACCCGCCTGCCAAGCGTGGTGAGTATTGGTAAATACCCCCCAAAATGATGACACAGTTGTGGAATCTATGGGGGAGGCCTTTGTTCAGCAGTGGACGTATAAATGGCCGATATGATGATGATGATGAGGTATATAAATAAATATAAAAATAGTTTATATACAAGGTCTGGATTCAGATAGTCGGGAATGTTATTAGAATTACGTTTAACCTTGTAATTCAAAGTATTCGTCACAGGATATCAAGCTAATTATATGCTGAAATCAAACAACTAGTTAATTCTGCATCAAATAACATTAGCTATTAAAAATACATATGAGGTTAAATTCCTCTGAAAGGAGGTACCTGCATTTTTGAAATGCATGCATGACATGGGGTCCATCCGACAAAGGTTGTTTAGAGATTTTTTATGTAAAATGTAATGGGTAACCCAACTGGAAACTCCTCAGCTGAATTATTAAAGTATATTTGCAGATTATCTTGTGTATTGTATGCATTTCACAAATGAACAGCCTGGACACAACAATTGGTTGAGGAATTAGAGAATTCTGAACTGAAGCTACATATATATATAGATATAAAACTATGAAAGTGTATCATCATATAGAGATGGGATTCTACCTGGTAAATTCTCAGGTAAATTCAAATTTGGGTATAAATCGGGCAAATACCCAGATTACAGGTATTTATTTTTAAAAGAACATAGTTATTTAAACATATTTGAAATAATGTTGTATGATAATAAGGGCAGCAAAGCAGACAACTCGCAAAATGTTGGTTGTTATTACTTTCCACCGCTGGATTCTACCCAGGTATTTTGTATATGGATTCTTTTAGGCACGAGAACATTTGCAGTTACTGAGTGTTTTCTCTCTGTCACTTTAATATTTATGACCAAGTATATATTTAAGGTTTTGCTATCTTATTAACTTTAGTGTTCTTCTTGCTTCCATTGGGGAACAACATGTGTATATTTCCATTTACTGTGATATATTTTCGTTCTTAAATGACCCCAGCTTGCCGAAAGGTGAATATTCTATATCTACTTACATCAACGACAGGGGCTTGATACGGACTGATTAAAAAAATCTTCATTATATTTCTTTTTGAGTGAGTATTTTTAAAAGTGAATATTTTCTTGTAAATTTCGATTTTACATCTTTATCAGTCAACTTTAGTGAAAGCTTTAAGTAATTCCTGTCATACTATGTATGTATACTCTGTTTGTTTATGTATTTGATGACAGTTATACAATTTTAACATGTCTTCTAATCTCTAAATATGCATTAAAAGAATCTGTAGAATGGTACATAAACATTTTGTGAATTTTAAGTAATATTTATAATAAAATGTAAGTTTCCAGCTTTTAGAAATAAATATTATGATAAAAGACATATACATATACAATATTACCTAGATTAAATAATCATAAATTAATAATATCATTGATTGCTAAAAATATCACTGACTAAACATTTAAATGCTTAATAATAATTTACCTGGTAAATACCCAAATTGGATTAAACCTGTATTTACTGGTGGGTAAATACCTACCGCCCATCTCTAATCATGTAAGAACTGAAACCATTCTTTAAGATAAGAGGGGGTAGATGGGTTGAACAGGACACTGTACAATAGAGGGAGTATATGAATATACCAGCGAACATGTATTGGTAACCATTTGCACTCATTACACTATTCTTGGATCCAAATATGAATCTGATAAGAAAAAGCTAAAATAATTAGATCAGGATGACATAATTGACATTGCCATAATTAAGATTTGGAAGGAGTAGAGATTGTAGCGTAGCCTTCTTAACCCTCAATTACTTGTGTAGGGTCAGATTGACCTCAGAGGATATTTAAATATTCATATTTCTATAGTATTAGGATCTACCCTCTGGATTTTTCAAGTAGTTTCCTAAGTTGCAGTAATCTTTAAAACTAGTCACGGGCACGCCGCTGTCTAGAGTGGTTGTACCATAAGAGTGCAGTGCACAAAATATGGTTTAATAAAAGGGTTATATTATTCTATTTAAAAATGTAAAAAATCTGATCTATTCACAATCAAGAAAAGGAGAACTCAAAAAATAAGTTTACTACACAAAAACAATAGATAATCGATTAAATTGTATTCAAAGAATTAACAGTACATCTTGAGGACCAGATGATTCATTAAATCTAAATATTATGTGATTAAGGCGCTCCGGCCCTCTAGTGCTCATATCCAAAACCCCGAGAGCTATCGAGAGCGAAGCCCGAGAAGCCGACGCCCGGTTGACACCAATGCTGAGAACGCCCGGAGAAGATGGCGGAGCATTTGCGTCCAGCTTGTGCGAAGCAGCGCCTTCATCATCATCATATCAGCCACAGGACGTCCACTGCTGAACAAAGGCCTCCCCCTTAGATTTTCACAACGAGCGGTCACATGCCGCTCTCATCTAACGACTCCCAGCAGCCTTCACCAGGTCGTCTGTCCACCTCGTTGGAGGTCGTCCCACGCTGCGTTTTCCGGTGCGCGGTCTCCATTCGAGAACCTTTGTGCCCCAACGGCCATCAGTTCTACGAGCAATGTGCTCTGCCATCCTTTCAGCTATGTCGACAACTTTAGTTCTTCTACGGATCTCCTCATTTCTGATTCGATCTCGTAGAGAAATACCAAGCATAGCTCTCTCCATAGCTCGCTGAGTGACCTTGAGCTTTCTTATGAGGCCCATTGTGAGAGACCACGTCTCTGTTCCATATGTCATCACTGGTAACACACACTGGTTAAAGACTTACGTCTTGAGGCATTGCGGTATTGTTGACGAAAAGACGTTGCGAAGTTTCCCGAACGCTGCCCAGCCGAGTCGGATTCGACGATTGACCTCTTTCTCGAAGTTGGACCTACCTAACTGGACAGTTTGTCCCAGGTAGACATACTCGTCAACAACTTCGAGAACAGAGCTCCCAACGGATATTGGGATGGGCACGACATGGGCATTCGACATGACTTTTGTCTTGCCCATGTTCATTTTAAGGCCCACCTGTTGGGAAACTCTGTTGAGATCATCGAGCATTGTGCTGAGCTCTTGCAGCGATTCTGCCATGACTACGATGTCATCGGCAAATCGAAGGTGAGTGATATACTCGCCAGTGATGTTAATGCCGAATCCTTCCCACTCCAGTAGCTTGAAGGCATCCTCCATTGCAGCGGTGAACAGTTTCGGGGAAATTACGTCCCCCTGTCTCACACCTCTCTGCAATGGAATTGCCCCCGTCCTCTGTTCATGTACTCAGACCGACATGGTGGCGTTTCTGTATAAGCACTTCAACATTTCAATGTACCGATAGTCAATCTGGCACCGCTGCAGAGATTGCAGCACTGCCCAGGTTTCAATCGAATCGAAGGCTTTCTCATAGTCCACAAACGCCAAGCATAGTGGCAGATTATACTCCTCGGTCTTCTGTATAACCTGCCGCAGCGTATGGATGTGGTCTATGGTACTGAAACCTTTTCGGAAACCGGCTTGTTCGGGAGGCTGGAAGTCATCAAACCTGCGCTCGAGACGATTCGTGATGACCCTTGAAAACAGCTTATAAACATGGCTCAGAAGTGAGATGGGTCTATAATTCTTCAATAGGGTGTTATCACCCTTTTTGAAGAAGAGCACCACCTCACCTCTGTTACACGCTTCCGGCGTTGTGCCCTCGAGTAAGACGGAATTGAATAGCTTCTGAAGGACTTTAAGTACCGGTGTGCCACCCGCTTTCAGAAGCTCTGTCGTAATTCCGTCTCAATCTCCGTCACCTTGTTATTTTTAAGCTGCTTCAAGGCCATCCTAATCTCGTACAGGCTGATGTCCGGGATATCCTCGGTATAGTGTCGGGTTAGTTTAGCTCGCGGATCTTTGTCAGAGCCAATGGTAGGTATAGTAACCGAGGTGTATAACTGCCGGTAGAAGTTCTCAATCTCTCTCAAAACCTCTGGCTTAGTCGACGCTACACTGCCGTCCTCGGTCTTCAGCTTCATAATACGACTTTGCCCAATAGACTTGTCTCTTGCGAACACTTTAGATTTAGGTAGGTTTGTAGAAACTGTCCAAACGGTTGGGTCTAAGTTCTTTAAAACCCACCGTAAAGGTAAGGACCAAAAAAGTTCTCCGATCACACTCTCGACCTCATGGCAAAAAGACGCGCCATGACGCTGCAGTCCTCTGGTGATGCTGAAGCATACCGACTGCTCAATAGACGGATATGAAAGTCCTTGCGTCACGATATCCGCACCTTTAACACTAACGGTGTTAAAGAGGCGATTGAGCGGAATCAAGGCTCCAAGTTGTTCCCAAGAGACAAGTCTATTGGGCAAAGTCGTATTATGAAGCTGAAGACCGAGGACGGCAGTGTAGCGTCGACTAAGCCAGAGGTTTTGAGAGAGATTGAGAACTTCTACCGGCAGTTATACACCTCGGTTACTTTACCTACCATTGGCTCTGACAAAGACCCGCGAGCCAAACTAACCCGTCACTATACCGAGGATATCCCGGACATCAGCCTGTACAAGATTAGGATGGCCTTGAAGCAGCTTAAAAATAACAAGGTGACGGAGATTGAGACGGAATTACGACAGAGCTTCTGAAAGCGGGTGGCACACCGGCACTTAAAGTCCTTCAGAAGCTATTCAATTCCGTCTTACTCGAGGGCACAACGCTGGAAGCGTGGAACAGAGGTGGTGCTCTTCTTCAGAAAGGGTGATAACACCCAATTGAAGAATTATAGACCCATCTCACTTCTGAGCCATGTTTATAAGCTGTTTTCAAGGGTCATCACGAATCGTCTTGAGCGCAGGTTTGATGAGTTCCAGCCTCCCGAACAAGCCGGTTTCCGAAAAGGTTTTAGTACCATAGACCACATCCATACGCTGATGCAGGTTATACAGAAGACCGAGGAGTATAATCTGCCACTATGCTTGGCGTTTGTGGACTATGAGAACGCCTTCGATTCGATTGAAACCTGGGCAGTGCTGCAATCTCTGCAGCGGTGCCAGATTGACTATCGGTACATTGAAGTGTTGAAGTGCTTATACAGAAACGCCACCATGTCGGTCCGAGTACATGAACAGAGCACGGGTGCAATTCCATTGCAGAGAGGTGTGAGACATGGGGGCGTCATTTCCCCGAAACTGTTCACCGCTGCAATGGAGGATGCCTTCAAGCTATTGGAGTGGGAAGGATTCGGCATTAACATCAATGGCGAGTATATCACTCACCTTCGATTTGCCGATGACATCGTAGTCATGGCAGAATCGCTGCAAGAGCTCAGCACTATGCTCGATGATCTCAACAGAGTTTCCCAACAGGTGGGCCTTAAAATGAACAAGATGTGTGAATGGCAAGACAAAAGTCATGTCAAATGCCCATGTCGTGCCCATCCCGATATCCGTTGGGAGATCTGTTCTCGAAGTTGTTGACGAGTATGTCTACCTAGGACAAACTGTCCAGTTAGGTAGGTCTAACTTCGAGAAAGAGGTCAATCGTCGAATCCGATTCGGCTAGGCAGCGTTCGGGAAACTTCGCAACGTCTTTTCGTCAACAATACCGCAATGCCTCAAGACGCAAGTCTTTAACCAGTGTGTGTTACCAGTGATGACATATGGAACAGAGACGTGGTCACTCACAATGGGCCTCATAAGAAAGCTCAAGGTCACTCAGCGAGCTATGGAGAGAGCTTTGCTTGGTATTTCTCTACGGAATCGAATCAGAAATGAGGAGATCCGTAGGAGAACTAAAGTTGTTGACATAGCTGAAAGGATTAGTAAACTGAAGTGGCAATGGGCAGGGCATATTTTTCGTAGAACTGATGGCCGTTGGGGCAAAAAGGTTCTCGAATGGAGACCGCGCACCGGAAAACGCAGCGTGGGACGACCTCCAACGAGGTGGACAGACGACCTGGTGAAGGTCGCTGGGAGTCCTTAGATGAGAGCGGCATGTGACCGCTCGTTGTGAAAATCTAAGGGGGAGGCCTTTGTTCAGCAGTGGACGTCCTGTGGCTGATATGATGATGATGAAGGCGCTGCTTCGCACAAGCTGGACGCAAATGCTCCGCCATCTTCTCCGGGCGTTCTCAGCATTGGTGTCAACGGGGCGTCGGCTTCTGGCCGTAGGCCACATAAGGCATAAGATACTTCTCTAAAAACCTGAGAGTATCTGCCTCTGTATGTGTCAAAAATATTAAAAGATAAAATATAATAATATTTTCGTACCAAATCAATCATTCAATCATAAATTGTAGATTTTTTATATCGATCTCTGTAGACATATTCTCGCCGAGTGGCGGCTCAGAATACCACTACCCCATCTCCTCCCGTGGGTGTCGTAAAAGCCGACTAAGGGTTTAGCTGGAGGAAGGGCAGCAGCGTCCTTCGAGTACATTAACAACTCAACTGCGACCGCCAACCCGTCTGCCAAGCGTGGCGATTAATGCGAAACCCCCCATGAGCCCACAGCACAACCATATCGGTCGTTGTGGTGATCTTGGGGGAGACCTGTGTCCAGCAGTGGACTTCATTCGGCCGAAATGAAGAAGACAGATTTTCGACACGGAAAGTTTTCACGCGTTTAGACTTTAGTTCATGTGGTCTTCAGATATAATGCTTTTCTGTCAAGTTTTTTTACTTGTGTTCTTATATAATCACAGTCAAGTGAAGTCATTCCAACATTATTTCTGATGTCTACAAACCACGTTTTAAAATATGCATATACATACATATATTAAGCATTTGATTTCAGGTTCTAGAAGATGTTTGCCATAAGCAAGGCTTTCAGCCTTCCGAGTATGATTTAAAGCATCATAACCATGTTCTGGATCTAACAACTACGATCAGATTTTCTAATCTTCCCAATAAAGCTATGCTAGAAATGGTAGAAGTTGAAAAGAAGAGGCAAGAATCAAATGTCACCATTGGATTACAATTTGAAGATGGTAAAGTATTGTCTTTTTAATTTCCTTTTAAAAACAGCGTATTATGCGACAACTGAATGGTACACAATACATAGTCTACCTACTAGAAAAAGAGAGGGTTCTTCGGCCCAATATCTTTCTTTGTCTATTCTGTAGCTAGTAAGCAAGCGCCAATAATAATTTATAAGTGTGATAAAGCGCGGCTGTGCTGAAACTCTCTCGTTCTCCCCACACATTTTATACAGCAGTGAGCACACGCATACTTTATACCTATAGACTAAATGTAAATTAGAATTGCAACGAATATTAGGCAACTATTCGATATTCGGCCTATTTGGTTAGTTTTTCCAGCTAGATACCGAATATTATACTCACTATATATCACTATTTGGCGGAGTACCGAATACCTATTTAATTTTGTCTCCGCAGTGGTCATGGGCGTTACAAACCGCCACATCAAATATCTAAAACTAATGTAACGGGTGAAACTATTCATCGGGTAAAAAACTTTAACTATAGTGGTACACACGGCTACACATCAAGCTATATAACCATAACTATGATATATGCAATGCAGAAAATCGTAGGAAAGGGATTGCGTATCGTGGCATCGGCCAATCACAGCATTTGTTACTTTGGGGTTACACACATAGACGCATTTTTTTTGAAATTCTTTCGCCATTCTGATCTAAACGTGAATGTTCGAATATGAACATTATTTATATGGAGATAATGTTCATATTCATATAAACGCTTGCTTTGCTTAGCAGTAGTCTTTACAGAACCACTTTATTGAAGAAAAAATTTGCTTGCCATTTAGATCCCAAATATCGTCCGGCTTGGATTTATGTATTTCACGCGGGGCTGTTGTTCCAAAAAACAGAATTCATTTTCGTATATACACCGCATGCGATGTGTCCTTACTATGTTTGATTATAATTGTTAGCAGATTTTGGAAACTGATTCAGTTTACTGTCTGTTAAAAGTTCATATTCGTATGAATCGTTGCGCCAAAGAAGACGTTATTAACGTGATCGTTCGATTATAAACATTATCTATATGGGGATAGTGTTCATATTCATACGAAATGCTTGCTTTGCTTAGCATAGTATCTAGAGTGCGGTTGTGAATCTCTCCCGAAGTTATAATTTTATTGATAACTAGCTGGGATCCGCGGTTTCACCCGCGGTTTAATTTAATATAAATTTGATTATTTATGAATAATTTAAAGTACTTCGGCATAGTCTAGGAGCCTCCGAGTCCCACAATTGTTTGAGTCCGACATTATTTGAAAAGGATGCGTGGCTGGTCCTAGATGAGACATTAGTTCTATTTTATCCTGGCCTCTTGACTTGTTCATAATGCAAATTTCACATTTTCTGCAAATTTCCTTAATATTCTGTCTTAAATTCTTGGCTGTGTAGTATGGTGTAATTTTCTTTTGCATTTGTTCAATTCCAATGTGACAATATTCTTTATGTATGTCTTTGATGAAACTTATACTGAAGTCTTCTAAAACAATTCTTTCTTTTTTCTTGATTTTCTTGTAGTATATGGAGTGCTTTAATATTAATTTTTCTTTTTGTAGATCTTCGTTTTTTTCGTGATCAACAATAATATTCTCCAGTTTTATCCAATTGACCACTTTCAACTGTTGATTTTCATGTGCTTCCAATACTGGATTTCTGCTTAGACAGTCAGCTTCAAGATTGTTTTTACCAGGTGAATATTTTACCTCAAAGTCATATTGAGAAAGGTAATATGTTAAGTCCCCGAGTTCTTCATCTGTTCTAGATTTAATGTTCATTTTTTCCAATGGTTTATGATCAGAAATAACCGTAAATCGTTTACCTATCAGCCAGTGTTGCCAGTATTTAATTGCCTCTTTTATAGCTAGGCATTCTAAATAAATTGCTTTTTTCCTTTTCTGTACTTCGTTTAATTTCTTAGAAAAATATGCAACTGGTTTTTCTTTTGTGTTATTTTGTCTCTGTTTCAATACTGCTCCTACGCCTAATATACTCGCATCCGTGTAAATTAGTATCGGTAAATCTGGGTCAAATATCTCTAATACAGGTTGAGAACATAGTAGTGGTTTCATTTTGTCAAAAGATTTTTGGCATTCTTCTGTCCAAATGAATTTTAGATTCTTCCGTAGTAAGTTGTGTAATGGATCCAATGTTATTGCAATATTTGGTATATATTCACTATAGAAATTTATTTTTCCCAAAAACTGTCTCACATTTTTTTGATATATGAATAATGTGCCCTAAATATTGCACCAAATCCGATGCGAAAGTGCATTTAGAAATTTTTTGTATTTATCACTTCTTCTAAGAAATAATTCTTGAATTGTATATTGTCATTGTCATCCATGTAAGTCTTTTTTAGTTCATCTGATAAAGTTATCCATAAACTCCTCTTTTCATGTCTGCTTTGCATTATATTTTATAACATTTTACCTGTCTCAGTTTCCATGAATGGTCCATGGTACTTTACTGGCTGTAGTTCTTGTGGTACACGGTAAATCTTACCCTCTTTTGTCGTTATTGCGGTTACTGCCATTACGTTTGTTTTTTGGTCTTCGAAACTTTTAATTGTAAGTTCAAATTTTAGTTTATCCATTTTTGTAAAATGTCCTTTGCAAAGAATGTTGTTTTATAAGATATCTTATTTAAGGTAACTGACGTTCGTCAATAAACTCAATTGCGTTTCTGTAAATAAAGAAACAACATTCAAAGCTTATAATTTCACGAATATCGTCTCCTATTAATCTTCAAGTATTTTATCTAACACAATAGTTTATAACCTCCAATTATCACAATGACACGCGCAACATGACACTGTCACCTCTCTTCAAATCAATGGAATGATAGGTAATCATTTCATTACATACATATAGATACGTATATATTTTTTAAGGAAGTTTAGGTCATCTGATATTACATTATTTTTTATTTGAGCTGAGCTTGAGTGCCTATACATCTACTATTAATGATTATTCATTTATAGCATTAGCAAAAACGATTACTATTTAGGAAATGTCGCTAAAGTCTATAGGAGTAAAAGTAGATATGTAAAGGGTTTAGATCATCATCAACATATCAGCCACAGGACATCCACTGCAGAACAAAGGCCTCCCCCTTAGATGTCCACAACGAGCGGTTACCTTACCCTACCTTTATACCTTCACCAGATCGTCTATCCTCACCTTGTTGGAGGTCGTCCCACGCTGCGTTTTTCGGTGCGCGGTCTCCACTCGAGAACCTTTTTGCCCCAATGGCCATCAGTTCTACAAGCAATGTGCCCCGCCCATTGCCACTTCAGTTTACTAATCCTTTCAGCTATGCGGGAACTTTAGTTCTTCGACGGATTTCCTCATTTCTGATTCGATCTCGTAGAGAAATACCATATTCTTCATAGCCATAACCATAGTAGTGACCACGTCTCAGTTCCATATATCATCACTGATAACACACACTGGTTAAAGACTTTCGTCTTAAGGCATTCCGGTATTGTTAACGAAAAGACGTTGCGTCGTTTCCCGAACGCTACCCAGCCGAGTCGGTTTCGACGATTGACCTCTTTGTCGAAGTTGGACCTACCTAACTGGACAGTTTCTCCCAGGTGACATACTAGTCAACAACTTCGAGAACAGAGCTCCCAACGGATACTTCACCCTCGCACGGTTTTCAGCGTTTAACTTCTAATAGTTCAAAGTCCAAACGGTCTAGGTTGATGCGTAGCTGTAGTAGTAGTAGTTTGAAAATACGTTTACGCGACGCGCGCAGTGCAAAACTGCAAATATGAAGAGTTAATCGAAATTATCTCCTTATAATTTTGTATCTAATTATTGTTTTTTACTAATCAAAAAGACTTTTACCACAATCAAACCGTTTACCACAGTAAAACATTAAAAAGTTTAAACATTTACCAGTATGTAAATTGTATAATATACCCAATAACATTTATTTGATACAATTAGATAATCCGACACGTAAACCTTACCATTTCATTAGATTTGTATGAAACTATTTATTTTCAATAACTAGCTGTAGGACGGTTATTGACGGTTTAAGGTACGCCCAATAAATAATTATTGAAAGTACATAGTTTTGAAACACTACAGATTCTACTACATAGTTTTGAAACTCTTTCGTTTCGGCCGAATGAAGTCCACTGCTGGACACAGGCCTCCCCCAAAAAATCACCACAACGACCGATATGGGTGTGTTGTGGGCTCATTGGGGGGTTTTGCCATAATCGCCACGCTTGGCAGACGGGTTGGCGATCGCAGTTGGGTTGTTAATTTATTCGAAGGACGCTGCTGCCCATCCTCCTGCTAATCTCTTAGTCGACTTTTACGACACCCACGAGAGGAGATGGGGTGGTGGTATTCTGAGCCGGTACCACACGGCAAAACTTGAAACTTTGAAACTCTTTATCAGATCCTTTACAAACGCTTGGCGAGTGATTTGTAACAAGCGTGTGGAGGGAACTCCAAGGTAAATGTTTTTGTTTAACCGGACGATTGGCAAAGCGTATATAGCCTCCACCTGGCTTTAATTAAATATATACTCAGAAACTGCGCCTAAGAGCATCCCCTGCTTAGGGCGGATCTCGGCTTAGGGCGTAACTGGGATATCAACAAATAGCAAAAAGGGAGTGCTGGATTGATATTTATTGGGATTTATAAGGGATCTTTTATTACTACCGCCACGGTGCGGGCCGGCGCGAGCTAGAGTTGGGAGTGGATAAACGTTTTAAATAGTAGGCATCATATTGTCTTATTTATTTATTTATATACTCTTTATCGTACAGCACATAATACATAAAGAGTTATGCGCAATGCGCGCACCGATACGGACGTATTTCCATAGTTTAAGTATTTATTACGCGTATTGCGCAGCAATAGCCGCTGGCCGTCATTGAAGTCAGCATTTTGCAGATCTGCAATTCAAACTTCAAAGCAAGATAAGCAGTGGCAAAACGCTGCTATATCAAACTCTCGATAAGATTGACCAGATGCCGTCACGCAGGAGAGATGGAACGGAGAAGAGTGTCCAGGACATTATCACCTTGTTGAAGGTGACCGATCTGGACGACGTGCCCGCTTTCGTGGATAAGGAGCTGCTACATAGGCTGCCGCCCATCACATTCGACCACGTTGATGTCACCAGGCTGCTGAAGGACATCATATGTCTGAAATCAAGCCTGGCCGAAATGCAGTCGAAGATGGAGGCGTCAGATAACACCATAGCTGAACTACGTGCCGAGGTAATGTTGTTACACAACGCTGTTTCGGTAAGTCGGTCACCCGACGCCTCTAAGGTGAACAAGCGTCGTGGAGCGCAAAACGCTTCCATATTAATATTTAAAAAGATACATGTACATTTACAATTCGTAATTCCTTCCCTACCCTTGTTATTTTTAAGCTGTTTCAAGGCCACCCTAATCTCGTACAGGCTGATATCCTCGGTATAGTGTCGGGTTAGTTTGGCTCGCGGGTCTTTGTCAGACCCAATGGTAGGTATAGTAACCGAGGTGTATAACTGCCGGTAGAAGTTCTCAATCTCACTCAAAGCCTCTGGCTTAGTCGACGCTACACTGCTGTCCTCGGTCTTCAGCTTCATAATACGACTTTGCCCAATAGACGGATATCGTGACGCAAGGACTTCCATATCCGTCTATTGAGCAGTCTGGACTGGAGGACTGCAGCGTCATGGCGCGTCTTTCTGCCATGAGGTCGAGGGTGTGATCGGAGAATTTTCGTGGTCTACCTTTACGGTGGGTTTTAAAGAACTTAGACCCAACCGTTTGGACAGTTTTTACAAACCTACCATTGAAATCGTCCACAGATACGCAATATTCCAGGAACTCGAAGCGATTTTGGAGTTCGAGTTGAAAGGGTTTTGGATATGAGCACTTGAGGACCGGAGCGTAGACCTCATCAGACGAGACCTCTCAACTTTGAGATTAATATTTAATGTGCCTCTTACCATTCCGTGATCACTACCGGTTTTCACTCTGTGGATCACAGAGACATCACTGAATATTTGTCTTTTATTGGTCATGATGAAGTCAATCTCATTCTTTGTGGAACCATCGGGACTCATCCAGGTCCACTTCCTGTGAGGCTTCTTTTGGAAAAAGTGTATATTACTTAGACATAAAATTATAAAACACATACAATAAATATTTTATGTATAAAACAATGATAAAATATACTAATAAACACCAAATATAATTGGGATAGGAGAAGAAAAATTAGAGAGAAAGGTAACGTTCCTTTACCATTTTCTTAATAATAGGTAGTGTTTGATCACGTTTCAGTTCAATAGGTAATGCATTCCACAAACGAGCTCCTTGAATAGTAAATGATGAGTACTTAATTTTAGAATTTCTGATAATCTCAAGAATCTAGAATGTGTGTCACAGAGGAACTGTAAGCGTTCTTTAAGATAAAAAGAGGTAGAAGGTCTAAAGAGCACATTATAAAGCAAACAAAGAATATGAGCGTTCCGGCGAAGGCGGATGGGAAATCATTTGAGCTTAGTACGAAATTCAGAAACATGATCATATTTGCGCAAGCCAAATATAAATCTAATACAAAGATTTTGAAGTCGCTCAAGCTTGTCAAATTGATCTTGCGTGAGTTCAAGATAGCTGGCATCAGCATAGTCAAGGATCGGGAGTAGAAGAGATTGCGCTAATGCAATTTTGGTGTTAATGGAAAGAAAATTATCAAGATTTGTCTATGAGCCTGCTGCAGAAAATAATTTACGACTGACTTCCCGAAGTTGTTTAGTCCAGGAAAGGGTACTGTCGATATAAATCCCCAAGTTCTTTAGCGTTGTGGGAGATACGAATAACAGTTATCTAAAGAAAATTGGGGAGCTTTCGGCTAGACAATCTTAGAGACAGGTCGAGAGCCACCAACAACAGTCACCTGTGTATTTGGGTTGATCCTTAGTCCAAACGTCGTCGGCACTCGTATTAGCTACAAATAGCGACAGCAGTCAGCAGCTATCGCGCATCTAAGGATTCCCAGTGGAAAAGAGCCCGAAATCGGAAGCAGAGTATGCAATTTTTAGTTCATTGATCGTCCAACATACTGTGCATCAGTGATCTTCGCCTGCTTAACCGGAATCGGCACATACGTAATACCAAAATGACGTTTAAGAACGGCGTCTGTACGATTTACGCCTGTCGCAAAGCGTCTGCGACTTACGCAATCAGCCCGCCGGTCACCTATAGCTATATATCTACAGTTATATCTCTCATTTAAACCTCGAGACTATGATTTTATACGATTACTATATATACTATATGAGTTTACTACATAATTCCTGCACTCTAAACTAAAGTGGGTAAACAATCACCGCCAACGTGAGGGTAGACGTTGTGCTCAGCAACTGGCAATACCGCAACATAGAACTGCAGCCTTTCGAGGAAGCTCCTGGTATGCGGCATCCAAATGTTGGAACAATATTCCTCCACCAATTAGGCAACTAAAAATATAAACACATTTAGAACAAAGTTAAAAATATTTATTCTCACCTCACAAATGAATTTTATAATATTAGTATTGACAAATCTTTTATATAATTATTATTAAAAATTTATTGATGCCCAATTTATTGAATTATATTTATTTATCTAATTAGTACTTACCATAATTTAAATTGATTAAGGAAACTTACCGGAAAATGAGCCTTCGTTTGATAAATTAGTGGGTAGTGACGCTGTTGGCGGGAGCGCATAACCCCATGCATTGTAGATATTTTATATATTAAGTATGTAATCTGTTGAATCCCTGAGCACTTGATGACAGTATTTATGTACGCGTAAGTGTTATATCAGTGTGTTAGGAAAAAAAAACATTTACTAGACAAGCCTGTGGTCAAATATGTATATGAAGTATACAGTATTCCCGTACAGTAAAATGTATTATTATTATAGCAAGAATATTTTCATCACTAGTGATCGAATCATCATTGCCGTGTGGTGCCGGCTCAGAATGCTACCACCCCATCTCCTCCCGTGGGTTTCGTAAAAGTCGACTAAGGGATTGGCCGGAGGATGGGCAGCAGCGTCCTTCGAGTACATTAACAACTCAACTGCGATCGCCAACCCGTCTGCCAAGCGTGGCGATTATGGCAAACCCCCCCAATGAGCCCACAACTCACCCATATCGGTCGTTGTGATGATCTTTGGGGGAGGCCTGTGTCCAGCAGTGGACTTCATTCGGCCGAAATGATGAATGATGATCGAATCAAAGTGATTCACGTCCAAAATTAATAATCTATCTACTTCAAAATCTTTGGATTTGGGATTAAGGATTTGTCTGTTTTTGGTGTTAAATGTGACATTAACGCAATTTCGGATGATGTTACAAATCTTAAATCTAAAGATTTTGGATTAGATTGATTATTAATTTCGGCCGTCAATCAGTCGTGATCGACACAGGTCTAGTAGGTCGGACTTGACGGCATTACGTCACCAACAATAAACAGCGCGTTTTAGATGGTAAGAGTCTAGCATGCCCGTCCGCCCTCCTGGGCCCATAGCGGAGGATGACCGCGAGGATTTTCCGACGGTCAAAAAAGCTACGTCTGGCACAGGGCGAGCAATATATATATATATTTTTTTTTTTTAAAACGTTGCTCCACACTAGGATTTCTCCTGTGTCGTGAGTGCGTTTACAGACATACATTTCACACACAATACTCCCAGACCCGGAACAACTACGTGCAGATCATACAAGTATCATACAAGAACCCGCGACCTGGAGCGCAGCAGTCGACTGTATCAACCACTGCACCAACCGTGTCGTCGAATTCGTCTGTCGTAATTTGCCTGGCGGTCAAATGGTTAATGGCTTTATAAGCTATAAAAATAGTTATAACGCGAAATATATAATATCAAATCACTGTGGATTTAAGTTATTTCAATGTACCTTTAAAAGTTTTGATAAAGCAGTCGAACAGCTACTTTTGGGCAGACCTGTTTTACGAACAATGTAATGATATACGAAATCCTTATAATTTTAAGGAGTAAACATAGCGTTTGTCCATCTGGGTTAGATAACAGATGGTTTTTTTTTTTTTCAATTATTCTTATTACGTACTGATAACGAATGTGTTCACTTGTGTGATTGTTTCTTAATATTCGCTGTAACACAAAACTTCGTTGACATATTGTTATACTACTCACCTCCCATGTACAAAAGCGTAATGATTTGTATTCTAGATCCATCTTTGGACAGTATAGGACATTTTTGCCAAATTTCAACGAATTCTATACTTTAGTGTTAGCGGTAACATCGAACATAGAAACAGATAAGAAGACAGAAATTCTAAAAAATTTAGTTTTGGCATCAGTTTCGTTCTATGAGCACGCTGCAGTGGTTTTTTAAAAAAAATATTCATTGTACCGTTTTCGTCTCTCTACGATTTTATTATAGTATAAAGATATAGATTCGTCACTATATTTAATCGAAAAAGCAAATTTTTATTTATAAAATATTATGATCAATTATTGTTGTATTTTCTAGGTGAAAGAAGAACAGCTGATTTTCCACCCAACACATCATTATACGATTTAGTAATTTCACTAGCACCAGGAGTTTTAAATTCATTGCAGCATCCTACTATTTTGTATATGCGTCAAGAGGTTGTAGGGGAAACCGCACTTCGAGACAAGACTTTGCGGCACTTAGGATTAATCAAAGGCAGAGCAATTCTTAGGTTACTTAACAAACAAGAAGAAGCAAGGTAGTGTCATCTTGTAAACACAAATTTGTAAGCTATAGCTTTAAGTATATATGTACAATGGAGCCCCGTTCCGAGCCATGCGACTTTAAGAGTCATGTGCATTTCACGATCATTTCTCATTTTCATGATTGAGCTAATAATGCCTGTAGTTTGAGAGGTTATTAACGGTATTATTTCTTTTTGAAGCAATATTGCGACTTAGTAACTGTTTATTTACAGGCAAGCAAATGTATCTAGTTTTTATCGACGACCGGTCATCGAAACAAAAGCTGAAGAAACAAAAACAGCTTTTGAAAAAAAAGAACAAAATACTGAAGACTATCCAGTTTCAGGACCTTCACGCATCGATAAGCACAACCACGATCAAAATAATGTGTCTGATATTATAACCAAATATAAAGAAAAACCTCTTCAGCAAGACAAATATGTAGACAATAAAGATATTGAACACGGTGAAATCTTACCACCAACAAATAAACAACAGGAGATAACTTTTAAAGAAAAATGTATGAAAAAGGACACTGAAAATAGCAATCCATTTTCTTCACAGTCAAGAGAATATCTAGTAAGACGACTTAAAATTGAAGATGAAGTCACTTTTGTAAGTTGCTTATACCTAATGCTTTTACCTCTTCTTTTTCTAAGTTTAAAGTATAACAGAAACTAACTAAGCAAATAGCTTATAGCTCAGGCTGAGATCAATAAAGCGTACTTAAACTAGTAAAGTTTAAGTATAATTTTGCTAAGTATATACTAAGCATAATCTTTATTTGGTATTTATAGATATATATTTTTCATATATGTTCTGCTATTATTATTTTTTATGCGTGGCTCCTTAATATATATTAAAAGAAGCTTACTCTTGATAATGTATATCGTAATTGCTGTGAATGACATTCACGTAAAATCGATATGATTTCGAACAATTTAATTTACCGTGTAGCTCCGTTCGAACGATTAGAGCTGCAGCTCTACTCGTTCTCATCCCGTGGGTGTCGTAAATGCAAGTATGGTACTACCCGGAGGATAGCACCAGCGTCCTTCGAGTACATTTACAACTTAACTGCGATTGGCAAACCGCCTGCTAAGCGTGGCGATTATGGCAAATCGCCCCAGTGAGCTCACAGGACAAACCCAGAGCTGTCGTTGTTTGTTATTTGGGGGAGACCTATGTCCAGCAGTGGACGTCTTTTGGCTGAAATGATGATAATGATGATGAAAATTAAGTAAATAATTTTCTTTTAGTTGGGAGCGCAAAAAGCTATAGCTTTTATGCAGCCAGAAGTCACGGAAGAGGAAATAAACGATCTTCCAGATGATTTTTATGAATTGACAATAGAAGAAGTACGGAGATTGTACCATGACTTACAACAGCATCGGATTAGCTTAGAAAATACACCCCTTACAATTTCAACAAAACAAATGGAAGATGAGAAACAGGTAAAGATTTGTAACTCCCCTGGTAAATAAATTATAAAACTGTCCTATCTTCCGGGTAGGCATGATGCACTTATAGTTTAGACAAGAACGCAGCATTCCGCTTACGAGGACTCAAGTCATAAACCATTATACAATCATAAGCGTGACTTCAACAACTCTATTTACATAAAAAGCTTCATTGACCACTAGCTTTTGCCCGCAGCTTCGCACGCGTGGAATTTAGAAATGTATGTCATGCTATTGAAAGCATGCAATAATGACCTGGAGCTTTTATTAGGAACTTGTAATAGGTGTAGAGAGATCATGATATATTTTCGAATGACACGACCCATAGGTCTACCGCATATTGCATCCAGCCCAGCCAGACGAGTGCCAAACCATGCGCTTTTGTCTTTTGTTTGGACGCGCGCGTTGGAACGCTTCCCATGCTCCTGGGTGTCATCATCAATAACTTTCATAAAATGTAGCTTTCCCTTTTCCGCCCAGTATTAACAGTCCAATCACCCATTATAGCCATTTTGTCATTAAAATTAGGGCTTTGAGTCGTGTGTTGTACAATACTTTTATAATATCAAGATACATTTCGTGAGTGCTCTCGCAACTGCCATGCTGCCATCCCACATACAGCCTATAGACCGAGTGAGCAAATCGTGCGCTTCGAGCGAGCATACAGCGTGTCGATTGCGAGCGATCTGCTTGCCGACACCACCACTGCCGCCCATTATACAGACACGCGTTTGACATCACTCACTATAATGTGCGCTGAGTGAACAGCAATAAGTCGAACCCTGACTTTCGCACTACTTAGAAGACCACCATCATGGCGAATAAATGTCTCAGACGACTGTGACTGTCGCTGACCTCCTCGAGAATATCGTCCTAGTGTTTATCACCGTCAAGTAGATGGAGCGCTCTGAAGTCTAGGTGATATTTGGGAAACTTAACGGCATCAAAAGCACCGAGCGTAGTAAAATGCGCAAAAAATTGCCATTATTTGGATGCACAGTATAGACCTTACCCAATGCAGCGTCTTCCATAACTCCCGAGAAACCACATTCTATACGCCTACGTTGACGTCGATCAAACACACCTCTTTGCTTCTCGTGCGTATAGTATGACGGCATCTTGCCATTCGTTCGCGATTTGGCGAACGAACGCACAGTTGAAAAAATACGAAATCCGTAGTTTGACGCGGATTTTCTAAGCGCTCTATGACATTTTCAGAATTGAAATAAATTCGCAAGCCATTTTCTAGAGACGTCGCAGTGTAGATACTCTGCGAGCTCGATTGCGATTCACACTGGGTGTAAGTCTCTGAGGCTCGTGATGCAGCATGGCGCTTCCAATCGCTTGCGAGACGTGCTTCATGTCCTTCATTTCTATCTTGTAATCGAGAGGCACCAATGACAACTCATTGGGTACCTAACCGCGTTAGCTACCCAATGAGCACCGCACCGCTGCGTGCTGCTTTCTGCAGTTAATGAGGAATATCTTTCAAAGTTCATGGGCTTTTAAGATGCAAAGGCTAGTTCGATCTCTCAAAACTGCAGTTGATCGTGAGGCTCAGTTAGCTACTAAACATGCACAGAGCATTGCACTGGAGCTTCGAAAGATATTCGTCTTTCTAGGAGGCATGTAAAATTCCCCTTTGAATCCGATATCAATAACAACCAAATCAAACAAAATTAATCAACACTGGTCCGTAAGAATCGGCAATTGTTCAAATATTTCAGATATAAATAAAATATCGTAGGTAAGGTTACCCCATCTCCTCCCGTGGGTGTTGTAAAAGTCGACTAAGGGATTAGCCGGAGGGCCCGAAAACGCGTCTGCCAAGCGTGGTGATTATGGCAAACCCCCCAATGAGCCCATACACACCCATATCGGTTGTTGTGGTGTTCTTTGGGGGAGGCCTGTGTCCAGCAGTGGACTTCATTCGGCCGAAATTAATATTTTTGGTTAAAAACTTTTATTTGTTTCTTTTTAGTGTAAATAAATGTAAGACCTTTTTCCAATTTGGTATCAGTATATAACACTAAAAATAGGAATGACTCAAATCGGTTCTCTGATCTGAGAGGAATCGAAACTATTAAGACATCATCTAGATAAGTGTGCATTCAAATTAACCTGTTTATTGAAACTGGTTAAAAAACTACTCAATCAAATGTAATGAAATTTATATGGGACCAATTCGAAAGTATTCTACACCAGTTAAAAAAGAATTGCTCAAAACGAATGTGTTCACTTGTGTGATAGTTTCATAATGTTCGCTGTAAAACAAAAATTTGTAGACATATTGTTATAATACTCACCTCCCATGTGCAAAATCGTGATGATTTGTATTCTAGATCCATCCTTGGATAGTAACGGACATTTTTGCCATATTTCAACGAATTCTATAGTGTAGTTTTAGCGGTAACATCCAACATAGAAACAGACAAACAGACAGAAATTCAAAAAATTGCAGTTTTGGCATCAGTCTCGTTCCTGGAACAAGGGGCAGTGATTTTTTCAAAAAATATTCATTGTACAGTTTTTGTCTCTCTACGATTTTATTATAGTAATAATAGATTACTTGTAAGTTTGTATATCACAAACTCTTGCTTTTTTTTTTACACAACGTGTTTATCGATTTTGATAGATGGTCAGGAATATTATAACCATGTTGAGTTTGACCAAAATATGACTTAACAAAAAGGGGCTGTGCTCAGAGTCTATATCATAATAGCAATCGTAAAGTAAGTCACGTATTTGGCTTCAGATTTAGCAGACATTGTTCCAAAGAGATATGTATTTGTTTGTCACCCTGGGCTTTGCGGAGAAATATGTTACCTACTTATTGGAGCTCGCAGAGAGATGTTTAGCAACGTATATAGCTTGTTTCTTGCCTAGGATGTTAATCTGTGCCATATTTAGATTCTCCTCCGTAGTTTTCTTGTTATTATTAAAAACTTTTACAGCTCATCCGTATTGTATTTAACTTCATTAGTACTGTTTGGAATTCAGCAACGACCGGGAGTGTTGATCCAGGTTTTCCAGGTGAGCGGTATATGTCGTGGAGATCGGTGGTACGGAGATAGTCGATCCATTATAATGACCCACGCGATGTTCTGCTGTATAAGTTCCGACTTACCTGAAAATATTAGTAAGCTGAAGTGGGAATGGGCGGAGTACATACCTCGTAGAAGGGATGTCCGTTGGGGACAGGAAGGTTCTTGAGTGGAGCTCGCCAGAAAATGCAGCGTGGGGACGGCCTCCAATAAGATAGACAGACAACCTGGTGAAGGTCGCTGGGTGTCGATGGATGCGGTTGCCATGTAATCGGTCGTTGTGGAAATCTATGGGAAGCTTTTGTTCAATAGTGGATGTCCTACGGCTGATATGATGATGATTATGATGGCGCTGGTGTGTGTATGGCTATCCACCCGGTTTCAATTCTGCCCAGTAACAATCTGACCGGATTGGTAAGTGTGTATAAGCACAGCCTTCGGATAGGGAGTTTGAAGGTCTGTGGAAAGGTCGCGGCGGACCGGTACCATGGCTGGCACGGTCGCCGGATCTTACCTGGAGAGATATACTTATGGAGAAAAATAAAAGAAAATGTTTACGAACGTAAGTCTAAATTCTCCCAAGTACCTAATCTTGCGCCACCTCAAACCAGCCCTCACAGTTCGCATCAGGTCATCTACGGCCGAAATTAATAATCGATCTAATCCAAAATCTTTAGATTTAAGATTGAAAATTTGATCAGGTTTTGTTCAAAGTGCTATTAAGTTATAAAAGGTTAGCTAAATATTTAACTTTTTGTTATTCAACCTACAGTGATAATGTGTACTCGAGAGAATGAATAGACTAAAAAGACCGACGCAGTAACGAATAAAGATAAGGAATCTGCATGAAGGAAAATTGAGAGTTCTTTAAATTTGTGTGGAATAACAACATGTGTCCGTTCATGGAAGACCCGAAATATAAAGGAACTAAAAAAATGCAAAAATATCCTGTCCTAAATCGACGATTTTTTTTTTATACAACGTTGCCTCACACTTGCATTTCTCCTGTGTCGTGGGTGCGTTTACAGACATACATTTCACACACAATACACCCAGACTCGGAACAACTACCTGCAGATCATACAAATATTTGTTCCGGGCGGGAATCGAACCCGCGACCCGGAGCGCAGCAGTCGACTGTATCAACCACTGCACCAACCGTGTCGTCTACGTCGTCTATCGATGATAGAATTCCTTTGAATCCCACATAGTAAAGTGATCGGGCCTGCATCAGACAATTTATATTCCTTCCGGATGGATAAATGAATCAATTTATTTAGTTTCTTCCTCAATTGCTGAGTCATCAATTCAAAATCTTTAATCTATAGATTGTGGATTCGATTAATTATTGATTTCGGCCGTTATTCGTCAAACCAAACGAGCCAATGCCACGATTAAAAATATATTTTCTAATTATCTGACGAAATTTGTTCATCTGGCACGAAAAATCGGCCCTTAATCTGACACATTATTCTCTGTGTACATTATTGTTTTTTGGGAAAAGTGTCAGTGGTCACAATATTTATTTTGTTGACCATTATATTTAATTACTTAAATAATGCAACTCATTTTCAGGTATCACAAGAAAAACTCAATTTATACAAAAATGTTGTAGTCCGAGTACAATTCCCAGATCATATAATTCTACAAGGAATTTTTTCACCTACCAACACTATTGAAGATGTCACTAATTTTCTGAAAGAGCACTTGAGGAATCCACATAAAAAATTTCATATATGTAAGTAAACATTAATGTATACTCCGCGCAAAACTTCTTGGCCGCTGTGAAAAAGCGGTGTATAAGAAAGTGTATTTTTAGGTGTGCGCATACTTACTGGAAACATTAGAAGCGCGCGGTATGAATGTAACATGTAACTCGCGTAATCGTCTCGTTGGCCAATCTACTTGTGTGTGTACCTGCACCTGTATTGTAACTGGAATCGACGCTGTTTGTCCCTGTTAGTGTTCATACACGCGTAGAGTATAAGAATTGAGTAGATATTTATTTGTCTGAAACATTGTTTCAGATAAATAATAGGGATCAACAGATGGCCGTAATCATATCAAAAAGTATACTATTACTATACTATACTATTCATAATCTGACCTCGCGCGTTTCACTCCGGGTACTATTTAAGGCGATAAAGATACTTTGCCATCCTTGTATATGTCGTGGAGTACGATAATTGAGCGATAGAAGTCTAATGTTTTAGTAGTAGGGGTAAACGCCGTGTCGTCATTGTGCTATGGCGGCGCGTGGGGCAGAGTCGTGTTGGGAGATTTTTTCTGTAAGCGGGCTCAGTCTTGTGCGAGGAGACATCCAATACACTTCTCCGACAGTGGTTTGCCCTGAATAAGAAAATAAGCGATTGTAACAAAGTGAAATACGAACTGATTGGCTGTGGTGATTGAAATCCTGCAATATGAATCCTATACCGTCGACTCAAGATGATAACGGCGCTATCGCTCAGCCATCGCTGACGCCGACATATATATTTCAAAATATTATGCATATACGCAAAAACATAGTTAATTTTAATAAGAAAAGTGGCGTGCATAACATAAATGCTCCTAACAAGAACAAGCTGGTCTTACCTGGCTTTAGACAAAACCAGCAAGTCGTTTATGGGAAACAGTGTTAGGTTTTACAACAAAATTCCTTCTGGCATTACCGACTTGCCAGAAATAAAGTTCAAATCGTAGATTTTAATGTCGAAAGCCTACTATAGCATTGACATTAAAGATATTGATGTCTGACTCTCGATTCCCTTTTTTTTTACGTTATTGAAGTAACTTGACGAAATCAAACATTTACAACAACAACAACATTAACAGTCAAATTTGTAAACATGAAAGATTTAATGTTTACAAATTTGACTGGATTTATTTAAGATCTCATGATTATATGATTTCATCTTACGACATAGATTCGCTGATATTTATTGTAAATATTGTTCTCATATAATTATGTATAAATATTTTTTTTTATTACAAAATTGTAAATGTGTGAGCATCATGTAGACATTGTTATATAATTAGTACTTGTATTGTTTCTGTCTTTTGCTTGGCAATATTGGTCTGTCATACTCACTTAGGGGGATTACATCGCTCAAATCGCAAGAATAGCGTAAGTTTAAAGGATTTTGTTGACTAATCCTTTTGTTCACTGGCTATGCAAAAAATATATGTTATACTTAGGTCATCACAGAAAATCCGTATTCTTTAAAATTATGAATAATTTAGCCCAAGTGTTGGAAAAAAAAGCAAATATAACGGCTCAATAGTTAGGCGTGAACTTTACACCAAAGAAAGCGGAAGAACGTCTGTAACAATTCGTAGTCTTTATTTAATATTCATTGAATAATAAAGAATACCCTGAAATGTCACAAGTAACGCCTGTGGCGCATGCTGGAAACTCAAAACAACAGTGTCTTGACGACTCTTATGGCGGATGGACTTTACGTGCGTTATTTTTTCCAAAATAAATTCAAACTTTAACAGCTTTGAATGATTATGAATTTACTGTAAATAGTACAGATATAACAATTACGTAAAATAAATGTAGAAATTAAGTTTGTAAATATATATAGGAGTTTATAGTTTCGTTTGAACTTATCATAGAGTAAGCCTGACAATGCCTAAATATGAACATAAATGTAAAGTGAAGCGTGCCTGAGCTGTAAAAAAATTCTAAGCTGTTTATTTTCGCTTTTACTTTACTTCAGTATTTCGTTTGTCGGTACTATGTAAAAAATGTTGAAAGTTAGGTGATCCTAACGAGTTCCGTCACTGAGATCCGGAAAGCATTTACCTGATCATCATCAGATCTTCAGAATGTATATCGTATAATACCGTGACAATGCTAAATAAGATAACTGGTAAAACTCATATTTTCAGCCTAAGATCGTCCACTGCTGAACATAAGCCTCCCCCAAAGATTGCCAGAACGACCGGTATGGTTTTATGTTGTGTGCTCATTGGGGGGTGTTTACCATAATCGCCACGCTAGGTAGACGGGTTGGCGATCGCAGTTGAGTTATAAATTAGAAAACGACCGAAGTTTCGGTTTCGGCCAGAAATGCAGGTTTCGGCCAAAATAAATAATAAATATATTGTTGAATTTAACCTCGGTAGTTTATTCTGCAATATCTCACTAGCAAACACACGTCTGAATCCCCAGTGAAAACAAAATAAGAGATTTAACTACGAATTAAGAAGTGAGCTCGACGGTGAGTTCGTGTTTTGTATTTCGTTTATTTTTGTTCTTAATTATAATAAATTTATATTATAATTAAGATTTAAAAATGATTTCCTAATATGGTACTTAATCAATTCATACAACAATCCGTATGTATGTTTATAGGATATAGAAAGAATGAAATAAACGCGATATATTTCCAAAAGCTATTTCGATTCAATGAGTATAAAGTTTAGGTCGGGCAAAATTACTGGCAAAAAATAGTATTTTAACTTTGTTTAAGTTATTTTCTTCCCTTGGAAAATATGATTATTATCGTTATTTTGGGGTTGTTAGTACAGTACAAATGCGCCAAATGCAAGATCTCATTATTTTGATTTCTAGCCTTTTATGGTTTTTTTTTTTTTTTTTAAAACGATGCCCCACACTAGGATTTCTCCTGTGTCGTGGGTGCGTTTACAGACATACATTTCACACACAATACACCCAGACCCGGAACAACTACCTGCAGATCATACAAATATTTGTTCCGTGCGGGAATCGAACCCGCAACCCGGAGCGCAGCAGTCGACTGTATCAACCACTGCACCAACCGTGTCGTCGTGTTCATAGTATGGGTCAAAATAGCTCTCGGTTCATTCGCCAGATTTGTAACGGGTTTCTGCGCTTCCATAGAACCTCGCAGTCTCCCTCAAAAGCTACGGTTCCTGCGAACCTCGGTATTCGGTATACATATATATTTATTTTCGCAAGCTGGCTCTGCACAATAGACAGAATGTATAATCTCTTGCGAAAGTTTTGGAACCTTTGTTTCGCTTTATCGCCTCTTCAATACTATTTTTTATTAAATAGGCGTATGTTAGATTTCAATGACTAAGAGATCTCTACCGGTAAATAAAGGCATCATCTGAAGACTGCAGAATCATTGCACGTCGTTCCATATATAATTAAATGCTGGAAATACAATAAAGTAAATCTCAATATGTCACACATAATTATTAACCATGTACTTTATTAAATTCAAATCTATTTGATATGTTACAGTCACAACTCCACTAAAAGAAACTTTGGATCCTAAAATGACTTTATTGGCTGCAAAATTTGTGCCTTGTGTGCACATGCATTTTAAGTGGTTAGAGGAGGACACAACCAAACAACCATATCTGAAAGATGAGATATATGAAAAGAAAACGGCTTCAAATGCAGCCAGTATCTTGGCTTCTAAGTACAGGTAAGATAATGCACTGTTCTGACAAAAGTTGACGATAACCCGAGACCACTATCTGTAGAACTTACAAATATTTGCTCCATACGAGAATCGAATCCACGACACGTAGCGAAAATAGCCAATCGATTAGCCACCGCGCCAAACATGCCGCACATAAAATATCGATATACTGTCAAATATAATACATGGGAAATCATAGTAATTAAGAGTCTTTGTACCGACAGTATATTACAGTATATAACGTCCCATCCGGCGGATATTCGGCACGGATGGGGTATATACACGAAATAAAGTCACTGCTGGAAACAGGCCACGCCCAAAGATTTGCCACGAGGACCGATCTGTGGGTCTACTCTCCAAATTAATTTCAATTCTAATCTAATACCAATACGATTCCAATATCAATTTCAAAGTCACGTGATTTCGTACTCTTGAAACCAATATTGTCAACATTGGATTGAATATTGAATAGGGTAGACGTCCGTACATCACGCCAATATCGGTTCTCTGTATAAATATTAATTAATATAACTAGATCGAAGTTTTTAAGTTTCCAGTTATCATAAAAGTGTTTAGCTCGACATAGGGCTCGTGTGTCATTGTTATCTCAATATAAGTGATAATCGGAACAATAATACAAACTAGAATGTGAAGTGACATTTGTTAACCAAGGAAGATGCAATAACATTCAAGTTATGAGTGAGTACTTGATTAATAACAACAAACTGAGATTTATAAAAACATGCAACTGTTTATTCACATCATAATGTTTAACGGTACAAAAACAATCACTGTTCAACAAATACAAATGTTCAATTTCGCAAGTCATTAACTCAACCAGTGCAGCAAACATTTTTTCTTAATGACTTATTTCAATGAACTGCGGCTTTAAAAATTATAATAAAATATTTTTATTAATAAAAATTTAATTCTCGAATTATACGTGTTATTTCGCGATATTAGTAATATGTAGAAATAGCTCAGGCTGTAACGTGGTGAGCGTGAAGACGAAATTGCTCGTGTCGATCCCAATCCGACGCATTTATTTTAACATACAATTTGCTATCTATTTAAAATCAAGTCGTTTAAGTAATTATTGAGTATTTTAAAAATCACTATGGATAATATAACCTACAGAAACAAACAAATATGTCCAGTAAATGTCAGCTTACATAATGAAACACCTATGGACATCGAAAATAATTCAGTGTTAGACTCATCAATGAGGAGTTTGCCTACAATTTCGGGCAAGAACTTCATGTTAATTGAAGACTACGAGGAACTAATATCAACACTTAAACTAAGGTTAGCATCAGCTGATGAGGAAATAGAAAATTTGAATATCCAAAATACGCAACTAAAGCTCAGTGTTGAAAAATCTTCAAAAGTCATAGGTCTTTATAAAAAGATTGGAGTAACTGAAAAGTCATTATGTGCCATCTCTACTCCAACTATCCGCAGAGTGAAAAAAGTAATGTCAGCCCAATATCCAGAATCGCCCCAAAAAAGCGTTTGTTTTACCACCGAAAAACCGACACAAACATTCTGAGAAAATTCTATATTAGACCTTATTAAAAAGTCCATCATATCTAGAAAGTACAAGCAAAGAATAAAAAGAAGTCGAAGGAAAACCAATAATCTAATGCTTAGAATCTCTAAATTGAAAGTACAAAATAAAGTAATTATGGAGGAATTAAAAACTATACAGGCAGCTAATAATGAACAGTGTAATATGTCACTGCCAAGTATTGATGGTGAACACTCTGGAACATTCAATAAAGATACTGAGTCACTGACTGATGACACAATATGCGAAGACCGGATGAACGAACACCTGACTAATATACTGCCAACACCAGAACCAACTACAGTTCCAACAACTGACCAGAAATTAGAGACCACAACCTCATCCTGTTCCATAATCCGAAGACATAAAGTAGTTATTCTTGCAGATCAACAGGGTCGCGACGTTCGAAATATCTTGAAACAACTACTAGGAGCTGAATACGATGTGTTTTGTTTCTGGAAACCTTGGAGCAAACTACCTAATCTTTTGAATTCTTATGCCACTGAAATAACCCAACTAACTATGAACGATTTTGTAATTGTAGTTGGATTCACGGAAGATGATAGCCTTTTTACTGTGAGAGATGGACTTGTATCATGGATTGAATCTGTCCAGAATACTAATATATTGGTTTGTGAACCCTTGTTTAATAGATATCTTAAGGAATCGAAATTAAACCATCAATTAAGTGACATATGTGACAAATATTTAAATACTTCATTTGTTATGATGAATTTCTATAATTTTAAACCAAAGCATAATCAATTTTCTACGTATATATGTCGGTATATATTAAGAGAAATATTGCGTTTATATTATAATTCAAGACGTAGGATGTATTTGACTAAAGTTAGTGATAATATTAATGACATAAATGG